>CM054127.1:23144609-23886276 GCA_028751855.1 Ambrosia trifida
TGGTCAGCAGTTTCAAAAGAAGAGTGAGTTTCAATAGTTTTTCTAAGTCTTTTTCTTTTGAATAGGATGGTTATGGGTGCTCTTGGTGGGGTTTGAGATGGATGAGACTGAGAGGGTGTTTCAGTCTCACCTGTTTGAAGAGCAGAATGCTCATGAGAATGTTCAGGCATCTCAACCTCCTGAACAGCTTTTCTTTTGGGTTGGTGGGTTTTTGTCTTTGTTGGCTTGGGCATTTTGGCTTTTGGTGGTGTGGGTTTGGAAGATGTGGGCTTCAGGGGGACTTGTTGTTGTTCTCCCTGATCATCTTCTGGCCAGGCAGCCGGTTTGTTATGCCTAGAGTATGCTTGTGAGGTTAATGGATTTAAAGTTGAAACTTTTCCCACAAGCACCTCATTACCCAGTTCCCCTATTATGCATTGCATAATGAACCTTGGGTACAACAAAAACTTTTTCTTGGTATTATTGTGATGTAACACCAACTCATTGAAAAATAGTTTTGATGCCCTGAATTTAGTTTCATTCACAATGGAATGAAATACTGGTTGAAAAGTGGAGGGCATCTGGTCATAAGACCCTGTTTTTGGACTCAAACACATAATAATATAATGAAACAAAAGCTTGTATTTTGGTTCAAAATATTTTTTGAAGATAGTGGCATGGGAGAGAGTACCTTGATAACCACACTCTGTCATGGTTAGGTGAATATCAGAATTAGCAACATGGTCAGGGGCAGTTACATCATCCAGACCCAGTCTTGTTGGCAGTGTGGCCGGTGTGATGGTCAGTGGTTTCCCTTTTATTCTTGAGTTGAGGGAAATGACTTCATCATCAGCCGTCACTGTCTCAGCATTTGCCCAGAACTCATTTAGAGTTTCAGTGTGAATTGGTGGGTTTATTGTGAGAGCAGTAAAATATTGGGATTTTACGACAAGATCAATGATCTCATCGTATTGGGACCAGCCTTCTTGTTTTTCAAGAAAGGCCCTTTGATTGTGTCCCTGTTTTAGAACGAGAGCCATGTGGTTTGGGTTTTGATCGAACAGTTGATTTGCAGGTTTAGGTTATTCAGAGAGTTTTTGAGAGAGAAAGGGGGATATTTTTGAGTTTGAAAGGATAAGTGTTGAGAAAAGGTATTTATCAGAAGTTTTAACCGCTTGAATCTTCTTTATTAGAAGTTTTTAAACCGCCTTTGGTTAAAAATCTTTTTATCAGAAGTTTTAAACTGATTAGGTCAAACCTCTGATGATGGGAAAAGTCAGATTTGCCCTTTTGACTAAACTGCTGATGAAGGATTACTTTATCAGTAGTTCCCATTTCCTCTTCAGTAGTTTTAACAGCTGATGAGAAATGTTTTTATAAATACTTTTATTCATAACTTCTGAAGGTTATTTTATCAGAAGTTACACACTTTTCAGAAATTATCCCCATACTGATGTTTTGTTCATCAGTAGTTTCTCTCATTTCAGAAGTTTTGTTTCAGACTTTTTGTCTGTTTTGTAAGTGAAAAATGAACAATTGCAAAATAAAATAAACACTTACAAATTTATCATCCCAAGCATGGATACTAACTTCTGAAATGTTGATGTGTCAAGGGGTTTCGTGAAGATGTCAGCTATTTGATTAGCTGTTGCTACATGCTTCACCTCAATTTTGCCTTTTTCATAGCAATCTCTTATAAAATGGTACCTGATCTCAATATGTTTTGTTTTTGAGAACTGTACTGGATTTTGAATGATGCTAATGGCAGATTTGCTGTCTACAAACAAAGGTGTCTTGGTTTCTTTGATTCCATAATCAAGAAGTTGATATTGGAGCCATTGTATCTGTGATGTACAACTTGCAGCTGCAATGTATTCAGCTTCAGCAGTTGAAGTTGCAACAGATGTTTGCTTCTTTGATTGCCATGACACTAGACAGTTACCCAGGAATTGACAACCACCAGATGTTGACTTTCTTGTCATCTTACACCCTGCATAGTCACTATCTGAAAAAGCTGATAACCTGGTATTGCTTGAAGCAGGATACCAAATTCCAAGTGTTGGAGTTCCTTTCAGATATCTGAAAATTCTTTTGACTGCTATAAGGTGTGATTCCCTTGGTGCTGATTGATATCTAGCACAGACACATGTTGAAAACATAATATCTGGTCTAGAAGCAGTTAGATATAAAAGGGAACCTATCATGCATCTGTACATGGTTTGATCAACCTGTTTTCCTTGATCATCAGGTTCAACTTGTGTGATTGGTGTCATGGGAGTGGAACATGATTTACAGTCTTTTAAAGAAAATTTGTTTAATAATTCTTTAACATATTTTGATTGATGTATAAAAGTTCCATTTGTTTGTTGCTTGATCTGCAGTCCTAGAAAGTACTGCAGTTCTCCCATGGTACTCATCTCAAATTTTGATTGCATGAGTTTCTTAAAATCATCACACAGTTTTGTGTTTGTTGAACCAAAAATGATATCATCAACATAAATTTGAACAAGTAAGACATGATTTCCAACATGTTTAATGAAAAGAGTTTTATCAATGGCACCTCTTGTAAAGTTATTTTTGAGTAAAAAGGTGGAGAGTGTATCATACCAGGCTCTTGGAGCCTGTTTGAGCCCATAAAGAGCTTTGTCAAGTCTGTACACCCACTCAGGATGAGAAGGATCCTCAAACCCAGGTGGCTGACAGACATACACCTCCTCTTTTATTTTCCCATACAAAAATGCACTTTTCACATTCATTTGATAAACTTTAATTTTGTTGGAAATGGCATAGGCTAGAAATAACCTGATGGCCTCAAGCCTTGCAACTGGAGCAAAGGTTTCATCATAGTCAATTCCCTCTTCTTGAGAGTACCCTTGAACTACCAGTCTTGCCTTGTTCTTGATTATCATACCAGCTTCATCTTGTTTGTTTCTGAAAACCCATCTTGTGCCAATTGGTTGCTTGTTTGGAGGTAAGAGACAGATTTCCCAGACCTGTTGCTTGTTGAACTGAAGCAGTTCATCTTGCATAGCTTGCACCCAATTATTGTCTTTGAGGGCTTCCTGGTACTTCTTTGGTTCCAACTGAGAGATAAAGGCTGAAAATAGGCAAAAGTTGGAGAGCTGGTTTCTGGTAAGAACACCTGAAGCTATATCACCCATGATTTGATCAAGTGGATGATCTCTGTGTTCAATCAGTTGTTGTAAACCACTGACAGGTGTAGGTGGCTCATGTTCTTCAAACAAACTACTGAGGTCTATAATATCTGGTTCAGCAGTTTTAGTGTCTTCAGTAGTTGCAGGTGCTGAAGCAGATGTTTGAGTTTGGCCTTCAGTATTTGTTGGATCAGAAGTTTGTGAAACTTCTGATGGTCTTGAAGTTGACTTAATGACTGTTTGAGGAGTCCATGGTGTAGGATCCTCATCATCAAACCTTTGATCACCATAATAAGTAGGTTTGGAAGGAGTAACAGTCTTTTCAGGTCCAAAGTGGAAGTTGTCAAGGTCAAAGAGTTCAGCAGGATGTGCTGGAATAGGAGTGTGTTTTGACTCATTGAACTTGACATTCAATGTTTCTTCTACTATCCTGGTGTGAGAATTAAAAACCTTGTAGGCTTTTCTAGTTGAAGAGTAACCAAGAAAGTAACCTGAGTCAACTTTGGCAGCAAACTTTGAAATAGATTCCTTGATGTTCAAGATGAAACATTGACACCCAAAAGCCCTGAAAAAGGAGATAAGGGGCTTCATGCCATGAAGAACTTCATAGGCAGTCTTGGAATGTCTCTTGACCACAAGAACTCTATTCTGAACATAACATGATGTGTTAACTGCTTCTGCCCAAAAGTACAAGGGCAGTCCAGAATCAGCTAACATTGTTCTTGCTCCTTCTATTAATGTTCTGTTCTTCCTTTCTACTACACCATTTTGTTCAGGAGTTCTGGGAACACTGTATTGTCTAATAATCCCTTTAGACAAACAGAATTCATCCAGAGTTTTGTTCCTGAACTCTGTCCCATTATCACTTCTAATGGTTTTGACAGATAGAGAATATTGTTTCTCTACTTGTAGAATGAAGAACTTGATGATTTCAGCAGCCTCATCCTTGGAGAATAAGAAGAATACCCATGTGAATCTTGAGTAGTCATCAATGATGACTAGGCAGTACTTCTTCTTACCAAGGCTCATAATCTTGACAGGTCCAAATAAGTCCATATGAAGTAGTTGAAGACATGCAGTTGTTTTTTATTCTTCAATAGACTTATAGGAGGACTTATGCTGTTTTCCCTTTAAACAGGATACACAGTGTTCTTGACACTGGTATACTTTCAAAGGTAGACCTCTGACCAAGCCCATTTTTGTGACTTTATTTATGGTTTTAAAGTTCACATGGCCAAGTCTCCTGTGCCAGAGATCTGTTTCTGAAGTTGATTCCCTTGAGAAGAAACAGGCAGTGTTGTTCAATACTTTGTCTTTCTCAATGTCCACTGCATAGACATTGCCACATCTTTTGGCAATCAGCAAAGTATGATCTTCAATGATCTTCTCTATCAACTTTTGGCCTTCTGGTGAGATGATCCTGCATGCTGTCTTTGTGAAAAAGGAAGAATATCCTTTATCACACATTTGTGACACACTCAGCAAGTTGTATTCAAGGTTTTCCACCAGATTGACCTTGTCAAACTGTATTTTGCCAGAGGAGACATTGCCATGTCCTAGCACATATCCCTTAGCATTGTTCCCAAAGGATACAGATCCTTCTCTTTGGCTGATAAAGTTGTTTATCAGGTATCTGCATCCAGTCATGTGCATAGAGCCTCCACTATCAACATACCATATGCTGTTTAAGCCCCTGGAAACTCTCTGCACATAAAAGCAAATTAGTTAGGTTTAGGAACCCAAGCCTGTTTGGCTTTGAGTTTGCTCTTGAGAACAGTTACAGTTTGTTCTTGACCAGGTTGAGAAATCCATGTCTTTTTGGCAATGGATTTTTCATTATGAACCATGGTGGTATCCTTTTCAGGACCACCATCAACCTTGGTCATCAGTAGTTGTACCATGTTCATTAGATTTTGTATCTCAGCAGTTTGTGAAACTGCTGATGATTTAGGTCTAACTACTGACAAAGAATTTTGAGAAAAAGATTTTGGTTGAGATTTTATCTTTTTCTGAGAAAAGGTGTTTTCAGGTTGTTGTTTCTTGGGTTTAAAGATTCTTTCATAATCATTTCTGATTTGATTTCCCACAACCTGTTGTTTAATTTTTTGATTGAACTGAATTCCTTTTCTGTATCTACAAAATTCAGTTTTGTGGTTGAACAGACCACAAATTTCACACTCTTTTGCCTTTTGTTTTTTATCTAAAGGCAAATTTCTGACATTAGTGTAAAGATTTTGCTCATCAGTAGTTTTCAGGATCTCAACTCCTGATGTAGATGAAACTACTGATGGCTTGTTGTCAGATTTTGTTAATACTTCTGAAGTACTTTCTTTAAAAATGCCAGGATTTCTGTTTAGAAAGTTTTCATGGAAAGATGTGCAGTCTTTCCCTTCAGAAGTTTCATTTGAAACAATTCTTCTCCCATCTTCAGTAGTTTTGGGAGAGAAATCTGTTGGTGTTTCAACATGATGGTACCCTATGCCAAACTTAACATTTGAAGCACTTTGTTTGTTTAGCAATAATTGATACCCCTTACAAGATTCCACCCATTTTTCACATGTGATCCTGGTGTCAGCAAGCTCTTGTCTGACATCTCCCAGGTCATTTAGCATGATTTTAATTTGTGCTTGGGTTTCAATAGCCGAGTCAGTTAATTTAGAAACTTCTTTTGTTTTAGCACACAGTTTTCTTTCTAAATCACATTTTATCTGTGTGTATTTTCTTTCTAAATCATTGGCTTTACCTTGTAAGTGCACATTTGTCTCTCTTATGAGAGCAAAAGTTTCTTTGCAAGAATTTGAGCAAAGTTTTGTCAAAGATTCTTTTGATACCTGTGACAATGCAGATTTTGAAGTACAGCCTTCAAATGCCATTAAGGCAAAGTTCTTTCTGCCATTGTCTGGTTCTCCCCAGTTGATGTCAAACACCTTGTTATCTGCATCAGGATTGCACTCTGTGGTGTCAAAAGGGAGACTGCTCCAGTCAACATACCCTGAGGTGAAAAGACTTTGTTGAGAGGGTTGTTGAGGCTGTGGAGGATGTTGAGCAGCTGGAAAGGGAGGGATTGATTGTTGGCTCTGCATCTGTTGAGCAGGCATTTGAACATATTGTACTTGTGTCATGTATTGCTGTTGAGGAGCTTGTGCCTGTACAAAATGAGCACTCCCTTGAGTTCCATTATTCCTATTATAATTGGGGTTATAGTTATTTCCAGATTGTGATTGGTTAAAGCTGGAGCTTCTACACTCTCTAGCAAAGTGTCCCAACTTCTGACACTTGTGACATCTCAGTTTAGATTTGTCAAAACCAATTTTTGTATTACTGGTCAATCATGGAAATTTCCTTCCTGACCTTTTATAAAACTTGTTAGTTTTAATGCTTAGCATGGCCAGTTGGTGTAAAATGTCCATTTCTTCTAAGTCATCACTGCTAAAGTTTTTCAAATCATCCATGATAAAACATAGATTATCAGCAGTTTGACTTTGGTCATTATTGTCATAACCTGGGAAAGATCTTTATGATGAGATCCCAGTTGTTATGTCAATGTTGTCATAAGATCCATAGGAACAAGTTGGTGAGTCTTGTCCCAAAAGTGTTGTACTACCCGGTAGGTAGTCATCAGCAGTTTTACCAGATGATTGTAATTTCTTCTTTTGATCAATTTCTCTCTCAAAAGTAAGTAATCTCCCATGGAGTTTTGTAAGAGTGAGGGAGCTAAAATCTGGTGAGGATCTTAAAACAATGGAGTATGTTTCCCATTTGTCTGGTAAAGACCTTAGAAATCTATATAGCATAGATACTGTTGTATAAGTCTGACCATTTAACTTTAGCTCAGATATTAATGAGGAGAATCTTTCAAATTGTTGAGTTAAAGTTTCCCCATTAATATGAGCAAATGTCTCATATTGTTGAGCTAAAATCTCTCTGGTGTTGGCAATCACCTCTTCAGTTCCTCCAAACTGTTCTTTAAGACAATCCCAGAGTTCTTTGGCACTTTCACAATGTAAAAGGCCAGAGTATATCTCATTTGGGAGAGCCATTGCCAACATAGAGAATGCTTTTGCATCTAGCTCAAGTTTTAGGAAATCATCATCTGTATATTCTTTTGGGTCCTTAGGGACCTTAACATTAGTTTCAAGATTGACATTTACTGGTTTGTGAGGACCATATATCACAGATCTCCAACAACCTGTGTTGGTCTGTGACAAGGTATGTGCCATTCTCTTTTGCCATATGTTGTATTCATTTCTTACAAGCATGGCAGGTTTAGTGGCAGGACCAGTATTATGTGGATCCATTTTAAAGAGTATAGATTTGTCAGATGACTCTTTTAAGTGATGGTTGTTGATAAAAAGTGAACTTTTGATCTTTTTATTGAGTATCAATAAGAGCTTTGTGTCTGATTCTCAATTTGTTAGATTGATATATGATCAGATAAACCAACGCTCTGATACCAATTGTTGGATCAGTTTGCTCTTTTGCTAAGTAAGAACTTGCTATCTTGACACTTAAGTGTTTAGCAAGCCCTTGTATATCAGATAATAAGCACAGCGGAATGTATAAGTTAAAGCAACACTTTTTATACTTAGGAAGAGTTATTACTCCCCCTAGATGATTGAAACTAATAAATGACAAGTATTTATTATGAATCCAAGCAGTAAATGAGAATTAGATACTTAGACAGATTCACAATAAATACTGAAATGGAATAGAACAGTGAAAGTGTTTGAAGGATTTTTCTATTAAAATCAATGTCTAAAATAGAAGGTTGAAGCCTCCTATTTATAGACGTTTACATACATGTATCTTGCCCAAAAAGCAAGTACAGAAACATCAGAAACAAGTTGCACAAGTTGCAACATTGAAACTAACAAATACAGCTAAAAGTAATAATAAACAATAAAACTACTGATGCAAAAGGCGGTGGAAAATATCTGATGCTAAGTGCTGATGAATGACAAACTACTGATGAGTAGTTTGTCTTCAGTACTTCTGAAGTGAACTTGTCTGGTTTGGACTTCAGAACTTCTGATGAAGTTTCTTCTTCAGCACTTCTCATATCTTCTCTTCAGCAGTTTCTTGTTTTCTTTTCAGTACTTCTATACTTAGCCAAAATGACAGAAGTGAATTAGACTAAGGTTTCCAAAAGTGGTTTCACCAATCCTCTTTGTCCTAACAAAACATTTGAACCGGTAAGGGGCAAGAGAATCCACCTTTAAGTCGATTTCTGGTAGAGGATAACAATCTTTTGGGCACGCCTTGTTGATGTCTTTGTAGTCAATGCACATGCGCCATCCTCCATTCGCCTTGGCGACCATGACAGGATTGGCCACCCAGGTCTGATATCTGATGGGGCGGAGGATGCCCGCGTTGAGCAGCTCGGTGACTTGTTCATTCATGGCCTTTGTTTTCTCCGGGCCCATACTTCGTTTCTTTTGCACTATTGGCTCCGCGGAGCGATAGACATTGAGCCTGTGTTCCGCTATTTCTCGGGGAACACCCACCATGTCCGCTGGTTGCCATGCGAAAATATCCATGTTAGTGATCAAGAGTTGTTTCAGGTGGCTGCGTATGGTCTCGGAGATTTCATGGCCAATGATCACCGTTTGCTCCGGAAATTTAGGGTTGAGTACCCATTTTTCCGGCTCTGTGCGGGCATTTGTTTTGACCATTTTTGGCGGTTTGGCTGTATCCGTGACATGGCAATCCTTGTTTCCCCGGATGAAGGCAACGCCTGTTTTGGTGGGGAAACCTACCATTGCATGTGCCGTAGAGGCGTTGGCGTTGAAGCGTGCGATGCCTTCTCTTCCCAGGAGTATGTCGTGATTTGATGTGGCTGGTAAGACCATGAAGTCGCATATTTCTGTGCGCTCATGCGTGCCATCGGCCCATGTTACGAGCAAGGAGAGCATGCCGCGGGGCATGATGGTTTCATGGATGAAACCGGAGATAGGTTCGTTGACTGGGATGAGCTTTGCTTTGTCTTCCCCATCAAGCTGTTGAAAGCATTGATCGTACATAATATCTGTGTTGTTGCCGCCGTCTAGGAACATATACCGCGTGCGGTAATGTCCGAAGACGGCGGTTATCACGAGTGGAGCTGTACAAGAGGCGCCGCCTCTGATTCTTGGCATGAGGATGTCAGCCTCTTTCCAAGAGTCGTTCAAAGGTTGTACCTGGGTGCGCTTCCCCTGTTGGGTGTTGTTCCCCCGCCTTGTCATGTTGCATTGGTGACGGGGAATTAGCGTGGTTGTGTGAGTATTGAGGTCTCGGATTTTTTTCCGCGACCCTTCTCCCTGGGTTTCCTCGCTAGCGTGGCCTTTGCCTGCTCGGTGAACGTTCTTGACCAAGTGGCCCAGCTGGCCTGATTTCAGCGCGGCCTCAATCTCCATCTTTAGACTGTAGCAGTTGTCAGTGAGGTGACCGTAGTCGTTGTGAAACTCACAGAACTTGCTACGGTCCACGTTTCGCCGCTTCCCCAGAGGGTTGGGCTCTTTCAGGGTGACCTGCTCGGTTTTCAGAACTTGGGATGGTGTTTTTGTTAGCGGGGTCCAATCGTAGTTTTTCTTGGAGTGTCCACGTTGGTCCCGCGTCTGCTTTGAGCTGATAATTTGGCGGGCATCACCGGCGGATGAATATTTCCCCTTGTCGGTGGTGCCCGTGATGCGGCTCCAAACGGATTTGTTTTTGTGCTTATTATTATTATTATTATGGTGTTGTGGTTGGAAGCCATGCTGCTGATTGAAAGATTTTTCGGAGGAAGCATATATTTTTGCTGAGCGGATGTGTTCATCCCAAGACTCTGGGATACCATCCTTGCCAGTCAGGCATTTCATGAGGTCTGGACTACGCACATTGTGGATGAACGCAGCCCGTGTAAGCTCCTCTCCGCAGCCTATTTGCAAGGCTTCTTTGTTAAACCGAACGATGTAGTCCTCAATTATTTCACGGTCATACCGACGACATAGCAGAATGTCTGCTTTGTCCTTCTTATGTTTGCGCAAGTGCGAGAAGTGGCTGCCGAACTTGTCTGTGAGGTCGTCGAAATCTTTTACGCTTCCCGCCGGGAGGCTGTCGAACCATACCCTGGCGGCACCCGTAAGGGTTTGAGCAAAAAGGTGGCACCATACTTGGACAGGCCAGTCCACAGACATACCTGCGCACTCAAAGTCATGTACATGGTCGTCTGGGTCACGCAGGCCATCGTATCTACCGATGCTGCTTGGGAGCTTGGCCTTTCTTGGGATTTTGGCAGCCGCTATGCGGGTGACAAACTTGGACTTCTCGGCAAAAGCCTTTGGTCTGAATGGTTTGACCAGGTCGTCATCCATCTCACTGTCTCGCTACGTGTGAGCGTGTTTCTTTCTTTTGTAGCCTGAGTCGCTACTTGATGATTCATAGCCATCTGGCTCGTCACGTGGTTTGGCGTAGCCCCGAGCTCTGACGTTTCCGCCGAGCTCCCCGCTACGACCATCACCGTGATCGGCCGTGTCTTTCTTTTTGTACCTTGTTTTTGATGGTGCGTCAAAAGCAAGGGTCTTGCCCTTCTTCTTAGCTTGCTGCAGGAGCTTCCGTTGGTAGATTGCAGCACTTTTGGCGTTCTGACGGAGGAGCCATTGGTCCGGGTCCTCCTCAGAGAGATCTTGGCTGTCGTCGTCTGACTCGACTTTACGGATCTCGACAGCTGACCTGTCGAGTCGTGAAGTCGTTTGTTTGACGACGGTGTTGGGTGTGGTTTGGTCCTCCGGCTGTTGGAGGTCATCTTCTCCGGCTCGGTGCACGCCGGAGGTGTTGGGGTTGGGTTCAGCCATGGGTGGGTTAAAAGATGAGTGAAAAAAGCTGTTCTAACCATTGGATGGCGCCAATGAAGAAACAATAAGTATACCGGGGATTAAGACTAATCACCAGGGGGTTAATACTTATGTTACTGTCAGATTAATCCTTTACCCAAACCGTGATGGTAACCCGTGTGAGTATTAATGCAAGTGTGTGTGAAGTATGTGAGAACACAAGAGTTAAGTGGTTCGGTCGTTAATGACCTACGTCCACTGTAAGTACACCGGAATATTATTGATAGCAAGAGAGATTACAATAAGTGAGCGTAATAGTGATAGTTTTCTGAATGAATCTACAAGGATTGCATGTAATCCTATTTATAGGCACCGCAGTGGGCTGCATGGAATGGCCCACGGGTGATACCATTGGCCTGGGCCCAACCGAGGCCCAAGCCCATGGTTCTTCTGAAAATGGTGGGAAAAGGCAGGATACTGTTGATGACGTCACGCTATAGTGTGGTCGTTGTTGTAGCCGGACACGTGGCGGATTTCTGGTGGTGTACAGTAGCATCGTACTTGCTACAGTTTTCAGGCTATCCATGCTGTCTGATGTGACGTCTGACAGTTGGCGAGGTAATGCCTGTTGGTCACTATTCACGACAGCATGCACAGTGTAGCCGTTCACCTTTTGTACGATCTGCCACATGTCCTTCTCCTGCTTGTGTGTACTCTGACATGGATCTTTATGAATCTTCCTTCTGCCGTTCTTTGTACTTCGTATGAGAGGTGCCAAGGGAAGATTCCGCGCGTGGTAACACGCGCGTATCAGGTGTTGTATGTTGCTTATCGTATGCTTTGGCGCGCGAGACATGTTGATTGCTTGTCCCCGCGCGAGTGTGTTCCCGCGCCATGATCTGGCGTGGGGTTGCTGTTGCACGGGGATAGGGACGCCTTTCAGATTAGGCTCCCTATCCCTTCAGCTTTAGTTTTTTATATGTATAGATAAGCACAAGAATATATGTGTAAATCGGGATAAATGGTGTAAGTTTGAAATCTTTTTTTTTTTTTTGAACGGCGAAAGTTTGAAATCTTGTAATTTTGATTTTCAGTTAATGTCCTTATTGATCAAGCTAAACTGGAAACCGAACAAGAACGAGTAATCTATTACCTACAAAAAGAAAAGGAATAATTACATATTTCCCCCTACAAACTTCATAAATTACATATTTACCCAACCTAAAAATTAATAAATTCAAGTAGCTAAAATGGTAGAGAAAAAATAGTGAAACAAAATAAGTTAGGGGCTGTTTGGTTGATTAAGTGCTGAATCATTAAAAGGTCTGAATTGTTAAGAGACTCTGAATAATTAAGTGTTCAATTTTTTTTTATTACTAATTTTTTTTTTATTTTTAATTTCACGATAAAAACCAAGTTACATCTGGATAATGGGTAAGCGAGCAACAAGCTGCGCCGCTATCCCTTTTTGAATCGCAAAGCCTATTCTACTAAATACAAACCCTTGGTTCCTCGGGCTTTGCGAGTCACTGTGGACCACCTTCTGCACCCGCTCCAAAAAGCGAACTGCCTCAGAGGCTAAGGATCCAAAAGTATCGAAGGCAAACGGAATGAACACATGCTGATTCTCTAGACATGCTGCCTCGTGCTTAGCAACCTTCCTAGCTTCCGCCTTCAAAACCGCCTGTCCCGGAACGAATCCACTATCTCTCAGCCCCACCAGTGGGGACACCCTAGTGAGGTCAACACACGCGTGCTTACCCCCCGCCCAGCCAAACACAATGACGTCCGCAGGATGCAGGGTAGATCTTCCCTCTCATGGGTCAGTCAGAAAATTAACAGGGGCTTCTTTCTTGGCTGAGATCCCGGCACGCCTAAGCACATCCCATAAAACATCTCTAACCCAGTCATGGCGATACTTGAACCCCGGAAATTCCTTACAGTGGAGGGCATGCTCGCCAAATCTATCTAAACAGGCTTTTTTTTTTTTACAAATGGGGCAAGAGTCGTCTAGCGGAAAAAGGGGAATCATGAGCCTGTATTTAAGGATGGCTCTGTATTAAACTGCTGACATCCGTTGCCCAAGACCTTCAATGGGCGCAATAGTCAAAAAATCTTGGGCATGAGCCCCCTTGAGA
Source organism: Ambrosia trifida (assembly GCA_028751855.1). Classification (NCBI taxonomy): domain Eukaryota; kingdom Viridiplantae; phylum Streptophyta; class Magnoliopsida; order Asterales; family Asteraceae; genus Ambrosia; species Ambrosia trifida. The sequence goes on from CM054127.1 coordinate 23,157,672, forward strand.
CAAGCTAAAACTGCCTTTTGACACGGGGTCATATCGAACCTCTCCTCCATATCCTGTGCGTGTTTACCATAAAGAGCACTCGCCAAAGTTTGTTGAGGTTTCTTGGGGGCGGTCTCCTTATCAGTAAAACCGCCTAGATCAAGGTCTGGGAGAGTTGTTCCAATATTACCAAGCGCAAGGGAGTAGTCAGAATCCACCCCTATAACACAAGCGCTTCGCAAGATGTGGTCCTGCAATTTCTACGACTGGGCCCTGGACGCTACAAAAGCATATGCGGAGACGTCCTCTGCCGAGATAAGCCCTAAGCCCCCGAAACGCATAGGGAAAGAAGCCAACCTCCACTGAAGGTCCCCAAAATGCGGTCCTCCGCTGACAACAATGTCTTCAACTGCCTCTCGCAGACCTGCATCAAAGATAGACACAGCCTCTTTGACATGTTCGGGTTGACAAGTCCGGAGCCCAAACACTAATTTAGCAACCCCCATGCACGAGCGCAACAGGAGGAGCTCACTTTGGGGGTCCCTTAAGTCCGAATGGTTCAGATATACACCAAGTCTGAATGGTTCAGCTTTTAACCATTCCATTCAGAGCCTTTTTTTTAGGTTAAAACAAACAGTCTGAATACCGAAGCATTCAAAACTGAATGGTTCAAAGCCTCATTAAACAATTATTTTTAACGGGTATTATTTTTTATGTAGTTGAGTAAAGATCAAATACAAAGTGTTTTTTTTTTGTAAGAACTGTTAGAATCAAAAGGGGGAAAATCTATTTATTTATTTTTTAGAATTTTTTTTCCCATATGCCTAAACATACTTTCTAGATGAATAATACAAAAAAAATAATTTTTTTAGTGTAATTACGTCATTAAAGTAAATACATTAGTTTACACTAGAGTAATTATGTAATTACTCTACAACAGTAATTACGTAATTACTCTACACCAAAATTTATTTATTTTTTGTTTTTTTTAGATTTCAATACTATAATACATGTTAAATAATATGGGAAAAATTCGAAAAAAAATTAAAAAAAAATACCCTCCTTTAATTCTCACAGTTCTTAAAAAAAAAAAAAAAACTTTATACAAGATCTTCCCCTTATGCAGTTAATATATATTAATTTATTAAAATATCATTCTAGTGCACTTAAGTTAATTTTAATTGCAATGTAAATATACAAATATATTAATACATATAAAAGATTAAGTAAAACTTAGTATTTTTTTAATACCATCTATTTTGTTTATTATTTGAAATATTTCATCCAACCACATTAAATATATATAATACATATTTTTTTCTTAGAAATCACTCATAATAAACAGTTATTATCACTATTGTTCCTTGTTTTTAATACGAGACATAATAGAAATGTTTTAAGTAAAATAGAAGTATGTTTTGAACTTGGTGAAAATCGGAGAGTTAAATATAAGGCTGGCAATTTCAGACATAAATACGAATATCCGACACAAACCTACACGATTTTAGCAGGTACATGTATGACCTTAACAGGTTTCGTGTCCTAAACAGATAGACACGAAATATACCTGTTAATTTTCGTGTCTAAACAGGTTAAATACTTGTTTACGTGTTTAGTACCCGTTAAGACATGTTAAGGATTTTTTATTTTTTTAAAAAAAATATAGGTTGTGGGGGTGGAGTATTGGAGTTATACGTTTTTATAGATGTAATTCTACCTTTTTAATGCTTGATGATACCCATTTAACGTGTCAGATTTGGAAAACATGCCCGTGTATTATCGTATTAACCTACTATAAACAAGTATTATCGTGTCTTATCGTGTTAACTTGGTATAAACTGGTATTATCGTGTCTTATCGTTTCTAATCGTGTAAACCAAGTATAAACAGGTTCGTGTTCGGGTTTAGAAAAAAGTACATGATAAGTTATCGTGTCGTGTTCGGGTATATATGTTTCGTGTTCGTGTCTTAACAGGTCGGGTATACACGATTTGCCAGCCCTAGTTAAATAGGAGCTTAAAACACCATTTGTAATGGTTAAGGCCCTCTTAAAGGCATTTTTCGTCACATTAACACCCTTTAAAAATGTGTAATAGATAACGCCCTTAATTCCATTTCGTCACATATATGGATGGCAATAGAGCAGCTTTAGCTATCCCAACTTTAAATTCGTTTAGATAAACTTGTCCTAAACTCGTTCCAAAACCCGTCAGGTTTCTACCGAATAATCTCTACTACATTATAAAGAGTGAGCAATGGGTAAACATGTCCAACTTGGTAAAGTTAAGATGAGATGTGAAAAGTCATGTGCTTCAACCCTCAAATGTCATATAAATCTTCCCCAAATTACCCTTCAATGCATTAAGATACTTGTACTATGTAGTAAAGATAAATAAAGGTTTATTTTCTAGATAATTAAGTTTCTATATTTGCTAGCAAAAATCCGTTCAAATTGTTATATATAATATCATGTGATGTGGTATGACCACAAGCTTCAAATAATTATATTCAACAAATATTAATTTTACATTTTCTTTCTTTCTTTAAAATTGCATATGTTTATATAAATATACAGTGTCGTTCATCATGAGAATTGCTGAAACAAATTACTTTATCTTTATCTTTGCAGAGAGTTAATGGTGGTACGAAGTGACGCACACACAACACCAAGTAGTACGGTACGTTTTGATTTTCTGTTGATAAGGTTTTTTTTATTTTAATTATTTAATAAGAACGACAAGGTGCGACCGAGGACGCTGAAAAGAGTAATCATGTTGTAACGAATCTGGCAAAACGTCGACACTATCTGAAAGTGGATTGTATCTGCAAGTTCATCTTTCAGGTTAAACTTGATTTGTTTATTAAAATAAATGTCTTGTTGATACTTCTTTACTTCTCTGTTTACTTGTTTATACTAATATCGAATGGCTGTGTTTTGGTTTATCTACTTGACAATACGTATCCATATGGTGGTTTGGTCTAAATTTGTGAAAAATTATATAGAAAGATTTGGAAATAAAAATTATCTATGCTCATATTTGGTTTTGAGAACAATGTTGATGATTGAATTTTGATAGTCAAAGAAGTTCATTTTCATATATAGTGAAATCTTTTTTTATACTTGGGTGTCCTGTGTACACATCATCTCTTAGATGTTGAAAGTTAAGGACATATGGTTGGACAATTTACTTAGTGTGGCATGAAAAGTTATAAGAACGTATATGTTGGATATAAAAAAAATATAGTTTCTTTTTCAAAGTTTAAACAATGAAGAGAAATGGATTAATTTCATATACATCATTTCGCATTCAAAGACAATTACGTTTTTACACTTTTCCTACAGCTTTGTGGGCTAACACGGCTACGCTTGTGCATTGTTAAAAAACATATATTTATCTTAACCATCCCGTAGCAACGTACGGGTTTCCTACTAGTAGTACTAAAAGGATACTCAAGTTAAGTTAATAGTACTAAAATAGATATTTAAAAGACCAAGTATGGTTTATTTGAATTAAATTTGTTAATTTCATAAAAAAATTAATACCTGTTTGTTTTTTTTTTTTTGTTTTTTTTGGACAGCCAACGAAACGATCTCCGAACCCCCGGGTATTTAGGCCAATTCCCCTTGACCCGAACCCACCTGTCGAACCGCCCCAGATGCGCAGAAAACCCTTAGAATGGGAAAATCTTCGCCACCGCTTGGAGTCAAACCCGGGTGAAATCCGTTCAAACTCTTCATTGCGATGTCCATCAACCTGTTGAAAATAATATATTATAAAAATTAACTAAATAAAATTTACAAATGTCATGTTAATGATTATTTTTATGACAAATTTTGACAGCTCTAAATGTTGGCAAATTATATCATATTCTACTTCTTCCTTTTTTTACATGACTTTTTAGAGGGTGTTTGGGATTGCGTTTTGAAAACGCATATAATCAGTTTTTAGTGTTTGGATTGCGTTTTGAAAACGTAGATAATCAGTTTTTTTAGGATACCAAAACGCAATAATCTATAAGCAGCTCCACCTCTGCTTTTCCAAAACGCATAATATGTTTTGAATAATCAATCCCAAACACCCCTAAATAAGATTTTTAACAATTCTTTTGTAAAGCAGTTTTGGCATTTATGTTTGTAGTTTGCTATTTTTAATGGTATATGCATTTATTACTTTTACGGTTTGAAAAGTATCATCATCATACTCAGTATTTACCTCTTCATTTACAAGCTCAAATACCTAATTTTAAATTATATAATAATAATAATAATAATAATAATAATAATAATAATAATAATAATAATAATAATATGATACCAATAGACAACAAACCTGTCACACCACGCCAATGGCGGAAACACGTGGCGCGACGCTCGAAAGCATATCAAAGTCAAGATTAACACAAACTATATTTAATTAGAAAAGATCATTATATTAAGATGTCGGGAAGGAGTACCTGGTTTCAAACATTACTTAAAACCACAAACATTAAGTTTTAAAGTGGGGTGTTTCCGTTTATGTCCCAACCCGAAGGTAACAATAGATGAAACCCCCAACCATTGTCCGACATCCCAAATTCCACCGTACTAGCCGCATACCTGTTCAGCACTTAGTTACCTGAAAGATATGTTTAAAAAGACGTCAATATATAAAATATTGGTGAGTTCACAGGTTTTAGTTTCGTAAATACGACATTTTTACATCCTGTGCAAATCCAGCACATTTTTACATCCTGTGCAAATCCAGCACATTTTTATATCCTGTGCAAATCCAGCACATTTTTATATCCTGTGCAAATCCGGCACATTTTGTGGCCTTTGTATGGAGTAGCTAGCTCCTACAAATTATGATGATGAGCAATCCCCTGAGTCCCATAACCAAACCAAGACTAATAAATATGCCCCGCTCCAAGTCGTTTCTCGGAACCCAACGACTTAAGTTCAGAATACGTGCACCCCAGGCATACGCCGATGCATAATCGACGCTATCGATTAGGGGTGGGCCTTGTCAGGCACCAATAGTACTATCCAAATATTCCTTCAGTTTCATTTACCTGAATTAATGGTTACAGTAGCGAGGACCCAACCCCGAGTGGCGACCAAAAACTCAAGTACTCATCATGCCACTTACCACATTTTAACCTTTGAAAACATTTCAATATGTGATAACTTTTGACAAACATATCTTTCCCCCAGTTAAAACAGTAAAATGGGGCCGTGAAACTCACCTTAATTTCCATGCTTAGCTAGCAAATAAAGCCCAAAGCTTTGACCGACTTCCTCGTGCCCTAATTACCAATAAGGGACACCTTAAAGTCTATCATATATAAATCTAGCTTGTTTTTCCGGTTAAAAGAGAGTTTACTCAACTATCTTGACTCGTGTGTACTAACCCGAGTCCTTAAGTGTTTTAACTCGACGAACCGATCGTGACTTATCGTAGTTCATGCGTTCACATGCGAAATAGTACCCAAGTCGCGCACTTGTTACTATTCGTGTGTAAACTATGTTGGACTAATATCGCGAAACGTATAACTCATCCCGAGCCATAGCTTGTCTCGTAAACCAGATAATGTAATCGTCTTGTATAGTTATTTTCGGAAAATATACCTTGATGAAATATAATATAGTTATTAAAATCCTTTTTAATAACATTTGTTATTTCTTTTCCCGAATCCGAGTATCTTATAAATCTCAAGACTTTGCTTTTTATGAACAGGTTTTCCAATTAAAACCGAACGTTTATACATCTTTTAATCCGAACAACAAACATATTTTAGTTACCAAGTAACCTTTAAAAACTCGTCAATCCTTGACGCTTGGTAGCAAAAGACTATATATTTGTTTGAAATATTTCTCGGAATGGACTATTATTGTTACAAATAATATTTGTCAAAACGTCGTGATTGTACATGACTACATTTGTCAAGCGCTTGGAAAGTTATTTATAAGAACGAACAATAATGTCACACTTGTCGCGCTTCGGATTTATAAAAATTTCGGCAGAGTTTCCTCTGTTTTTGGTATAAACCAGACAACACAAGTTGTCTACAAATTCCCAAAATCAACACCTAAACAAAGACGACATTATATTTATCCGCATTTCTAATCCACGAGACTTATACGTTGTGACTATTATATAAATCATATTATTTATATAAATATATATATATATATACGTATAGTCCATCAATTTAGTCCAATAACAACGCAAGTCACGACTAATATACCAATATTATCTCATAATACTTTTCGTTAATACTTCTATCGGTTCGTTCGCGAGTTAGTCGTTTTATATTTATAATATGCTTTATAAATGTAACGAAAATAAATACGATTAAATTATACCGATATGCGCGTGCGTGACTTGACACGTCTCGAACGACGCGTTGACCGAGTCAAAGTTTGACCGGAGTTGACTCGTGTTTGACCGAGCTCGAAATCTGATCCGTAAGCGAATTTCCCAGATCTGACCCGTTTGACCGGGGGTTGACTAGATCTGACGAGACCCGAACAAAACCCGGACCATTAACGCGAACCCGCACCAGATCTGACCCGAAAACACACTCTTGACCCGAGCCCCGAGTCCCGAACCTAAAACGGACCGGACCCGCGGCCGCCGGACGCCACCGCCGTGGCCGGAATTGCGGCCGCCGGTCACCACCACCATCCACGCTACCCAGCCTCCTCTTTCCGACCACCCGCGCGCCACCGGAACCCATCCAAACCCACTCCGGCCCCTCCCGAACTCGCAACTAGCCGGAAATAGCTCGCCGGAATATGGCCGGAGAACGAAATCCCGTGAAAACTTGTGAGGAGTCTCCCAAAGACCCGATCTAAACGTTTGTACAAAGAAAACTCGAAAACGAACTTACCGGAAAAGTCGCCGGAATGGTAACAACGTTCAAACCGCTTCGTTTTAGGGAAAACGGCCTTCACCATCGCGTTCGGGGCGTCGAAATTAGTGGGGGTGGAGGTGTCACGCGCCGGAAAAAGTCGCCGGAAGGTCGCCGGAAACTCGCCGGAACCGCCGGAAGGTCGCCGGAAAAACTTGCCGGAAGGTCGCCGGAAAAACTCGCCGGAAAAAGTCGTCGGACGCCGCCGGAACGCCGCCGGACGGCTGCCGGAACACCGCCGGACGGCTGCCGGAACGCCGCCGGAGGGCTGCCGCCGGCCGCCGGAATTTCTAGAAAGAGGGAGAGTTGAGAGGATTTGGGTGTTAGAGAGAGAAAGAAATGTGAGAAATGAGGAAGATTGGGAGGGTTAGGGCCTTATATAGGTGGGCTTTTGGATTGGGCTTCAAGCCCAATGTCGCGTACCAACTGCTCCGTTTTAGCCCGTTATCGCTTCTGGACTCGGTTTTTGTTCGTTGCCATAAATAATACCAGACCGAGCAATTCAATAATTATTTTCGTCACCCGACGCGTGAAGACGGCACACGCGTTAAAATCGCGTTAATCGGTTCGGTTGTGTTATCCTTCATTTAAATGATCCGATAACTTTCGAAATTCAACCGATAACATTATTTATAATAAATAATTATTCCGGAAGTTCGGTAACGGTTAAAGCCACGCGTTTCGACGTTCGAATCCCACGTCAGTTCCTCTCCGCGTTCTCCAAAACGCTGCGTTTTTGGCCGTTTACCACGCCGATTTCACATCCGTTCGCATCGATAGTAAATACGTGTCGTATTTTCATAGAATAAGCTTATGTTATTCCAGTTTGACAAATTTTTGCTGATGTCAGTTCGTTACGTTAAACACGCGAAGTCTTTCTTTAAAGGCATCAAGACTTCAACGAACTTTCAAAAGGACATCGTAGGACTCATATTAGCTCAACTAACCATAATTAACCTTAAACCATGTTAATTATTTCTAAAACATGATTAGAATCACGTTAATCGTTGTACGAAATTTGCCGGTTGTCACATTCTCCCCCCGTTAAGAGAATTCCGTCCCGGAATTCAGTTCAAGTCATCCGATACATTAGTATCCTTGAACAGGGCGGGATGTTTGCAACTCACACGATTACCCCTTTTCTTCGTGAACTCCAGTTCACGCTTAGTGTCCTAACGAACACAATGTCATGAGTCGGCTACGGCCGAGCTCTTGGGTATCGCAATCCGGCACAATTATCGGTTTTCCCGAAATAGTAGAGCTTTGCGTCAACCTGAATCCTGTCGGTTGAGGAATTGACAATGTTTCCTCAAGCCAGACCTGCGGGATTCGTCAAGAGTCTCACTAAGCTCTTGCGATAGTTCGAGCTTGTTCGTTGCAAGGCCAATTTTAACTGACATATCCGAGTCACTGGAGTACTAAGCGAAGTCACTCCATTACCGTTTTCGTGCTTAACAACACCCTTTCAGCGTATAACACTCAGCAAAGTCCCATACCAATTCGAAGTTCCTAAGGCTAACAACGCCTTGTTAGTACAACTCCTTGATTGGTTTGGCCACTTATTCAAGCAGATTTGATTCTACCCGATTCGTTGGTCACCTCTTGAACTCACGCCAGATCATGTGTATATCTCTATCTGACATTCAATGTACTAGAGACGTACACGTATGCACCCCAGAGGACTTCGAGCAGTACACCCCGAACACTAGGGTGTTAATTCCTATCACATAGGAAATTCTGGCGATGAAGTACACGAATTTGATTTGCCACCGACACTAATTGTATCACACAGGACACTTCCGTCCAGGGCAATAATTCATTCGTTCGAGAGTGGTAATCCATACCCATCTCAAATTGAGTATCCCAGACTTGCGTTCAAGGTTTGGCACACCCTGGGGCAGGATAACTACTAAAATCCGATATTGTGAAAGTTGGCATCTAGTGTCTAGCCACGACTCTCCAAGAGTATAGATGGCTACCCGTATGCCTCATATTATGACTGCAAACGAGCAGGGGATGAGAAGGTTCCAAACCTCGATCGGTCTTTGCCTGTGTCCCATCACAGCCACCGGACACCTCAGGCGACATGACCATTAGGTTTGCTCGTTGAATTTCACTAATCGGGTGGTCTTACCAGATCACCAAGCAGTCGACATTCTTGAGGACGCTCGGGGTTGTTTATAGTAGCGGATGGTAATCCTGTGTCCTCACATGGACCGAAATTCACTATGCATCCACTTACAACCTTTTTGCATGAGCGATTATGGTTAGTGGTACTAGGACGCCTAATATGGACTGATGGTGGTCGAAAGTCTTTGCGTCACTTTCACCCCTCAGTTCCCCAGACAGTAGACGATGTATATTCAACATACGGCCGTACAATTCCACAATACACGAGAATTTAAGCCGACTAAAACACAAATGTCTAGAGGCTCACATCAACTCATCACGTTGGTCATCACGGGAATGATGTATATGAATCATCATGATGTGGTTGCAGCAACAAACAAAGGATAAGGTCTTGACAACATCTCAACACGTTGGTTTCCTCGAAACGGTAAGCAGAGCATTGGTAACCACCCAAAACAAGGGTACCCAGTGCTTATCCTGCTATAGGTGCCTCACGAGCACTGGTGTCCTATCGTTATTAGCAACGTAGTAAGTCAATTCTGAACAATACAGGACACACGCCCTTAAATTGACTTTCAGATCCTATGCAGAGGTCTGAGTGAAAGGAGTCCTGACCCGGAATCCTCACTCGTCGAATATTCCATCTTTCGGAGTCTTTTGAGGTAAGAGGTGAAATTGAGTCATAGATGAATACATCTGGCACACATTCCATGTGTGGGGCTTGGCGACTTCATACGCCAAAGTCGTCACTCAAAACAAACAACGACCGAGATCGCCCTACAAGAAGTAGTCTTGAGTCTTCCAATAAGGCATCCCATTCAACGACTCAGGTAGTCGCACGCATGGGTGCAACATGTAAGCTTTCGAGCTCATCTTGGTTAGTCCGGTACTAAACGCACTGACCTGGCAGCTCATATTACTTCGGTGTCTCCAACAGTGCCTGTCAATGACAGGGAATTTTGCTCTAGCGCGAGCAATGCTACTGAAAAATACCTGGGGACACCTGCATTGACCCAAGGTCGAAAGGGTTCCACTATCCCAAGAGTCTACGTAACGACACCAAGACAAGATAAACCTACCCTTAGGGAATAATCAACATTATTCGAAGGGCTGAGTTGATCGGAGATCTCACCACGGTAGGGTAGCACTCTCATAGAGTAGACAATGCTACATGTCCTTCTAGATTCAGGGTTTCATAAGACCTCCGAATCATGTACCGGGGACTCCACCAATGCACACGCTGTGGGTGGGTCCGCACTGTTATTCCTGTAGTCATCGGCATGACACGTTGGCAGGTATGATGTTAAACAATCCACAGGGATGAGCAATAATAAATTGAGTCTTTCAACTCTTACTAGCCCAAAGGTATGGGTCATAATATCGCTCAAATTTACTCGATACCTTCAAGTTCGAGATGTATTCGAAATCCCTTTTATCGCAAAGACGAGGCTCACCCCGTCATGTGTGGATCATGGGATTTCCTTCCGACATGATTCGAGAGTGGTTAGTCGACCGAAATACACGTAAAAGGTTAAGGCTGAACATGGCGTCACTGATGCCTTAGATCTTGAAGAGGTAATGCCCACGAAACGCGCGAGCATATAAAGAGGTCGACACATGATTCGGTCAATTGCTAAAACTACCACGAGATTCGAGGTTTAGGGAGATACATGTGCTAACACTAGGACTAGAGTGTCTTAGTATGACTACTGGAAAGTCCGTTAGACACCCGAATTCCCACATTATCGATGGCATCACTACACAACCATTCAGTAACATACAACGGTTACGTGGGTTTGGGGTAATGTCTTTATCCCAAGGGAACCAAGAGTGAATCAAACGACAGGTCATCACATCATCAAGTCAATCCAACAAATTGTAGCAATACGCTCACGGTGCGATACGGCAGTAGAAATAACATGACATGACAACAACACATCCACGAACACATCAACAAGGGAACACCGCACGGGAACAACACGACGACAAAGAAGCATGACAACAAGGCAACACCGCAACATGGACCGCATGACACAGAGAAATACGACAACAAGGCTACACCACTGTAGGAGCAGCACAACAACAGGAATGCACCGTCGACAGCGAAACGCAACCGCATGGATATGCAGTCGGCAAAACTGTGCAACTACAAGAATGCACAATCGTTAGGGGTAACACCACAACATGAATTCACGACAGCAGGACGACACGCAACCTAGCAAGTCCACTATACATAACTACAAGAAGCTCCATTACGGTGAGCACGCATCCCGGTGCGCTTCAGCTCACTTATGGCGACGGAATCCTTATTCGTGACCCCAGCAGCAACCTATACTCCATAGGCTCATCGGTGGGAACAATTGGGTTATTAAGGGCATTCGTCATCATAAAAGAAATGGGAACGATGGGTTCCACATAATTTAGCAGACTTATTAGGCCGATATCGTTCCTAGGGAGAATGACTGTATACTCGATATAAGTCACTCGAATAATAGCAACTGTAGCATTGACAGGCTCAACCATACCTGAGAGCCATCGCCAACATTAGTCTTGGCAGGAGCCAGGGAATGATAACGAGCGGTTCAACGAAAACCTCAAAGAAAATGGAGTTAATGGCAACGAACTCCATCGTGACACAAACATGATCATAGCGGCTTGGCAAGGGTCTTATAGATGTCCATGTCAATGACAGTGATCTTAGTAGGAGCCTTCGAAACAACAGCAACATCAAACTTGACAAGGGCCATAGAAACATCCTCAACACGCTCAGTATGAGTTACACTCTCAGCAACGACGACGTGATTCGCTTGGGCCATAGGACAATGATAGCAGCAACAACAGCAGGCTCAGCAGAAACCTTAGACCCGTCGTAGCTATTAGATGTGTGGTAGATAGTATCCATAGGACCTAGAAACCAACCAACATCTTTTCCAGTATCAAAACATTGGTCACAACGAGAATAGTAGAGGTAGAAGGGTCATGATTTATCGAGACACCACGATAAAATAAAAACGGTACAGACTCTGGCAATTCAGCCGAGTCATCCTTCCCATTAGGGTCCTCTTGCATGTTATTTTGGCCCTAGCACCGATAGTCATCAACTGAAATGCCTCTCCGACACCTAAGCGAGGCCAGTGAACTTTCTTCCTGGTAGGCCACGCAGTGAGAGTATCGGAATACGACATGAGATTAGACAAGTCACATTGTCCATAACGAATGGATCTCGCAACCTTAGTTTATAAAACACCGTGACAAGGGACGCAACGTCTCAATACCTATGGGGATTGATGGAAAACACTTCACATCATTTACCACCCCAAATAGACAACCAGTCTCGTCGTCCTGACGAGGGTAGTAGACGTTCAATATTGCAACATGAGCAATGGAATTGCTGTCCCATGGGTATGTTTAGTTGACAGAATAACACGACCACTTCCAGTAGTCCGTTATTTGATTTTCGAGGGGAATTTCGATGTCAGCCAGAGCGTTCCGTGACACTTGACAATTACGAGTCACACGCTTTACGATTTCGGCTCCCGAAATGTGGTTTCACTCCCCGAGTATTATGACGGATTCAGACGCAAAACGCACGTCGTGATCCTATATTCAATATATATGTATGTCTCCATATATATTAACTGACTTGGATAAAATTATCTCCGACTCGACTCACTTTACCATATAACTACTTTCCCATTAAGTAGTCATACTAGGATCTTGTCAGTCGAGATTTCATTTTTCCCGCAATCGACTCGACTCACCTTTCCATATATTTATTTTCCCATTAAATAAATATACTATGATTTTGTCGATTCGATATTACATTTTTCAACCATCAACTCGACTCACCTTACCGTATAATTATTTTCCCATTAAATAATTATACTAGGATCTTGTCGATTCGACATTTCGTTTTCAACACCCGACTCGGCTCACTTTACCATATATTTATTTTCCCATTAAATAAATATACTAGGATCTTGCCGATCGATAATTCGTTTTCAACACTCGACTCGGCTCACTTTACCATATATTTATTTTCCCATTAAATAAATATACTAGGATCTTGCCGATCGATATTTCGTTTTCAACACTCGACTCGGCTCACTTTACCATATATTTATTTTCCCATTAAATAAATATACTAGGATCTTGCCGATCGATAATTCGTTTTCAACACTCGACTCGGCTCACTTTACCATATATTTATTTTCCCATTAAATAAATATACTAGGATCTTGCCGATCGATAATTCGTTTTCAACACTCGACTCGGCTCACTTTACCATATATTTATTTTCCCATTAAATAAATATACTAGGATCTTGCCGATTCGACACTGTTGATTTAGACGGGGGCTATCATGCCTTCTAGATAAGATGATCAAGCCTATTAACTCAGCAAGGACGAATCTGCCCTCCAATAGGGGAAGGAACGCCTGACCCTCGAAGACAACTTGGGCATGTGTTAGATCAAGAATGACTTACTCACAGTAATACTACAGCAGCACATGGGCCACTAGTCTCAATACTGATCCACACAGGGTCCCGTGCTCAAAACGCGCTGGTTTCGCAAGGACGCACCCTTGGTCTTCACTGCTTTCCAAGCTTAGCATTCCACGCATCGTACCATGCATTCATCTCTTCGGTAGGCAGTGCATCCTCGTATGTCCGCTCCATCGAAGAACTTCGTGCGGAGGCATTAAACTCCTATACAAGGAAGTTTTCGTCTCCTGTCCTTATCCGATGCGAGGGTTTACGTCAGATTACTCATATGAAGTAGACGTCCGAGCTCTTCCGTGTTCGTACCTTAGAGGTAATGCTGAAGAAAGCTCATTCAGTTTGCGAGGATCAAAATCAAGGGATATCAACAAGACTTCCCTTTTAGCCCGTTGGCCAATCAAAAGCTAAGACTGACCCTACAGTACAAGAATAGACAAGGCAAGGAGTGATCACCAACCCCAGCCCTAGCGCCCACCTAGGTTACCGTGCACCACAAGTTATTATTACGTGTGCACCCGCAATGATAATCGGTGTTGCCAGGTAATTTTGGTGCCCGCTAGTTCCGAGCTTCCTGATCCAAAACAAAGATTTCACACAATAAAGGACCTAGACTAGCTTTGCCTTCCCATCATCAGCAACACGACAACGTCCACTAGCACGATAAAGGTTAGCCCTTCCGATCATCCCGTCCGCAGGTAAGCGGGTGAGTTCGTCGTAGACCACCGCTTGTCCTTCCCGCTTGTCGATGTCGGTAACCGATGCAAAAGTGCGGACTAAAGTGAAGTGTGAGACGATATCCTTACAGGCAAGCTATCTGTACTACTTATATGCATTAACTAGCACTAGTTAGAAAATCGGATCTCTACACAATTTAAACATTCCTATCCTTATTTTCTAACATTTTATATATTGACACACATGGCTAGTCGGTCGGAATTTCCCCTTGTACAATCCATGTACAATTTTCTTTCTTTTCTAAAAATGTTTCGTTGTGTTTTATTTTTGAAAACTCCGTTTTCGAGCCAAAACCGGTTATACTCTAGATTTTTCAAAAATACTAGTTCGCTATAACCTTGGCTCTGATACCACTTCTGTCACACCACGCCAATGGCGGAAACACGTGGCGCGACGCTCGAAAGCATATCAAAGTCAAGATTAACACAAACTATATTTAATTAGAAAAGATCATTATATTAAGATGTCGGGAAGGAGTACCTGGTTTCAAACATTACTTAAAACCACAAACATTAAGTTTTAAAGTGGGGTGTTTCCGTTTATGTCCCAACCCGAAGGTAACAATAGATGAAACCCCCAACCATTGTCCGACATCCCAAATTCCACCGTACTAGCCGCATACCTGTTCAGCACTTAGTTACCTGAAAGATATGTTTAAAAAGACGTCAATATATAAAATATTGGTGAGTTCACAGGTTTTAGTTTCGTAAATACGACATTTTTACATCCTGTGCAAATCCAGCACATTTTTACATCCTGTGCAAATCCAGCACATTTTTATATCCTGTGCAAATCCAGCACATTTTTATATCCTGTGCAAATCCAGCACATTTTGTGGCCTTTGTATGGAGTAGCTAGCTCCTACAAATTATGATGATGAGCAATCCCCTGAGTCCCATAACCAAACCAAGACTAATAAATATGCCCCGCTCCAAGTCGTTTCTCGGAACCCAACGACTTAAGTTCAGAATACGTGCACCCCAGGCATACGCCGATGCATAATCGACGCTATCGATTAGGGGTGGGCCTTGTCAGGCACCAATAGTACTATCCAAATATTCCTTCAGTTTCATTTACCTGAATTAATGGTTACAGTAGCGAGGACCCAACCCCGAGTGGCGACCAAAAACTCAAGTACTCATCATGCCACTTACCACATTTTAACCTTTGAAAACATTTCAATATGTGATAACTTTTGACAAACATATCTTTCCCCCAGTTAAAACAGTAAAATGGGGCCGTGAAACTCACCTTAATTTCCATGCTTAGCTAGCAAATAAAGCCCAAAGCTTTGACCGACTTCCTCGTGCCCTAATTACCAATAAGGGACACCTTAAAGTCTATCATATATAAATCTAGCTTGTTTTTCCGGTTAAAAGAGAGTTTACTCAACTATCTTGACTCGTGTGTACTAACCCGAGTCCTTAAGTGTTTTAACTCGACGAACCGATCGTGACTTATCGTAGTTCATGCGTTCACATGCGAAATAGTACCC
The DNA here is from genome assembly GCA_028751855.1 of Ambrosia trifida. Taxonomy (NCBI): domain Eukaryota; kingdom Viridiplantae; phylum Streptophyta; class Magnoliopsida; order Asterales; family Asteraceae; genus Ambrosia; species Ambrosia trifida. The sequence goes on from CM054127.1 coordinate 23,173,406, forward strand.
AAGTCGCGCACTTATTACTATTCGTGTGTAAACTATGTTGGACTAATATCGCGAAACGTATAACTCATCCCGAGCCATAGCTTGTCTCGTAAACCAGATAATGTAATCGTCTTGTATAGTTATTTTCGGAAAATATACCTTGATGAAATATAATATAGTTATTAAAATCCTTTTTAATAACATTTGTTATTTCTTTTCCCGAATCCGAGTATCTTATAAATCTCAAGACTTTGCTTTTTATGAACAGGTTTTCCAATTAAAACCGAACGTTTATACATCTTTTAATCCGAACAACAAACATATTTTAGTTACCAAGTAACCTTTAAAAACTCGTCAATCCTTGACGCTTGGTAGCAAAAGACTATATATTTGTTTGAAATATTTCTCGGAATGGACTATTATTGTTACAAATAATATTTGTCAAAACGTCGTGATTGTACATGACTACATTTGTCAAGCGCTTGGAAAGTTATTTATAAGAACGAACAATAATGTCACACTTGTCGCGCTTCGGATTTATAAAAATTTCGGCAGAGTTTCCTCTGTTTTTGGTATAAACCAGACAACACAAGTTGTCTACAAATTCCCAAAATCAACACCTAAACAAAGACGACATTATATTTATCCGCATTTCTAATCCACGAGACTTATACGTTGTGACTATTATATAAATCATATTATTTATATAAATATATATATATATATACGTATAGTCCATCAATTTAGTCCAATAACAACGCAAGTCACGACTAATATACCAATATTATCTCATAATACTTTTCGTTAATACTTCTATCGGTTCGTTCGCGAGTTAGTCGTTTTATATTTATAATATGCTTTATAAATGTAACGAAAATAAATACGATTAAATTATACCGATATGCGCGTGCGTGACTTGACACGTCTCGAACGACGCGTTGACCGAGTCAAAGTTTGACCGGAGTTGACTCGTGTTTGACCGAGCTTGAAATCTGATCCGTAAGCGAATTTCCCAGATCTGACCCGTTTGACCGGGGGTTGACTAGATCTGACGAGACCCGAACAAAACCCGGACCATTAACGCGAACCCGCACCAGATCTGACCCGAAAACACACTCTTGACCCGAGCCCCGAGTCCCGAACCTAAAACGGACCGGACCCGCGGCCGCCGGACGCCACCGCCGTGGCCGGAATTGCGGCCGCCGGTCACCACCACCATCCACGCTACCCAGCCTCCTCTTTCCGACCACCCGCGCGCCACCGGAACCCATCCAAACCCACTCCGGCCCCTCCCGAACTCGCAACTAGCCGGAAATAGCTCGCCGGAATATGGCCGGAGAACGAAATCCCGTGAAAACTTGTGAGGAGTCTCCCAAAGACCCGATCTAAACGTTTGTACAAAGAAAACTCGAAAACGAGCTTACCGGAAAAGTCGCCGGAATGGTACCAACGTTCAAACCGCTTCGTTTTAGGGAAAACGGCCTTCACCATCGCGTTCGGGGCGTCGAAATTAGTGGGGGTGGAGGTGTCACGCGCCGGAAAAAGTCGCCGGAAGGTCGCCGGAAACTCGCCGGAACCGCCGGAAGGTCGCCGGAAAAACTTGCCGGAAGGTCGCCGGAAAAACTCGCCGGAAAAAGTCGTCGGACGCCGCCGGAACGCCGCCGGACGGCTGCCGGAACACCGCCGGACGGCTGCCGGAACGCCGCCGGAGGGCTGCCGCCGGCCGCCGGAATTTCTAGAGAGAGGGAGAGTTGAGAGGATTTGGGTGTTAGAGAGAGAAAGAAATGTGAGAAATGAGGAAGATTGGGAGGGTTAGGGCCTTATATAGGTGGGCTTTTGGATTGGGCTTCAAGCCCAATGTCGCGTACCAACTGCTCCGTTTTAGCCCGTTATCGCTTCTGGACTCGGTTTTTGTTCGTTGCCATAAATAATACCAGACCGAGCAATTCAATAATTATTTTCGTCACCCGACGCGTGAAGACGGCACACGCGTTAAAATCGCGTTAATCGGTTCGGTTGTGTTATCCTTCATTTAAATGATCCGATAACTTTCAAAATTCAACCGATAACATTATTTATAATAAATAATTATTCCGGAAGTTCGGTAACGGTTAAAGCCACGCGTTTCGACGTTCGAATCCCACGTCAGTTCCTCTCCGCGTTCTCCAAAACGCTGCGTTTTTGGCCGTTTACCACGCCGATTTCACATCCGTTCGCATCGATAGTAAATACGTGTCGTATTTTCATAGAATAAGCTTATGTTATTCCAGTTTGACAAATTTTTGCTGATGTCAGTTCGTTACGTTAAACACGCGAAGTCTTTCTTTAAAGGCATCAAGACTTCAACGAACTTTCAAAAGGACATCGTAGGACTCATATTAGCTCAACTAACCATAATTAACCTTAAACCATGTTAATTATTTCTAAAACATGATTAGAATCACGTTAATCGTTGTACGAAATTTGCCGGTTGTCACAAAACCCAATCAAGAATTTATGATACAAAATGCAGGAATAACTGAGAGTTGTTTTAATAAACAAAAGGGTCTTTGGTCTAGTGATGTTAAAGTGTCAATAAGACTTTGTCTTTCTGTAGAAAACTTAGGGTTTCTCAACTCAAACAACCAACCAAATAACAAGAACACAAGAAAACAACACAAACACAAAGATATGGCGACTGGAAAGCGGTGACAAAATCTATTAGTTAACCAACCCAAAAGTTACCCCCCAGTGCCCAAATGATCTCAGCAAAATACTGAGATCTGATCAATAGATCAACATACAAAGTCTCTCTGCTGATTGATAAGATCAGCAGAGTAATAATACGAATGAATACAAGACTTACACCCAAAAGGATACACAAGACGAGATACAAGACCAGAGAGAAACCCTAGATCAAAATACAAAACAATAATACGAATAATGACAAATGAAGAGAGAGACTGAGCTTATATAGCTCAGTCATCGAAACTATCCCAGAGATGATCTCAACCATCCATTCCATTATTAATCCAACGGCCAACATTTCACACGAGAATAATATCTACCCAGCTGGGCCATGGGCCAACAGCCTATTATCTGCATAAGCCCAAACACTCAAAGAAACAAACATTAGCCCAACATATTAGATAAGCCCAAAGATAGAAAACATAATTATAACATTTGAATTAATCCAACGAAGTCAACTGAGTCTTTTTAACACGCCCCCTTAATTCAAATGTTAAACATATCTTTCATGCCTAACTTTGAACAAAAGACATTATGCTGTTCAGAATTCAATCCCTTAGTAAAGACATCAGCCAGTTGCTGATCTGAAGTAACCTTAACAGTCTGAATAATACCACTGGAAATTTTTTCTCTTATAAAGTGTAAGTCGATTTCAAAATGCTTTGTCCTGTCATGGAAGACAGGATTGGCTGCAATTGATATTGCAGCTTTGCTGTCACTATAAAGACATACAGGAAGAATACATTCAACATTCAACTCACTTAGTAAGTTTTTTATCCATATTATTTCACAAGTAGCAGAGCACATTGCTCGGTATTCAGCTTCTGCTGAAGACCTGGCAATTGTGCTTTGTTTTTTACTTTTCCAGGAAACAAGATTGTTTCCTAGAAAAATACCAAAACCTGTAACAGATTTACGGGTAACCAGACACTTAGCCCAGTCAGCATCGACATACCCTTTAAGACTAAACACATCAGACTTCTTAAACACAACACCTTTTCCAGATGAACTCTTCAAATACCTTAGTAATATAAGAGCAATTTGAAGATGACACTTGGTAGGTTTGTGCATGAATTGACTTAGGAATTGAACACAATAACTTATATCAGGTCAAGTAAGTGATAGATATATCAATTTACCAATTAACTTTTGATAACCAGTTATGTTGTCAAGCAATGAACTTTCCTTAGAGTTCTTTTCCGTAACAATATAACTTTGTTCTATTGGAGTATTAATAGGTTTACAACCCAAATACCCAAATTCATTAAGTAATTCTAGACAATATTTCCTTTGTGACAAACAAATTTCATCTTTTTCATATAACACTTCTATTCCCAGAAAATACTTCAGTTTTCCCAAGTCCTTAATTTGAAAACTAGACTTTAACATGTTGTTACAGTTAATGATCTCAGCATGATCATTACCTGTAATCACAATGTGATCCACATATACAAGAAGTGCAATGAATACACTTCCTGTTGACTTAACAAATAATGAGTAATCACAAATACTTTGTTTAAAACCCATTTTAACTAAGACTTCAGTTAGTTTTTCATTCCATTTCCTAGGTGCCTGTTTAAGGCCATACAATGATTTAACTAACTTGCATACTTTTCCTTTATTCTCAGAACCATAACCCTCAGGCAAGGTCATATAGACACTTTCATCTATTGACCCATACAAAAACGCATTGTTAATATCAAGTTGATATAATGCCCAAGAGTTTTGAACAGCTAAGCTAATTATACATCTAATAGTTACCATCTTTACAACCGGAGAAAATGTTTCTCCAAAATCAATACCCTCTCTTTGATTGTAGCCTTTGGCTACAAGCCTAGCTTTAAACCTCTCAACCTCACCATTAGACTTGTATTTAACCTTATATACCCATTTACAACCAATGGGTTTCCTATCTTTTGGAAGATTAGTTATAACCCATGTTTGGTTTCTAAGAAGTGCCTCCATTTCATTATTCATAGCCTTTATCCACCTAGGATCCTTAGAGGCTTCTGAATAACTATTGGGCTCAATAACCTTATTTAGATTAGACACAAAGCAATAGTTTTCAGAAGACAAAACAGAATAGTTAACCACTTTTTCAACCCCATATTTGACTTTACCTTCTATGATAAAGTCATCAAACCTTCTAGGTAAAACAGAACTTCTATCAGACCTTCTAGATTCTATCCTATGTCCCTCAGAAGTACAGTTCTCAACATTTGAACCCTCTACCCTTTCAGAAGAATCAGTCCCCCTAATATTAGACTCACTAGGTTGCTAATTTGAACAATCTACCTCACTAGTGGTCACATTAGAGTCATCTAATCCCTTTCCAGGGGAGTGTTCATGAGCAACACTGGTTCCCCCTTCATCATCGGGAACATTATTATTATTATTATTATTATTATTATTATTATTATTATTATTATTATTATTATTATTATTATTATTATTATTAGAACTCTCAATGCTTGTGTTATCATAAGAATTAAAAAAGTTTAAGTGATCAACATTTTTATAAACAATTTTTTCAGAATCCGTTTTGAATAGAAAAATATTTTCATAAAATTTTACGTCTCTAGAAAACTCAAACTGTTTTGTTTCTAAACACCAAATTTTATAACCTTTTTTAAAAACAGAGTATCCAACTAAAACACACTTATCAGCCCTACTAACCAACTTATCTTTTTCATCTAAAACAGTTTTAAAGCACAAGCATCCAAAGTTCCTAAGGTGACTCATAACTGGGGGGAACCCATACATCTTTTCATAGGGACTCATACCATTTAGCACAGAAGAAGGAAGCTTGTTTATCAAATAGGTTGCAGTTAAAATACATTCAGACCAAAAGTTTAATGGCACACTACTTTGGAATAACAAAGCTCTTGCTATGTTTAAAAGGTGTCTATGTTTCCTCTCCACAACACTATTTTGTTGTGGAGCATGAACACAGGATGTTTGATGTATTATACCTTTTGAATTACAAAAACTTGTCATTTGTTTATTAACAAACTCAGACCCATTATCACTTCTAAATACCTTATCATTTTTCTTAAACTGAGTTCTTATCAGTTCATAAAATATAACAATATTATCAAACACCTCACCTTTTCCTTTTAACAAATAACACCAGACTGCCCTAGAGTAGTCGTCTACTATAGTTAAAAAATATTTGAAACCTTCTTTACTAGTTACTCTATAGGGACCCCACACATCAAGATGAACCAACTCACCTATTTCTCTAGTTTTATGATCACTTAAAGGAAAAGGAACACGAACTTGTTTTGCTTAATGACAAATTTCACATGGGCTAGACCTAGTTGTATCAACATCCAGACACCCTTTTAACACAGTTAGAACATGGTCAGAGGGATGCCCCAACCTACTGTGCCATAAGTCAAAATTACTAGAACTATTAAAACAGACAGAACTATTACTCACATTAGAACCTATAAAGTATAAACCATCATGCACTCTACCAGTCTCTAGGATTCTCTTGGACTTGGAATCCTGGACATAACAAGCATGATCATCAAATAAGACACTTAACTTGCTATCCTTGGCTAACTTGTTTACAGAAATCAGGTTAACACAATAGTCAGGAATAAAGAACACATCAGTGAGAACAATATCATTTCCCAACTTAATGTCTCCTATTTTCCTGACCTTAGCACTAGAACCATTGGGATGTCTCACACTTACATCATAATGTGAGACATCTACCCAGTTAATCATGTACTCATCAGTACAAACCATGTGTTGGTTTGCACCTGAATCCATGATCCACTTCAACACCAGTGCAGTTTTCAAAAGACTTGAACAACTTGAAAAATTCTCAAACACATTGCTCAACTTAGACAAGACAGAACAACCTGTACTAATCAAAACCAATAACACCTTCACTTAGGGTACTGAGTTATGGGAGGCAATTGAAGCTAGATAATATTCCAATCCAAGAGCACAATCCTTTGCCAACAATGGTTGACTCCAGAACAACCTGTACTAATCAAAACCAATAACAACAAGAAGATAGTAACAGACCAGATCTACAGAGACCAGATCTACAGAGATCAGATCTTAAGATCTACAATATTAGACACACAAGAACCAGATCTACAAACATCAGATCCTTGTATAACAGACACAACCAAACAGCGGAAGACAAGAACAGAAAACAAGATCAAGAGCCTAATGGCTCTGATACCATGTAGAAAACTTAGGGTTTCTCAACTCAAACAACCAACCAAATAACAAGAACACAAGAAAACAACACAAACACAAAGATATAGCGACTAGAAAGCGGTGACAAAATCTATTAGTTAACCAACCCAAAAGTTACCCCCCAGTGCCCAAATGATCTCAGCAAAATACTGAGATCTGATCAATAGATCAACATACAAAGTCTCTCTGCTGATTGATAAGATCAGCAGAGTAATAATACGAATGAATACAAGACTTACACCCAAAAGGATACACAAGACGAGATACAAGACCAGAGAGAAACCCTAGATCAAAATACAAAACAATAATACGAATAATGACAAATGAAGAGAGAGACTGAGCTTATATAGCTCAGTCATCGAAGCTATCCCAGAGATGATCTCAACCATCCATTCCATTATTAATCCAACGGCCAACATTTCACACGAGAATAATATCTACCCAGCTGGGCCATGGGCCAACAACCTATTATCTACATAAGCCCAAACACTCAAAGAAACAAACATTAGCCCAACATATTAGATAAGCCCAAAGATAGAAAACATAATTATAGCATTTGAATTAATCCAACGAAGTCAACTGAGTCTTTTTAACACTTTCTAAATGATGAGGAGTTCAAATTTCATTGGTGATAAAAAATTTATACGTTCATAAAAAAAAAAAGTAAGAGTTGTTTTAATGAACAAAAGCGTTATATCTTAGGTTGATACTTTAAAAAAATATATAAATACCAGGAATACGTTAATTAGATGAGTGACAAATTAAAAATTATCAATGATTTTCTTTGGGCTTTTTTTTTTCAAAGAAATTGTAACTTGCTTTTATATTTATTTCTTTTTCATTCGTCAATTTTCAAACATGTGAACTAGGGTCGAGCAAGACGGTAAGCCGTAAGTCAGGAAGACTTTATATAATGCAAAATAAGAAAAAGATTATACTTTATATTTTGCATGACGGTATACATGTTATGGTATTGAAGTATAGGAAACGACAGTTGTTAGATGTTGGTTTGGTAAATATTTAATGCTCCTTTCTTTTTCTTTTCCAAAATATTATTTCACTATTAATAGTCATGATAAGTCAAACTTTTACAAAAAAGAAATACTATATACATGACAAAATTAAAATGGTTGAAAACTTGAATACAATATGACTTTAAGAACACCTGTTAATAAAGCAATGAGATAGATATGAACAGAAATTGATTAAGAGTTGTTCGTTAAAGTGACTTGGTTGTATTATTAGGCCTTCAAATTATTACAATCACATACAATTTTATAGTCATGAAACACCGGATATTAACTACTAACTAGAAGTGTTTTTTTTTTAATCATTTGAAGGAAAACTTATTTATTAATAAACAAACGCCACAACCAGGGCCGGGCAAGCCCAAGTAATATGAAGTTTGAAGTTTGTAGTCGGTATTAAAAATATGAATGGCGGGGTTCCTATACTTACCTTTCTGAACTCCTAAATCATGGGCAGATGAGTTGGATCATTATTCACACAGCCTATTGCCGACATCTGAGCTTTTATTTTTATACGACTAGTCATAAACCTTCAGTTAGGAATTAGGATCTTGATAAATTTAGTTATGTTTTTTTTATCAACGAGTTGTTTTAGTTCTCTTTTGTTGAATATTATTTTTGTAGAAATTTAGGGTTTGATTTACTCAACATACAATAAACATAAACAATATAAACACAATCACAATGAACAACGGATATAGATGACAAAACGAGGTGACAAGATCTTATTTATCCAACCCCAAAAGTACCCCCCAGAACCCAAAGATCTCAGATAATACTCTGAGATCAAATCAACAACCAGAATACAAAGTTTCACAAGATCTACTGATTAGTTAGACCAGTAGATCAGGTGAGAAATAAGGAATAACAACAAGACAAGGATAAAGACCTATCAAACCCTAATACAGAACGAGAGAGACGATAACAAAAATAAAAGACAATAATAATGAATAACAAAGAGACTGTAGTATATATATGGCAGTTGGATCCTTCTCCAAGAAAAATAATCCAACGATCACAATTCGTCCAATCCAACGGCTGATACACACTCCTGAAAAAATCTCAACAACTTTGTTATAACAACTTAAAAGACATTTCAACCTGTTCAACTGACCTGGGTCAAAGAACCTTTTAACAACCAATCGAACTAACCATCAGGTGGGCTAAAAGACTTAGCCCAATATAAGTCCATTAAGAGTAATTGAATTCGAGATCAGACATTGGGTTAGCCCAATACATTTTAACACCCCCCTTAATTCAATTACCAAACATATTGGTCATTCCAAGTTTTGTACACAACACCTCATGTTGTATACTAAACAACCCTTTTGTGAACACATCAGCCACTTGCTGATCAGAAGACACCTTTAATGCACTAACAAATCCAGAGCTAATTTTTTCTCTTAGAAATTGCCAATCTAACTCAAAATGCTTAGTTCTGTCATGAAAGACAGGATTCTCAGCTATTGAAATGGCTGACTTACAATCACAAAACAAGTTTATAGGCAACTTAACCTCTATACCTAACTCCTTCAACAAATTAGATATCCATACAAGTTCACAAGTAGTAGTGCACATAGCTCTATACTCAGCTTCGGCTGAGGAGCGAGCAACCGTGCTCTGTTTCTTACTTTTCCACGACACAAGACAACTTCCTATAAACACACAGAACCCAGTTACTGACTTACGGGTTTTGAGGCACTTGACCCAGTCAGCATCTGAGTATGCTGTTAGTGCTAAACTAGTTCCCTTCTTAAATAAAATCCTTTTTCCTGGAGAAAGCTTAAGATACCTAAGCAATCTTAAAGCTATCTTTTGTACATTTTGAGTAGGTTTATGCATAAACTGACTCAAAAATTGTACAGCATAGCTTATATCAGGACGGGTCAAAGACAAAAAAATCAATTTACCTATCAACTTTTGATATCCTGTTATATCTTCCAAATAACTTTCAGTTTTATTATCTTTGATTGACAAATTATAATTCTGTTCAATTGGAACACTAACAGGTTTACACCCAAGATAACCATATTCATGTAAAAGATCTAAGCAATACTTTCTTTGATTCAGGCAAATGCATTCATCAGAATACAACACTTCAATACCAAGAAAGTATTTTAACTTTCCTAAGTTTTTTATTTGAAAATTCTCTTTCAATAATGTTTTTATATTTTCTATCTCAGTTTTACTATTCCCTGTAATAACAATATCATCAACATATACAAGTAATACCACAAACACTTCACTAGAAGACTTAACAAACATAGAGTGATCACAAACACTCTGAGTAAAACCAATAGTTTTTAATACATCAACAAGTTTCTCATTCCATTTCCTAGGAGCTTGTTTTAACCCATACAAAGACTTAACAAGTTTGCAGACTTTGGATTCATTCCCAGAAGCATAACCTTCTGGTAAATGCATGTACACATCCTCAGTTATAGATCCATATAAAAAGGCATTGTTTATATCAAGTTGAAACAATGTCCAGTTATTATGGACAGCTAAGCTGATAACTGTTCTCACAGTTACCATCTTAACCACTGGAGAAAATGTCTCTCCAAAGTCCAACCCTTCTCTCTGATTGTAGCCCTTAGCTACCAGCCTAGCTTTATATCTATCTATCTCACCGTTTGACTTATATTTTATCTTGTAAACCCATTTACACCCAATAGCTTTTCTACCAGGTGGTAGATCAGTAACAACCCAGGTGTTGTTCCTGTATAAAGCTTCCATCTCATCATTCATAGCCTCAATCCAATGAGGATCTTTTGAGGCTCGAATATAAGATGTGGGTTCTAAGGATTTATTCACATTAGACACAAAACACATATTCTCAAAAGACAAATTAGAGTAATTCACAACTTTTTCAACACCATATTTAACCTTATTATCTAACACATAATCACTAAATTTCCTTGGCATCACAGACTCTCTACTAGACTGCCTAATAGGCCTACTTCCCTCAGGAGTCCTTAACTCATCATTTGATCCCTCTAACCCAGAGCAGTCAGTCCCTCTTCCTAGTGAACTACTAGGTTGCTGATCACAACTAGCATTATGATCTACATCACTAGTGTTCCTGGGAGGTCATCTAACTGTCTCCCAGGTGAGTGATCATGAGTATCATCAGGTTCCCCATCATTATCGGGAAGGTTTTGAAAAAAATGTTTTTGTTTTCTCACTTGAAGATACTTCATTTTCAAAAGTATCAAAAAAATTTAGATGATTGATTTTTTCATAAACAAGTTGCTTATGTTCAGTTTTAAAAGGATATATATTTTCATAAAAACTTGACATCCCTTGAAAACTCATATTTCTTTGTTTCTAAGTCAAAAATTTTGTATCTTTTTTTAACAAATGAATAACCTATTAAAACACTTTTATTTGCTCTACTACAAAGTTTATCTGGATCATCTAAATTGGTTTTAAAACATAAACATCCGAAGTTTCTCAAGTGATTAAGTTCGGGGGGGGGGGGGAACCCATGTATCAACTCATAGGGACTCTTACCATTTAAAACAGACGAAGGTATCCTGTTAATCAAATATGCAGCAGTAAGCACACAATCAGACCAGAAATTAAGAGGAACACTACTTTGGAACATAAGGGCTCTAGCTGTATTTAAAAGATGTCTATGCTTTCTCTCCACAACACCATTCTGTTGTGGAGTATAAGCACAATAAGTTTGATGGAGAATTTCTCTTTTGTTACAAAAATCACTAACTTGTTTATTTATAAATTCAGTACCATTATCACTTCTAAACATTTTAATGTTTTTAGTAAACTGAGTTTTAACAAGTTCATAGAAACTACCAAGGTTCTCAAATACCTCAGTCTTAGACTTTAACATGTAAACCCAAACAGACCTAGAATAGTCATCTACTATGGTAAGAAAATATCTAAAACCTTCTCTGCTAGTGATCTTATAGGGTCCCCATACATCAAGATGTACCAGGTCTCCTATATCTTTAGACTTATGATCACTAAGAGGGAAAGGAACCCTAACCTGTTTGGCCTTGTGACATACCTCACAAGGCTCAGAACCAGATTCTCCAACATTTAAACTATCTTTTAAAATACCTAGGACTTGACTAGAAGGATGCCCTAACCTACTGTGCCAAAGACTGTGCTCAGTTACACTGTTAAAACAAACATTACTAAAATTAACATTTTTACCAACAAAGTATAGACCATCCTGCTGTCTACCAGTCACCAGGCCTTTCCTTGACTTGGAATCCTGAACAAAGCACTCATGCTCATTAAACAGGACATATAATTTATTATCCTTGGCTAGTTTATGTATAGACACCAAGTTGACACAATAATCAGGAATATAGAATACATCATGCAAAATGACACCATTTGCTAACTTAACATCACCAATTTTAGTAACTCTTGCATTAGTACCATTTGGATGTTTTACCTCCATGTTATACTTAGACACATCTACACTAGTGATTAAATGTTCATCATTCCCAACCATATGCTGGTTTGCACCTGAATCCATTATCCACCCAAGAAACAATGCATATTTTATTAAGCTAGAACAACTAGAAAAATTTTTAAACAACTTAGCAATCTTAGACAAAACACTCATACTTGAAAAACCATTGACAACAACTGATTCACGTCCTACTTTAGAACTCTGAGGGTCTCCTTCAGACTTCTCACTTATCAAACTCATCAACTTAGAGATCTGTTCAGAAGTAAAAGGTGAACTAGAAGACACATTTGCACTCACATTGTTACTAGTATTGGATACACCAGTTCTCCAATTATTTTGGGTTCTATTGTTATTGTTTTTATTGTTAAACTGGTTTCCAGTTTGGTTACCAACCCTTCTTTGACTATTTGTTGGATATCCAACAATTTCAAAACATCTTTCAATAGTGTGTCCAATTCTATTACAGTGAGTGCATTTAAGATTAGGATTAGGGCCTCTTGTGACCCCTTTCCTATTATCAGACTCTTGATTAGTTCTAGCAACAAAGGACACATTAGTTCCCTTTGATCCACTACTTGAGCCTCTGTGAGATTCCTCCCTAGAGACCACAGCAAAGGCAGTCTTTACTGATGGTAGTGGATCACTGGTAAATAATGTGGTTCTAACAGGTTGATAAACTTCATCAAGCCCCATCAGGAATTGCATGAGTTTAATAAGACTATTAAAGTCATTGAATTCCTTGGAGGCCTGACAAGTACACACAGGAAGTTGAACTATAGAATCAAACTGTTTCCACATAGTGTTTAACTTGTTATAATATTCAGACACTGAACTACCACTTTGTGTTATACCATTTATTTTTTGATGCAAGTTAAACATTACACATCCATCAATTCTATCATAAGTTTCTCTAAGGTCAAGCCAAACATCTCTAGCACTATCAGAAAACACTTGTCCTAAGTATAATTCTTCACAAACAGAATTAATCAACCAAGATAGCACCACAGAATTACATCTATCCCATTGACTTGCTAACACTTCATTATCAACAGATTTAACACATGTACCATCAATAAAACCTAACTTGTTTTTTCCTTGTAAAGCAAGTTTCATAGATTTAGACCAAACTGAATAATTCTCAGACCCTTTGAGTTTAATACTGATTATGGAAAGACTCGAAGTGTCACTAGGATGCAGATACAAAGGATCACTAATGTCCAACCTACTAACAAGTGTTCCAACAGGAACATCTCCACCAGAGGAGTTAGGGCCTCCTGCTGGTGAAGCAACAACACCATCAACTATAATGAATCACACAAACAATTAATACACAGAGAACAACAAAAAATATCAGATAGCTATTCAACAAGAAAACACCAATAGACCTAATAGGACGAAGCTGTGTCAGGGGTCAGATAGTGGATTCATCACTCATTGGTGTCCACCCAGATCTTAACACATGAGTCCCTTATTATCTATATATATATAGTACTTATATAGACAAGAAGTAAACACACCAGAATAAGACACAGATAAACAATCAATAAACCAAATAAGACACCAATTAGTCGGCTCAATACCGGTCGACCTAACCTGGTCAGCTGCCTCTAGACACAACAACAGAAAGTAAAAAGGAAAGATCTCATAATGAGGGGGAACCCAAGTTAGGGTTTTGCCAAACCCACAACCAACACCTTCACTTAGGGTGTTGAGTTATGGGTGCAATTGAAGCTATTAATTCCAATCCTTCAGCACCAGTGCACTTCCTTAGCCAACAATAGTTGACCTAACAACCTGCTTCACAAATATCAAAAAAACCCCAGACGAATAATAGATCAGATCTATGGATAAGACCAGATCTACTATATAAGATGACTAGAGACCAGATTTATTATTTAGACCAAATCTCTCAACACAAGAACTCAACGAAAGAACAGCGGAAGACACAAAAGACACCAAGATCAAGAGCCTAAGGCTCTGATACCATGTAGAAATTTAGGGTTTGATTTACTCAACATACAATAAACAGAAACAATATAAACACAATCACAATGAACAACGGATATAGGTGACAAAACGAGGTGACAAGATCTTATTTATCCAACCCCAAAAGTACCCCCCAGAACCCAAAGATCTCAGATAATACTCTGAGATCAAATCAACAACCACAATACAAAGTTTCACAAGATCTACTGATTAGTTAGACCAGTAGATCAGGTGAGAAATAAGGAATAACAACAATACAAGGATAAAGACCTATCAAACCCTAATACAGAACGAGATAGACGATAACAAAAATAAAAGACAATAATAATGAATAACAAAGAGACTGTAGTATATATATGGCAGTTGGATCCTTCTCCAAGAAAAACAATCCAACGATCACAATTCGTCCAATCCAACGGCTGATACACACTCCTGAAAAAATATCTCAACAACTTTGTTATAACAACTTAAAAGACATTTCAACCTGGTTCAACTGACCTGGGTCAAAGAACCTTTTAACAACCAATCGAACTAACCATCAGGTGGGCTAAAAGACTTAGCCCAATATAAGTCCAATAAGAGTAATTGAATTAGAGATCAGACATTGGGTTAGCCCAATACATTTTAACAATTTCAAGTAACAGAAAGCTCAATTCTTGCTTTGTTGGTTTCAAATTTTCGAGTTCTCCTCTGTTATTGATATTATTCAAGCTTTCAAGAGTTCAAGGTGTCTACTAATTTCAAAGGTTTCAACTTTTCTACAATTGAAGGAAAGTTATGTTGAACTTTAAGTTTTTGAGTTTTGTACCTATGTTAATTTTAATTTACAGCTTATGTTAATGTTTTTGTAAAGCTGTTCCAATTTATAGGTAAATTAGGTAGGCTAAGGGGTTGTTTGGTTGATTAAGTGCTGAATCATTAAGATGGTCTGATGGTTAAGAGGCTCTGAATGGTTAAGAGTTGAATCATTCAGCAACCTTTATTAGCTTAATGGTTTAGCACTTAATCATTCCATTTAGATGCTGAAACAAACAGTCTGAATGCTGAACGATTCAGACCTAAATGGTTAAGAGGCTGATTAAGAGGCTACCAAACAGCCCCTAAGACTTGATTAATTACTTGTCACTTAATATTTCATGTCTAACAGAAATTGAATTGGATCAACTTGTTTAAACTGGTTGAGCCAAATTTTATAATAGATATAGTTGAAAAAGGGCCTCAAATTTTTATTTTGTTTAAGGCCTTCAAAATGATTGAGTCGACGCTGACAACAACACACCTCTCTGTGCATATCTGTTCGATTCATTTTGGTTCCACTTCGTTTTTATGGTACTAAGGGCACAATCCTAAGTGCTCTCAACACCATTCTTAAAAGTTGTCTCATTTGAACTCTAAGAGTACCCACAAGTACCTTTAAAGGGGGGATGCCATTTTTCAGATCATTCAAAACCCACAAAACTGTCACACCCTCAAATTTCCACTGCGGAGTTTTACCGCGAGGTGCATGACAAACCAGGACCCATAGCCATAAGTATCATGAACGACTCTAAATGCCCAAACCATTTAGTTTGTTTTTAAGAAAAAATTTCAAAGTTTAACCAAGCAATTTAAAGTAATGCGGAAGCGTAAACAAAGTAAAACATTTGCAAAAGTCTGCGCAAGACAACGCGCCCAAAACCAAAGTTTTAAAGTACGAAATAATAAATATCCATAACCCAAGACACGAATGATGCATGCCCTAAAACGTGCTCCGTACCTAAGGACCTGCAAAGCATGCTAAAATGTGTCAACATAAAGTCGGTGAGTTCACTATAAATGTAAGCGATGTAAATAATAACGTAGGTTCTCAAAACCCCAAAAGTCAAGTGTACAACGTTGGTCCCTCAGACCCTGTAAACAATAGCTAATTCAAATGTCAGGGGTAGCTAGCCCACTCATGATAACTAAAACCGGCGAATACCGAACTACTAATGAACAAGTTCCCATAACCGGGATAAAGATGCCTTGCATCATTGTCCATCGACAATGATTATGTTTGAAGCTAATAGTTCACATCCGTGCTCCCAGCACGATGTGAGGTTTGTTAGACCTAATAGCGCTATCAACTAATTAACCCGCTTGCCCAACCGGCAATTGATTCGGTATTTTGAAGGACTTAAAAGATGTGTTTGGTTTAGTTCATCAAGGACATATACATGAATTAGTAAAAAAATAGATTCACCACGTGAACCATGCACCCCAAACCCGGGATGTGTAAAAGAAAGTTATCTCAAGATAGACTAGAAAACGTTACCAATGTGGTCTCAACCCGAGACGCATGCTTTGAGAAAAAGTAGTGAAACTCACCTTATCGCGTAAGCAAAGAATCCAAACAGCAAGTATTATATGCTACCGACACCCTAATAACAGTGTCACTACGTGAGTATAGGCGTAACATCATTACACTATATAACTCGTTTGTCCAAGGCGTTTTAAATATTCAAAAGTGTGTATGCGACGCCTAGTGATTCTACATGCAATAGTAAACCCTACGGACTCGTTGGTGAATGAGTTGGTTATAATTAGTTTCTACAGCCCATATGTGTCGTAAACATGTGTACTTTCGTTATATGTCAATTTTAGATCACCTAAGACCTCAAGTAATCACATAGTCACATAATACACAATCTGTGTTTTCAGGACAGATTGTGCGCCATCAAAACGAATTTATTTAAAATAGTAAACCAGTGAGTTATCCTCCCAAATTTTTACTGAATTTTCTTTGGGATTCACTTGGCAATACCTATTTTTGTTTTGTCTTAATTCCAAACCCAAAAATTATAAAAATTCGTACAACACAGCAGTGTTCAGAAAATTTCCACAACAGGTCAGTTTAGTAGGAAAATTCTTAAAAATTGTGTATTCATCCAAACGAGATGAATCCACTTGGAAAAGCTCTATTTTTCCAGTATTGACCTACTGTAAAAATTTCATAACCTAAATCCTTGTAAATCTCAAGTTATGGCCATTTAAAGTTAACCCAATTTACAAATCCGAAAATCTGATATGACCCCTAATCAATTAAAATTCCAAAAACGACTCATCCTACGTCCAAAACACATGATTTTACCCATTATGAAAAGCTAAGACCAGGTGTGACCTAACCATGCCAAGAAAACCCTAAAATTATTATGTTAGAGCCGTGTTACAGCTCCGACAAGTTTGACTAACCATTCTGACCAGATTTTAGTTTCGCCTAAATCATACTTTAATCGCCTACCGTGTGCACAAAAACTATTAACATTCACCAATCATCAACACAAAACATTCCTAATACCTATTTTATCAGATTCTATGATTAAACATGTCAAGATCAAAGCTTTAAGAATCAAAACACCAATTACTTGCGCAACAAGTATCCTACGATGTTACTAAGCGTTTATGAGTATGTTTAATCCATTTAATCTTCAAAAAGATTCATGCTTTAATGTTTTATAAACTCATTCAGACCTGGACAAACTTATTATATGATTTTTATTAATGAAAACACAAGATAAAAGCATAAGAAATCGTAAGATATACCCTTAGCTCTCTCAATCGATCAATCGCGCGCCTTGGAGCCTCCCAATTGATGATCTTGAGCCTTAGCAGAGGTTGTTTGAGTGAAATATTCGTGTGGGGCAGTAAGGGGGCGATTAGGGTTGAGTATGGGGGTTGCATGGGAGTTTAGGTTGCTTAAATATAAGTTTAAGGCGGTTTAGACCCGTCAGTTCGTTTCGAGCGGCCGCTCGGTGCCTGTGAGCGGCCGCTCACAGGTCCGGGTGGCGCGCTCTTTTCTCGTTTCGTCTCCCGACGCGTTATCCTTCGACGTTTTCGTTATTTCGGACCGTAACAAGTGTAACCCCATGCATTAAGACCCTAATCAACCTCATGCTCCACTTTTAATGATTTCTATTAACGTGTTCGGTTTAGGTTCACATAATTACGTATGGTTTTCACATAAGTTTATTTTTCACCAACGTCCGAGGTTCACTAATCATGCAATCACACATTGACTCACAACCATGCACGTATGTCTTATCTAACTAACCCTAGTTAAGTATAATGCAAGGAAATGTAACTAGAGTTTAGTTAAAGTGAGAACCTGAATTTTCGGGGTATCACATCATCCCCAAGTTGAAAAGAATTTCGTCCCGAAATTCAGCAAGTAAACAGTAAAGCCAGCTAAAAATGTATGCTTGGTTTCCGGATGTCACATCATCCCCAAGTTGAAAGGAATTTCGCCCCGAAATTCACTTTGAGCGAGCTGCTTTATGTTCGGCATTTGATCTATGCACAGGTTCAGGTTCAGAAAAGAGGTGTGGATATTTGAGCCGCATCTGGTCTCTGCGCTCCCACGTGTATTCCGGTCCTAGACGGGAATTCCACCGTACCTTCACGATAGGTATAGTGCTTTGCCTGAGTTTCTTGACGCCCTGCTCAAGAATCTCCACTGGTTCTTCCACGAACCGTAACTGGTCGTCCACCTGGATCTCCTCCAGCGGTACTACCAGTGTAGTATCGGATAAGCATTTCTTCAAGTTTGAGACGTGGAATACATTATGCACTCCACTGAGTTCGTCTGGTAAATTCAGCTGATAAGCTACCGGACCAATCCTTTTAACAATCTCGAAGGGTCCAACATAGCGGGGATTCAACTTCCCTCGTTTCCCAAAGCGTATCACTCCTTTCCAAGGTGACACCTTTAACAAAACTTTGTCCCCAACCTGGAACTCCAAAGGTTTTCTACGTTTGTCCGCGTAGCTTTTCTGTCGATCACGAGCAGCAGCCATTCTGTTTCTGATTTGCACTATCTTCTCAGAGGTTTCGTGCACGAGTTCGGGACCTGTTAGTTGGCTATCCCCAACCTCAGTCCAACAGATAGGAGACCTACACTTGCGGCCATAAAGTGCCTCGAAAGGCGCACACTGAATCGAGGTGTGGTAACTATTGTTGTAAGAAAACTCGATTAAGGGCAAGTGCTTGTCCCAGTTATTACCAAAGTCCACCACGCATGCTCGTAGCAGATCCTCTAATGTTTGGATGGTACGTTCACTTTGTCCATCCGTCTGTGGGTGGTAGGCTGTGCTCATATCGAGACGAGTACCTAGAGCATCTTGGAGAGTAGTCCAGAATCGAGAAGTGAATCGCCCATCGCGATCAGATATAATGGAAGTAGGCACTCCATGCCTAGAGACTATCTCCTTGATATAAAGGTTCGCCAGCTTCTCTAACGAGTCCGTTTCTTTTATCGCCAGGAAGTGGGCCGATTTGGTTAAGCGGTCCACGATAACCCAAATCATGTTATGGCCCGCTGTTGTTTTCGGAAGCTTCGTAATGAAATCCATGGAAATCCCGTCCCATTTCCACATCGGTATCTCTGGTTGCTGAAGTAGGCCTGAAGGTTTCTGATATTCAATCTTAACCTTCGCACAAGTCAAGCACTTACTAACATAAGTGGCTATCTCTGCTTTCATGTTTGGCCACCAGTAGAGAGTTTTGAGGTCCTGATACATTTTGTCCGAACCGGGATGTACCGAATAACGAGATGTGTGAGCCTCATCGAGCACTAGTTGTCAAAGATCCCCTGAACGTGGAATCCAGACTCGATCCATAAAGTACTGAAGCCCATCCGACTTCAGTTCCAGGTGTTTGTCAGCACCATGCAATGTTTCCAACCCGATATTTTCCTTTTTCAAGGCCTCGCCTTGGGCTTCACGTATTTTATCAGGCAGATTAGAGTGTATGGTAAGTTGTAAGGCCCGCACACGTTTGGGTTTCGTTTCCTTACGGCTCAGGGCATCAGCTACTACGTTAGCTTTCCCTGGATGGTACTTGATAGCACAGTCATAATCATTCAAGAGTTCGACCCATCGTCGTTGCCGTATGTTTAGGACCTTCTGATCAAATATGTGCTGAAGACTCTTATGATCTGTGAAGATTGTGCACTTCGTTCCGTAGAGGTAGTGTCTCCAAATTTTGAGAGCGAAGACCACCGCTCCCAGTTCCAAGTCGTGAGTGGGATAATTCTTCTCGTGAACTTTTAGTTGTCGTGAAGCATAAGCGATCACCTTCTCGCGTTGCATCAAAACACACCCTAGTCCTTGGATAGATGCATCACAGTACACCACAAAGTCCTCCGTACCCTCAGGTAGTGATAATATTGGAGCACTGCAAAGTTTAGTCTTTAGTAATTGAAAAGCAGCTTCTTGGGCATCTTCCCACTTGTAGATAATCCCCTTCTGTGTCAAAGCAGTGAGGGGTTGAGCGATTTTTGAGAATCCCTGAATGAATCTGCGATAATAGCCTGCAAGGCCAAGGAATTGTCGAACCTCTGTGGGAGTCTTAGGGGCCTCCCATCTTTTAATCGCATCAATCTTAGCGGGATCGACCTGTATTCCTGCCTCGTTCACCACATGACCCAAGAATTGGACCTCACGAATCCAGAAGTCGCACTTGGAGAATTTTGCATATAGCTGCTCACTTTTCAGAAGTTCCAAGATCAGTCGTAGGTGTTGCTCGTGCTCTTCCCTACTCTTGGAATAGATCAGAATATCGTCTATGAACACTATGACAAATTTGTCTAGATAGGGTTTGCACACCCGGTTCATGAGGTCCATGAACACAGCTGGTGCATTGGTCAGCCCGAAGGGCATTACCAAAAATTCATAGTGCCCATAACGAGTTCGAAAAGCTGTCTTTGGCACATCCTCCTCTCGAACTCTCAGTTGATGATACCCCGACCTTAAGTCAATCTTGGAATAGAAACTCGACCCCTGAAGTTGGTCGAATAGATCATCTATGCGAGGTAAAGGGTAGCGATTTTTAATTGTCACCTTATTTAATTCCCGGTAATCGATGCACATACGGAAACTCCCATCCTTCTTCTTCACGAATAAGACTGGGGCTCCCCACGGTGAAGAGCTAGGTCGGATGAAACCCCTATCCAATAGCTCTTGGAGTTGGGTAGATAGTTCTTGAAGTTCGCCTGGTGCAAGGCGGTATGGTGCACGCGCAACTGGGGCGGCGCCTGGTGCAAGGTCAATTTGGAACTCCACTTGGCGAACCGGTGGAAGTCCTGGCAGCTCCTCTGGGAATACATCTGGAAAATCTCGGACCACCGGGATGTCCTCGATTTTTGTTTCGACTTCGGCTCGAGTGTCAGAAATGTTAGCCAATATGGCTGGATAGCCCTTCCGTATGCACTTCTGGGCCTTCAAGTAAGAGATGATGCCCACCATGGCACCACCGCGATCACCCTGGACAGACAATAGTTCCCCACTGGGGAGGGGGATACGAACAACTTTCTCCTTGCAGAGAATTTCGGCGTGGTGCTTGGACAACCAGTCCATGCCAACCACAAGATCGAAGCTTCCTAGGGTGATAGGTAAAAGATCGATGGCAAACAAATGTCCATCTAGTTCGAGCCTGCCGTCACGAAGAATGTGGGTTACCTCAACAGGCTTCCCATCAGCTAGTTCTATAGAGTACGGGGTCTCGAGTAATGTAGGAACTATCCCTAGTTGTCTGCTAAGTTTTGATGACACAAAACTATAGTCTGCACCAGTATCATATAAAACAGAAGCGAGAGTGTCGTTCAAGGAACACGTACCCGTCACGACGTTGTTATCATTCCTCGCTTCCCCAGAGCCAATCACGAATGCTCTACCACGCGCCCCATAGTTGTTTCCGTTGTTGTTGTTGTTATTACCAGTGTTGGTGTTATTATTTCCTCCATTGTTTCCATTACCGTTCAGCTGGGGACAATTCTTTTTAAAATGGTTCTCGCTACCACACTGGTAACACGCCTTTCCACCCTTCTGTTGCTGACCCTGCGGGGGTGGGTTACCCTGAAGGTTGACTCTACAGTCTTTCTGCACATGCCCCAGCTTTCCACAACGATCGCACTTAATCCTGTTACATGGCCCAGAGTGGTGATAGTTGCACTTAGCGCACTTGGGCCGATTTCCGTGATAACCACCTTGAGTCTGAGTACGGTTGTTGTTGTTGTTGTTGTGGTTGTCGTGTTTCTTGTTCGGGTGCTGCTGCTGTTGATTACCATTACCCGGGGGTTTGCCAGACGCACTCTCCCACTTTCTCTTATTATCATTAGTGCCAGAGGATGAAGCACCTCGAGGGGGCAGTAGTCCCTCCTCTACTTTTTGGTCAGTCAGCTGGTGTGCCATACGAATCACCTGCTGAGGATTGTTGAAGTTGGCAGCAGTAACCATGCCCTTGATCTGCGGCACCAAACCCTTGATGTACAGTTCAATTCGCTTGTAGAGCGGGGTTGAGTAGTTAGGGCACATAGTGGCTAGCTCATGTGACCTAGTGGTGTAGGCTTCAATATCCGACCCCACCATTTTCAGATTCAGGTACTCAGTTTCCAGCTTCTGGATTTCATCCCGAGGGCAGTACTCCTCCCTCATCATCTCCTTGAAAGCATCCCAAGGCGTAGCATTTGCCACATCCACACCCAGTATTTGCTTCTGAGAGTTCCACCAAGATAACGCCGCGTTCTCAAGTGTACCAGCGGCATATTTAACCCGGTCAACTGGTGGACAGTTGCACATAGCAAAGCATGACTCCACCCTTTCGAACCACCTAAGTAGTCCAACTGCACCTTCAGATCCCCTAAAGTTTTGGGGCTTGCAGTCCATGAAGGTTTTGTAGGTGCAGGCTGGAGGGTGGTGTGGAGGTTGACCTACGTGCAAACACGGAAGTCATATGAGTAATAGAGTTTAACGCTGGAGTTCGTAGAAGGAGTAAAATAAGACGAATTAGTGTTACCAGCTTGGATAGCTGCGAGGGCTGCAACCACCCTGTCGTTGACAAGTGCAGTCAGCTCAGCTTGTGTTAGGTTGATGTGTCCACGTCCATGACCTCTTCCCGCCATCGTAGTTCTACAAATATACTATACCCATGAGAATACAATCGTTTGTACATCACAGTGTACTAATAAATCGTGCACGTATAAATAATAAAATAAAAGTTAAATCAATAATAAAATACCAACGTTCTAAAACAATCCAAAAGATCACCCAGTCACACGAGATTAAATAGAAGTCATAATATTCTAGGAACAAAATAAATAACTAAATAAATAATAATAAATAAAATCAATCGTCGTCCGTAGATATGACTGATCCTTCATCCTCACTTTCCTCCGGTAGCTCCTCAGGTTCTTCCTCCTCTTCCTCTTCAATAAGAGCTGCATCAAGTGCCGCTCCCAAATCATCAAACTCATCCTCCATGGGTTCCTCCTCGGGGTCCTCTTCCCCAATTGGTTCCAAAGCTTCCATAAGCTGGTTGCGAACCATGGCTAACTCCTCTCGAGTATGCGCCAACTCTTGTTTGGTAGCAGTAGCATCCTTCCTCAGCCTCTTTCTTAACTTTCCTTAGTTCGCTGAGTAAGTAGTCAATCTGTCCCGCCACATGTGTCAATGTCTCGTCAGCATTTCTTCTCCAGAACTGGAACTCCTTAATACCAGTGTAAGCATTATCCAACTCAGTGTGTACATGCCTCACCATTCCTGCAAGTGTCCTCTCCCACGAGTCCACAATGGGAGGTACTGTAGCTGGCACCCCATAACTTACGACCCACGAGTGCAAGATGTCCGTGAACCAACGCCAACGGTTAGTGGCTTCACTCGGCTCGAGTGACGAAGATGGGGCCTCATAAGGGTCATACATGGGGCGTCGCTGCCCGTCATGAGCACGGTAAGAGTAATTTCGGTGAGCGGGGTTAACCATAATTACCTGCAATATGTTAGGTTAGTGTTCGATGTCGAGAATAATAAGCGTGCACTGAAGACGATGAGTGTACTAATACTTATGCTATAATGATTATAGTCTAGAATGCAATGCAATTCCTAGTTCACTATAACCAATGGCTCTGATACCAATCTGTCACACCCTCAAATTTCCACTGCGGAGTTTTACCGCGAGGTGCATGACAAACCAGGACCCATAGCCATAAGTATCATGAACGACTCTAAATGCCCAAACCATTTAGTTCGTTTTTAAGAAAAAAATTTCAAAGTTTAACCAAGCAATTTAAAGTAATGCGGAAGCGTAAACAAAGTAAAACATTTGCAAAAGTCTGCGCAAGACAACGCGCCCAAAACCAAAGTTTTAAAGTACGAAATAATAAATATCCATAACCCAAGACACGAATGATGCATGCCCTAAAACGTGCTCCGTACCTAAGGACCTGCAAAGCATGCTAAAATGTGTCAACATAAAGTCGGTGAGTTCACTATAAATGTAAGCGATGTAAATAATAACGTAGGTTCTCAAAACCCCAAAAGTCAAGTGTACAACGTTGGTCCCTCAGACCCTGTAAACAATAGCTAATTCAAATGTCAGGGGTAGCTAGCCCACTCATGATAACTAAAACCGGCGAATACCGAACTACTAATGAACAAGTTCCCATAACCGGGATAAAGATGCCTTGCATCATTGTCCATCGACAATGATTATGTTTGAAGCTAATAGTTCACATCCGTGCTCCCAGCACGATGTGAGGTTTGTTAGACCTAATAGCGCTATCAACTAATTAACCCGCTTGCCCAACCGGCAATTGATTCGGTATTTTGAAGGACTTAAAAGATGTGTTTGGTTTAGTTCATCAAGGACATATACATGAATTAGTAAAAAAATAGATTCACCACGTGAACCATGCACCCCAAACCCGGGATGTGTAAAAGAAAGTTATCTCAAGATAGACTAGAAAACGTTACCAATGTGGTCTCAACCCGAGACGCATGCTTTGAGAAAAAGTAGTGAAACTCACCTTATCGCGTAAGCAAAGAATCCAAACAGCAAGTATTATATGCTACCGACACCCTAATAACAGTGTCACTACGTGAGTATAGGCGTAACATCATTACACCATATAACTCGTTTGTCCAAGGCGTTTTAAATATTCAAAAGTGTGTATGCGACGCCTAGTGATTCTACATGCAATAGTAAACCCTACGGACTCGTTGGTGAATGAGTTGGTTATAATTAGTTTCTACAGCCCATATGTGTCGTAAACATGTGTACTTTCGTTATATGTCAATTTTAGATCACCTAAGACCTCAAGTAATCACATAGTCACATAATACACAATCTGTGTTTTCAGGACAGATTGTGCGCCATCAAAACGAATTTATTTAAAATAGTAAACCAGTGAGTTATCCTCCCAAATTTTTACTGAATTTTCTTTGAGATTCACTTGGCGATACCTATTTTTGTTTTGTCTTAATTCCAAACCCAAAAATTATAAAAATTCGTACAACATAGCAGTGTTCAGAAAATTTCCACAACAGGTCAGTTTAGTAGGAAAATTCTTAAAAATTGTGTATTCATCCAAACGAGATGAATCCACTTGGAAAAGCTCTATTTTTCCAGTATTGACCTACTGTAAAAATTTCATAACCTAAATCCTTGTAAATCTCAAGTTATGGCCATTTAAAGTTAACCCAATTTACAAATCCGAAAATCTGATATGACCCCTAATCAATTAAAATTCCAAAAACGACTCATCCTACGTCCAAAACACATGATTTTACCCATTATGAAAAGCTAAGACCAGGTGTGACCTAACCATGCCAAGAAAACCCTAAAATTATTATGTTAGAGCCGTGTTACAGCTCCGACAAGTTTGACTAACCATTCTGTCCAGATTTTAGTTTCGCCTAAATCATACTTTAATCGCCTACCGTGTGCACAAAAACTATTAACATTCACCAATCATCAACACAAAACATTCCTAATACCTATTTTATCAGATTCTATGATTAAACATGTCAAGATCAAAGCTTTAAGAATCAAAACACCAATTACTTGCGCAACAAGTATCCTACGATGTTACTAAGCGTTTATGAGTATGTTTAATCCATTTAATCTTCAAAAAGATTCATGCTTTAATGTTTTATAAACTCATTCAGACCTGGACAAACTTATTATATGATTTTTATTAATGAAAACACAAGATAAAAGCATAAGAAATCGTAAGATATACCCTTAGCTCTCTCAATCGATCAATCGCGCGCCTTGGAGCCTCCCAATTGATGATCTTGAGCCTTAGCAGAGGTTGTTTGAGTGAAATATTCGTGTGGGGCAGTAAGGGGGCGATTAGGGTTGAGTATGGGGGTTGCATGGGAGTTTAGGTTGCTTAAATATAAGTTTAAGGCGGTTTAGACCCGTCAGTTCGTTTCGAGCGGCCGCTCGGTGCCTGTGAGCGGCCGCTCACAGGTCCGGGTGGCGCGCTCTTTTCTCGTTTCGTCTCCCGACGCGTTATCCTTCGACGTTTTCGTTATTTCGGACCGTAACAAGTGTAACCCCATGCATTAAGACCCTAATCAACCTCATGCTCCACTTTTAATGATTTCTATTAACGTGTTCGGTTTAGGTTCACATAATTACGTATGGTTTTCACATAAGTTTATTTTTCACCAACGTCCGAGGTTCACTAATCATGCAATCACACATTGACTCACAACCATGCACGTATGTCTTATCTAACTAACCCTAGTTAAGTATAATGCAAGGAAATGTAACTAGAGTTTAGTTAAAGTGAGAACCTGAATTTTCGGGGTATCACAAAAACCAACAACTAATTCACACTACCCTCATCGGGTAGTTCTAAGCCACTATCCGCACACCTTACAATGGTGTAGCTACACTACCCGAACAACCCAAAGGGTACCCCATACCCTTATACTTCTATGAATATGTATTATTGATTTTCGTTTTTTTAACAGCAAAACACTATATATACAGCCAACAAAAAATGGGAAACTAAACAAAACACCGCCCACAGAACACACCCCAAAATACAACACTACACAATTGGAGCTAAATCATTTCGACTACATCAAAAGCTACCCATTTGTCCCACGGCATGATCCGAGACTTAGACTTAGACATATTAGAGATCCAAAAGAAGGTTTTTGTCCTCCTTTGATGTTTGTAAAGGTCAAAAGAAAGAAGACGGACGTGGATTCTTGTTGTTTTTACATCTATATATATATATGTGTGTGTGGGGGGGTATCGTTCAGCTCAGAACTAATTTCAATTTTGAGAACGGTGAAAACTCCGACGTAAAATACGAATTTTAAAAAAAAAATACAAAAGGATGTAAAAATGGCTAACTAAAAAATATACAAAAAATGAAGAAAAAAAATTACGCTGTCTTTACACTGGTGTAACAAAAGTGACGTAAATGCCTACACCGGTGTAATATTTTATTATCGTTTAATCACAACCACAAATCCATTACACAATTAATTAAATGTGTGACTAATAAGCGAGTTCCTATAGTTCTCACAACTCAACCTAGTTTTTATTTTAACCTATATATAGTGTAAGGTTCAATGGGGAACCTCAAAAAAGTGGGGAACTGGAGAATCATGCATTTAACATGTTAAATATATTTTTAAAAATTCAATTTAACATGCAAAAAAAATATTTTTTTCAAAAATTTCTTTAGAGCTTTTGCATATAAAGATGTGTAGAAAAATAAAACGTTTTAGTGGGTTTTTGTTCATACACTAAAGAATAACCCAAATCAAACCAATATTTATTAATTTATAATTTTTATATTTATCTCTATCTTTATTATTTCTTTACTATATAATAAATAAAAATCTTATGATTATATCAATTTTCTCTCATATGAAATAAAAGTATTAAACCAAAATTTTTTGTTTATCTCTTATTTATTTAATATATATTATCTTAACTAATTTTTTTAAAATTTTCACTTATTAAAAACTATTAAATATTTTATTGATCCTACCTCATGTAATATAAAATTTTCTAACCTAATAAAAAAAACAACAACAAAAATATTATAACACATGTGATACACAAATTTTAATTAACTATTCACACTAAATAAAACTGTAAATGAGAGTTTTGTTTTCATCTAGGACAGAATAAGTTAAAATCAGTCATTTCTAAAATCCACACATCAAAAATCACCGCCTTAATCGCGCTCCGAAATAGTTGCTTCTGGCTCTATTGCTCATTAAAATTGTTGTTTTCTCATGATTAAAGAAACTAGTAAGGTATGTTTCTTTGATAGAAAGAAAAAAAGAAATAGAAGAGAAGAAATGTTTGTGGTGTTTGGAGATTGGGTTCGGCCTTGAGAATCAAATCTAACTGAAAAGAGCAAACAAGTATAAAGGAAGTGTCACACCACGCCAATGGCGGAAACACGTGACGCAATGTTCGAAGAGCATCAAGTTAAGATTAACACAAACTATAAGTAATTAAGAAAATGATCATTTATTCATACGTCGAAAATAAGTTTCATATTTTCATACACAACACTTAATAACATAGTTGTCAACAAAAGCAAAGGTTTCTCAACTATATCCCAACCCGTGGAAAATAAGAGTGAAACCCTCCAAAAGATTTCGACGTTAGTATGATCCCTACCTCCCTAGCCATGCATTCTCCCAGCACTTGGTTACCTAAAAGATATGTTTAAAAAGATGTCAATAAACACATATTGGTGAGTTCACAGGTTTTAGTTTTACAAAACATTTTAACAATAACAATTGGGAAATAAACACAAGTAGTGACCATTGTAAGAGTTGCAAGTTCCTACAATCTACTTGAGCCCATAACCAAATCAAGACAAGCAATGCCTCGCTCATAGTTGTTTCACAGAAAACAACAACTTAATTCAGAATACATGCACCTCTGGTATACACAGTTACAGAATCGACGCTATCGATTAAGGGTGGGCCTTGTCAGCCACCAATAGTACTATCCAAATATTCCTTCGGTTTTCGATTTCACACACATACACACGAATAAATGGTTACAGTAGCGAGGACTCACCCCGAGTGGTGAACTACAATACCTAACATGTCACTGAACATGTTTCCCTAACATAACATATCTTTCCCCCGAAAACAAAACAGTAAAATGGGGTCGTGAAACTCACCTCAAGCAAGAGTGTGCAAAGCCAAATATTGAGAATAGCTCACCCAAGGTCAAATTCCTACAAATGTCCTAGACGTATAAATCACTAAGTCTATAGCTCGTGTTTTTTTGGCAAGTTGTACGCCCAACTCCCAACACCACTATTTTTTAGTTCAATTCCCCGTTAAATTACATGTGTATCCTAGGTCCGTTGGTGATGGATTACCCTTGTTATAAGTTACACTTATATTTCCGTACTAATTAACTCGTTTTACATTATCATTGACTCGACTCACTTTACCGTATAATTATTTTCCCATTAAATAGTTATACTAGGATCTTGTCGATCAATATTACATTTTCAACACTCAACTCGAGTACTCGACTCACTTTACCGTATATTTATTTTCCCATTAAATAAATATACTAGGGTCTTGTCGATTTGATAACATATTTTACATTGTCAAGTTCATATACTTGTTTTAAACGTGTAATCGTTATAGATTATTTACTTTAATTTTTCCACCAATAAGTTTCCAACACTTAGAAAAGTGTTACGTATATCTTATATATTTTAGTCCATAAAATATATTTTCCTATGCACATTGGACGCAATAACATATATACGTACCTTGTAGGAAGTTATACAATATATACTTATCGTCTGTTTTACATCTTTGTCCGTTAACACGCCGTGATATAAATACATTACATTCGATTATTTGTATTTATATTTTTTCACATCCCGAATAATACAAGTTGTTCATATATATATATATATATATATATATATATGTATATATATATATACATTTATAGAAATAATTACTCGTCGTCGTTGTAATATTATTCTTCATACACTCAAAATATATATTTTGTTATTTTTCCTAAAGTTTCCAACAATATGTTTTCTTGAAATTAATTATCCTTTAATTTCAACATATTTTACTTGGAAATTTATAAAATAACATTTGTATTTTTAAAATCAAGACTTGATTCATCACAACATAATGCTCCAACACTTTTATATTCCCATATATATAAAAGTGTTCATTTTTACACAATTTTTTACCAAGTCTTTAAATTGTCAATTTATTACAAAAACCTTTGTTTTTTATATTTTCCAACATGTTTGGGTAATTTATATTTTTGTAAAATCTTATTTTATAAAAATACATTTATACAAAAACATATTTGTAAGTTTACTAACTTTCCACTAATTCTTTTCAAAAAAAAAACTAACTTTCCACTAAATAACCTTGGAAAGTTGAAATCTTTCATTTTTAACACCTAACTTTTCAAAGTCACATTTTTAGATTCAAGTTTCTAAAATGATGTTTTTACCCCTCAACTTTTAAAGTTACAAAATTATTCCTTTAACTTTCAAAAGGTTGCATTTTCTTCCTAGATATTTCAAAAGTGACAATTTTACACTAAACTAGTAAACTTAATTTTGTCACCTTTGTCAATATGGATTACTATTATGATTCAACACTATAAATAGTCCATAATAGCCTTATTAGGGTTAATAATATGTGTATTTGGTTTATCAAGTCCATAATGTCCATTTTTAGAGTTTTAAAGTTAGTGACTTTGAAGATGTAACTTGTATATCTTTTAGCATTTTATTGTTCCATCATGATATTATGTTTTAAATGGTTATGTTAAGATGATTAAAACCAATTTTAGGTGTGTTCAAGTTATTGTTATAAAAACCATTCAAAACATCTTCAAGCATATGTTTATGTGAACTTTTAAAACTACAAAATTACTAACAATTTTTCTATAAAACTCACAACCCAAACCACCTTTTTATACACTCATGTTAAACTTGCAAAAACATGTGACATTTTATATCCAAAACCCTAGTTTCATATTATGTTTAGATCTCTACCATATGTAAGATTTATGTTTGCTTTTTAACTTACAAAAACATCAACAAACACCTACAAACCCCACGGCCCATATCAATGTTTTTACACTTCCATTTTATCCTTGTATCACATAGGTTTTATTATGTGAAAATCCATAATCTTAACCCATGTACAACTTGCTTTTAACACATGTTAATAAGAACATTCAAAAACAAAAAGCGAGGATAAGAAGCTTACTACTAGCATAAGGCTAGGGAAGACTCAAAACTCAAGTATGAAGTAAGGTTTAAGTGTGTCTTCCAAGGGTTAAGCTCCAAGATCTTGTACACATTTGATTTAGGTATGGAAAGGAAGTGATTTTTGTGAGTGTTTTGATAAAAAAAACAAAGATGAATGGTGGTGTTTAGGTAATGGTCGTAGGTTATGGATATGGAAGAAGGAGTATTTGTGTTTTGAAGTGTGCTGAATTACGAAGAAGTTAAGATATTATAAAGGCATTCTTTTGGCTAACCCTTTTAGGGCCGGCCAAAGCATGCCCTTGTGGGGCCGCCCATTGCTTTCCTAAAGTATCTCCTAATTACTTAGTTACATTTTAACTAGTTCGGTCAGGGTTTGCGGGATTTTATCACGTGTTTATTACGAGCTATTACGGACATATAATAGATTCCCTATTACTCTTAAACGTGGATTAGTTTAGGCATTGGTAAGTTATTTCGGCTTTAATTGGGTGAATTTATAAGTTTTGCGCGTATCGGGTGCGATACGCGAACTTTATTCGTTACCGGGAGATTCATATTTGGAGTTTCCATATATGGTTTTGGGGTTCCAAAACACATAATATTTCATGGAAATACCCTTCATTTTATATCCCGGGTGTTCGAGATCGTTTACGGTTAATTAATCGTTGTCGGGTAATCACCAACCTCTGTGTCGGACAAGTTTATTTGCACGCGATTTCGTCGTGCTTCAATATAAACATGTGCATTCCTATGCATCTTATTGGGAATTCGCTATTCTCTAAGGCCTAGTTAATTCAATTAACACGAAATTGCATTTAATTACGTTAATTACGCATAACTATTAGTACGGAATTACCTTATTTTTGTCGATTGTCACAGAAAGAATGAATGCCATCAAGAGCAGATCTTGAAGAATGAATCCCCTCAAGGGTAGATCTTCAAAAATGAATGCCCACAAGAGCAGATCTTGAAGAAAGGAAGATAAAATGTAGTCAAGAGCAGATCTTGAAGAAAGAAAGAATGTCGCCAAGAAACTCGTTTTCGAGTTGACGCATGAAGATCAAGAACCAGCGTGGTTTGAAAGTTGAAAAGGAGGAACAAAAGCAAGACCATATACAATTCAAGATTAAGGAGGTGAATGAAGATTAATCTTGCATTAGTAGTAAAGTTGAAGGGGCTAAAGTGAAGAGTTTAATTAATTAATATGAATGTTTAGAATTATCCTATTTGATAAAATAAGTAGAGATAATGATATGTAGTTAATATCTATTAATATCTCTATTACCTTATTAAGGAGGAAGCATGTCCTTAAAGGTAAATTCACTTAAATTTTAAGATGGCATATCAAAAGCCTCTTTACAAATTTTTATTTTTTTGTCATTTTCTTCCTTTTTTGCCCCTTGTGTACAACATCTCATGCTTATTGTATATGTGTGTAATACACACATCATATCACCTCCAACATGTAACCCCTTCCATTATTACACATCAAAATTAATCAATAACCCCTATTTACTTTGTTTTAAATATAAGTTAATCAATAACCCCATGTTCTTTTGTATCTTTCCGTAGCCCCATATGTGCATTATGCTCCAAAGAATAGTAATAGAGATTCTAGAGACCATGGATGACGACATGACTTCCTAGCAAATGATGGGTATGAAAGCTATGGTGGTTTGCAGGTAAATGTTATTTTAGTTTACTGTTGATGATCAAAATAAAAATTACTTGTCATGTTTTGCTATCGAATGAATTTCACACTATAGTTGTCTTGTTTCTTGTCCGTTTTGTGTGTTTATGAAATGGACTTGCCATTTCTCTTATGCTATTTAATCTATCTTTTCATCTTTTTCTACATATGTATAAAGAAAAACGTTTTTATACTATGTCTTGGTTTTTAAGACAAATTTTAGAAGTGTTGTATATTTTTTCTTTGGCTTCTCTCTTTTCCACACTTCAACTGGAGTTTTTTCTCCTTTTGTTTATCAATTCTTAGTCCAAGATATAACTACATTACTTTTAAAATTGTTTTTAAACTGCATACTTTCAAAAATAAATCATTTTAAGATTGGCTTTTTTGCTGCACTGCTTCTGGTATGAGTCACACTTTGTATTTAATTATGTATTATGATAATGGGTTCTTCTTAAATATTTCAACTCACATTTCCAAGTAAAGAAATTTTTTTGGTTATTTATCGAAAACCAGTTGGACCGATGTTTGTAACCGATTAACCAAATTGGAACAAATGAATAATTGAAAACCATTAGTTTTTGAAATATCTTAATCGAAGGTTTTGGTTTTGATTATGGCTCGAAACCAAAGTGAACCGAACAACAACCTGTACACACCTTTAAAATCACTAATTGGAGTGTTGTGGTCTCCGCCGCAACGCGCGGGCACCCCACTAGTATATAAAAGAATTGAACATTGCTGACGTGGCGTGTAATGGTGCCTTCAGCCTCTCCATGAAACTGCCACGTGGCATCATAATTGAAAGATTTTAGTGTTTTGAATTATTTCCTTTTTTAATTAAAAAAAAGATAAACATAAACCCTAAATTT
This sequence comes from Ambrosia trifida, assembly GCA_028751855.1. Taxonomy (NCBI): domain Eukaryota; kingdom Viridiplantae; phylum Streptophyta; class Magnoliopsida; order Asterales; family Asteraceae; genus Ambrosia; species Ambrosia trifida. Next base: position 23,207,412 of record CM054127.1, read on the forward strand.
ATCTCTCTATCTCTCAATTCTCAATTACTAAAATTAAATTGAGTTATTTTAGGAAAAAACAACTTAAAAACATATTTAAATTTTTTTTCTTATGTTTCTCCCATAATTTTTAAACGTTAATATCTTTTATATTCGAGATTTTTTAAATAAAAAAATTACACCAAATTCACGAGCGTTTTATTATCTTTCCAACGAGTACCATAGTGCTATATAAAAAACGAAGAAAAAAACGACTATTTTTTTGTGGGGTTATGTTCATACAGAAAAAAACACAAAGTGTTAATGTTATTCATTAATCATGTTTTTTTTTTCTTTTAAACCAGGTTCTTATCTACGATGTTGAAATTCAGCTCAATGAACTCCCTTCACTCTATTTTATCCTGGGTCGTCAACCGAAGCCGGAGGCTCCTTTAATCGCAATGCTATCATTGAAATTTCACTCTTCTAAAGATGGATAGGTATACTTCATCAAGAGAAGCTAGGAGAAAGAATCGCGCAACACTGCAACACATGGTGTCACCTTATAGCAAGGTTATTTTTTATTTATTTAATTACAAGAGTGATAATTATTACTATTAGTATTATTAGAATGGATATATTTTTCAACCCCCATCATGAATTCTACATCTATATAATTCAAAGTTAAATTGTAACATATTTTAAATTACGTGAAGATGATTATATGTTGAAAGTTATCCTTTTAATACTTTATTATGTTTAATATGGTTTATGCTTTTTATTTTTTTAACTTTTTAAATAAATGTTTTTTAACTAAGATTGATTATGTTTAAGTCATCTACTCTTTTCATGATTTGAGTTTTCTTCTTTTATCATTTTTAATTAAATCATATTAAATTTTTCAACCCCGGGACCTTCCCGGGGTAATTAGCTAGTTATATTATAATAGCTAGAAGTATTTGAGTAGGACTAATATGTTAGTTTAGTATAAATAGGGGTGTAGGTTAATATTTTTAGTTGTCCATTGTTAGTAAGTTCGTTTGTTAGAATAGCAGGGGCGAAGGTTGGTAAGGGCCAGGGGGGCTTGACCCCACCGTTTTTTGACTCAGTGATGAAAGTTTATGATTTTCGTACGTAATTTTTATAGGATTAAGTCCAGCCCCCACCGATTTGAACTTCCGGCCTTTATTGATACGAAAAAATTGAGTCCGGCCTCCACCGATTTAATCTTCAAGCTTCATCACTGTTGAATAGAAATTGTTGTGGCTTTGTCCTTCCAAATATCACATGTTTATGTTTGATCTAATTATCTGAGCCAACACCTGATACCTATATTTGGAGGCAATCTCCTGTCTGACACGTCTAGCCAACAATTTCACCCCTTCCTTATCCTCCCAAACCCACTTGTTTCTTCCCCCTTCATCTTAATTGATGTAGCAGCCTCATGATGTCCCCAAGCTGAGCCCATTGAGCAAAAGAATATTTAAAGTAAAATAAGTTGACCATGAGTGTCGGATGATCAATACTGGAAACCTACATTTGTGGCTCAACTTATGTCAAGCGGCTGGCAATTAATTCTACACAACATTGTATCCTGTCAATGCTTATCTACGGTTGTCAATTTTTATTTTGACTTTAACTAAAAAAAACTCAATCTATATCTATCTATCTATCTATCTATCTATCTATCTATCTATCTATCTATCTATACATATAATAAACCAAAACCATTTTAATGACGTGTCACTCAAAGAGGTATTCTCTTCCTTGAGTGTGCCATGTGGCATTGAGATATTTTAGGAAAAAAATAATTTAAAAACAAAATTGGATTTTTCACCCTCATGTTTCCTTCCATAACTTTTAAACGTTAATATCTTTAATATACGAGATTTTTTAAAGAAAAAAATTACACCAAATTAACGAGCGTTTTATTATCTTTCCAACGAGTACCATAGTGCTATATAAAAAACGGAGAAATTTTTTTGTAGGGTTTTGTTCATACAGGAAAAAAAAACACAAAGTGTTCAGTTAAATCATTAATCATGTATAGGCAAGTCACTAATTATGTTCAAATCAGTAAATATGAATTTTTTTTCAACCAGAGCCGAATAGGTTAATAGAGTTATACGTTGTTTTAAGTTAGGTATCAATATTAGTATGTTAGAGTTGTAAATTTGTTTAGCCTTTAGGATAGGTGTTAATATTAGAGTTACATTAAAGTTCTACATTCTTTTAGGTTAGGTGTTAGCATTGGAGTTGTACATTATTAATTTGTTTTAGGTTAGATATTAATATTAGAGTTATACATCAGTCTATTTCATATGTAAAATTGATGTATCATATTAAATTTCTCAACCCGGGACGCTCCCGGGGTATAATCTAGTTAAACTATATTTAATCTTTTTAACAACAAAGTTCATTAAATTTTTTTTTTCATACATATCATAAAGGGCAAATCACATAAAGATAGTAGACAGGCGGGCAACAACCCTTTCATTAATCAACCTAACAAGGAGCTAGAAACCGAGGATACAACAAGTTTACACCATATTTACAATTTTCAGATTGTAGTAAAATTAAACCAAAATGATCTTCCTAACAAAATTTAGATTGGCTCTATTTTTTTATCAATGAAAATAATAAAAACGTGATTTCACCCTATTGTTGACGTTGTGCACGGGTGTCCCTTGGGAGACCAAGAGTTGTTTCTCGAATGCCAGATGCGCCAAATATGGTGGTTATTTACCATCTTTGTTTGCGATTTCTATATGTAATATGCTTCTGGGAACTCAACTAACTGAGTGATAGCCTCAACAAAAAGTTGTTGGTCAGAGCATTCACATTAGCATTTCTATTTTATTATGAGTGGGTTCTTTATATTATATATATTGGTTCTAATGTTTATTATTATTATTATTGTTGTTGTTATTGTTGTTGTTGTTGTTGTTGTTGTTGTTTTATATTTGTATGTCATAGGGCGTTTTGGGTAATCTTTTAAGAAGTGATTGGGGGGTTTTTGGGTTTTTTTTTTTTTTTTTGACTTTTTTGTTAATTGCCGTAATTATATAATTTGTGATTTTATACTTAGCGTCATTCATTGTTGCGTGTTGTGCGATTACAATACTACTTCGCCTCATGAGATGTGCGAGCAATTACATTACAACTTCACCTATGGGGACGTGCAAGCGATTCACCGTACAAAATGCTTCTGCTTTCATTACCAACCCCTTTCCATACACCATTTTAGATTACATTACGGCTTCACCTCTAGAGACGTACAAGCAATTGGCCATACAAAATGCTTCTACTTTAGTTACCGACCCCTTTCTATACACCATATTAGATTACATTACGGCTTCACCTCTGGGGACATGCAAGCGATTGACAATACAAAATGCTTCTACTTTAGTTACCAACAGTTTTCCATACACTGTATTAGATTCTCTAGCTATCACTTCCTTAGAAGTGAAGGACTGGGCTAATTATTCATTGTAAGGAGGTGGGATGTTAACATAACCGAAACTAACACCCTTATTTTCTTTGAACACAAGTTGTTGATTAATCATATATTCGACTACATTACTAGATACATCAATCTTTTTTAAAATTTAAATCAACATTTTCAAATTTTGATTTAAGAGTATCTAATTTAGTTGTCAAATCTGTGATTTTCTTCTTTGCATCTAGATACACACAACTCATTTGACTTAAATCACGTTTTAGTTGGAGAATATCTTTATTTAAAGCTTCTATTTTATCCTTAAAAGCTTTAGTATTTTTCTCCAAGGTTAAATTTTTGCTTCTTGTGTCTCATGTTTCTCTAAATAAGTCAGAGTTGTGTGACCTATAGTATGCCACATTTTCTCTACAAGCACTAGTACATAAGTAAGAACATACCTCATCGGTGGATGACTTTGAGGAAGAAGATGTTTTTGAAGAGGCAACAGAGCTTTCAGATATAATTGCGTGATTAGTGCCAACTACCTGCACAGGAGCCTGATTCTAAAATGTTGATGTAGTAGTATTGGCGGGTGTGTAAGTTGTAGCAGGTGTGCAACTTGGCTGAACAACAATATGATTTTGAACCTTTTGCTTTTCATCCTGAACATACGATTTGATGATTAAGATTAAATCAGTCAGTGTTATTCTATGACAATTCTTTGTCATCTTATGAGAGAGTCATTTTAATCCCAACTCCTTGGAAGAGCATTAAGCAGATTCTTGTTGATTTCAGAATTTTTCAGCTTGATATATGTTGAATTGATATGATTAGTTACCATTCACTCAAACCTCTGAATCTAATTTTCCAATGTTTCACCATGAATGTAATTGTACACGTTAAACCTCTTATACAACATGTCCCTTCTACTTTGCTTCATGCCATCATTTCCTTCATAAGCTTCAATCAGCGCATTCCACAATGCTTCGGTAGATTTAGCCTCTCTATATTTCAAAGCAATCTCTGGTGCTAAGGCCTGGTTAAAGTAAATAATGTCGCCGTATCAAGTTGAACTTTACCCTAATCATCCTCTGAATATTCAGTTTCAGGTTTAAGTGCTACTGTACCCGTATTCTCATCTATCACATAAGTAATTGGGTAGGACCAAATGGCTATCAAATCTTGGCATCTTTTCCTTTAACATGCTAAATGAACTTGAATATTAATTTAGCGTAAGACGCATCTAACATTAACATGGGAACTTGAGTGCTTGTTGTATTCATGAATTGAGTGTTAGACTCCATTTGAAATTAATTAAAAGTAACTAGATTAATTAAATTCAAGGTACAAGAACAGGTAAACTCCGAGAACTTGTTATTAAGGCTTTTTAATCAGCAAACTGCAAAAAAATATTTTTTGTTTTTTAAATGTATACTTTTCTACACTCTACTATAGTTAAAATGGCAAGGGAGAAATTTTTGCTACACCGAGGGCGGAAAAGTAATTTTTTTTTTAAACCACATCAAGTTCCTACCCGAGAACAATCTCAAAACAAGAACATATTTTAAAATCGAGAACACTTTTGAAGTCTCACAAATCATGCACTTCTGATAACCAGTCAATCGAGAACACATCTATGTTCCTCTATAAATTTGAAATGGATTAATTTATTGAATATATATATATATATATATATAGAGAGAGAGAGAGAGAGAAATAGGTTCATATACAAAGTGCATTTTCCATACAAAGTGTTAAAAGTCTATTTGTCATTGTGTTTTAAATTTTGGCTACGCTGTTATTGATTCATTTGCATTGTATTATCAGGGCCGGCCCTGAAAATTCAGGTGCCTGGGCCGAGACACAAAATATATGCCCCTTAGTCTTAGGTCTTTTAAGCAATGTTTTCATAACTGAACCGGACGTTGAACCGGTGTCCTTACCGGTTCCCTAGTTGGACTGGTCGAACCGGATATAGAACTTAAAGTGTCGTAATAATTATAAAAATTAATAGGTTTGGCTAATTGGCTCATAAAAAAACCATTATTTCTTAAAATTCCATAATAATTTGAAGGGTCGTTATTTTACGTCTAGACTTCAAAAGTTTTTTAATAAAATGAATTTGACTTGCATTATGTACAAAAGCGTGAGACAATTACTGTTTTGTAGTAGTTCTATATATTAAAATTTACTGCAAAGGCTACACAATTACTGTACCACAACACAAATCTTAAGTGACACACTTCAACTTTTTTTTTTTAATTATGTCGTATCCTTGCAATCTAGTTTATCATGTATGACTCATCTTCTTTCTTATCTACTCTTCACCTTCTTGCGTTTATAACCAGTGATGTTTAAGATGAGATCTTTTTTTTGGGTCGAAAACAGAAAGAAAATACTTACAGAAAGAAAACACCCGTTGCCGCTCAAAATGCCCCTTTAGAAATTGGGCCCGGGCCGGGAGTCCTCCCCGCACCCCCTTATGGCCGGCCTTGTGTATTATATTGAAAAAATGCAAACGCAAAAATTTAAAACACAATCAAATGTATTATAGACATGAAATTTAAAACACACTAACTACTTTCCTCACATTGTGTTTTAAATTGCATGTCGAGAAATACACTAATTTGTGTTTTAAATTGATATGTTTTGTGTTTTTTTATATAATATTATGTCAAAAGAATATAAAACATCATGACTAAAATTTAAAACATAATACCTGTATAGACTTCCTATACTTTGTACACAAACCCTATCCTATATATATTTTTTTTTGAACGGCAAATTTCTACTCCTTGTAAGACTTGAACCCATGACCTTCTCCTTAGGTGTTCATAGAAGCAAACTTCTACCATTGGGCCACCAACCCCAACGGCCTATCCTATATATATACACCCAATCAAAACTAAAAGTATCATACGTATACCCAATTGTAATGAATTTTTATTTATTTACCATTCTACCCATTTCCTTTTTATGATTTGTTTAAACTTTAAACCCTAATTTTCCTAATTGATATCGATTATTTATGTGAGGCAAACTAAATCATCTACATTCAAACACCATTTAAAGAATCGTACTTTAATAGATTAACTACAACAAAAAATCGAATTGAACATTACAATTTATTAATTTTCCAACGTTATGAAGGCTAATTATGACTTTTCATTTTAATAATTTATCAATTTTTTCTACTTGAGCTAAATTTTTTTTATCATTTAAAATTTTAAGGGTAAAATGGTCAATTTTTAAACCGGTTTTATTGAAAAGGGTAAATATGATATTTAAACTAATTTTTAAGGGCATATATAATATTTTAAGTTTTTTTAACGGATATATATAAAACTAGTTTTTATCCCGGGAGCGTCCCGAGTTGAAATATCTAATAAAACATAATAAAATATATTATTATTATTATTATTATTATTATTATTATTTTAAACAATCCTCTACCATAAGTTATCATATTCAAATATAAAAAAAAACGAATCTATGCGTCGGGGTATAAATCTAGTGTCATTACAAATGAATTCAGAAGTTTGTAATCGATCATTCTAAAAAGAATTAACATGAAATAAGAAAAAAAAAGTTAATTATTGAAATATCGAACGCATTAGTCTAAGGATTATGTGATGCGTTAAAAAATTCATGGGTATATGATCGGGTATGTAGTTCGGGTATTTGGGTATGTTGTTTCGGGTAATCGGGTCGGGTATCACCTAATCCCAGACCCGACCCAAACCCACAATTTTTTTAACTAATCCCAAACCCGACACAATACCTGTCGGGTTACAAAAAATAGTCATTTTTTTCTCCGATTTTTATATAGCACTATGGTACTCGTTGGAAAGATAATAAAACGCTCGTTAATTTGGTGTAATTTTTTTCTTTAAAAAATCTCGTATATAAAAGATATTAACGTTTAAAAGTTATGAGAGGAAACACGAGAGATAAAATAATAAAGGTTTAATATTTAGATTTAGTAGATTAGATATTTAATAGATTAGGTTAAAAATTATAAAAGATTAGGTTAAATCATATTTATTTCTTTTTTTTAATTGGTTTAGATTTGCCACATCACATCCTATGTGGCATATCTCAAAGAAGAGATTGCATAAGTATATGACATGTAGGATTAATCCCTTTGCAATATATATATATATATATATAGATAGATTTTCTTATTTGTTTACTACTTCAAAAATTATATTCTGTTAAATTTAATGTAAATTTACATTAATCATACAGTATATTACTTTAGTTAGTTAGGAGTTGTTTAGCAACATCTACATCATTAAGTGTTGGGTTAGTAAAATGTCTGGCTAGGTGAGAAGCTTTGTACAAGTAAAGGTACGTTGGTGTGGTGGTGGAGGGTCGAGGAGATGGTGCGTGAGTGGTTTGGTGAGGATTATGAACACAAGTGAAAGGAAAATGGGTAAAATTTTCATTCAACATCGTTTTGAAACTTAATAGGTTAAAAGTTTGTTACTTGATTCAAAGATACATTTCTAGTTAATCAAACACACTTAATGCTGACTAACTCGAAAATAGTCTTTTAATGGAATCATTAAAAGACTACCAAACAACCCGTTTGATTTTTTTTAGGACTAGCAACTTACACACATCTTAATCTACTTTACTACAAATCTTGATATCATTAGGATACAAACCTTTTGTTTAACTAGTTGGAATATGTATATATATTTCAACTTATATATCATGTATGAGGTTATTCGGTTTTTGAAATTATTCTTACAGGTCGGCCTGACCATTGGACCAATAAAGCAACCGGTACTGTAGTTATAAAAATGACGTGTTGTACTGTAATACCATATGTGGTGGTATGGTGAAAGGGCGTTAAAGGGGGATTTCAAGCCCCATTCACACCCCTGTTAAAATATGATCATATGGCAAACATAAATATTCTGAGTTTGTATGTTACAAAATGGTATAACATGTTGCATAAGTTTATTGCAGGTTGTGGGCTCAAGTGGTAGATCGTTTGTTGATGGGCTGAGGATTGCTGAAGAGATCGATGGACTGAAGACTAATGTTGATATCATGTGGGCCGGTCCAAGAAAGCTCGTTATAAGCCCAAGACTAGATTATAAGTGCTGGAGGCCCAAGCCTTGTTATAATTACCTATCCTACGTGGCAATCCGTGTGAAGTCTATTGGAGGGACCAGATCTCATCTAAGTGTGTTTGTTTTAAGAGTCGGACGATCAGTGTTGGTTCGGGTGTGTTTCTACCCGAACCAAGGATATCAGCTATATAAACAGCTCTCTATCTCGTGTCCTGAGTTTAGCTTCTTTTTTGAGTCAATTATTTTTCTCTCATTTGTTTCGTTCACTATCTAGGGTTTGTAAGGATTTATATCAGATTCATCTCGAATCTGGTACGATCTTATATCCAGTTACAAACTAGGTCAAGAGTGTTTGATTGTAGAGAGTTTTTCCAGTATTTGTATTCTTTTTATTTCTGTTCTAGAGTATAAACTTTTGATTTGATTTCTTTGATTCAATAAAAGTATTTTGTTATCTGGTATCATGTATTTTGACATGGTATCAGATCTCTAGGTTTAGATCTGGTTCTGATACTGGTTATTGATATTTTCTAGGTATTGTCTTCCGTTGATTCTGATTGATTCAAAAAGCTGATTGTACTTTGAGATCTGTGTTGGATCTTGGCTGTGAAAGAGGTTGTAGCTGATTGCTGGATTGGAGTTTTTTTATATTGCTTCAATTGCACTCACGATTGTGTAACCCTAAGTGAAGGTTACATAGTTGTGGGTTTGGCGAACCCTAACTTGAGCCTGATTGGTGAGATCGTTCCTCTCTTTTAATTTTTTTGCTTAGAGTTTGTTAAGGGGTCGATTGCTCAGGCTGAGTCCCTGATTTAGATTTAGGGTTTGGTTGTTTTAGGTCTTAGGAAGGCTCCCTCGTGAGGACCTGAGTCGGTACCCTTGAGGAACCGGCTATCTGGATCACCAGCGAGGCTTCGCCAGTGTGTGTTTTTATTTTTAGTGTTCTTGGATTGTTTTCTGGTTAATCTTGTGTGATTTTGTAGTTGTGATTAATTGTCTGTTCTTGATTAAGTGTGTTACGTGCTATCTGTTATTGATTGTTGAATAGTTTCTTGACTTTTGAAATATATCATGGGTGATCAAGAACAACCAATTGTTTTTGGACCAAATGGTCCTAACCAATTGGCTGGTGATGGTGGGGGTGACCCTGCTACCGAAACATTGATCAGTAAATTGGATATTAGTAACCCTTTATATCTACATGCATCAGATTCTACTAATCTCACTATTACTAATATAAAACTTAAAGGTTCAGAAAACTATTCTGTTTGGGCTAATAGCTTAACACTTGCACTCCAGGTTAATAATAAATGGAGTTTTATTGATAAAACATGCATTAGGTCTGAAACTGACCCTGTTCTTGCTAGACAGTGGGATAGGTGTAATTCAATTGTTCCTACATGGATTTTAAACTCTATTAGTGAAGATTTATACATGGGACATGTTTTTTCTAAAAATGCTTGTGATGTTTGGTTAGAATTAAAAGAAACATATGATAAAGTAGATGGGTCTGTTGTGTTTGATTTGTATCAAAAAAATTAATTCCTTCACTCAAAATGGTATGACTGTTTCTGCATATTACCATAAACTGAACATTATGTGGAAACAGTTAGATCAAATCTTACAATTACCTGCTTGCACATGTAATGTTGCTAGGGAATTTAATAATTTTAGTAGCATGATTAAACTAATGCAATTTTTGATGGGGTTAGACAATGTGTATCAAAGTGTGAGGACTAACTTGTTAATAAAAGATACTTTACCTACAGTTAAAGAGGCTTTTTCTATAGTATCTAGGGAGGACTCTCATAGAAACTCCAGTCTAGGATCAAAAAAGAGTCAACCAATGGGGTTTGTGTCAAAAACAAGTCAGTCTGTGGATTTTTCAAAAAGAATAACTAAAAATTACAATCCTGCACTTAAATGTACACATTGTAACAAGGTTGGGCACTCAATTGACAAATTCTTTGAGTTAATAGGATACCCACCATGGGCTAAACCCAGGGGGTTACAAGGGAAAAAGGTTACTGCTAATAATGTATGTGTTGAGAAAACTGACATACCTGTTTCTACATTGACTAGTGATCAATTGTCTAAGCTGTTAAGTTTGATATCAGACAAGACTGTTGATCCTCCTCAGAGTCATAATGTTTCAGGTAGTCTGTTTCCTCCCTTTTGTGCAAATGTTTGTGCTAAACCTGTTTTCTGTTTTAATGTGGGGGTAATAGAATTAGAGTGGGTTGGATAATAGATTCAGGGGCAAATCAACACATGGTTACTAGTGAACATGACTTAACTGATTACATAGATGTTTCTGACCTAAACATACAAGTTAAACATCCTAATGGGACTAATGCTTTGGTTACTAAAATTGGTACTTTAAAACTAAGTGACATAGTAACTTTGCATGATGTGTTTGTTGTTCCTGAATATTGTGTGAATTTGATTTCTGTTCATAAATTAGTTAAAGATAATCATCTGTTTGTTGGTTTTGATGAAAATAATTGTTACATCCAGGACTTGTTAACAAAGAAAGTCCTGGTGACTGGTAACCAACTTGAAGGTCTTTACCTCTGTGGTGGATCTTTTGTTAGTAACAAGGTAGGTCTCACAAATAGGGATTATGAATTATGGCATGGTAGGCTTGGACATCCTTCTGATATTGTTATCAGTAAGTTAGAAGGTGTTCTAGGAATTAAAGTGTCCCAACATGACAGCTTACCTTGTGATGTGTGTCACAAGGCCAAGCAGCATAGGGAACCCTTTCCTCTAAGTGATCATAAGACCTCTGACTTAGGTGAACTTGTTCACCTAGATGTCTGGGGGCCTTATAGGGTTGCTAGTAAGGAGGGTTTCAAGTACTTTCTGACTATTGTTGATAACTATTCTAGAGCTGTGTGGGTTTGTTTAATGAAAAATAAAAGTGAAATTTTTTAACACATTCAGGATTTTGTTAATATACTTAAAAATCAGTTTACTAAAAATGTTAAATGTGTTAGGAGTGACAATGGGTCTGAGTTTGTCAACAACCAAATGACTAATTATTTTAAGTCATTAGGTGTTGTCCATCAGACTTCCCGTGCATATACCCCACAGCAGAATGGGATAGTAGAAAGAAAGCATAGACACTTGCTTAATGTGACTAGATCTCTGTTATTTTAGAGTAATTTGCCTGTTAGGTTTTGGAAGAACACCCTATGAACTCATCTATGATTTTAAACCCTTCCTAGCTCACCTTAAGTTGTTTGGGTGTTTATGTTTTGCAACTATACTTAATGAGTCAGATAAATTAAAAGAAAGGGCTGAAAAATGTGTTTTTATAGGATACTCTAATGAGAAAAAAGGTTATAAAGTATATAGTCTAGAGTCTAGGAATGTCTCTTATTCAAGAGATGTTAAATTTTATGAAACAATTTTTCCTTTCAAAGATAAAGAAGTTTATAAGAAATTTTGTGAAATAAACTTCCAAAACATAGACTCATTAAACTTTTTTGATTTATATGAAAATGAAACACCCAATCAACCTAAACTACCCAATGATGAAGGAAGGGTAATAGGTAAGGAAGAGGTAGAGACACATGGGTCTCAGCAGTCTCCTTCTAAGCATCAAAACATGGATGAACCTTCCAGTTCTCAGGTTGATGATGCAGTTAGAAGTGATGACAGGGCTGAGCATGTGACACCTAGTGTTGACAGCACAAATGAATCTGAGGGTAGTGACCAAAATAATCAGACCATTAGAAGGAGTACTAGGAGTACTGTTCTTCCTAAAAGACTAGATGATTTCATAGTTGAGGGAAAGGTTAAGTTTGGAGTTGAAAAGGTAGTCAATTATGCAAACTTAACTTGTGAACATGGGGTGTATGCTAGCATGTTAAATAAAAGTTTAGAACCTAGAAACTTTAGTGAAGCTTCTAAAGATCCTAATTGGGTGATTGCTATGAATGATGAAATAAAGGCCCTTAACAGAAATAACACTTGGACTTTAGTTGACTTACCCAAAGGAAGAAGTCTTGTAGGTTGTAAGTGGAGAAATAGATAGATTCAAAGCTAGACTTGTTGCAAAAGGGTATAGTCAAAAACAGGGGATAGATTTTGATGAAACATTTTCCCATGTTGTAAAATTTACTACAGTCAAGTGTGTTATGTCTGTGGCTGTTCAGAACAGTTGGAAGTTATTCCAACTAGATGTGAACAATGCGTTTTTATATGGTGACTTACATGAAGATGTTTACATGTCATTACCAGAAGGTTATTTTTCTGACAATGAATCTAAAGTATGTAAGTTAAATAAGTCACTATATGGGCTTAAACAAGCACCTAGGATGTGGAATGAGAAGCTTGTAAGTGTTTTATGTAGTTCTGGTTTTGCTCAAAGTAAGTGTGATCATTCTCTGTTTATTAAAGTATCTGGTGGTGTTATTGTATTGTTACTTGTGTATGTTGATGACATAGTTTTGACTGGTAATAGTATTAGTGAATTAGAAAGTGTTAAGAAGTGTCTTAAAGACAATTTTCTTATTAAAGATCTAGGTGAACTTAAATATTTTTTAGGGATAGAAGTATTATCACAAGATGATAATATTTGTCTATCCCAAAGAAAATATTGTCTAGACTTGTTGACTGAGTATGGCATGAATGCTTGCAAACCAGTCAATAATCCTTTGGAGCCTAACCATACCTTGACTGCAATCTGTTCTGATCATCCTGGGTTGTTAACCAATATCACTGGTTATCAACAATTAGTAGGAAAATTAATATATCTGGCACATACAAGGCCCGATATATCCTATGTTGTACACTATCTAAGTCAGTACATGCATAAATCTACTGAAGGACATCTAAGAATAGCAATGAGATTGCTGAGGTACTTGAAGAGGGCTCCTGGAAAAAGGGATATGGTTTAGAAAGGATTCATCCTTTGATCTAATAGCCTATTCTGATTCAGATTGGGCTAAATGTATTGATACTAGAAAATCTGTTACTGGCTTTTGTGTTTTCCTTGGAAAGTCTCTTATTTCCTGGAAAAGTAAAAGGCAGTCTACAGTTGCTAGGTCTTCAGCTGGGGCTGAATATAGAGCTATGTGCACCACTGCATGTGAGATACTTTGGCTTATAAATCTGTTGACTGAGTTGCAAGTCAACATTGATTTACTAGTTACTTTGTTTTGTGATAACAGTGCTGCTATATCAATTGCAGCTAATCCAGTGTTCTTTGATAAAACCAAGCACTTTGAGATTGACTTATATTTTTATAAGAGATTTAGTCTCTAAAGGAAGTATTAAAACTGTGAAAATCAGTTCTGAAAAACAGCTTGCTGACATTATGACCAAGGTCTAGGTGTCGGGCAACATGATCAGATTTGTGAGTCTCTTGGTATGTTTGACCCATTTGGTCTTTAAAGGTTGCATAAAGTGTTTTGACCCATTCAGAATATTTTGTTTGAGGAGGGGTGTTAAAATATGATCATATGGCAAACATAAATATTCTGAGTTTGTATGTTACAAAGTGGTATAACATGTTGCATAAGTTTATTGCATGTTGTGGGCTCAAGTGGTAGATCGTTTGTTGATGGGCTGAGGATTGCTGAAGAGATCGATGGATTGAAGACTAATGTTGATATCATGTGGGTCGGTCCAAGAAAGCTCGTTATAAGCCCAAGACTAGATTATAAGTGTTGGAGGCCCAAGCTTCTCAATGATATTACCTATCCTACGTGGCAATCCGTGTGAAGTCTATTGGAGGGACCAGATCTCATCTAAGTGTGTTTGTTTTAAGAGATCGGACGATCAGTGTTGGTTCGGGTGTGTTTCTACCCGAACCAAGGATATCAGCTATATAAACAGCTCTCTATCTCGTGTCCAGAGTTTAGCTTCTTTTTTGAGTCAATTATTTTTCTCTCATTTGTTTCGTTCACTATCTAGGGTTTGTAAGGATTTATATCAGATTCATCTCGAATCTAGTACGATCTTATATCCAGTTACAACCTAGGTCAAGAGTGTTTGATTGTAGAGAGTTTTTCCAGTATTTGTATTCTTTTTATTTCTGTTCTAGAGTATAAACTTTTGATTTGATTTCTTTGATTCAATAAAAGTATTTTGTTATCTGGTATCATGTATTTTGACAGCCCCAAACACTGCCCCCTAGGCGTGAAAGAGCTCCAAATCCTTTGAGCGTGAAATATTTAGCGCTGTGCTCTCCCTCTCTTCCTCCAATCAACTGCCGCCACCTTGTTTCCTTCAACAACCAATTTCAAGCCCTTTATTAATTTCACACACTCACACCACACCACCAAACTAATACCGGCTCAAAAATATCGGTACCACGTCGATTACGACCAAATAACATCAGTTCCATTAGTATATTATTGAAACTTTTACTAATATTCGTTATAATGGTTCTCAATCGATGGAATGTTGTATCCTTTTGAGCTATCATATTTTTTTTTATTTTTTTTTGCGTTTAATCTTTTGGTTACAATACTAAATGTCAGTACCATACCGAAAGCGTAATAAAACGCACAAATACCGACCAAATTCTCTTCGTTACATGCGAATGAAATTCAACTAGTTAACAACAATCTTATTTGCCCCCACCCTTGTTATGGAGTGGCATTTAGGTGAAGAGCGAATACGGATGGTGTCAGTTCGACTCGGATGAGATGCGAGGTTTTACCGATTATTCCACTGTCGTGTCTTCGGGCGGAGGCCGGGTTTCCGCGCAACTGGTATCGCCAATAGGCTAGCAGCAGTCGAGTAGTCAACCTTGGCCACAACACCCGGTATCACAGTGATTAACACGTCGTTTCTTTCCGTTAAAAAAAAAAAAAAAAAAAAGAAAATAACAATCTTATTTCTAGAACACACTAGAATCTAAAAACCGACTTAAATTCATTAATTTAGTTGGGTTGTTGGTTTGAACTAATTTTGCCAACCCTTATGTAGTGATGTCTGCACATGTGTAAGCTAGACTGCTAGAAGTTATGGAAAGAAGCAAGAGAAAAGATGGACTTAATTAAATCGTGAGTTTATGTCACTATTTTGACAAATGAGTCAAAGACTTTATTTATGCATATATGTTGATTGAAGACTTTTAGTTATAAAGTGAACATAGACTCAATACAGTCGTATAGTAGTCAGAATCATGTGTGAAACTATAAGGGGATATGACGATATCACTGTTGCGAACTTGCGATACCCATTTTTTTAAGCGAACATCAGTAGCAAGTTACTTTGAATGTAAATATAAAGATGTCAGCATGCATGTAAGCTAGATCGCTACTAGAAGTTATGGAAACAAGCAAAAGAATAGATTGACTTACTATTCGTGATTTTATACGTCACTATTTTGACAAATGAGTCAAAATTAGTGTTTAGTTATGCATATATTCTCTTTGAAAATTTATAGGTATAAAGTCAACATAGACCAATATCGTAGTTATAAGGGGACGGGGCGCTATCAGAATTGGGCACGGGTACCTCATTATCAGCACGGTAACACCACCGCCACATGTGCTGGTAGGGTTCTCGTGGACCGTTTTCTGGTTGTTACCGTGCTTGTACAAAGAAACAGTCTTTTTCTTGACCAATGATAATATGCCGCGTTTTACCTTCACCTTTGACCGTGTTTTATTTTTGACCGTTTACATTTTGACCTTGGTTTATGTTTTACCCCTATACAAATCATACTTTCACATAACATAAACACGGTGAGCTTTCATTAAAAATTTAAACACCATTACAAAATAAACATTAAACAACCATAAACATTAATTATTAATTATATCTCGCAACAATCGCCATGACGCAAAATGCGTGAAGTTAGTCATTTGTTCACGGTAGTAGTTGCCACGAGTGAGTTGGATTGCAATGTCTTCTTGAACATTAGGGTGCCTCTCCATCGTGGCTTCATAAAGGACGTTCCAACGGAGACACCTGGACCAGAGAAGAAACCACCTACGGGCGATCGAATCCTTGGAACGGTCATTTGTGCCGGTTAAATTATTGAATATCCCCGACACCCGGTGCCAAAACGAAATTGGGGTATCGACTTCATGAACTCATGTGTTTCTCACTACGAGGTAGGCCCTCGTTAACGCGATATCCTCATTTGCATTCCACGGGTCCATTTTTACGAAATGATTAAAGTATAACCAGGTTATTGTGTGATTTTGTTGTGTTGGATTAAGGTGTTTTTATAGACCAAACCGTAACGGTACAAATTCCAATGGTTGCAACGGTTTAAATGTAACGGTAACAAAATTAATTACCGTCTGCTATAAAACACTTTTATATAACTAGTAAATTACCCCGCGCGTTGCGGCGGTTTTTAAACCTGACTAAGTACGTAAAGATAACCCAAGTTAAAAAATAATTTTTTTTACCAAAATGGTAATTTTAA
The DNA here is from genome assembly GCA_028751855.1 of Ambrosia trifida. Lineage (NCBI taxonomy): Eukaryota > Viridiplantae > Streptophyta > Magnoliopsida > Asterales > Asteraceae > Ambrosia > Ambrosia trifida. The sequence goes on from CM054127.1 coordinate 23,224,294, forward strand.
ATTAAAAGTATTTGATATATATAAATCAGGATATTAAGTTTTCTTTTAGTTAGTTGTAAATTTTTTTTACCAAAATGGTAATTTTAAATTAAAAGTATTTGATATATATAAATCAGGATATTAAGTTTTCTTTTAGTTAGTTGTAATATACAGAGAGAAGGAGTTAGAATTATTGGCAAAAAATACATATATTATATGAGGTTAGACATCATGCTTTAAAGAGTTATACAATTCAACAAACAAAAAAAAGACAAAAATGTCCAATTACTACAATGTTTATAAGCTCCAACAAAGCCTAATAGAACCATCACAAACATTGCTTGTTATTATTAAATAGATGTGTAGAAGGATTTAATGAAAAGCTTGGGTTTTATTGAAATTGAATTGGGGTTTAATTAGGTGTTGGGGTTACATGTTGAGATGGATATGAAGTATGCATTACACATATATACAATGAGCATTATAGGTTGTACATAAGGGCATAAAGGGAACAAAATGACCAAATATTGAAAATTTGTGAAGGGACTCTTCAACTCTCATCTTAAAAATTGTGTAAAATTACTTTCTTACCTATCACTCCTCCTTAATAAGGTAGTAGAGATATGATAAAAACTAAGATTTTGCAAAATAACTTGTCACCTGGTTTAGCCTTTAATAATACACCCTAACATATCATGGAGAAGTTATTTTATAAAGTATAAAATAAATAAAAAGGGTGAGAATGATACAAAAACACGATAGAATCATGAAATCTAATACGGTTGTAGTTATAAAGTGAACATAGAGTCAATAAAATCGTAGTTATAACCGTGTGTGAAACTGCAAAGGGATCTCATGCTATCACTGTTACAATACCCGATTTTTTTTTTAAATTAACATTAGTAGCAAGTTAAATCGAATTCAAATATAAAATATCGGTTAAAAAACTCCAAATTGGCAAATTTAAGATGGCATCCCAAGAGTCTCAAGTGTAATCCTTAAGTTTTTACCTCATTTCTTCCAAATTTACCCTTGTGTACCACCTTTGATACCTATTATACAATCCCAACTTGCCCTGCTCCTCTCTTTATCACCATCTGTTATTAATGAAACCCCCCATTGTAATTGAATGTCTAAAATGAATAATGAGACCATCCATTAAATTGAATAGAATTTCATCATGTTAATATATCAGCAACACTTTTGCTTTATTTCATCATGTTAATCTTTTGTTAAAATTAATAATAAGTTGGTAAAGAAAAATTATAAGATCTTCTGCATATGATACATGATTTTTTTCTAGATTATAAGTTTGGTCTACCCACGCGTATTTTAATCTTTATTTGATAAAGAAAACTATGAAAGCAATTTTGGAAATAACTTTTGGTATTGTTGATAGACTTATGAATTAAACGACGTCAATTGGTTTGGTGATAAATATTCAAGTTTATAACACCATCAATGATGCTCAATGTCGGCACGGTTACAAGACAAAAGCAGTTGAAATTCTAAAAAATATGCAGAGGATTAAGGCCTAATAAGTTACCTTATACGCCACTGTTAAACACATATTGTAGAAAAATGATACTAACACGACCTTTGTTTTGTTTATTAAGATGGTCAATGATGGAGAAAAACCTGACCTGTAATTCTCCCATTCACGGGATTGTCGTTTTAGGCTAGACTGAAACTACAATAATAATCTTAAAAAAGATGACGGAAAGGGGAGTATTCTATGATGCCGGGGTATATAATTGTAGTTTTCAGCCATCTATTTTTATCTCCAAAAAACAAGGAGCAACCAAGGCAGTCTTTGAGGGTTCAAATCGTTTGTGCGACATGTAAACATAAATCCTTAAAATAGACGTATATTTGATCTTTTGGAGAGGAAATTGGAAAAAAAAACATAGTATTAAAGAACTTTAAAGCTCAAATCAGTACATACGCACCAAAAATATTAACAACAAATACGTATGTAAATATAAAGTATATAAAGAGGATGACATAGATCTCCTACAGAAGAAATTGCAACGAGTAACGGGTAGCCCATAACACGCACATCGTCAACCCCTACATATATCTATTTATACAAATACATTTAGAAAGACACTACGAATGACATGTAATCACATTTATAACAAACTTGTTTGAAACCCGAAATGGGTGGTGGTTCGTTATAGATATCATAATTGAATCTGATATCAGTTAGACACCCGCTGCAACGCGCGAGAATTCCCACTATATAATATGGTAAACACTTAGATTGTGCACAATAACTTGTCACTTGTTTGAGCCTTTAATATTACACCCTACTATATCATGTGTTAGTTATTTTACAAAAGGTAAAATAAATAAGAAGGGTGAGAATAATACAAAGAACACAGTGGGTCACAAAATATAACAGAATGCCAAAAAATATAACATAACGCAAGAAAAAAGACACAATGAATCGCAAAATAAGGTACAATGACGAAAAAAGACACAACGCCAAATAGAAAGAGACAGTTTCCAAAAGCGCAAACCTAAAATCCAATATCGTAGAGTTCAATGAGACAATTTCAACGTCGTAAGAATGAGTTTAATCAGAGTTCATTTGTTACCCTCTACGACTTCTTGTTTTTAAGAGACTATGTATTTGATTCTAACCCAACATATCATACTTGCCAAATAATTATTTAACTTAACTTTTAATTTATCAATTCACTGGTGTTATGTATCCATATGATATATGGTCTATCAAATAAAAATCCAATAAATGTAAAAGAATAAGTACTGAATTTACATATTAGCATAAATATTAACATAAATAACGAGAAATTTAAACATAAATCAATATTTAACAAAATCATTATATTTAATTATAATTGTAAAGTTTCCTATTTATTCGTAAGTTAAAGTTGTTATTTATCCGATTTTGAAAAATCATACTTGATTATATTGTAATCAAATGAACTTACGGATGTAATTTGATTTATTTAAGTTTGGTTTGATTTTCAAGTTTGAAAAACTTAATTATGTAATTTTGAAGTATGATAAATACTTTTTTAGTTGATAATTACAAATTGTTTTAGAAATGAATATTTATATTTGATGAGATTTAATCTATTCTATCTATATAATAATTGAGGTCATTTGGGTTGAATCAAGGCCTTAGAGATGGCGTTTATGATCCAACAACTAATATGGAGCTCCAAATTATGACTATAAAAACCTTTTTCTTTTATTTTTTTTTTTCATTCTCCATATCAAAACTCTCCTATTCTTCCTAATTCCTAACAAATCTTTCAATCTTTCTTCTTCACCTTCCATCATTTGTTGATTATCCACAACTGGTTAAAGGTAAACATCCATACTACTCTTCTAATATTGATTCCTATTATTATTTTGACTTTTTTTTATTGTTAACATTATTAAGAACAAATCAAACCGAATGAAAATTCTTATTCTTTTACGTGGAAATCATTCTTCTTAAACACATGTTCTAATGAAACGGATTTGTGATAAATGGATTTGTGATAAACACATATTCAATCGGATTTATTATAAAGTGATAACAAAGATACTATCAATTCCTATTGTTATTTTTTTATTCTTTTTAAGATTTCCTAATCTAATAACCATTTGAAATCATTCTGGTGTTTATCACATGTTCTAATGAAACGGATTTGTGATAAACATATATTCAATCGGATTTGTGATAAAGGGATAACAAAGATACTATAGATTCCTATTGTTACTTTTTTTTATTCTTTTTAATATTTCATAATCTAATTACCATTTGAAATCATTCTTATGTTTATCACATGTTCTAATGAAATGGATTTGTGATGAACGTATTTGTGATAAACACATATTCAATCGGATTTGTGATAAAGGGATAATAAGGATTGCGTTCAATCAGATTTATGTTAATTTTATTATTGTCATCACGGTTTTTTTAGACATATATTGAATCGGATTTACTATTCGATCGGATTTAGTAATGCTATATTTTAACATTTGAAAAACAGGATTTCATCCGAAGACACAAACGCTATTATGTCTTATCATAATGGTTCTCAATTCTTCAAGGTATTGCATGACCCTTCGGCAACAGTTTTGGTATATTTGTTATTTTCATGTACATATGCCTATTTAATTTTCAAAAATGATTCTTTATTTTTTTAATGTTGTTTTTAACGTGTCAATCCAGACTGTGCTGAAGGCCATGAACAAATTTCTGTTGTCTAAAAACATACATAACAGGGACGTTACAGTTACCACATACGAAGGACAATCTTGGTTGGTACGATTTTTAATGTTTTTAGTGTAATTTATTTGAATTACTGTTTTTCGAATTTATGTTTAATATTATTGTAATAATTGACTGTTTTTCGAAAAAAAAAAATTAATCACATTTATTTATATTACTGTTTTTCGAAATTATTTTAATATTATTGTAATATTAGACCGAATTTAATGTCATCAATTCTGAATTATTGTTATTTATTTACATTAATAATAATTAAACGAATTTAATGTCATTTAATCTGAAATTTGAATGTGAATTATTGTTATTTATTTACATTAATAAAAATTGACCGAATTTAATGTTATTTATTACTATCTTTTAATAATTGACCGAATTTATATTAATATTAATATGAATTTCAATTTACCATAAGAAGCCTCATTTATTTTTTATTATGAATGATTGATTATTAATCAATTTAACCTTTATTTATGAACGAAATAACTCTCATTTATTTTTAATATTACGATTTTAGTTTTACTATTTGTAATAATAGTATTGTTGACCGAATATATTACTAATACTAATTGACATTAATAATAATTGACCGAATTGAATATTATTTATTACGAATTTTTAATCTCATTTATTTATATTAATATTACTACGAAATTATGTTTAAACTATTTTTATGAATTATTATTGGTCTTGCCTACATTTAATAGGATTTATTTTGTTTTTTAATGTTATTTAGTATGAGTTTTAATGACATTAATTATAATTGACCGAATTTAGGGTTATATATTATGATTTTTAAGCTCATTTACTTATTATTGACCGAATTAAATTACAAATATATTACTAATACTAAAACTAATATTACGAATTATTATTGGTCTTGTTTGCAATTAATAGAATTTATTCATTTTTTAATGTTATTCAGTATGAGTTTTAATGACATTAATAATAATTGACCGAATTTAGTGATATATATTACGATTTTTAAGCTCATTTGTTTATTATTGACCGAATTGACCGAACTAATTAAGAATATATTACTAATACTAAAACTAATATTACGATTTTTAATTTTAATCCCATTTATATCTTATTGACCGAATTAAAATTTTCTATTACTATTTTTACGAATATATTACTAATTACTAATACTAACTAATACTAATACTAATATTACGATTTTAGTTTGCTTCAATTAGAAGTTATTTCCATTGGCGAATATTGTGTCTTTAAATGGTGTTCATGTGACACCCGGCAAATTCTGGTTAACAACGTCGTTTAGATTACAGTCTACCTTAGCGAGTCACACGTATATTATACTTAACTGGGTTAGTTAAGTCGTGTTATGGTTCGGGAACTGTTAGTTTAGTCTAGAGGATCATTAGATGTTAGTCTAGTGGCTCATTAGATGTCAGTCCTTAACCAAGTGTACAAAGGGTGACGATTCGTAGAATCGTCAGAGCACAGGGAATATACAAGTCTCGAGTCCCGGGAATTGGTGAACGAGTGTGAATGTGTTTGTTTGCAAGTATTATGTGTTTGCAATCATTATGTGACTTGTCGGTATGTGAAAATGTGTTAACATATGTTAAAACGGAGTTTAACGCACCAAACATGCTGAACCGGACCCTATAGGCGAATAGGAGTTGTACTCGCCTATAGGGTAGGCGAGTAGGGTCCCATTAGGGGCGAATAGGATCCCTATTCGCCTGATGTTGCTGCGTAATCGCCTATAACGTGCTGGACGACTAAAAACGCCTATAAATACAATACTTGACCTCCTAAACTTCATTATATCAACCCTAGTCGTCCCACAACTCGTCCCAACACACACACAACCTCTGGAACACGATTTTGGATCAAAACACAAGATTTCAAGCCTATTACATCAATCTATTACAAATCTAAGGTGTGGTTTTCATTCATGCAATCTTTAATAACGTTTTTATTAAATCCCTAATGGTCCAGACCAGTTTATAAACGCCTATAAATACAATACTCTTCCACGTATTGATGATCTATTCGACCAACTCCAGGGTTCTAGTTACTACTCTAAGATTGATTTGAGGTCCGGTTATCACCAGTTGCGCGTAGGGGAAGCTAACGTTGCAAAGACTGCCTTTCGTACACGTTATGGCCATTTCGAGTTCTTGGTCATGCCTTTCGGTCTCACGAACGCACCGGCGGTTTTCATGGATTTGATGAACCGCGTTTGCAAACCATATCTTGACAAGTTCGTCATTGTGTTTATTGATGACATCCTGATTTACTCCAAGAACAAGACCGAACACGAGGAACACCTGCGTTTAGTTTTGGAACTCTTGCGACGGGAACAACTTTACGCTAAGTTCTCAAAGTGTGACTTTTGGTTACGCGAAGTTCAGTTCCTAAGACATGTGGTTAATGAACTAGGAATTCATGTCGATCCAGCTAAGATTGAAGCGATCAAGGACTGGGGAGCACCAAAGACGCCAACTGAGGTGCGGCAATTTCTAGGCCTTGCGGGCTACTATCGTCGTTTCATTAAGGGGTTCTCGAAGATCGCTCAACCCCTCACCACTCTAACTCAGAAGGATAGAAAATTCGACTGAGGTGAACTATAAGAGTCGGCATTTCAAGAACTGAAGTCTAAACTGTGTTCTGCTCCTATTTTGTCCTTACCTGAAGGCCCTGATGGTTTCGTTGTTTACTGTGATGCTTCTATTCATGGTCTCGGTTGCGTGTTGATGCAACGCGAGAAAGTGATTGCGTATGCTTCTCGTCAACTCAAGGTGCACGAGAAGAACTACACCACCCATGACTTGGAGTTGGGTGCAGTGGTTTTCGCGTTGAAAATTTGGAGACATTACTTGTACGGTACCAAATGCACCATCTACACCGATCACAAGAGTCTTCAACATATTTTCGACCAGCAACATTTGAACATACGACAACGCCGTTGGATTGAACTTCTGAATGACTATGATTGTGCCATTAAGTACCATCCTGGCAAGGCGAATGTAGTAGCAGACGCCTTGAGCAGGAAGGAATCAATTAAACCTCGTCGCGTTCGGGCGTTGCAACTCACTATTCATTCCTCGCTACCTGACCAACTCCGTTCTGCTCAGTTAGAAGCTTTGAAGGAGGAAAACCTTAAAGCTGAGACTATGCACGGTGCCGACAAGCACCTCGAGCGAAGGCCTGATGGCCTGTACTACTTCGCAGAACGCATATGGGTTCCTTTATTCGGGGGACTTCGGGAGCTTGTCTTAGATGAGGCTCACAAGTCCCGGTATTCTATTCATCCTGGTTCGGATAAGATGTACCAAGATCTGAAGGTGCTTTACTGGTGGCCAAACATGAGGTCGGATATAGCCTCATACGTGAGCAAATGCTTGACCTGTGCTAAGGTCAAGGTGGAATACCAGAAACCGTCGGGTCTCTTGCAACAACCTGAAATTCCGGAGTGGAAATGGGAACGGATTACAATGGATTTTGTCACGCAACTTCCTAAGTCACCGAGTGGGAATGATAAGATATGGGTGATTGTTGATCGGTTGACAAAATCAGCCCATTTTCTCGCTATTAAGGAGACCGACACCATGGATCGTTTGGCTCGTCTTTATCTGAAGGAAGTTGTTTCTAAGCACGGGGTGCCGGTTTCTATTATTTCGGATCGTGATTCCCATTTTACTTCTCACTTCTGGAAGTCTTTACACAAAGCTTTGGGTACCCAGCTGAACATGAGTACAGCTTATCACCCACAGACTGACAGTCAGAGTGAACGCACGATTCAAACCTTAGAAGACATGCTGCGAGCATGTGTGATCGATTTTGGCAAAGGTTGGGAAGCTCATTTACCGTTAGTAGAATTCTCTTACAACAACAGTTACCACACGAGCATCAAGGCAGCTCCGTTCGAGGCACTGTACGGGCGGAAATGCCGGTCTCCTCTTTGTTGGGCTGAGGTGGGTGAGAGTCAACTTACTGGGCCTGAACTAGTGTACAGCGTCGCAAGCCATTGGAATTCCATGTTGATGACAAAGTACTTCTGAAAGTTTCACCGTGGAAGGGCGTCATACGCTTTGGGAAGCGTGGCAAACTCAACCCTCGGTATGTCGGTCCATTTACGATCCTGGAACGGATTGGACCGGTGGCATATCGTCTTGATTTACCGACGGAGCTCGGAAACGTACATAACGTCTTCCATGTGTCCAACTTAAAGAAGTGTCTGGCTGACGAGTCTCTTATTGTTCCACTGGAAGAGATCAAGGTGGATGATCGTCTTCGGATTGTGGAGGAACCTGTTGAGATTCTTGATTACAAGATTCGTAGCCTACGTCATAGCAAGATTCGCATTGTTAAGGTTCGCTGGAACTCGAACCGAGGACCAGAGTACACTTGGGAACGAGAGGATCAGATGAAGTCTAAGTATCCTCATCTCTTTCCTAAGGAAGCGTTCGAATCGAGATATGTTACCACTGCTGCTGAATGAATCTCGGGGCGAGATTCCTTTTTAACGTGGGGATGATGTGACAACTCGGGTAAATTTCTCTCTTGGTTTCTATCTTTTGTCTGTTTCTTTTGTTATTCCTTTTGGTACTTGTGTAATTTTCGGGACGAAAATTCTTTTAACGTGGGGATGATGTGACACCCGGCAAATTCTGGTTAACAACGTCGTTTAGATTACAGTCTACCTTAGCGAGTCACGCGTATATTATACTTAACTGGGTTAGTTAAGTCGTGTTATGGTTCGGGAACTGTTAGTTTAGTCTAGAGGATCATTAGATGTTAGTCTAGAGGCTCATTAGATGTCAGTCCTTAACCAAGTGTACAAAGGGTGACGATTCGTAGAATCGTCAGAGCACAGGGAATATACAAGTCTCGAGTCCCGGGAATTGGTGAACGAGTGTGAATGTGTTTGTTTGCAAGTATTATGTGTTTACAATCATTATGTGACTTGTCGGTATGTGAAAATGTGTTAACATATGTTAAAACGGAGTTTAACGCACCAAACATGCTGAACCGGACCCTATAGGCGAATAGGAGTTGTACTCGCCTATAGGGTAGGCGAGTAGGGTCCCATTAGGGGCGAATAGGCCCTATTCGCCTATACTGGGGGCGAATAGGATCCCTATTCGCCTGATGTTGCTGCGTAATCGCCTATAACGTGCTGGACGATTAAAAACGCCTATAAATACAATACTTGACCTCCTAAACTTCATTATATCAACCCTAGTCGTCCCACAACTCTTCCCAACACACACACAACCTCTGGAACACGATTTTGGATCAAAACACAAGATTTCAAGCCTATTACATCAATCTATTACAAATCTAAGGTGTGGTTTTCATTCATGCAATCTTTAATAACGTTTTTATTAAATCCCTAATGGTCCAGACCTGTTTATAAACGTAAATGTCTTCTGAAATTCGTTAATAATCATTGTTAATTGGATTCTAACTATCATGCTTGTTGTATGTGGGTTTATGATTAAAAGATAGGATTTTTATGATTCAAGAAGGATTAGTAACATGATATTAAGGTAGTTACAGATTAGTAATGATAGCATGTTGATGAAATATGAGTAATTGTTCATTAGGATTAGGGTTATGCATGTTAAGGTGATGATTCATGCTATATGTGTTGTTTTTGGGATACATGGTTGCATGCAGGGCTGATAGAATGAGGTTAAACGAAGGATTTTGATTGAAATATGTTTGATATAGTTGTTTGATTGATATTTGATGTTTACACACGTTCTGGATTGGATTTGGAGTGTTAAACGCGCGAAAAACCGGAACAGCTGTGCTATAGGCGAATAGGAATCCTAATCCCCTATACTATAGGCGATTAGGAGCCTATTCGCCTGAAGGGGAGCCCTAATCGCCTATAGTATAGGCGAATAGGATCCTATTCCCCTTTACTTCATGCATTTACGATCCTAAATGCTAGTTAAGTCCTGAATTGCATGCTTTACGACGTAATCGCCTATAAACTCATAAATTACATATGAGATAGCCCTAATCGCCTATAGTATAGGCGATTAGCATTCCTAAATGCCTGTTGACCCACGTAATCACTAGTTGACTTTTCCTAATCGCTTGTACTGCTGCTGTAAGTGTAATATAGCATTTCGGGACCCGATTTGACACCTAGGAACATGCTAGGAACCCCGTAACATATCTAATAACTTGGTAACATGTGTTCGGACTTATTTATGTGATAATTGAACTACGTGCTATAGCTTGTTGGACTTTAACGTATGTTAAGTGTGTATTGCATGATTGTATGTTTGTGAGTACAAGTATAACACGGGGAGTCTCGGGTCACCAATGGGATGTCGAGTCTTGTACTTTGGGTTAATTTAACAATCATGGTGTTTTCAAACGAACTTGGTTATGGTCTGGACATCTAGGGACTAACTAACCTACGGGTTATTAGTCTAAGTACTTGTAACTGTCATATGTTAGGTCGCCGCTTTACGGGGCTAGCATAGCTTGCTGATATTATTCGTGTTTTGAAGTAACGCAACCTAAGGTGAGTTTACGGCCCCTCTTTTAACTGGTTTCACTTTTTGGGGGAGAAAACATGTGTTAAACTTATGTTTTGGTAACAACTGTCATACTATGGGTTTCTATGGTTTACTATACGATCTTTGGAAGTCCCGGGGGAAACCATGAATGTGCGGGTTAGCACAACGGGGAAATGTGAATAGATCTATTGGGAGTGACCAACCCCGCTCGTCGGCTTGGAGGGCCGGGCGAGTGCATATTGTCTCCAACAGGAACTGGTTTACTATTCGGGCACAACATCTGGGTTACGAGTTAGTAATGGTTTTCCAATCGTTGTAGTAATAAAACATGCGCCTAGCTAGCGTACCTTGGTTTGCAAATTGTTATAGTATGGACAGGTTGAGCTTGGTACTTTGATTACAAAACCTGTAAACTCACCAGCATTTTTGTGCTGACGTAAACTCTTACATGTTTTCTCAGGTCGCTAAGGTAGCACTATGGAACTAGGGCGCACGCGTCTGCACGGCGTCTAGTTAGGATTGCATGGTCTTCAAACATTAAATAATTTGGTTTACTTTTGGATTATGTTTTGAGAATAAGCTTCCGCTGTAACTGGAGATTTAAACTATGTTTTTGAAATTGCATATGTTAATTTAGACTTGTTTATTGTGATCGTTGGTTTGGATCCTGGTTTGTCATGCGCCTCGCGGTAAAACTCCGCAAGTGGATTTTGAGGTGTGACAGTTCAATCCAACACAGGCTGTTTGTTACAAAGGTTCCAACGCAAGAAGTCATTGATTTTCAAATTAAAATTACGATTTTTTATGTTTGTAATGTAATTTATTTGAATTATTGATTACGATTTTGTGATTATTTATTAAGATTTATAATTTCATTTATTTATATTACTATGTTTACGAATTATGATTAGTCTTGATTGCAATCAATAAGATTTATTCATTTTTACTGTTATTTATTAAGATGTTTAATATTATTTATTGACATTAATAAAAATTGACCGAATTTAATGTTATTTATTAAAATTATTAATCTCATTTATTTATATTACTTTTTTTGAATTTATGTTTAATAAGATTTAATTATTTTTAATGTATTTTTAGTATGTTAGAATTAATGTTATTTATTGACATTAATAATAATTGACCGAGTTGAATGTTATTTATGATGATTTTTTAATCTCATTTATTTATATTAATATTACTACGAAATTATGTTTAATCTATTTTTATGAAATTATGTTTAATCTGTTTTTATGAAATTATGTTTAATATTATTTACATTACTATTCATTCGAATTATTATTGGTCTTGCCTGCAATTAAAAGGATTTATTTATTTTTAATTGATATTTATTATGAGTTTTAATGACATTAATAATAGTTGACCGAATTTAATGTTATATATTATGATTTTTAAGCTCATTTATTTATTATTGACCGAATTGACCGAATTAATTTACGAATATATTACTAATACTAATACTACGATTTTTAATTTTAATCTGATTTATTTATTATTGACCGAATTAAATTATGAATATATTACTAATACTAAAACTAATATTACGATTTTTAATTTTAATCTCATTTATATCTTATTGACCGAATTAAAATTTTATATTACTATTTTTACGAATATATTACTAATTACTAATACTAACTAATACTAATACTAATATTACAAATTTAGTTTGCTTCAATTAGAAGATATTTCTATTGGCGAATATTGTGTCTTTAAATGGTGTTCAATCCAGCACAGGCTGTTTGTTACAAAGGTTCCACCACAAGAAGTCATTGATTTTCAAATTAAAATTACGATTTTTATGTTTGTAATGTAATTTATTTGAATTATTGATTACGATTTTGAGGTTATTTATTAAGATTTATAATCTCATTTATTTATATTAGTATGTTTACAAAATATGATTAGTCTTGATTGCAATTAATAAGATTTATTCATTTTTACTGTTATTTATTAAGATGTTTAATATTATTTATTGACATTAATAATAATTGACCGAATTTAATGTTATTTATTAAAATTATTAATCTCATTTATTTATATTACTTTTTTCGAGTTTATGTTTAATAAGATTTATTTATTTTTAATGTATTTTTAGTATGTTAGAATTAATGTTATTGACATTAATAATAATTGACCAAGTTAAATGTTATTTATTATGATTTTTTAATCTCATTTATTTATATTAATATTACTACAAAATTATGTTTAATATGTCTTTATGAAATTATGTTTAATATTATTTATATTACTGTTCGTTCGAATTATTATTGGTCTTGCCTGCAATTAATAGAATTTTTTTATTTTTTAATGATATTTATTATGAGTTTTAATAACATTAATAATAGTTGACCGAATTTAATGTTATATATTGCGATTTTTAAGCTCGTTTATTTATTATTGACTGAATTAATTTACGAATATATTACTAATAATAATATTGCAATTTTTAATTTTAATCTGATTTATTTATTATTGACCGAATTAAATTATGAATATATTACTAATACTAAAACTAATATTACGATATTTAATTTTATTCCCATTTATAACTTATTAACCGAATTAAAACTTTCTATTACTATTTTTACGAATATATTACTAATTACTAATAATTACTAATATTAACTAAAACTAATATTACGATTTAGTTTTACTATTCGTAAAAATAGTATTGTTGACCGAATATATTACTAATTCTAATTGACAATAATAATTGACCGAATTGAATGTTATTTATTACGATTTTTAATCTCATTTATTTATATTAATGTTACTATGAAATTATGTTTAATATATTTTTATGAATTATTATTGGTCTTGCCTGCAATTAATAGGATTTATTCATTTTTAATGTTATTTATTATGAGTTTTATGACATTAATAATAATTGATCGAATTTAATGTTATATATTACGATTTTTAAGCTCATTTATTTATTATTGACCGAATTGACCCAATTAAATTACGAATATATTACCAATACTAAAACTAATATTACGATTTTTAATTTTAATCCCATTTATATCTTATTGACCGAATTAAAATTTTCTATTACTGTTTTTACGAATATATTACTAATTACTAATAATTACTAATACTAGTACTAATATTACGTGCAGAAATTGTTTCACAAGTCGCTAGGTTTGTTATTTGCATATTCAACATTTATGTTTACAATATTCTTATTTTATAATTAGTTACACATTTTAAATTTTCTATACATAATTCTTTTGTAAAGGTTTACTGTGATTGGATGACCTGATTTACTTCAATCAAAAGATACTTCCATTGGCGAATACTGTGTCTTCAAATGGTGTTCAATCGAGCACAAAATGTTTGTTACTAAGGTTGCACCACAAGATGTCATTGATTTTGAAATTTAAATTATGATTTTGTTGTTATTTATGAAGAGTTTTAATGTTATTTATGATAATTTTATTGTCATTGATTTGAATGATTGATTATGATTTGGTTGTTATTTATTAAGATTTTTAATATTATTTATTGATATTACTAATATTACGAAATTCATTTTAATATTGTTGACCGACTTTAATTTTGATATTACAACTTTCCTTTAATCAATTGTGATGAAACGATATTTTTTTTAAACATATACGACATTCTTTCAAACTTGTATTTAAATCTATTTTACAGTTTATAATTTAAATATAATCCGAAGATAACACTGTACATTTATTTTCCTACACTTTTATTTTTCTTTTAATAATAAATATAATTTAAATATAATTAACAGTTTCCTAAAATATATATAATGTATTCAAAATAATTTTCAATGCTATTACTAATATTACGACCTTAATGTTAATATTGTTGACCGAATCTGAATAAAAACTTTTTACGTTTTTGTTAAATTGATGGAGGTCAATTCTTTGACTATATGTCTTTGAATTTGATTGTGCTAATTTTAATCGTTGTTGACCAATTCACGTCAATTACCAGTCCTTCCCATTTTTATAATTCAAAGACTTTCCTTTAATCATTTGAAATAAAACGATATTCTTTTAAACATATACGACTTTCTTTTAAACATTTATTTAAATCTATTTAACAGTTTATAATTTATATATAATCCAAAGATAGGAGTGTACATTCATTTTCCTACACTTTTATTATTCTTTTAATAGTAAATATAATTTAAATCTATTTAATAGTTTCCTAAAATATATAATGTATTCAAGATAATTTTCAATGCTGTTACTAATATTACGACCTTAATTTTAATATTGTTGATCAAATATTAGTAAAAACTTTTTACGTTTTTGTTAATTTGATGGAGGTCAATTTTTTGACTTTATGTCTTTGAGTTTGATTGTGTTAATTTTAAGCGTTGTTGACCAATTCACGTCAATTACCAATCCTTCTATTTTTATAATTCAAATATATAAATAAATATTCCTACTCGATCACGTCAATCGAGGCACATTATTTTCGATTTTGCAGAATTGTTCGAGACACAACAATACTATATAAACCTTAACAAATAATAAAATCATTTAATTGTCATACCAAATTTAACAACAAAATTAAATGATAATATAAATTTTCAAAATGTTACTTTTGGTACAACTAATAATGATTACTAATGATGTCAATAATAAATTGTATATAATGGGTAAGGCAATTTGAGACGCGGATGATTTTAATGTCATTTATTTGAATGATTGATTACGATTTTAATGTTATTTATTAAGATTTTTAATCTTATTTACTGATGTTACTAATATTACGAATTTCATTTTAACATTGTTGACCGACTTTCATTTTGATATTACGACTTTCCTTTAATCATTTGTAACTAAACGATAATCATCATCTTGATTTCAATAAGTGTGCTAATTTTAAGTGTGCTAATTTTAAGATGTTAATAATAATTTGCATATAACGGGCAAGTTAATTTCAGACGTGGATTATTTTAATGTCATTGATTTGAATGATTGATTATGATTTTGATGTTATTTATTAAGATTTTTAATTGTTAAGTACTATATTTACATAGTTTAAATAATGACGTTTTTTTGGCGGCTTTTTGTAACATGTCAAAAGTTGTCTAAAGTGTGTGTACAATGGGTCCTTTTGGCTACATGTTGAAATGGGTCTGGGGTTTCTTTTGGTGTCTATTTTTTAATAAAATATAGGAAATTTATATTACAGCATGTGACATTGGACCCATTTTCTTATTAGTTGTTTTTTAGCTATGTAATCGGTTTGAACCATTGGAGAGATAACATGAAAATTTAAGCTACCCATTCAAGTAAATGGGTTAAGGATTGTTTCTTGATTTACTTATCACCGTATCCATATCTTTACAACAACTATATTTTATGTAGAACACAAATATGGAATACAATGGTGGAGGTTTTCATAAATTATTGAAAATGAGCTGCACTCCGAGGATCGTGATGACAATGATAACAACTTCGAAGGTGAAAAATCAGCTATCAATGAGCAAGAGTTGGAAAATTTTGATTGAAGTAATGAAAATGGACCATTGGTTGAAGTTCGTTAAGCCCCAACTAAATGATAAGTGTTCTATGCTTAAGCTTAGTTATGATTATAATATAGATATTACCCTTACCCAAATGATGTAATGCGTGATATTAGTTGAAGTTCGTTAAGCCCCAACTAAATGATAAGTGTTCTATGCTTAAGCTTAGTTATGATTAGAATATAGATATTACCCAAATGATGTAATGTGTGATATTGTGATAGTATGCTATGTAGTTTGCAGTTGTCAAATTAAACTTTACTTACTCGATATATCCATCATTTCGTTACATTAAACTGTTAGATGACATTTTGCATTTAACATCAAAAATCATACATATTGCATTATCAAACATTTAGTAACCAAAACAAATCGTATAATACAATTCTTATTATCCTACTTTTTTTTCATTTTACTTTCGGGTGAACCTTGGGTCCCCACGGGACTCTAACCTAGTTTAATATATAAAAGAAGTTTGTCTTCTGATATTTATTTATTAATTATTAAAATGAGAATTATTAAATAAAGAAGCAAATTGAAATAAAGTTATTGTGTTGTATAATAAATGGTTAAGCTAAACGTACCCCACTTTTACTAGTTATACTCGCCCTCTTAAAATAATACTTTAAAACTTGTCATATTCGCCCCTAAAATCTATATCTATACTATATTATAAAGTATTTTGCGAGAATTCCAACCAAATTTAAGTAATTACAAAATTTTATTCTTGTGGTACAACAACGTGATGAAGTGAGTACGGGGGCAAAATAGTATTTTTGCCTAAGTATTAAATTGATAAATACAATTAAATTGATAAATGAATTGATAAATACAATTAAATTGATAAATGAAGTTGTTTATTTATGAAAGTTGATGTCTCTTGAATCTCATTTCATTTACTTTAGTTCTCTCACAATAATGAACCCAAACCTATTCACGAATGTGCTAATGAAAATACTCGATGGTTTTGAAATATCAATGAACCCAAACCTAATTCTATGGAACCAACCCTCTTGAAAATAAGAGTGCACTACTTGATAATCTCTTTAGGTACTTTAAGGATGAAAGATTGGATATCATGAAGATTTCAAACAAATAATAGTTAAAAGGCTTAGGGCCTGTTTGGTAGCCTCTTAATGAGGCTCTGAACCATTCAGCTTTGAATGGTTCAGCATTCAGGCTGTTTATTTCAACATAAAAAAAAACTCTGAATAGAATGGTTAAGAGCTGAATCATTCAGACTTGGTGCATAGCTGAATCATTCAGCAGTTAATTATTCAGAGCCTCTTAACCATTCAGACATCTTAATAATTCAGCACTTAATCAACGAAACAGCCCCTTACATCTGATTAAAAGAATATTACAATTAACTTGTTTAGTTATGCAACATTATCATATCAATATTTGGTAATTCGTAATAGTTTAATTATGCAAAATTTAATTAGAATAAAAAATACAATAAAATTAATAATGCAAATTAAACCATAAATGCATAACTAATTAATGAAAAATGTAAACATAGAAATAAGTTAACCTTATCATCTTCATCAGTTTTAAATTTCCAACGAACTTCCTAGCATTTGGCATCCACCCCTTCATCAAGGGACATTTACGTTTCACTCGGTGACGTTGGAACAAAAAAAAATACTATTAACAATGGTACAAGGATGATTAGCGACTGTTGAACGATTTTATAATGATGTCAGATCATGTAGCAACGAAGTTGCTTCCTACTTCAACAATGACACCATTGATGTTGGAGTCTCATGTAGTCAAGCAATCAAGACTAGGACGCGTGATTGTTAACTGAACCTACTGGTTGTTGTTGGTATTATAGTCGAGGAAAGCAACATTTTTTTGTTTTTGTGATGTTACTCATTATTCTACTTCAACTCCAGTTGTTAACCATGTTCTTCCTAGGCCAACTAATTAAGTTAATATCGTCAATGGAACTATCAAAAGTCTTAAACATTTCTATTTGTATTTTATTTATACACCATGATATGAATAATTTATAGCATGTATTAAATTATATAGTTTAATCGAAACCGAAAACTAATTATTTTCTTACATGGGTTTTTATATTTTCAATGATACCACAATAGGGTTTGGAACTCGTCTGAGCCTGATGAGAGGAACTTGCTCATTAACAACCTTTAATGATGTTTCAGTCGCTACGCGCGGACACCACACTAGCATTTCTAAAATGGTTTAAAAAACATGTCTCAAATAATAAATTAAAAATGTTTAAAAGAAAAACTGACCCACTAAAAATTCAACATATAAGCGAACCTCTATCCTCGATTACATTGATTTTAGCTATATATATTTTCGTATATTTTTTCATTTTGCGTGTTTTTCTATTTATATTAGATTGTGTTCTTCTAAGGGGTTGTTTGGTAAGCCTATTAATGAGGCTCTGAAGCATTCAGTGCTGAATGATTCATCATTTAGCGCGTTTGTTTCAATTTCTAAATGGAATGGTTAAGGCTAAACCATTAAGATTTAAGATGTTGCTGAACCATTAAGTACTATACTATTAAGCACTGAACTAAACTGAACCTTAATGAGACTCTCCTATCAATGTGGGACAAGAAAATTAACCATTAAGAGGTCAAACTTAATGATTTAGCACTTAACCATTTCAACATCTTAATGATTCGTCACTTAATCAACCAAACAACCCCTTAGTTTCAATCTATAACTCATTCGAAAATTAATTTCACATCGACTTTCGGTTTTGTCCCTTTGTTTTTGGTTTGGGGTTGTACTTCCACTTTTTTTCTTCGTATTGACTTTGTATTGTTCTCGTTATCTTCTTTTGGTTTCATTTTTTTATATTTGTTTTTATCTTATTTCCAAGGATGATAACGTCAAGGAAACATAATATGCTGGAAACGGATGGTGGATGGTGGATGGTGGTTGGCCCTTTATTTGATTCGGTTCAGGTTTAGGCGATTAGACATTTTATGACGAAAATAGAAATGGGCTAACTACCGAAGCAAAACTCAATTTCATGGTTCTGGTAATAGTTAATTGATTACTTCCAATGAATATGCTAAATCAAACTTGACACTTTACTTTAAGTTTTTTTTTTTAATCGGGAAGCTTCATTTTCAAGGTCGTGACTAGTAAGATACTAGCATCGACCGATTACATCACCTACGTACATCGTCTAAATACAAATACAACCATACAATCAAGTTATCAGACTATCAAAGCTCACCCAGTTTTTCCACGTCCATCCCACTCGTTTGAGTTTGTGCTTAACCCAAATGAACGACATTGATTGTATTTCACCGAAACTTGACTCTTTAGTAACATTAACGAAGCTAAGTAATCGTAATTTCAAAGAGAATCAAAAGTTAATGATGTGTCTCCAGATTGACTCAAATCGGATTATGAAGGCAGATAAAAGAGGGTGCAACATGTCATCATCCTTTTCATACAAACATAACTAGACTTGATCTTTGAGCACAATAGATCTAGAAGCTTTCCTAGGGCTGCAAACAAACCGAACGAACACGAACAAGGCCTTGTTCGTGTTCGTTTGTTAAGGAAATCATGTGTTCACGAACAGTTCATGAACACTTGTCGAACGAGAATTTTTGTTCGTGTTCGTTCGATAAGAAAATACTTGTGTTCGTGTTCGTGTTCGTTTCTGTTCGTTTGTTAATTTTGTTCATGAACGCACATGAACACAAACGAACACAAAGAAATGTTCATGATCACAAACGGACATATATTAACTATGGAATAAGATATAATTCTTAAGACATAAACTAGATCCACCAAAAATATAACTAAATTATCCAAACATATTTACCTCACATACATTATTTATTTGGGTAAATAAAAGAAAATTAAAAATTATAAACCCTATTAAACTATCGAACATAAACGAACACGTTACCGAACGTTCGCGAACATAAACGAACGAATGCGGCCTCTGTTCATGTTTGTTCGTTTAACTAAACGAACAAAATTATTTGTTCGTGTTCATTCATTTATTAAACGAACGAACACAAACGAACTTCCCGCCGAACGGTTCATGAACAGTTCGCTGAAAGTTCAATTCGTTTGCAGCCCTAAGCTTTCCTACACTTAACCGACAAAGCACAGTATAGGCTTTCAAAGCACGCTTACATTTTTCAATGGCAAACAATAACATATAAAAAAAACTACCAGGAACCCGCATGTTGCTGCGGGGCTGTACCGTGTTTAGCTTTTGCGTTTGGTTAATCATGTTGTTGGTATTTCACATTATACAAACATATGAATAATGTATAATATATGATCGGATGGCGTACAGTTTTAGTGGTAAATTGGTGTAGTCATTATAGTAGAGTAAGACGTTAAGTTTGTAATAAATACCATGCGATGTAAAAGTAACTCAAAGCGTGAAACAATAGATATCATAAAGGTTTCTAAATACAAAAAACATAAGTAAAGAATAATGATTAAGAGAAATATTTATGAACATAAGATATATAATGGAAGACATTTGATATTGAAAGCATTTATTACATGCAAAAACTTTAAATCTAGAAGTCATCATGTATTCTTGTTTGACATTTTTTTTTTGAATGGCCAACTAAACAACGCCAGGTACTTCGTACGCGGCCCCCCCAGTGGCAAAGACAGGGGCACAGCCCGGCCCACCCCGGACGCATGAAGCCCCTAACCCACCCGACAGCCCGCTTCCAGGGAAAACCCGACCCACATACCCAACTTATGGTTTTGCTAATGACCTAGTCAGTCACAACAAATGGGACATTGCCTATTCCTTTTATTTGAGTTCGAATATGTTGGTAAAATTTTTATGTATTGTCTTAACTATACACTCTAAGATTGCGTTACTTGAAAACAGTTAAATCAATAAGCTATGATAGCCCCAAATAGCGGCGACCTATCATAAGACGTATATAAGTACTCAGACTAATAACCCGTAGGTTAATTAGTCCCCGAATGTCCAGACCATAACCATGTACATTTGAAAACACCTTTGACTGTTAAACCGACCGCACCAGACAAGACCCGACATCCCATTGGTTACCCGACATCCCACGTGTTATCCAAGAACGAGAAATCAAGCTATCACATGTAACTATACACTTAACACGTATCCATGTTTACTTCATCTATCATACGAGTCATTTATAGCATAAACGGGTACGAACACGTGTTACCAAGTTATTAGACATACCACGGGGTTCATATCATGTTCCTAGGTGTCAAATCATGCTTCGGGATGTCAAAATACACTTACAACAGCAACACACGCGATTAGGAAATCAACATGCAAGTAGGAAAAGTCAACTGGTGAGTAGTAGGGGTCAACATGCGAGTAGGAGGTGTAATCTCCCCTTTTAGGGGCGATTAGGATGTAATCGCCTGTTATAAGTGGCGATTAGGACTCCTACTCGCCCCCTGCAGTTCTGTCCCACTTTTTCGCGCGTTTAACCCTCCAAATCAGATCCGACACATGTAAAAACACCCAACATCAAACCCAATTCATTAACCAACTCATTCCAAACAAACCCCCCCCCCCCCCAATTAATCACTGGTCTAACACCCTATTTGCAATTATTTCCAAAAATGGCAAAGTACTAGGTTTCATTAAACATGCATATATTTCCTTAAATGGCAAATAATCAGATTTCATCACCTACAACCTTGCAAATCATCATTCCTTTGTTATTATACCATTCTAGTGTGAATCCTAACATCAAACAATCATCAAATCATATCATAACACCCTAAATCTTCAAGAATCACTCAAATGGGTCAAAATGCATATTATCAACAATACACAACTATGAACTTCCAAACTCATCAATAATCATGCTAACAACCTATTTATCTCAAAAACATAACAAATACACAAGAATCCACATGTTTAAATCATAAAAATCCTATCTTTGCATGATAACATCACATAAAACAGGCATGAAGGTTTAGTTTTATGTAGAAACTGTTTTTAATAAGTTTTTAAAGACACAAACACTTAGAAATCAGGTCTGGACCTTTAGAGAGCAAAGCAATAACATTACAAAGGTTCGGGATGAAGAACACACCTTGGATTTGCAAGATAATGAGGTGTAAAGCTTGGGAAGGTGGATTCTTAGGCAAAAACGTGTTCCAGAGGGTGTTTATGGTGTGAGGGAGGCTTGGGGTCAATTAGGGTTGCACAAATGGTGTTTCACAAGTCAAGGGTGGTATTTATAGGTGTTTCTAGTCGTCAAGAACAGAGCAGGCGAGTAGGTGCAGCAACACGTGAGTAGGAACCCCTACTGTAACACCCCAACCGATGGCGGAATCATCGAGGTGCCACGTAGTGACGATTGTTCAAAAGCTCATGGTACTAAAATGTAAATATTATTGAATAATCCAAAATTGTCTTACATGGAAATGGAAATTACATTGTCTAAATGAAATGTAAATATTGAAATAACTGAAATGAAATAAAACACTAAATGTCTCTTGCTAAAGCACTAGATCAAACTGCACCTGAAACATGTACAAAAATAGGTTTGGTCAACATATGAAATGTTGGTGAGCATTCCTAGATTTGATATATATAGTAGGTTAAAAAGTTATACAATTCAAGTGCAAGCTACAGTGCAAATATGTAAACTATGTATCATACAAATGAGCGAAATCAACCCTGTGACTGTATAATGTACTGTATGAACTGTAGTGTACTCAACCAATAAATGGATGATAACTTAACACTGGCCACGGATTCTCCGATGAAAAAGGGGGAGAATCAATCTAGGCGGGTTGTCAATCCAAATAGCGCTATCCAATGTTAAGGTCGGCTTGTACCATGTTAATGATTTCACTAAGTACAAATGTAATCCACATGTATTGTCTAAGCATAAAGCACGTGGTAAGCAATGCACATAGTACTAGAATTGTATTGTGAAAATGTAAACTTGTATTTGAAATTTGTAATAGTGTACATGAATCACCCCAAAAATGTATAAAAGTAAAAGGGGGATAGGAAATACTCACTGTATACGTAATAGCTTGTAATGGAACTGGACAACGAAATATGCGTTGGAAATATTCCAAAGAATCAACCTAAAGAATTTAATAATGTGTAAGGAATAACTCTAGGATACATAGAATTCTAGGGTTTCGAATTGGGGATAAACGTTTATTTGATTAATAAATAAATTGTTTATTAAAATATAAGAAATTAAATAAATAAATAAATAAAAGTCTTTTTGTAAAATTTTAAGTTAGACATTGTCACAACATAAGATTTTGGTTATGAAAATAATTTTTATAAAATTATTTTCCTGAAAATAGAATATTTTCTTTAATTATTTCAAATTGTCAAATATAACTTTAATATCTAAAAATATTAAAATTTAAAGGATTTCTGAATTAAAAATTGTATTTCAGTTCTAGATAGTTAGAAGTAATTTATATAAAATTTTTGTGCAAAAATATTGAAAAATGAATTTATTATGATTTATTTATGATTAAAACTAATAAAAATTAATTAAAAATATAAAAAGGCCGGTTTTTCAGAATTAAAAATTATTTCTGAAATGTTTATGAATATACAAGTTTAGGATAATTTTTGTGAGATTTAATAAAATCGTTTAGATATTTTTATAGAATTTAATAAATATAAATGAATAAACTTGTATTATTAATAATATATATTAAATAAATTATTTTTGAAAAACTAAAAATTGGGTAATGAACTTTATCATTAGGAGATCATATGATAATTTTTGTGGAATTTATAAAGCACTTTTAGTATTTAAAATTGATTTTAAAAGATTTAATGTATAAAATATGTATATAAAAGTGGCAAAAAAAAAATACTTGTTGGTTATGGGAATCGAACCCGGGCCTCTGGCCGGTTCGGGTTTTATCACAAGCGTGGCCACCAACTGAGCCACACCCTGAGAACAGAATATATTGGATTGGAATTAATTATATAGGTTATATAAAATAATTGATTTAAATGAAATATAAATAAAAAGAGGTTGTGGGATTCGAACCCTGGCCGGTTCATCCCTTACCATACGCGTGCATACCAGCTGGTCTATAACAGCTGGTTGTTTATCCATGAATTGAAAATAATTATATACAATAACAAAATTAAGTGTTCTTCCCTAATTCTAAATATTACGAACCCTAATTATCAAATCAATACAATTGGTGATCATTAGCCTCTGAAACCTTAGGGCTAATGATCACAAGGTGCCGACTAAGAGAACCCACAAAAAAAAAGGAACTTACAAGCCTTGTGAACGGGTCTGCGAGTTTGACAAAGAACGCCCAAAAAAATGATTTGAATAGCTTCAATACTAGATTTAAAACAGAAATTGGATGTGGGGAAGTGTTAATCGGCGCTTAGAGATGATGTGGGTACGTTCAATTTATAGTGAAAAGCTTAGACGAACAAAATGGAAGGTTGACTAGACTTGGTCAAAAGCGAGTTAATTAGGTCCTGAAATCATGCAATTGATGAGCTGGTGATGCGTCCCTATGGACGCTAATGCATAAGAACGAATTTATTGTAAAAGAAATTGCCATGTATAGATCAAATTAAGGGTCAAAGAGGTTGACCAAAACTTAATTGTATTCAATTTGCTGGTGCGCTGCTGCTGCACACAACAGACAAGAGAAAGAAAGAGTGGAGGTTGCCATTATATATAATTTGAGTTGGGTAAATAACAGAAACGGAGTGTAGACCGGGTGGTGTTGCGCGTGTGTGTGGCTCGGCTCCTGCCCGGGTTCGAGTCCCGGCAGGGGCGTTTTATATATTTTTTTTTTTGTTTAACTGATAAGGGTAATGGGCCTGTTGGTGGGCCTGTGCAGTGGGCCGGATCTGAAATTTATAAAGGAAAAGGGGAAAGATGGTTGGGTTGGGTTTGTTAATGGGTTAGGATGTGTGGTTTTAGAGGTTTAGTTTAGTCTAAAAAAAAAATATGATTATTATTATTATTATTATTATTATTATTATTATTATTTTTGTATATAAAAAAATATATATATATATATATATAATGAAAAAGTGACGGATGTCACAGCATCCCCTACTTTTAGAAACTTCGTCCCGAAGTTATTGGAAACATAGGGTTATGGATGCTTGGATAGAAATTAAGATAACTGTGGTTTGGAAAATTTGAATGGTTTGAGTAAGAGATTTGATAGGTGTGAGTTAAGGATTGGGTTAGGTTTGTCTCGAATAATAAGGAGAATGAGAATCTAGTAAATCACTTAAATTGCAAGTTCAGGAATCCTAAAATAAATGTACGAGTTGATTGACTATAAAAAAACTTACTGAACTACCAGGTAAACAGAGTTTGTTCTTGGTCCGACTTCCAGTCTCACTTTCAATGCATCATTAGTGCTTGTATACAGGGTGTACCGCAGCTAACCCACCACACCTTTGATACCTTGAAAACGTACTGGACGCCTTTCCAAAAACTCTAATAGAATTTCACACTACCCTAACGCACCTGTAAATTCATGATTACGTTCCGGACCGGAATCATCAATTTACCTTACATTAGGGTTTTGTGTCCTTCTATGACCCCACCGATTGTTGAGCAGGTTCGATAGCCTCCACCAGCCGTGGAGTAGGTTGTAGGGCCTCTCCCGACTATTTGAAAAGGCATAGCGACCTCTACCAATCGTTGGGTATGTTCAATAGCCTCTACCAGTCGTGGAGCAGGTTGTAGGGCCTCTCCCGACTGTTGAAAAAGGCATGATGACCTCTATTAAGTGCAGCAATTATTATTCACATAGATTGCAAGTTGATAGCATGTTTATGCAAGCAAGTTTGTAAGTACTACAACCATTAAGTGTAAGTGTTATCATGAATAATTAAATGCTTACGAGTATTATGAATAATTAGATGTTCAATGCGTAGTCAAATTATGAGAAAAATCTAGTTTCATGTAATAACCAATGATGTTTTCTTAGAAAAGCATCTGTAAGATCAAGTATCAAGTCCAAACGTTTCAAATAAATGCAAGGTAGAGTCTTGTATGATAAATATAATAAATTTCCAAATCTGTGTTAGTACACAATAGTATGCAAGGAAATTTCTAGATTTTGTATGCTAATGAGTGCGACAAAATTGGATACAAAATGAAAATAGAATTATGAAAATGAAAACACAAGTATTGGATTCTCGAGTCTTGGGAAGATTTCATCCATGGCTTAACCAGTGGGATTAACGTCATCCTGATCAGTTGTTTCGTTGGTATTGATATTGAAAGCTCGTCCATGTGCCACCAGGTTTACATTGTTCAATTTGGGACATTGGGGTAGCATGTGATTAGGGTCTCTACAATGATAACATGCCCGACCGTTAGTAATCTGTAGTGGTCCCTGGGCAGCTGTTTGATGATTACTCTGTGTCCCAACCATTACCTGACAAGTGGAAACAAAGTGTCCAAACCTTCCACATCTAGTGCATTGACGGCATGGAAGATTTGCAGGGTGATGATATTTGCAGGTGTTGCATTGAGGATGGATTCCCGTGTAGGCTTTCTTGATAGGAGGCTGAGCCACCGGGTCAACAACAGCATGGTTCTGATTATCGCCCATTCGTTTCTTAGAGTTCGAAGCAGTAGTGGCGACCTTTGCTAAAACAATCTTAGGTTGTTCATCAACATGGGTGGTTTTCTCAGTAGGTGTCTTGGTGCCCTTTCTAACCAAGTTTCCTTTCTTTACGTGTTTGTCTGTTAAAGTGGCTGCAAGCTGGATGGCTTCTTCTACCGTAGTGGCTTTGCCTCCCGTGACAACGTCTTGAATCAGGTCAGGTAATCCCTCGATATATTTTTCGATTGCTCGAGAGACTGGGGTGACCATGTGTGGAACCAGTATGCTAAGTTCGTGATATCGAGTATTATACGCAAGATTCTCACCACTGTCTTGTTTCAGTCCATGGAACTCTTCCTCCAGTTTCCTGATTTCGTTCCTAGGGCAAAATTTGGTGATCATGAGTTCCTTAACTTCAGCCCAAGATAAGGATAAAGCAACATCAGCTCCTCGATTGCGTTTTTCGCCATTCCACCAGGTTAACGCTCCCTTTTGAAGGACACTGGTAGCATAGCGAACGCGGAGTTCATCAGGACATTCACTGTTCACAAAAGTACTCTCCATGCTTTCAAACCATTGGAGGAGGCCAGTAGCACCCTCCTCACCAGTGAATTTTGTGGGGTTGCAGGAGTTAAAGTGTTTGAAAGTGCACCGAAATTGAGTCGTACTCCCTGTGTTGGCACTGTTACTATTCTGGGTTATCTCACTGACAAGGTTTGGGATCACTGCAGCAATTTGCTCGGCGACTAAAGATGCGAGGCGACGATCAGAACGTCGTCCAGAAGCACGAACAGGGCGTTGGCTGGCATCACGGAGCATGCGGCGAGCAGACATCTATGAGGTAGTCAATTAATAATTATGAGATTAGAAAATGTAAGTGTATAATCGTACAGATGATTATGAAGATATGATCTTGTAAGTAATCATGATATGCAAAGTATTGTATATGAAACGAGAGGGTATTATTGGAAAAACTTGCATAAAATGCTTGGAGTGCCCTTGTCTAGCTGTAAAGCCCAACAAGAACGTTGACTTTTCAAAGGAATTGAACCCAATGGTGATCAAAGAAGACGTGCTTTAGCCTATAAGTGGACACTCACTCCAGGAATCCCCAGGTAAGCATAACAGGTCCGTAATTGGATTTATGCGCTATGCTTGCCTATGCCAGAAAACCCAGTGTACAGGCATCCACTCTTCCAGATTGCACGTGTCCTTATCACACTCATTAAAGTTCAACAACTTCGAAGGAGTAACAATAAGAGTAGATATTATATCTAAGAGTGTCTTCATAAAAGGTACTGTTCCCATTCCATGATGATGTAAACTTTCCACTCTTTGTAGGACACCATCTCTATGCACCATGATGAAAGATAAGAAGAATAGAGAGAGGGAAGAAGGGAAAAATAGGAGGAGGAAAGTAGGGAGAAATGAGGGGTAGGGTAATTCAGGAAATATAATGCATGAAAGTTGAAATTCGGTTATAGTCTAGGCCTTTTTATCTAATAACCTAGTTCCCTATAACCATGGCTCTGATACCAATCTGTAACACCCCAACCGATGGCGGAATCATCGAGGTGCCACGTAGTGACGATTGTTCAAAAGCTCATGGTACTAAAATGTAAATATTATTGAATAATCCAAAATTGTCTTACATGGAAATGGAAATTACATTGTCTAAATGAAATGTAAATATTGAAATAACTGAATTGAAATAAAACACTAAATGTCTCTTGCTAAAGCACTAGATCAAACTGCACCTGAAACATGTACAAAAATAGGTTTGGTCAACATATGAAATGTTGGTGAGCATTCCTAGATTTGATATATATAGTAGGTTAAAAAGTTATACAATTCAAGTGCAAGCTACAGTGCAAATATGTAAACTATGTATCATACAAATGAGCGAAATCAACCCTGTGACTGTATAATGTACTGTATGAACTGTAGTGTACTCAACCAATAAATGGATGATAACTTAACACTGGCCACGGATTCTCCGATGAAAAAGGGGGAGAATCAATCTAGGCGGGTTGTCAATCCAAATAGCGCTATCCAATGTTAAGGTCGGCTTGTACCATGTTAATGATTTCACTAAGTACAAATGTAATCCACATGTATTGTCTAAGCATAAAGCACGTGGTAAGCAATGCACATAGTACTAGAATTGTATTGTGAAAATGTAAACTTGTATTTGAAATTTGTAATAGTGTACATGAATCACCCCAAAAATGTATAAAAGTAAAAGGGGGATAGGAAATACTCACTGTATACGTAATAGCTTGTAATGGAACTGGACAACGAAATATGCGTTGGAAATATTCCAAAGAATCAACCTAAAGAATTTAATAATGTGTAAGGAATAACTCTAGGATACATAGAATTCTAGGGTTTCGAATTGGGGATAAACGTTTATTTGATTAATAAATAAATTGTTTATTAAAATATAAGAAATTAAATAAATAAATAAATAAAAGTCTTTTTGTAAAATTTTAAGTTAGACATTGTCACAACATAAGATTTTGGTTATGAAAATAATTTTTATAAAATTATTTTCCTGAAAATAGAATATTTTCTTTAATTATTTCAAATTGTCAAATATAACTTTAATATCTAAAAATATTAAAATTTAAAGGATTTCTGAATTAAAAATTGTATTTCAGTTCTAGATAGTTAGAAGTAATTTATATAAAATTTTTGTGCAAAAATATTGAAAAATGAATTTATTATGATTTATTTATGATTAAAACTAATAAAAATTAATTAAAAATATAAAAAGGCCGGTTTTTCAGAATTAAAAATTATTTCTGAAATGTTTATGAATATACAAGTTTAGGATAATTTTTGTGAGATTTAATAAAATCGTTTAGATATTTTTATAGAATTTAATAAATATAAATGAATAAACTTGTATTATTAATAATATATATTAAATAAATTATTTTTGAAAAACTAAAAATTGGGTAATGAACTTTATCATTAGGAGATCATATGATAATTTTTGTGGAATTTATAAAGCACTTTTAGTATTTAAAATTGATTTTAAAAGATTTAATGTATAAAATATGTATATAAAAGTGGCAAAAAAAAAATACTTGTTGGTTATGGGAATCGAACCCGGGCCTCTGGCCGGTTCGGGTTTTATCACAAGCGTGGCCACCAACTGAGCCACACCCTGAGAACAGAATATATTGGATTGGAATTAATTATATAGGTTATATAAAATAATTGATTTAAATGAAATATAAATAAAAAGAGGTTGTGGGATTCGAACCCTGGCCGGTTCATCCCTTACCATACGCGTGCATACCAGCTGGTCTATACCAGCTGGTTGTTTATCCATGAATTGAAAATAATTATATACAATAACAAAATTAAGTGTTCTTCCCCAATTCTAAATATTACGAACCCTAATTATCAAATCAATACAATTGGTGATCATTAGCCTCTGAAACCTTAGGGCTAATGATCACAAGGTGCCGACTAAGAGAACCCACAAAAAAAAAGGAACTTACAAGCCTTGTGAACGGGTCTGCGAGTTTGACAAAGAACGCCCAAAAAAATGATTTGAATAGCTTCAATACTAGATTTAAAACAGAAATTGGATGTGGGGAAGTGTTAATCGGCGCTTAGAGATGATGTGGGTACGTTCAATTTATAGTGAAAAGCTTAGACGAAAAAAATGGAAGGTTGACTAGACTTGGTCAAAAGCGAGTTAATTAGGTCCTGAAATCATGCAATTGATGAGCTGGTGATGCGTCCCTATGGACGCTAATGCATAAGAACGAATTTATTGTAAAAGAAATTGCCATGTATAGATCAAATTAAGGGTCAAAGAGGTTGACCAAAACTTAATTGTATTCAATTTGCTGGTGCGCTGCTGCTGCACACAACAGACAAGAGAAAGAAAGAGTGGAGGTTGCCATTATATATAATTTGAGTTGGGTAAATAACAGAAACGGAGTGTAGACCGGGTGGTGTTGCGCGTGTGTGTGGCTCGGCTCCTGCCCGGGTTCGAGTCCCAGCAGGGGCGTTTTATATATTTTTTTTTTTGTTTAACTGATAAGGGTAATGGGCCTGTTGGTGGGCCTGTGCAGTGGGCCGGATCTGAAATTTATAAAGGAAAAGGGGAAAGATGGTTGGGTTGGGTTTGTTAATGGGTTAGGATGTGTGGTTTTAGAGGTTTAGTTTAGTCTAAAAAAAAATATGATTATTATTATTATTATTATTATTATTATTATTATTTTTGTATATAAAAAAAAATATATATATATATATATATATAATGAAAAAGTGACGGATGTCACACCTACTCGCCTGAAATACATGCGAGTAGGCCCTATAACAAGCGAGTAGGGCTTGTACTCGCATGTATATAGGCGATTAGGTCCCCTACTCGCCTGTACCCCCTTCGTACTCGCCCTCAGCATGCGTTTTTGGGTTTTTGGCGCGTTAAACACTATTTTAACACATATAAGCATGTATTCACATACCGACAAGTCATATAATGATTGTAAACACATAATGCATGATAACTAACACGTTCGCATCCGTTCACCAATTCCCGGGACTCGAGACTTGTGTGTGTGCATTAAACCCGGCGATTCCACGAATCATAATCCTTGTACACTGGTTATGGACCGACTCCCAATAATCTCGTGGATCATTGTAACGACTCCCGATGATTCCCCGAACCATCATAACGACTCAACTGACCCAGTTAAGTATGTAATATGTATGACTCGCTAAGGTAGAGTTACTAGTTTGATCGATGTTACTAACCTGAGTTTGCCAGGTGTCACATTTTTCTAGGAGTTTTATAGGGTTTTCTCAAATTTTTGACGTTTTTTTATTAATCCTTACCCCATATATATATACACACACACACATACATATAGTGTCTATCGTATAAGGTTATATTGGAAACCCTTGTTATACTGAAAATTTTAGGGTATGTAATATATATGATTTTAAGCATTTTGAGCCAAAAAAATCAAAAAAAAAAACGTCGAGCACTTTTTAAAAAAAATAATAATTAAGTTTTTTGGTAACACATTGTTAACACATGTTAATTTCGCTTAACATGTGTTAGTCGAAAACTTATTTATTTTTTTTAAACAAAGTGCTTGGCGCTTTTTTTTGTTTTTTGGTCAAAAATGCTTAAAATCATGTAAATTATATGCCCTAAAATTTTCATATACAAAAAGCTCGGAAAGTCAGAGTTTCCATAGTTTTCACTATAACAAGGGTTTCTACAAGATCCTAACTCTATATATATGTATGTGTGTGTGTGTGTGTGTGTGTGTGTGTGTGTGTGTGTGTGTATATATATATATATATAGGGTGGGGTTAGGGTACAAAGGCCATATTTCGTGAGAAGTGTGAGAAAGATTAAAAATTGATATTTAGGCATCATTTTTGGACTTATAGAAGATGTTTTGGATTGTTTAGGCTAAAATAACACTAAACATAACAATTAAAAACACAAAACAATTTATTTTGAGCGTAAAAACTTAAAACACAGTGCCAAGAACATGTGTTCTATGTTGTTGTGTTTTAGTCGTGTGTTTTAACTATGTTTTAAATTTCATGGCTATAATGCGTTGCATTGTGTTTTAAATTGTTGTATTTGGTGTTTTTCTAGCAAAAATAACCCAAAACGTTATACCTAAATTCAAAACATGATGCATACATATCAATTATTGATCCTTCTCACACTTCCCACAAAATGTAGTATTTGTACCCGAACCTTTACTACCTATATATGTGTGTATGTATGTATATGCATATGTGGTATGTTGAAAATTTTCAAATAAAATATTAATTCCTCTCACATTAATTTTTATACCGAATTAGTAAGGCAAGCAAGTTGTACACACCCCTTTTTATACAAATGTGTCTTTTATCTTTCAATTTCACAACACAAAAGACATTGAAAATATACATCTCTCCCAATCTCTTCTTCCCTTCTCTCTAGTTCTCTCTTTCTCTCTCCCTATATATATATATACATATATCTATATCTATCTTTCCTTAGTTCTCTGATTATGGATTATGTTTTGACCACCATGTTCTTCCTCCCTTTCTTCTTCCTCATATGCATTATCCTCAAAATTCTTGAAAAAAGAAGGCATCAAAACTGTTACATACTCGACTACCAGCTCTACAAACCCTCTGATGACCGGAAACTGTCGACCGAGTTATCCGGCGACATTATCATGAGAAACAAGACTTTGGGCCTCAACGAGTATAAGTTTCTTCTCAAAGCCATTGTAAGTTCCGGCATTGGTGAAGAAACCTACGCTCCGAAAATGGTTTTTGATGGCCGTGAAGAAAACCCTAATCATAAAGATGCTATTCAGGAAATGGAAGAGTTTTTCGATGACAGTATCGGAAAACTCTTCCAGCGTACTGGAATTCGTCCGGATAACATTGATGTGCTAGTGGTCAACGTGTCAATGTTGGCCACTGTGCCCTCGTTATCTGGACGAATTATTAACCGGTACAAAATGAGAGAGGATGTGAAAAGTTATAATTTGAGTGGAATGGGGTGTAGTGCAAGTTTAATTTCTATTAATCTTGTACAAAGTATATTTAAATCTAACAAGAATAAGATAGCGTTGGTGGTTACATCCGAATGTTTGACTCCAAATTGGTACACGGGTAATGACCGGTCAATGATATTATCCAATTGTTTGTTTAGGACCGGTGGGTGCGCTATGATCCTAACCAACAAGCCAAGTTTGGTTCATAGGTCCATGTTTAAGCTCAAGGTCTTGGTTCGGACCCACCATGGGTCTAAAGACGAAGCGTACGGTTGCTGTTTGCAAACCGAGGACGCTGAGGATCGTGTAGGGTTTCACTTGGGCAAAACCCTACCGAAAACAGCCACACGGGCTTTTGTGGACAATTTAAAAGAAATCGCACCTAAAATCCTCCCCATGCGCGAACTCCTTCGGTTCGCGACCCTCTCACTCGCCCGAAAAACTCTCCAAAACATTTTTGGCAAGTCGTTTTACACGACTCGACCAATGATCAATTTCAAAACCGGAATTGATCATTTTTGTCTTCACACCGGTGGGAAGGCCGTCATCGATGCCGTGGCTCAGAGCCTTGCTCTGAGCCCATTTGACATTGAACCGGCCCGAATGACCCTCCACCGGTTTGGTAACACTTCGGCGAGTAGTCTATGGTATGTCCTTGGCTACATGGAGGCTAAAAAGAGGCTAAAAAAAGGTGACAATTTGTTCATGATTAGCTTTGGTGCTGGTTTCAAATGCAATAGTTGCTTGTGGGAAGTGGTTCGAGATCTTGAAGGTGATGGGAATGTATGGAATGAGTGTAACATTGAAGATTACCCTCCACAAACCTTGGAAAACCCCTTCATGGCGAAATTTGGTTGGATTCAAGATCATGAAGACATTGCAACATTCAAGTTCCAAAAGTGAAGAAGAATAAAGAAAAGCAAAAAGGTCAATTTTAATTTAATTTCCATTAAAATCATTTGTTTTATTATAGCAAAAAAAGTTTGGATATTTTTATTTTTCATGTTAACTGGCCAAGTAATATATCCACACCTTCGTATCACCGAACCCTTCTAAAACCATCAGCTGCTACCGCCTGAATCTGCCGCTACAGTGATCAGGTATCAGACTGATCCGCAGTCCTCGTGAACGTCCTTTCGGACATACTGTTGAAAGATGAATCCTCTGTTTGAACGGTTTCGAGACGACAACTGGCAGTTGACTAAGCTGCAGACAGTTTAAGGGATTGCCAAGGACTTGGTCAAAAGTCAAAACTTGCGTCATATTAATCAGCAGTGGCCAAGGATGCAACGTCGTTTAAGTACTCAGCAGCTACACTCAAGAAACCAAAAAACAGCAGTAGTCTGATTGTGAATTTAGTGATCCTATCATCAAGGCGCCCGCACGTATAAACCTGTTACACTAACACACAACACAACACAACTCGTGCGCCTCAAACATCTACCTCATCGACAGGACACCTCAACCCAAGTCTTCACGGTTATAACGCCACAATTACGTGGCCCCCTACAACGAACCTATAGACTCATTGCGCAAACACGCAACACAGGAATCCGGTTATCACGTTACCAGAATGTGAACAAAGGCAACCTAGCCGCGAGCAATCCACGTTTGTAATCTCGAATATTTTCCAAAGCAAACCAACAACAACACAACGGCACTTCCACAACACAACATAAACCTCTACCCTCCTAACCACACACTCAAGCAGATTACGCCTACATCAAACACAAACTAACATGCAAACTGAAAAGACATAAATAATAAACTTATAGAAACTGATTATGTTAAATGATCTTTGATCCTGCCTAATGAACAACACAGAATGCAAATTTTAAATGACCATAGCAATAACTAAACTTACTAATGAAAAGGTAGAAGATCATACCTTAGAAAAACAGAAGATCAAATCAATTATCAAACGGTCGCAAGCAATGAAGAGGTGTTTCAAACCATAATTCTGAAAGCATGCATAAAGTAAGGTTCATCCAAGTTAATAATATATTCACATACGTATAGTGGACTCCAGGTGCAATCAGCCATCTGCTGCCACGTGCCCCACTAAAAGAAAAGAAAAAAAAAAATTTGTTTCCAAACCGGCCAAAAACCCGAGTCGAACCTGCTCCCTCCTCACCCCACAACAACAACTTAACCACTGCATCAGAAGCATCTAATCTTACTCTCCTTCATAACCAAATGTATTTATAACCTCCTTGAAATACTACTGTTCACTTAGATTACTGTTCAAATCGTTTGTTTATTTATAGAGTTAAATAGTAGTAGTGTGTATTTATTTTGGCGGTTGTGTTGTTTTTTAGTTTAACATGGAATAGAAACAAAATAAACGTAATGAGTTTTTACTTCCGTATTGATAAAATTATTGAAATTAAAGTGTTGCTTCTTTTAAGTCAAGGGTTTGAGCCCCTAAAAAACGAATGTAACGTAATTTAATCCGTTTTTTGCGAATATATATAGAAAATCACTTCACAATACAAACTCCTTTAAATAAATATAGGGGTTGGAATGTTTTACAATGAGACAAATTTAACAAATTACGGGTTTTAGCTTATCTACATGGATTTAGCTTCAAATTCCACCTGATTAGGGGACGGGTATTCTCGGCAACTTTGTCAAGCCCCATCCAACCCCCCCCCCCCCCCCCCCCCTCCCCCCTGCCATGTCACGTCTACACCCAAAAGCATCAAAATCACACCTTGCCAAACGGTTACTTCTTACCGAATGGTAACATATTTGACCATTGTCGAAGAGGTGGTAACAGTGTTACCACACGTCAACCCCTACCAACCATCCCTTGCAAAGGCCGGTGCCCAGTTCCCCTTATGAATGCGTTTAACCTTTTATAAGAATATCCTCATTGTTTAGATAAAAAGAAATACTTTGGTTTTAGCAAAATCTCATACAAAGGTTCCTTTACCGTGGAACCCGTACCAAGAGGTTACATCACTACTTTCACTAAGGAAAGCGGAGAACTAACTGTTAGTTAACGAAAGAAATTACCAAGGGTTCGACTCCCACTGAAGCAAGCCCGGTTAAGACAATGCATGAGGTGGGATGTCATGGGTGAGTTCTTAGCCGGCCAAAAAAAAAGTTAACGAAAGAAATTACCTTGAAATTGATTAGCCTTTAGTTTCCCAAAATTGTTAAATACTATTTAATTAAATGATACATGCATTAAATACAAGTGTTTTATGTTGTATAAAGTTTTTTTATTAACTGTCAGTACGTTAGCACCAGACAAATAACACCCATTGAATAGCCCAAATCCATCAAACCATCAATTTAGAGGAAAATCCACACTATAATAAAACTCCTTTGGATCGAATTTAATATATTTTTTCTCATTGAAAAGGCATATTTGGTTTATTTATTTTGAATAACCAGTTTGAACGCTCAAAACTATATTCTCTTACGATTTTTAGCATTATTCTATATTGTTGTTATTATTATTATTATTATTATTACACAAAATAAATATTATGAACTTAGGTTGAACATTTCGCAACCAAATTCGGCTAATCAATTTACCATTTAATTTACCATTTAATTTGTGCGTTTAATATAGAAAATGGAGTTACGAAGAGAGGATATAGGAGACCTGAGTGGACAGCTGTGCTCATTTATTCCCGATTTAAGTCTATTTTTATATAGAAATTAATATCGCTTTAATTGGTTGTACTTTACTTTAATAATATTTTTCCATAAAATTCCAATAATACCCCAAATGTAGTAGTTGAGTTCCAGGCTAGCCTTCCCTCACCAAATGAAAAAGTCATCAATGCACTTAAATTTATGTCAAAAATTTTCACTGTCACGTTTAAATATAATGGTCGAATTCTTATAGTAAATTTTCGGCAGCTTAGGATTAAATATATTAATATAACCAATAATAATATTAAATTTTGGTTAGTTATAACAATAATTTTGTTGGACTAGGAAAAAATAAAACCAATACTAAGCTAAGGCTCGTTTAGACAATGTAGAGGCTGTTTGGTAGCTTCTTAATGAGGCTCTAACCATTCAGCGCTGAATAATTCACCATTCAGTGTGTTTGTTTCAACTTTTTAATGGAATGGTTAAGGCTGAACCATTAAAATTTGGGATGTTGCTGAACCATTAAGCACTAAACTAGGCTGAACTTAACGAGACTCTCCTACCAATGTGGGACAAGAAAATTAGCCATTAAGAGGTACAACTTAATGATTCAGCACTTAACTATTCAGACCTCTTAACCATTCAGACATCTTAATGATTCGGCACTTAATTAACAAAATAGCCCCATAGTCTTTCAAGCAAAATAATTTCATCCAAATTAAATTGGTAATATCTCTTAAAGATGCCATATTTAAAAAGAATTAGAACATAGGGTTACGCTATCAGATAAAGATTAAAATAATGAGAAATGTATGAAATTATCAGAAGGAGACTTGCATCTAGGAATAAATAAGTGGGAATGATAGTTTTGTATATGAGGAAAAAAATATCAATGATCTTATGAGTCCGATCTACACGTCCTATAAATCAATGGAGGTGCTGATGGGCCTCAAAAACCTCCCAAGGGGGGGTGCTAGGGTTGGAATTCATGATTTGACTATTAAAAAACAATCTGGTTAAAAAAATCGAGTGTTACGTGTGTAAACATGCATTTTTGTCTGCAAACACATACAAAACTTTGTAGTCTGCAAACATCAAAACATTCTGACTACACACAAACACACATTTATTGCAATAAAAGAAAAGAAGATATGCTACACACGTAACACCTTAACTAAACACAGATATGGGGGGCATACAAAAACAGACATTTTCTGTAAAAAAAGACATAGGTAACATAAAAAAACTCATACATTCGAAAACCAAAAAAAATAGAAAGACATGGTGCAAAAACACACAATTGTTACATGTGTAACTGGAAAACACAGACAAAACTTTTGTAGTCTGCAGTAAACATAGAGCAGAATTTGATATGCTAGAAAACATAAAACAGAATCTGACTGCAAAAAAACATATATGCTACACATGTAAACAGCCTAACATAACACAAAGATTATACGAAAATATAGACGATCTAGAAACCCTAACTAAACAACAAGATACTACAAACATAAAACACAAAACGAAAAATCATTTTCGATGTTTAACATAATAAGTCACCCAAAAATAAGAGATGCTAGTAACACACAAAAAAACAACAAATATTTACAACTTAAAAAAAATAAAAATACAGACAACACTTATGTACATGTGAAACAACAATTATTTACAAAAAAACAACAATTATTTACATGTGTAACAGGAAAAACACAGACAACACTTATGTAGTCTGCAGTAAACATAGAACAGAATTTGATATGCTGGAAAACAGAAAACATAATTTGACTGCAAAAAATAGATATGCTACACACGTAACAGGCTAACTAAACACAAAGATTATACGAAAATATAGACGATAAAAACACCCTAACTATACACAAAAGATACTACGAACATAAAACAGAAAACAAAAAATCATTTTCGATGTTTAACATAATAAATCACCCCAAAAAAAAGAGATGCTAGTAACACACAAAAAACAACAATTATTTCCAACTTAAAAAAAATAAAATATTAAACCAACTGAAGAGTTGACTCTGTACAAACAACATGAAAAGTTTTTTTTTTAAAAAAATACATATTACAATAAACAAAATGTAAAGTTTAAAAAAAAAGATACACTTCCGTAAACGAAAAGAGTCAATTTTGAGCATCTAAAAATTACAATAAATCAAATGAAGAGTCGATCATAAACAAAAAAAAAATCAATCTAACAAAAATTAAAGCAGCAAATTATAAGCTTACAATAATAATAATAATAATAATAATAATTCCAAATACATGTTATGTCACAAATAACTAGAATATGAATCCTAGAAACTTATCAATTCATTTACAAAACAGAGTAAGAAGCGTATAAACAGAGTAAGAAGGCATAATCATTCATAACCTGGTCGTCTACTCCGGTAGTCTTCTCTGGTCGTCTTCTCCGGTGGGCTTCTCCGGCGGTCTTGTCCGGTCACCACCGAATGTGGTGTTGGTTGTACAAAAAAAACAGATTGACGATGATAGTGTTGGAGGTTCGAGATGACGATGATGGTGTTGGTGGTTCGAGCTGGTTAAGGGTTCTTGTGGTTACAAAAAAAAAAAAAAAAACAAATTGAGAGGATGAGGGGAGAGGGTAAGGTGGAGGGAATATGAAAATTTGAAATGGGAGAGAGAAAGAAAGACTTATATATGTGGTGGGGTGTGTTAATTTACTATATTAACCTTCTCTTAATAAAAAAATAATAAAGTTTAAGGGCTATGTGGATGATTGTGGTCCACTCATTGGGTTTGTGGGAGTTTCTTCATTTTGAAGGGTTTCTTTAATCCCTTTCCCCTATATATATACACGCATATATATATATATATATATATATGTGTGTGTGTGTGTGTGTGTGTGCGTGTGCGTGTGCGTGTGCGTGTGCGTGTGCGTGTGCGTGTGTGTGTGTGTGTATTTCAATACATAACCATAGGTGTTCATGTCCATAAGATTTACACTCATACATCACACCCATATATGTATGTACTTTGGTACATACATACCATATACATTCTTAAATACACACACATAGATCTTGCTTACATACACACACTTATATATCCTACTCATACATGTTAGAACATACAATCACAATAGCTCAAATCACTTATACATTTATACACATACACATGCACACATATACATTTTGAAGCAGAAACGTACCTATGTATACACACTATACACGCACGCACACACACACGCATATATATATACACACATAAAAGTAACACACTTACATCTTCTTATTACTATGTTTCTAGTTGATTACATACATGATTTTAAAGAGGATTTGTATCTCGGGTGAACACTAGTATGTAAATGAACTAAGACTAGTAAGTGAGTGATCATATACCTCTCTTGAGTCTTGAACTAAAGGAGCTTGGAAACTAGGGAGGTATTTAGTGTAAGTGTGTGTTTAGTAAGTGAGTTAATGTGGTGATACAAATGAAGTTCAATCCATGGTCACCACTATTTATTGAGGAAAAGATAGTGAGGGAGAGATCCGAGAGAGAGAGAGAGAGAGAGAGGAAGAGAGGAAGAAAAAGGGTGGTTTCCTAATGGGGAAGGTCAAATAACCTCAATCATTGTGTTTCATAAGATCTTTCCATGTTTGTGTAAGAATCTTGCCTTGATGCTAATCAAATCAACAAAGTTTACATCTAAATCAAATCTTGAAGATTTGACTAATCAAGTGATTATGTTGGATGAATATCTAGTAATGTGACAATACATATGATTATCTCCTAATACACCTTTCCATAATGTGACTAATGAGAAGGTGATGTGATTAGTCTAGAGTTTAAAAAAAGAATTAGTAAGGTATAGGGGGCGATGGTTTGGGAAGGAAAAAGGAAAGAGGTGGGTGTTAATTTGGGAAGGGGATCACCCATGGTTCTTGATGATTTAAGAGATCTTCCTATTTTTGTATAATCCATGATGATGTTGGGAAGATATGGTGCATGAAAGACTAATACTTTGAGTAAACAAAGCTTAGGTCAAAGGATAACTTAAGCAATCCTTATGAATGACAAATCAAGTGTGTTTAGGATTTGATGTGAATACACTTAATATCCTCTAGGTCAGTGATGAAAGTGAATGTGATGTTGATGGTGGTGGTGGCGGCCAAAAATAGGGGACAAAAGGGGAGGAACAAGACCTTTAACAATTTTGGTAATTCCAACATTATGGATCCAATAAGTTTAAGGAATAATTCCTTATATGTTAAGTTCACACAATCATTGGAAGATGTCATAAGTTGACTAATCTTGGGACAAAGGTGAAGGATATGACACTACATTTAAAGTGTCTATTGTCTTGAAATAATGGGACATGAAGGAAGGTGGTGGTGGTGTGTCTTAGGTCGAAAAAAAGAAAGAAAGGAAAACAGGAGGTGAAGGTGGCGGCTATGGTGGTATCCATGCATGTATTTTAGATCATCTCTTGCCAAAACTTTAAATAAGCGGACATACACTTATACGTTTAGAAAAATAGATTGTGATTGTTTAAACTTGCGTCACCAATGCTCATGGAAACGGGTGAAATTGTACTCGTTCAGGCCTTGCTAGACTCTCTCGGGGAACTTGTGCATATAAAATGATATTAATTATGCGTAGAAAGTTAAATGTTGACTAGAAAGTGTACGGGTTTTGACCTGGTAAAGTGGCGGGTGTCACAATGGTAAGAAGAGGTTGGGTTAGATAGGTAAACTTTGAATTAAATGACGTATATAGTGAATCTATATTTTAAAATTATATGATTTTGTTTTTGATAAATAAAGAACTTTTAAATGTTCCATAAATTGATATCTCTCTATCTATTGTTGCTTTTAGTTTTACTTTACTGTTTAATAGGGATGCATTGTTGTTAGATCTTCAAATTATGTTACTGGAATCATTCAAGATGGTTCGTGTGAGAGATTCCAAAGATGTGATAAGTTTTTCAATGGTTGTAACTTCCAACCTAAGTGATTGTTTAGTTGATTAGGTTAGGAATTATAGGAGTCATTAGAATATGAGAGATTAGAGAGACGTGATGAGTTTTTGAATAGTTGCAGATTACTTAAGTGATTGTTTATCTTATTTGTTATTAGGTTTTAGGTTAGGGAATATGAGTTATTACTGACTATAATACTATGGACATGCAGTGATTGAGTGTGAGGGATTGGAGAGATGTGATTATGTTTATGTACTTTAAGACTTTGAGTAGATCTTTGCTAGCAATAAGTTTGAATTCAGTTGTATTGATGTTAAATGACTAATGTAATTGGTAAGTTCAGTTTTGGTTCATAATGGTATGAATTAGAAGTTTTTATAGTTTTTTGGTTGTTGAGGGCTGACAGTAGGTGCAGAAAAGTATCGACAGGCACTCATGATTGAGCCAACTGAAAGTGAAAGCAAGGTATGGTGGAAGGTAAAGTCTTTATTTTTAGATAGAGAAAGTAACAGTTGATCTCAACAACAATGTCATCAAGGTATTTTAGCAGTCAGAGTATGATTGTTTTGGAGTAATTTATTCTCGAATATTATTAGTGATATTAGAAAATTATTATGTTTGTAGGGTGCTCCTCACCCGCCACAACTCCTCATGGCTGATAAGTGGACCAAACCGTATTCTAGAGAATACACAGCGTACCCTGCTCCATGGCTTCGTGCTGCTAAGTTTTGGCCTGCCACATGTTCATCTCTCGTTCCCACCTTCAAAAATCCTATTCCAAACACTGTTTTTTTTTCTTTTCCTTATATTCTGATGTGTTTTTATGTAACACGCCGTGTAGACAATGTGTATGGAGACCGCAACCTCATATGTTCTCTTCAGCCACCACAGGAGTATGAAGAGAAAGCCGAAGCTACTACTTAAATGAGCTATGAATCGCCACATTTGCTTCAAAGTTCAGGTCAGTGAACGCAAATGGGAATTAATGATCTGTATGACTAAGTTTACGATTGGTATGTTTTCTACTTTTATCATTTTTATTAGGGTGAATTGCTAAAATCGACCCTCAGGTTTGTTGAAAGTTGCCACTTTCGGACATACTTGTGATTTTTTGTCATAACCATACATAGGTTCCAATTACTTGTCACAATCGTCCCTGGCACTAACGACGTCAACTTAGTCCAGTTAAGCCAGGGGTATAATGGTCAATTCACGTTTTAAAGTTTTTTTTTTGTCAAAATCATCTTTCCTCTAAAATTAAAAATAAAAAATAAAATAAATATAAATATTATTAAAAAAATTCAAGTGGGTCCCACCCACTACCCACCCAATTCATTTTCTTCACTTCAACCCACCCACCACCCATCTCCACCTTTCACCACCACTACCCCACCCAATTCATCTTCTTCACTTCAACCCACCCACCACCCATATCCACATTTCACCACCACTACCCACCCACCGCCATCCTGTTATCACCTCCAACAACCACCACCGCACCACCACCATAAATCATGTCCACATATCTACAACTACGTCAAGATCTACTTACAATCACACCCTCTTTGAATATTAACCTTCTGCGGTCCTCTACACCAACGGATTTCATACCCGAACAGTCATTCACTGTTCACTTACATGAATCAGAAATTGAAGAAGGATGTCACATGCGTAAATCACCCGAGAATAAGATTCCTGAACCCCTTACGTGTCCTCCCCCGCCTAAAAAACAGAGGGTATCTGCTCCCTCATGTAAGAGACGGATAAATGAATTCCAATTCTTCGAGACTATTGCTCGAGACGAAATCGAGTCTTTTTTCAGGGCTAGTTGTGAATTTGTTGATCAGAATTCTAGCACCAACAAGCGAAGGTGTATTATTCTTTAAATGATTAAATCTAATAAGGTATCACCAAAATTTATTCGAAATCTAGGGGAAGCAGAATTCACGTTTTATTATTGAAACAATTGTTATACTTGTAAATCTATCTGTACGTATTAATTTCAATCTTACACACATTTGTTAATCTGTACCTATTCTATTGCTTCTTTTTTATTCTTCATTCTTAAACGCCTCTGTTCATATTCATCTACGAATATTCTGAAATCTGAAATGTTAATCTGACATTTCAGATCTGGGTGGGGTAGTGGTGGTGAAAGATGGAGATGGGTGATGGGTGGGTAGAAGTAAAGAAGATGAATTGGGTGGGGTAGTGGTGGTGAAAGGTGAAGATGGGTGGGTGGTGGGCGGCTTGAAGTGAAGAAGATGAATTGGGTGGGTAGTGGGTGGGACCCACTTGAATTTTTTAATAATATTTATATTTCTTTTATTTTTAATTTTTAATTTTTAATTTTAGAGGAATGATGTTTTTGACCAAAAAAAAAAAACTTTAAAACATGAATTGACCTCTGACTTAACTGGACTAAGTTGACGTCGTTAGTGTCAGGGACGATTGTGACAAGTAATTGGAACATATGTATGGTTATGACAAAAAATCATAAGTATGTACGAAAGTGACAACTTTCAACAAACCTGAGGGTCGATTTCAGCAATTCAACCTTTTTATTAAGTCATATTAGATTTTTCAACTCCGGAACACTCACAGGTAATCAGCTAATTTATATAATTGTAAATCATGTTTATTAACTGTATATCATGTTTATTTAACCTTTACTCATTCATTTTGTTATGCAAAGCATTGCCCATGTGAAGATTGGTCGGTTGAATTCTTGAATCAATGTTTGGGGGCAAAAGTTCGTTATACATCGTTATCAAATTTTATTTTATTTGACTACATCAGTCACTGAAATACTTATATCTTGCATATTATTTGTTTTAGGAATGTGATTGTC
Organism: Ambrosia trifida; assembly: GCA_028751855.1. Classification (NCBI taxonomy): domain Eukaryota; kingdom Viridiplantae; phylum Streptophyta; class Magnoliopsida; order Asterales; family Asteraceae; genus Ambrosia; species Ambrosia trifida. The sequence continues at coordinate 23,269,113 of CM054127.1, forward strand.
ATTACCATCAATTTGTTTCGAACCGAACAAAAATAAAATGATGAAAGAATTGATTGTTTAATAAAAACTAGGGTGGCACTTTTTGTCCCCACATATTGAAGGTGTAAACCAATATATAATTGTTTTTTATTTATTTATTTAGGCGGGAATTTGGTCGGCATCGCCTAGGTTTGTTACGTAAGTGTACGGTACCAATACTTGGTATAGTAACCAACAAAGAAAACCTAAAAAGAAAGTCGCAATATGCTCAAAAGAATATCAATACGTGCTTTACATCGATCAACTCCATAAAGATGAATACATATGTCGTAACCGATTATAGAAAAGGTCGAACATAGCAGCATATTTAGAATTTTAAAACAGGTTAACAAATGTAATTATTAAAGAAATATCTTATCTAAAATTGAAATTTTTTTAAGAAAGTAAGAAAAAAAAACCATCAATAAAATAAAAAAGGGATTGCAGAAGATGTGGCATGAATACAATTCATCCTCGTTGAAATTTAATATGTTATGAATTACTATTTGCGTCCCTGTGTTATAGTGGTTTTAATTACTTGAATCCAAAGTTGAAAACTTTAACTAATCGCGTCCCTAAACTGAAATTAACTAGCGCCTTGAATCCAAATTTCTAACCCTGTTAGCTAAAACCACTATAACACAAGGACGCAAATAGTTAACAGAGTTAGAAATTTGGACTCAAGATGTTAGTTAGTTTCAGTTTAGGGACGCAAGTAGTTAAAGTTTTCAACTTTGGATTCAAGTAGTTAAAACTACTATAACACAGGGACGCAAATAGTAATTCTTTCAAAAAATATATTTAGTATAATTATTCTTTTATTTCAAAATCGGTTTTGCAAAACCATCAAACCGCCCAACAAATTTGCTTACCTTCTTTATTTATATCAAACTGTCAAATTATAAACACGTCAGATTTTAGACAGTTGCATGGTGGCCGGTAAAAATTTCGAGCAGGGGTGGTGACCTTCACGAGCAATCGGATAGCGTTGCAGTGATGTCTGACGGTTCTCCTTGATGGCAAAAGACAGTGGTGTTAGACTGTTAGATGACCCGACATGCGAGGTTTCAGATGGCCCAATTGACTTTCCAACGAATCTTTCAAATGACTTACGCCGATGATGAAAAGTTTTGGTCCGACTGTCTAACAACGACAGGCGGTTGTACTCCTTCACTGAGCATCACCCTATCGCCGGAAACTCGTTTTCACATAATCTTTCTTAGCCGCTGTCATGACTCCAACAACGGACAATGTTGAAGATGCGGCGAGGTCAGCTCGAGTTTCAGAAACTCCGGCGAGGTTCTAGTGAAGGTCAAGACAACAGCTTATAGGTTCCATGTCTCAGATCTCATCTTATCGATGACGGTTTTGAGTCTACTTTGATGTTTGTCGAACTTGCATTCATGAGGTTCGTTTGTTTTTCGTCGACAGTGATTCCGGTGATGACAACGAAAAAGACAGAAGGAAGACATATTTGGTTGTTGCTAGAGGTGACAACGTGTAACCCGAAGCTTTTACCGGTGTACAGATCGGCCTTGTACAACAACATTGATGGACGGTAGGTAGGGCTGTTCAAAATCGGATAATCCAAAATTCGAATCCGAAAAATCCGAAAATCCGAATCCGAATTATCCGAAATTTTGGATAATCCGATTTTCGGATATCCGAAAATCGGATTATCCGAAATTTCGGATTCGGATTCGGATCCTGATTTTGAAAATTTTCGGATAATCGGATTATCCGAATCCGAATATTAAATATATATATATATATATAAATATATAATATTATATACACTACATAATACAATACACAATCCTAAATCCTTAATCCTTCTAACTCTAAGTCCATACTCCTCTAATCCATAGTTGTTGCTCTCTCTTCTCTCCTCTATAACAGCCCCCGTCCACCTCGTATCCGACCTCCACAGCCCCCTTCCATCAAAATAATAAGTTTTTTTTTATATATTTGTTGTTCAAATTTCGTTTATCTAACTTCGATTTTTATTTTTTTTAATAGGTTCACGTTTTAGGCATAAAGGAGAACGTTTTTTATAGTTTTTTTTATTATTTTTTATTATTTTTTTTAATTTTTTTTAAGTTTCGGATTATCCGTTGGATGATCCGAATCCGAATCCGAAATTTCGGATATCCGAATTTCGGATATCCGAAATTTCGGATTCGGATTCGGATCTCAATATTGACTATCCGAAATTCGGATTATCCGATTTTGAACACCCCTAACGGTAGGTACGTTTAGTGAGAATAGGACTGTAAATTGGTGAAGTGCAACAATAAAAGACAAAAAAAATTGCCTAGCATTGGAAAAAAAAAAACCACTCGGCACATGACAAGTAAAGAAGAACCGCCAAAGTAACCAATGTTGATTTACAACTGTTCACAATTTGTTTTGTTAGTTTATATAATATAATAGATCTTTTAGACATTAAGTGTTTTAAAGTAAGAGTAACCTTAAGCAATATTTTAAAAATTAGCTCAAAATATGTCGGTATTATTAATGGAACTGGTTACTAGAGACATCACTGTTACGATAGAGTCCGGTCTAATTAGGGTACCGGTTTAGTTTTTAAACGGTAGATCTGAAAATCCGGTATGACCAGTGCATACCGATGTAACAATTTATACCCATGTTTAATTTTGAGTTTTAACGAGAATGAACAGGCTTCTCAAACACATGGTTACTTGTTATACACGTTACTTATCTTAGGTAATTGAACATTATGGTTATTGGTAAATAAAACTTTATATTTATGAATGCGATTATAGCGAACTTACAATGTGTTCCCGAGTTTAATACACGAAAGAAAAGAATAGAAAGAGAATTAAGGAGAGAAGAAAGTGGTGGAAAGGAAAGATTTAATTAATTATCATATTCCTGAGTTCGAAGAAATGAAAAGAAAAGAAAAGTAAGTATTTTACGTTTAAAATATCATTTCTGCCAAATCTCTCCAATTTGGAGGGATGAGAAATCTATCTATACATATAATAAACAAAACCCATTTTTGACACATGACACTCCCACAATTCACCTTCCCTCCTATCTCCTCCCTTATTGTGCCACATGGCACAAGGTTAGAATTTATAAAATTTTCTTTTTTTTTAAATCAAAAATTGAATTAATAAACCAAGTTGGTCAAAATCGGTCAATTTTTCCTAAACTCGATTTACCCTGTCTCATTCATTCACCATCAATTTATAACCCTAAATTAAAACAATCTTCTCTCCATCAAAACAATCTCCTCTCTACATAGCATTTTCACTAAAACAATATGATTCAGTTCTGATTAACTCACGGGCTCTGTCTGAATGAGAAACAATCTTCTGATAACTGCTCTGAACTTCTTAATAATTTGGATGCACTTTCTTTTATTTTGCAGTTTCTGAGTGTCGTTGAAAATGAAAGTATGCCTGATTTAAACCAATTGGTGGAAGAGAACCGTCGACTAAAAGAGAAGTATGCCATTTTTTTTCTATTATATATGTAAAACATAAAATTTACTATGAGCATGTATAATCCCATTTATAATGTTGTTCTTATTCTCCTTAGATTGGCCAGGAAGGATGAAGATATTAATTATAGGTGATCTTCTTAGTGATTTAGAAAGAGAGAGAAACCGTCGCAAGGCTCTTGAAGCTGAAGTATGTCATAAGAATTTGACTTTTATGATGGTCATTTAATAAAACATGATTACCTATTCACCCTTTGTTATAACATAACTTGTGAGATTTTATTGAGTATTATTGTTTATGAATAAGATTCTTTAAAGGGTTCAAGAATTTTCAATTTTGATGTATTGTGTATTAGCTGAGTTTGAATAAGATTGTTTAAAGGGTTCAAAAATTTTTCATCAATTGTTCTTATTTGTTTTTGAAGATTTAATATAATTCGGATCTTCATATGCTTGAGAGAATGTTGTTTAGTGAAACTCTTTAGTTTGGTTGGTGATTGGATGTATCATGGATCTCGGATGTGGGTGCACTCGATTGCATCATGTCAAAATCGGAATGTGGTTTAATTTTTTTTTAAAAGAATCTACAATCTTTCCTATTTTCAATTTTCTACTTTTATAGAATGATTTAAAACTTCGGATTTATGGGGATATGGAATTAAATGATATTATTTAATGTGGATATAATTTTATGGTATGATTTAAAACTTCCGATTTAGCTCTATTATGTGTGTTTGATACATCCAATTATATGATCATGACGATTAATCTACTATATCCTTTTCTTTTGAAACTAGATCGTTCTTCCAATATGCCTTAAACGCAAAAGTGATGGGTCTTTCTTGAAACAAAATTAATTGTTGTAGGCATGCCACTCAATCGGTTGTAAGTTTCCCTTCTCCTTATTATTTTTGTTCAGTAATTGTTCAATTTCCTAGGTTACTTTTCTATATTGTTCAATTCTTTTTTATAATTATCCCTGATTTATTTTTTCAAAATTATGTTTTTGTATATTAATCAAAACCTAAATTTTGGTAAAATAATTATATATTAACTATATTTACGCACATTCCAAATTCAAAGATTTGACCATATAAACAGTTGTTAGTGGTCAAACTATATTTATTACAAAATTTGATAAAAAAAAATTAATCTTTAAGTTTATAGATTTGTGATTTGTGATTCATCATTGTTGAATAAGATTAATTAGTATGTTTGAAAACATAGTAATTTTTTCGTAAATCATTAATAGCAAAGTCAAAGTAACGATTTTTTTTATGTAAATTACAATCACTCTAATTTTAACTGTCAAACTATTTTTGGTAGATTTTAGACTTTAATATTTTCATCAGAATTAATTTATTTTTATACATTCAAAAATTAAAATTTAAAAAACATCCGTTTTTTAAAGTCAACTATATTTAAAGAGACAAATAAATGGTTAATTATTTGATTTGTCAAATTACTATTTTTAGATTATAATTAGCATTAATCATGATTTGTACAATTTTGGAAACATCTAATTTTAATAATTATAATTTCAATTTGATTAATAACCTTTAAACAAAATCGAGTTATTATTAATTAGTAATCATATATATATTACCGTTTTATAAAGAAATTTAAATTTGAATTTTTATAAAAAAATTAATACGCCTGATTTACCTTATATATAATCAATTTTGTATATTTATTTTTTGTAAATAAAGTATGTTTATATATTATTTTTGTTAATATGATTATAACGAATTATCAATTTCAAATTAAAATTCGAAATACTTAAATTCGAATTAGACAAAATTTCAAATTTTGTTTAATAATGGTAAGAAATTACACATACTAATTATCATTTTAATTACACATTTTGAGTTACTTAATTTTTTTAAAAAATTAAAATTTTGAATTAAAGTTAATAATGGTAACCATTACACCTATTTATTATCTTTAAATTATGATTTCCTAATATATTTAAAATATAACAATTAATAATTTTAGTTGTAATTTTCTCAAATTAATTACAAGTAAAAATTAAAATTTTAAATACTATAATTTGAAATTATAGATTTTCGTTAAACTTTAAAAATATTTGAATACTAAATGTTTTATTTAAACATTTAATCTGAAAATTTTGAATTTAAGATTTATGGTAGCATTTAGATTTTAGATTTAATTAACACATTTAAAATATTTAATTAAAATTTTTGAATGCTTTAAATCTTTCAAGTTTTGATTACTAGAATTTGAATTGATAGATTTTAACTAAACTTTATAAATATTCAAATATTAAATGTTTTATTTAAGTATATAATTTCATATTTCGATATCTATAATTTTAATTTTTAAATATTTTTAACATTATAAAAATTCTAAATTTTGGATAATAATGGTAACAATAAGACTTAATTATAACATTTAATTCAACTTTTGAATTATCTGAATATTTTAAAAATTTTCAAACTTTGAATTTAAATTCATAATTGTAACAATTAATCCTACTATGATCATTAAAATAGAGATATTATAATTAGAGATTTCCTAATATATTTAAAATTTAACAAATAATAGTTTTGAAATTTAACAATTAATAGTTTTAGTTATAATTTTGAATACAAGAATTTGAATTGATAGATTTAAGTTAAACTTTATATATATATATATATATATATATATTCAAATATTAAATGTTTTATTTAACTATATAATTTCATATTTTAATATCTATAATGGTAACAATTAGACTTAATTATAACATTTAATTCGAATTTTTGAATGATCTGACTCAAACGGTGTCTTACTTTTAATATTTTATCAGAAATATTTTTCAATACTATTTATTTTTAACTAGATTAATACTCCTCAGATACCATCTGATAACAATATTCCTGTGAAGTTTCAAAGGCGTCAATTCCCAATATCCGTATGTTTCGCAATGACCACCGATAAAAGCCGAGGATAGTCTCTATCGAAGGTTGGATTGTATTTAAGAGACCCCGTATTCTCACATGGCCAACTTTATGTTGCATTGTCAAGAGTTAAAAGCATGGGAGAGGTGAAATTACTTATACTAGATGGTGATGGGAATGTCAAGATTAAAACAAAAAATGTGGTGTATAAGGAAATATTTAGTGATATTTGAATAAAATGTGTATTTCTTGCTTTTAAATTTTAATAAAATATTTCTACTATATTTTGTTTATATGTTTTTCCGCTCCAAATAATTGTAAGTTGTTGAACCGCGTGTCCACGCGGGCAATAGTCTAGTCTATTAATATATATATATATATATATATATATATATATATATATATATATAAGAATTGGTGTTTGATGACGTGACATTCATTGGTGCCTCCTCCCCCTTGAATGTGCCACGTGGCATAATGTGGTGAAAGTATTTTTTTTAATTCTTCATTTTTTAATCATTAATAAATATATAACCCTAACTCATCTCTTCTCCTCCTCATTCCCTTCTTCCTCAAAACCCTAGCCCCAATTTCCCTTGAATATCATCGATCTCTCAGGCGATTAAATATCATCCCAAGAACTCCTATCTAATTCATCCACAACCGAAAACTCATTACCACGATTCAACTGAATTTGTTCCCTATTCTCCGCCAATTTCCCTTGAATCGGTCTAAACAACTCCTCAAAATACCTCATCAACTGATCTGCCACCTCCACTACCACTCTCTGCCGCCTCCTCGTCCTCTTCCTCTCTCTGTCGTCACCACGACCTCAACCACCACTTTCCAGTTTTAATCGATTGTTTCGTTTAACATCATCGTTGCATCATGGATTCAGGTGGAGATGTCACACCACGCCAATGGCAGAAGCACGTGGCGCGACGCTCGAAAGCACATCAAAGTCAAGATTAACACAAACTATATTTAATTAGAAAAGATCACTTTATTAAGATGTCGAAAAAGAAGTACCTTGTTTCAAACATTACATAAAACTACAAACATTAAGTTCCAATATGGGGTGTTTCCGTTTATGTCCCAAGCCGACGGTAACAATGGATGAAATCCCCAACCAGTGTCTGACATACCAAATTCCACTGTACTAGCCGCATACCTGTTCAGCACTTAGTTACCTGAAAGATATGTTTAAAAAGACGTCAATATATAAAATATTGGTGAGTTCACAGGTTTTAGTTCCATAAAAACATTTATCAACATTTTAACAACAAAAACATATGCGGAACGAACACCAGCAGTGACCTTTGTAAAAGTAGCTAACTCCTACAAACTATGATGGGTAATCCCTTGAGCCCATAACCAAACCAAGACTAATAATAATGCCCTGCGAACAGTAGTTGTTTCTCAGAAATAACAACTTAGTTCAGAATACGTGCACCCCAGGCATACACAGTTGCATAATCGACGCTATCGATTAGGGGTGGGCCTTGTCACGTACCAATAGCGCTATCCAAATATTCCTCCGGTTCTCGATTTCAACACACACACACAACACATGAGTAAATGGTTACAGTAGCGAGGACTCACCCCGAGTGGTGTATAAACAACAAAACCCAAGTACTCATCATGCCACTTATCACGTTTTAACTTTTGAAAACATTTTGTCATGTAAAACATTTGACATTTAAAAACATTTGACATGTAAAAACATTTGACAAAACATATCTTTCCCCAAACAAAAACAGTAAAAAGGGGCCGTGAAACTCACCTCGATTTCCTTGCTTATCTAGAAAACAAATCCCGAAGCTTTGACCGACTTCCTCGTGCCCTAATTACGAATAACGGACACCTTACAAGTCTATCATACATAAACCTAGCTTATTTTCCGGTTAAAAGATAGTTTATTCAACTATCTAGACTCGTGTGTACTAACCCGAGTCTTAGGTGTTTAACTCGACGAACCTCGTGAATTTTCATAATTCATATGTTAACATACGACATAGTACCCAAGTTGCGCACCTGTTACTATTCGTGTGTAAACCATGTTGGACTACTACTACGAAACGTAGAACTCATCCCGAATCGTAGTTCGTCTCGTAAATCGGATAAATGTACTTGTCTTGTATATTTATTTTAGGAAAATGCACTTTGAGGAAATACAATTATAGATATTAAAAGCCGACCAATAATAATTGTTACTTCTTTTCCCAAATCCGTTTGCCTTTAAAGGTTTCAAAACATTAATTTTTATATAATCATTCCCAAATAAGCTAATCGTCTATGTATTTTAAATCCGAGCAATTAACAATGTTTAGTTATCGAAAACCATTGGATAATTCGACATACTTGATGCTCGGTAAGTCTATATATTTGTTTTGAAAACGTTGTCCAAGATTTAACATTATTGATACAAGTAATCAATTGTCGAAAACGTTTCGATTTCACTTATCATACACTTGTCAATACATTTTGGGAAAAGTCATTTATAAAAATAAGTAACACGCCATGTTTGTTGCATTTGGATTTTCTAAAAATTTCGGCAGAGTTTCCTCTATTTTTGCACGAACCAGACAATACAATCATCATCATCATCATCATACTCAGTTAATCCCACCTATAGCAAAGCTAAGGTAGGGTCTGAGGAGGGTAAGATGTAGACAGCCTTACCTCTACCCCTAAGAATAGAGAGGCTGCTTCCAGTGAGACCCCCGGCTTGATGTGGTTTGGCTTCAAGCCTTGGACATAAGGCACTAATCACTTAGCAATCGGGACAAACCCGATCCGTGCATGTACCCCTTTGTCTTTTGGCTATCCACGCCACCACATGATGCATGATTAATCGTCCGTCATTTTTAACGTTATTTTCACGAAATTAGTAAAATAACGTTAAAACTAGTGCAACTTTACTTTTGCCCCCCAAGGGTCACACATATATACATTATATGCGCACACCCACAGCGGGATAAAGGAACAAGTTCACGGATACACAGTCTCGGACATAAGGGTTCTCAGAAATACCATTGTTCTCGATCAAAGGATCAAGGTTCTCGGATTACAAAGCGAACAAACACACACAAAAACACACTTGGTTCCTACTAACCGGAGTTAAGCTATCAGCTTCATTATCATGTTACGCTGAATCGTCTCACCAAAATCCGTTGTCATCAAACTCAAACGGCTCGATTGAAAGCACAAAACGTTTTGGAGTTATGATCGATCAAAACAATAGTTTGATGTATAATAATCATCATTTGAGTTGTAGTGTGAGTCAAGAAGAAGAAAATGGTTCAATGGCTGTTGGGAGTTTATTTGAGTATTTGACAGAAACATTGCCTGAATGGAATGTTGTTGTAAAAAGCTATAAGATATATCCAAAAGAAACATATACAATATTTTACAATTTCATATTATGAATCAATTAACAGGATCATTTACTTTATGTCAGTACTATTAAACTAATGAAATTAATCAACATCAAATTCACAAATACCAATTGGGACCCATCCGCAAAGACAAAGCCTTTAGAAACGCAGTCGGACAACCAACATGTTCTTCAGCCACCATAGGAGTATGAAGAGAAAGTCGAATCTACTGCTTAAGTGAGCTATGAATCGCCACATCTGCTTCAAGGTTCAGGTCAATGAACGCAAATGGGAATTAATTATCTGTATGACCGAGTTTACAATTGGTATGTTTTCTACTTTTATCATTTTTATTAAGTCCTGTTACATTTTTCAACCCCGGGACACTCTCGGGTTAATCAGCTAATGAAGGAAATAAACCAAAAGTTTACTTCCATTTCCTCCATTTCTTTCCTTAAAAAAATTGTGGAACACGATTTTTCCTTGACATCCTCCAAATCCCTTCTTTTCCTTCGTTAAATGAAAATTGGGCACACAACGTTAATGCATTAAACACTTCAATGTCATAAACCTACTGCAAGCTTTTATTTGAAAAAAAAAATGTTACAAAATTGATTTTAAGAAAAAGTGATCGGATAATCAAACCGTTAAAAGTTCAGGTTAGTGGGTTTGGGTTAGCTTAGGTCGGGTTGCTCGGTTTTTGGTATTAGATTTAATATGAAAAACGATTTTTTTTCTTTCACAAAATTTCATTAAAATTTTCATGTTACTTAAAAAATATTATCAAAATTCAAACATATATTATTTGACAAGATGATATGATAATGTTCAAAAGTCTTAACACTTAGGTGTTGTTTGTTTTTTCTAAGGCAAAAGATCCGCAGTCTGTGTACCACATCTGCAGACATCTACAGAAGAAGAGGTGGACCAAACCTCTGCAGTCTGCAAGAAGAAGACTGTTTGTTTTTTTAACTTCTACAAGCTGTTGAAATAAACTAAAATTTAAATAAACTGATTTTTTAAAGCAATCAATATTTTTTTCAACATTGAAATAAAAATAAGGGTTATACAACACTAAAATAACAACAATAACATTTTTATAAATAACAACAATAACAATTTTTTAAATAATTTATTCCATACTTTGCATTAACTGCTCGACAATTTCATCTCGTAATTGAGTCATATATTCCTGATCTGATGCCAAGGTTGCAAAAGGCGCTAGGCGCTAGGCGGGCGGTGAGGTCTAGCCTAAGGACTAGTCGGGACTAGGCGAAATTAGGCAGAATTAGGCGTTTTGGTATTTTTATACATATTATATATATATATATATATATACACACATAATACATAGAAATACTTAGAAATATACACATAATACTACTAAATGTAAACTAGTTAAGATATAGGGATTAAATTTTTACATACACAAACTAGTTTTACATAAAAAAAATTAAAAGTTTTCAGAATAAAAGTAAACTAGTAAAAGATAGAGGGTTAAATATGAAAATACCTAAAACTTATTTAACCCTAAAAACACTAAGCAAACACATCAGCCGCCACTTCTTCTTCCTCCTCCTCCCTATCAACTGCTCTTGTCTCTTCTTGCTCCTCCTCCTCTTTATCAGGTTAGTTTCTTCTTCTTCCTGCTATTTTCTTCTTCCTCATGCTATCTTTCGCCTAGGCCAGCCTAGGACCGCCTAGGTCCGCCTAACAGCCGCCTAATGGTCAAAACGCCTAAATCTCCGACTAGGGATTTTTTCCGATATTGATGGCCGACTAGCGCCTAGGCGCCGCCTAGGCCGATTTTTACAACCTTGTCTGATGCAGTACCATGTACCTCAACCTCTTCTTCATCAGCATCAACGTGCACATGCCTATTTCCTAATGACACATTGGGTTGATCGTATTATGTAAAGAACTCATCGCTCAAGCCCTCTTTCCTTATAAAATTATGTAGCTCGAAACATGTAATGGTAATGTTCCTTTGTGTAACCAACGGAAATGGTGTTATCCTCTTCAATATAGGGAATCAGGCTTTCAAGACACCAAAACACGCTCAATGACGTTCCAAAGTTTTGCATGTGCATGGTTAAATTTCTCTTTATTGGTCAATGCACGTCTCTGACAAAAATCTCCAAGCCAATACCTCACATTACGATATGGAGCCATAAATCCTCGTATGTGTGCATACATGGCTTCACAAAGACAATATTTCTCTATAAAGAAATACAATTAAGTAAGGTATCAAACTAAGATATAAATATTTAACAAACCATAAACATATACCTGGTGGTGGAATCAGGAATGGTGCATGTGGATCTGATAATGCCTATGACAATATTCTAGCATCATGTGTTACCTCTTCCCAACCGGCCACAATGAACGTAAAAATCATGTTGAAGTTACAAATTGTTAATACGTTTTGATAACAATACTCTTTTCCCCTTCCTCTATAAATCCGGATAAAGATTTCACGAGACACACGTAGCAATTCAGTGCATTATTTGGGATTTCCTTGCAATAACTCTAACGTGTATTTATGTCCCGTCATATCCAAATCATTGTCTCGCATTCGTTCCAAACCTCTCCTCCAAAAAAAAGCGGACATACAACTATATAAGAATAACGAGAAGTAATTTCCTATCATAATCCATTATGATCCTGTATTAAACAACCATTAAACATAACCAAAAGCATACAATGTTTTCAACATAACAAAAGCAAACAATGTTTTCAACATCACAAAAGCAAACAATGTTTTCAACGTAACGAAACTAATCAATGTTTTGAACAAAAATCAAACAATGTTCTTCACTGCTTTATTAGTCCTAAACTTGTAGCCGTCATCGCGATCCACCCTTTTAATACTTTTGGGATATCTGGAAATGTCATCCATGCCTCTCTCATGTCTGATGACACTTCAAAAATATGAAAAACAACTAAAAATAGAGGATATACCGGGTTTAACTCAACCAACATTAACTTCTCATACACTCAAGAACTGTTGGCCATTCTTTGCCTTTAATCAAATGTTGTAGAGACTTTTGCATATCACGTGCTAAATCATCCCCAATGACAGATGATTTTGATGTTTTTGCCCTTTTCTTTGGATTATGCTCGGGGGTATGCTCAAGAGTAGGCTCAGAAGTAGGTTCGGGAGTAGGCTCAAAGTCTCATGACCAGTTTCGGCATCATCTTCTGTGTCATGCAAAACGATCTCCATAATCTTAAGTGGTTTGACACGATGACAAGAAGATGATCCAATCATTGATGTTGTTTGGGTTGAGGCCCACTTGCAATTCCTCGTAGTAGCATTACAATTAAACAATTTTGCATAAAGTTCTAGAAAAGACAATGAAACTGTTTTCAATGATCCAGCCTTCGAATGCCCCTAAACCCAAAGTAAAAAAATGTTATAAGTTTTGTTTATAGTTAGATGTGAAAAAATTATTCATACGAACATACCTTTTTAAATTCTTCCCATTCCTCGTTCGTTAAGGTAAAAGCATTTGTTTGAGCGTTGTATATGTTGCCAATTTCATTTTTTAAATACACCCATCCTATTAGGGGTGAGCAATAAACGGTTTCGAACCGCGAAAACCGTGAAACCGACCCGAAACCGCTAGAGCCGAACCAAATTAATGTTATAGGTTCCGGTTCCGGTTCTCATATTTTGGCATAATCGGTTCCCGGTTCGGTTCCGGTTAGAACCGACGGGTCTGGTTAAGAACCGTTAGAACCGTTTTGAATTAAATTAAATATTTAAATATTCTATTATTAGTTTGAAATAGAATGTGTTGTTTCCTTCTTTATAGTTCTTAACACTTTTAAATTGTTTTACTTGGTAGGAATGTAGAGTATTGCCTTATGTGATGGTGAGCAATCAGCACAGCTTGTTCTGACCCGTTTAATCTGTATAAAAGAATGATCTGATCCGAACAAAACATATTTTGATACGTAAACTGCTATACTTTTAGTAACCATGGTTAACACAAACTGTTGATAATTTTTTTAAGAAAAATCATTGTTTGTGTTTATTTTTTATTTAATTGTTAATGTTAATTTTAGGATTTTATTGACAACCGGTTCCGATCGAGAACCGTTTCATGAGAACCATTTCACCCGGTTTCAGAACCGAACCGTTTAGTAATTATCGGTTCCGGTTCCGGTTCTCATATTTTGAATTAACGGTTCGTGGTTCGGTCCGGTTTGGTTCGGTCCGGTTCTGAACCGTTGCACAGCCCTACATCCTATATATTTGGCTTTAAGATTTTCATATGCGTTTTTCATCCATTTATGAGTCAAATAAGCCCAAACCTTTCCTTAAGAACTTTTCCTAACTTATTCCACGGCTCTTTGTGCATACCCAATCTTTTTCTACCCACTGTGTTTATCTCTTCAATGCAAGTCTCTAATAAGCATTTTATATGTTCATTTGACCATTCTTGTTTCTCTCCCATTTCTATTAATCAACAAACAAGGAACAACATAAAATGCATGAATTTGCTATTATTTTTTTTCCAAATCAAAGTGCTATAATCAAAGTGCTATATAATCTAGAAATCAAAATGCTTTATGAACAATTAATATCGACAAGTATATAGGCTCACAACTAATATCAATCCCATCTTCTAAACAAACACACACAAAAGTATACAATACTCACAACTAAAATAAAAAAATATACAGTACTCACAAACTAATATCGACAAGCATATATACTCATAACTAAAATCAAAATGCTTCATGAATAACTAACATCGACAAGCATATATACTCACAACTAATATCAATCCAATCATCTAATAAACAAACAAAAAAGTATACAATACGCACAACTAAAATAAAAAATAGTATACAATACTCACAATTAATATCGACAAGTATATATACTCACAACTAAAATCAAAATGCTTCATGAACAACTACTATCGACAAAGATACAATACTCACAAAAAAAATTATATAAAAACATTGATTAAAAAAGTAACACAAAAAAAAGTTGATTAAAAAAAAAGGAAAAAGACTAAAATAATGAACATACATGTAGAAGAGAGGGGTCGGCTAGTGTTCCAAAAAAACAAACAAGCTGCAGACACAAACGTCTACCTGCCCTCTTCTTGGCGCAGACAAAAGAGATCAGGAGGAGGTTTTGGCAAAAAAAAAAAACACCCCCTTAGTGTTTTAGATAGCAAAGACTCTAAACTTAAACACATCTATAAAAAACATTAAATGTTCGGGGTTTTTTCGGATTTTGGATTTCGAGTCGGGTTGCTCGGGATTTTGGCTGGGAAAAGTGACCCAATATCCGGCCCATTTAAGGTTCCTGTTGGGTTTTTCAGGTATACTTTAATTCAGGTTCAAGTGGCTTCGGATTCGGGTCGGGTTTTGAATTTTGGATAAAATTGAGCAGGGCCTAATGGTCATAAGTTCGAGCCTTAAAGGATACCAGGTTTTACTAATTATTCATTGTTGTGCTTTCGGGCGGGCGGGGCGGGCGAGTTTTCCCTAAATTGGTGGACTTGAAAGACCGAATGTTCTATGGGTATCCTGAATTTGTCATAAAAGGTTCCCACAAAAACCCGTACAACTTTGCTAAACTTAGGGTGAAAGGGGTGCTACTAGATTATGCATTTTCTTTCACTGATTTTAACCAATTATGCACTGCCACACCACTTAACTGATTTACTTCACTGAAACAGTTTTTTGTAGGCAACACTCCACTGATTCTATTTTTTTTTCATTTAAATACAAATACAAACATTTTTTTTTAAAATTCACACGGTTTATAAATTTTATCACCAAACCGTAGGACCGTGTTTATTTCTCAACCGTCTCCACCAAACACGGTCAAAAAAATATATTCCCATTAAAATCGATCTTATCTAACCGTCAGAGAAATTCAATTTTTATCATGCAATACGGTTGGGTTTTTTTGTATATAAACGACGGTGGTGAAAACACACTTGAACATCAACAATAACACCCACACCATAAAACCTTCAAAATGACTCGCTGGACCGAAAACGAAGAAATGGCTTTGGTTGTGTGCGTTAAGGACGCACAAAACGACCCATCGTTGCAACGCCAACCCCGTAGGGGCTCGGGGGGCTTAGGAGGTCGCCAAACAAGCTTCTGGGACCGTGTCTTGGCTGACTTCAAACAACAAGTCGGTGAAAGCGACCGCACAATTGAGAGCCTATAGAGAAAGTGGACCGATCTAAACAACAAATGTGATCGGTGGACCACGTGCTACGAGCGTACCATGAGCCGGCACCAAGGCATTGTGCCGGAGTTGGCTGTGGAGTTGACCCAGACGAGCTATGCGGCTCGTTACCGCGGCAACTTTGAGCATCTCCAGGCCTGGCAACTCATGCGTCAACTTTAAGCTTTATCTTCTATGTTTTTATGTATTTTAATTTATGTTTAATATTAATAAATATTGTCTTATGTTTTTATTTACTTTGGTTTTATTTATTTTAAACAAATGATTTAAGTAAAAAAAATAAATAAAATGTTGCTTTAAAATGGTTATAAATAAATAAAAAATGAATTAAAGTAAATTAAAAATTAAAAAATGCACGGTTACCAGCTCGTTAACTACAACCACGGGTGGTGGCGGTATTACCGTGCTGGTAGTAAGCTACCCGTGCCCAATTCTG
This sequence comes from Ambrosia trifida, assembly GCA_028751855.1. Lineage (NCBI taxonomy): Eukaryota > Viridiplantae > Streptophyta > Magnoliopsida > Asterales > Asteraceae > Ambrosia > Ambrosia trifida. Next base: position 23,285,545 of record CM054127.1, read on the forward strand.
GTAGCGACCCGTCCGCCCTTAGAAAAAAATAATAGGAAAAGTTACAGAAATCGTTCTTTATGTTTACCTATGTTTTCAGTAGATGTCCTTAAACTTCAAAAGTTATGAGAATCGTCCTTTATGTTGTAAAATCTTGCAGAACTCGTCCTTTAGGCCTAACTAGGTTAGTTTTTGTAGTTAAGTTATGTCACGTGCCCTGCACGTGAGGGCATAATTGACATTTAAACCATGATTTCATCCCCCCCCCCTTATAAAACCATCCCTGATACCTTCATCCCTGTTCCTTCATCAGTTCCACCAAATTAGGGTTCCACAATTGAAGAATCTTTGAAACGAGCAAGCCGCACCACCACCTCCATCACCACCACTACCAGGCCTGACCACCACCTCTACCACCAACCTACCACCACTACAACCTGCTACGAACACCCCCCCCCCCCAGCACCACAACCTGCAATCAACAACCCTAAACTACCACCACCTGCCATCACAAAACCTCACAAATCTGTCAACTACCACGAAACCCCATCCAATCTGACACCCCCACCAGCACCATTAACAGTTCAAAACTTAAAAGTAAAACTTGAACTTAAATCAAATCAGAGCCAATACCTGGATCGTAATGAAACGTGATGACAACCCCTGGCTTCACCACTCGAAAGCCCCTTCAACCACTGAAACCCCATCGCTGAACACCATACGCTGGCCGGTTAAAGACCCAGGCCGGAACCCCTTCTCCTTCGATCTCTCTGACTCTCTCTCTCTCTTTCTCTATTTCTGCTTCGATTAGTGTTCCCTCTCGCTAGAATCACTATAAGATGAAGTGCATGGTGGGTTTGTTGTTCCGTTGTAGGATTGTCGGAGCTCCGCCAGGTTTGGTGGTCGGAGCTCCTCCCTGCTCTGCCTGCTCTCTCCCTCTCTCTCTCTCTCTCTCTATATATATATATATATATATATATATATATATATATATATATATATATATATATATAATATTGTTGAGCGAAAGGGGTGAGATGAGTGGTTGTTGAGGGGGACGCCGCCGGTTACCACCGCCTGTGGTGGTGGCCGGCATTCTTTATCCTTCTGCTCTCTCTCTTTCTTTGTAAGTGGTGTGTATGTGTGTTTGTTATCAGACAAGAAGAAAGGTGGGTATGGGTTATTTATATTAAGGGTTGGGTAATGGTTTTCAATCAAAAATGGTCTGGAACATCTCGTCAATTAAGATCAGTTTATTAGGGGTTAGGGAAATTGGAAGAAGGTGGGTGGAGTGGTGGTGGCAGGTGGGGCAATGGTGGTGATGGTAGATGATAGTGGCAATGGTGATGGGTGGTGGTTGTGAACAGGTAGAGAGAGAGAGAGATAGATAAAGAGAAGAGAGAGTAAATTGTTTTTTTTTTTAATTTTGGACTAAAAATATAAGTTAATTACACAATAGTCCCTAAAAGAGTAAAAAGACAAATTTACCCTCATGTGCAATACACATGACTGGATTTAACCAAAAAATCTAACCAAGTTAGTGCTAAAGGACGAGATTTGAAAGATTTTAAAACATAAAGGACGATTCTCATCACTTTTAAAGTTTAAAGACATTTACTGAAAAAATAGGTAAACATAAAAGACCATTTCTTTAATTTTTCCAAAATAATAATACCCAAATTACCTTCCTAACCGATGATCCCACTCTTCATACTGCATCTTTCTTCTCCAAACATAAACCCACACAACAAAACAAAACCAAAACCACACTCTTTTAACAATAACCTAATCATCCTCAAACCAAACCAATGGATGAAGAACTACTCGAACTCCAGCGACAATTCGAATCCGCCCAACAAGCTAAATCAAGCATCCGATTATCCGAACGAAACGTCGTCGAATTGGTCCAAAAGCTTCAACATCTCAATATTATCACCTTTGATCTTCTTCACACCGTATCCGGCAAAGAATACATCACTCCCGTACATATAATCGTTCCTTTTTATTTAATATTAATAATTGCCGGATCTTTAAAAGGTTTATGGGTATATCGGGTTACCCCTTAACTTTGTTGGCGAAGTGGAAAATTAGTGCAATTTTTTATTTTTTATTTTTATGTGTTTATGTTTTATGTATCGGATACCCTTTAACGAATATTAACATACCCATATGTCAAAATTTGTTTTTTTTATACCCTTGAATTTTTCTTCTAGATCGGTCTTGTTTCGATATAGTGTGATAATTAGTTTGTTTGTGTGTTAGGATTAATTACGGCTTGAGATTGTTTGGGAGATTAGGAAATATTAGGATACCCTGAACAAATATTAGGATCAGTTACGGCTTGCGGGTTTCCGGTTTATACCCTTGAGCAAATATTAGGATACCCGTCTTGGTTTTAAAAAGCGCGAAGTGCACAAAAGCGACGAGGTCCAAAACCGAGGCGTAAAGCGCAAAAGCGGTGGGCTTTTCGTACGCGAGGCGCAAGACGAATATATATTTTTTTATATATGTTATAGGTTTTTAGCCTCATTTACCCGAAATATATTTAACTTAAATGTACAACATTTTTAGCTACATGTCATGCGCTTTTTGCGCTTTTCGTACGATGCTCGCCTAGTGTTACATAAGGCGCACAAATTGGCGCCTAGATGCGCTTCACGCTTATTTTAAAACCAAATAAGGTTTATATATGTTATAGGTTTTTAAAACCAAGATACCCGTATGTCTAATTTTTTTTTTTTGGGATGCCCTGAATTGGTTTTTTAAATGCATGCATAATGCGTTATACGCCCGGTTGCATAATGCGCTCCGATGCGCGCAACATTGTCTGTTTTGTTTTTTTTTTTCTTCAGATTTTATGAAATGGGTTGGGTTTTTTCTATAATTAATAACTTAGTATGCTTGATTAAGATCATTATGGTTCCTTAACACTTTATTGTGGTTCTAGAAACAGTTTAGTATGCTTGATTTGAACCAAAAAGCACAACTCGTATCTTCTTATTACATCATTTTTTTAAGTTTAAGTATGTTTTTATAAGTTGTTATGTATAAATAATTTTTAGTATTCTTTTACAATGGGCGCTCACATCGCGCATCACATTCACGCATCAGATTTTTGGACCAAACACATCGGAGCGCATTACGCAATTTAAAACCAAGGCCCCTGAAATTTTCTTCTAGATCCTCCTTATTTCAGTATCTTGTAATAATTAGTTTATTTGTGTGTTAGGATCAATTACGGCTCGAGATTGCGTCGGAGATTAGGAAGCAAGGGCGTGTTTCGTTGATTGATTTAGCGGATAGTGTTGGTGTTGATTTGTATCATGTGGAGAAACAAGCGCAGATTGTTGTGGCTAATGATTCGTCGTTGATGTTGATTAATGGTGAAGTTATATCGGATTGGTATTGGAATAATGTTTGTGAGGAGGTTAATGATCGGCTTCAAGAGTGTAGTCAGATTGCGCTTGCGGAGATTGCGGCTCAGTATCAAGTTGGTTCAGAGTTGCTTGTGACAGTGTTGGAGCCTCGGCTTGGATCTTTGGTAATATAAAGAAAATTAATGTGTGTTGTCGGAATGGTTTTATAATAATATGTTTAACTGGTGAGTACTTATTATGTTGTGTGGCATGTAGATAAAAGGTAGGCTTGAAGGTGGACAGTTGTACACACCAGCGTACGTTGCACGTGTTAATGCTATGGTCCGTGGGGCTGCTAGAGGGATTACTGTTCCTATGAATTTATCAGCATTGTGGAGCTCATTGCAGCTATTACTGCAAGAAATGGACGGTGCGACCGGTGTGGCTGTTGAAGGATCGTTTTTCCAATCGATGTTCAATGGATTGGTGAAAGAAGGGCAAGTTCTTGGATCAGTTCGTGCTGGAGTTCATTGGACCCCTAGTGTAAGTGATGAATCATTAGTTTGTTTGTTTATTGTTTATTGTTTATTGTTCGTAATCATTGTTTGGTAATTTAATTAAGAAAATTAATCATGTAGGTGTTTGCCATTGCTCAAAAGGAATGCGTTGATTCTTTCTATTCACAAGTATGAAGTCATAGTTGATTAATTCTATCGCATAGCTTTTTTACATTTTATTGTACTCAAGTGATATAAAATCTTCTAAACGGTATTGTGTGTTTCAGAACTCCGTTGTCAGCTATGAAGCTTTGCATAAACTTGGAATCGCACAACCCACTCAGTTTCTGCAGGTATTGTAAGTCTAATACGCTATAAATATCTTGTAACGGGAATATTATTATAATCGAGGATGTCATTCATGCATGTGACTTTAGGCCAGGTATCCTGAAGGTATACCCTTGGTAAATCTGTTTGTTCACCCATCGACCGTTGACATGCTGGATGCTGCGGTGGAGGATGCCATAGAACGTGGTAGCTGGTAAGGACTCTGCTACTTGTTTCTCTTTTAAATTTAATTTACATCCCTTGATATTAGCAAAACCATTGAAAATATGTTAACTAAATTATGTTTATTTTACTAATAAGATCTTATTATATAAGAGATGCAATTTGAGGCTTTTTTATATTCTCCATGCACTTTATTACACGTTTAAAGTTTTTCTGCTCTGCATGTTGAAAATCCAGATGGGGGGTCGGAAGTATATAACTAATATTTTTATAAAAAAAAAAACGGGGGGGGGGGGGGGGGGGGGGGGGGGTCAAAACCGTATATACCAAAAAATTTCTATATGGATACTATATAATCGGAACTTCTGAGCGAAAATTCGGAGGGGTCGGGCGCCCCTCCCCACCCCAAGGAAGCTACGCCACTGAATACGTGTGACATATAAAGGTTTGGGACTAATTTTATATGCAGGAGCCTGAAGACTACTCATATCCTTGAGAAACCAATTATTAAAAGTGTAAAATCTTTTGGCTACCCATATAACTAAAACTAATTTCTTTCCGTTTCCCTTTTTATGTGTTTTAACGTCTTTGTTTGAAATATTCGTCTTTTTTTTTTGTATATATAACGAATGAGACCTGCTACTACAACAACATAGAATATGGTTTTGCGTTTCGTACATGTTTTTACTCCATTGTTGTTGCCTATGACTTGATGTTCCATTTTATTTGCTTAATAGATAGAATATCACCTGAACTCTTTATCTGTTCCCTGCAGGATTGATTCGCTTTCTGTTTTACCAGCATCCTTTGTTTCCCAGGATGCGCATAAACTGTTGTCTCTTTGCCCGTCCATACAGACTGCACTTAAGGTATAATTTTTTTTTACAAGGTTGATGGAATCAATAAGCTTTACTGAAGTAGTAGTTATTATGTTTCTTTATCAGGTTAATAAAGCACTCATTTTAGGGGATTCATACGTTTTCAGCACCAGTTTTGTTAAGGTACAATCCTATGATACAAGACCTATCCCTCAAAAAAAAAGAAAAAAAAAAGAAATAGTTAAAGTACTTTTTGAGTTGTTTTGCAGGATCTGTACGAACGTATGGAAAAAGATTTGGATACCATTAATTTTTCTGGGCTTACCGACGTATCTCATGTCACCAAAGTTGCTAAATCGGGACAAGAAACGAGCGGCTCTCCCGATTTCAACGACACGAGTAGTGAAAGTGGGTCAACCAAACAAGCAACAGATAAAGGATCAAAGAAAAAGAAAGGGAAATCGAACGCAAATACAAAAACATTTGATGATAGTTCAGAGAATCAAGAACCTGTTTCTACTAAATCGAAGAAAAACCAAAGAAAAGGCAAGGGTACGTCTTCATCACTTGGGCCCGATCCAAAATCAAATAAAATAAAAGAAGAAAGTCCTGTTATTTTCTCGGAGGAAGAGCTATGCCAACGGTTAACTCAACTTGTGCCAGACTTTGAAGATCAAGGTAAGTTCGTTGTTGGTCTATCGATTTTATCTGTCATTAGAAAACCATTTGTGACCAGAGTGTATGTTGTCGTAGGCGTTGACTCAGAGACGGTCCTTATGCCTTTAGCAAGTCATTTAAGACCCATGCTGCTTAATGCATGGAATGAGAGGAAAAAGGCTGCATTTACCGATAACGCGCAGAAAATCAAACGTGTACTTGACAATTTGCAAAAGAAACTTGATGAGGTATTAAATTAAGTTTTTTTATGTTGTCATAAGTTCAGTTAAGGAAAAAAAAGTATTATATCTTCTAATGTTCGTCATATCTCTTTATTGCAGCATTCACTTAATATGCAATTATATGAAAAAGGTTTAGATTTGTTCGATGACAACCCAACAACCTCGGTAATCTTAAAACTTAAATTCTACAAATGACGTTTGTTTTGGAGAGAACGTTTTCTCACTTTGATGTTACAGGTTCTTTTGCACCGGCATTTGCTAAAAAATACAGCTGCCCCTATGATTGACATGCTTTTGATAAATTTGGTAACGAAAACGAATCTTTGAATCTGAGGTCTACTATTTAATAGCCCACATGACTTAATCTAAAAAATTCGCATGTTTTTGTGATCCTCAAATCAGGATATGCTCAATAAGTTGAGAAATGGTATTGACGTTCAAGACGTTGACAATACAGAAGCCATTTCACTTAGCTCTGCGGATCGAATTTCTCTGGTATGAGATTTTTATTTTGTAACTTACTAACTTCTAAATAGTTGGTTTTTGATTTAATTTTGATTTTTTGGTTTTTTCTGTCTTTTATCACTCTTATTAGATTAATAGATATTTTTTTTTGTATGGCCGTAGGCAAAGAAACTTGAGGGACCTTTATCTGTAAAGGGTAATGCGGTTGTTGAAGCTTTAGAAGGGAAGGTTAGTCCTTTAGTAGGGAAACTTATGAATTATATTCTTGCTTTTAAAAAGCGAGAAGCACATCGAGGCGACAAGGTCTAAAATGGAGGCGCAAAGGGCAAAAGCGCATGCTTTTCGTACCTGAGGCGCAAATTATTATATAATTTTTTCTATTAAGTTTCTAGTATAATTTACCTATTATTTAGACACAAATAAGCTTTATATATGTTTTAATATAAATTATATACATGTACAACCTGAAAAGCAAGTTGTACAACATCTTGCCGCACAAAAATATGGCATATACATGACGCGCACGTCTCAGGGTCACGTTTTTGAAAAAAAAAAAAAAAGGCACCTCACCTGCACTTTCTGTATTATTCACGCCTTTTGTAGACTGAAGCGAAGAGACCTGCGCCTGAGGTCACCTTGCGCCTAGATGCACATGTTAGAAATAAAATACTAAAAATACTTTTTTTCTCTAATGTTGTATGTGACAGCGTGTTGAAGCATATATGACAGCACTAAGAGCATTTGCAGATGAGTGGTAGGAAAAATTCTTTTAATCTTAATCAATCTTTTGGTGTTTTTAAAATCCTTACCTTACTGAATAATTAAATAAGATAATTTAATTTATTTGATGATTTTTCCGCATTTGCAGTGGGTTGACTGTGAAAAAGCTTGACAAGAAATTGGAAAGAACTCTCCTCCATTCGTATCGCAAGGTATCTGTCCTTGTCAATTTTGCCACCCGTATTAATGTCTACCATCCAGTAAATGTTACATGACACGTCTTTGAAATTGTTTTCAGGATTTGTCGGCTCAAGTGTCTGCTGAAACTGATCCCGTCACCATTCTGCCGAAAGTTGTTTCTCTACTTTATATACAGGTTCATAAAATTCTTATCTCATCCTTACTTCTTTATAATTTGTACCGCATATAAATTGGAGAATTATATATCGATCCTATTTTGTATTATGCTTATTTCATCTGTTGACTTTATTGTCGGGCCATAGTTTTATGGAAGAGCGCTCCAAGCACCTGGGAGGGCCATTGCCGTTGCAATATCTAAATTAAAGGTATAACATTATCCATTTGATACCACTGACAACCAATCACATGACACTAATTTGTCACCACTGTTGTCTGTTTGTGCCGCCGCAATTCGAGCCTATTTTGATTATAACGTTATAACCAATTTTGACCTGAATCTGTTTCAACCTATTTCCCAGCCCGACCAGTTCGTTTTGACAAGTGTAATATAAACCACATCTTTATATCATTCATCGATTAATTTAACTCCAACTCTCTATATCTTTAATCTATGCTGATAAATAGTGGATTTCTTCGATGTATATATCTTTAGCCATGATGTGTTAATATCTCAGGATAAACTAGATGAAACAGCATACAAAACCCTAGAGGATTACCATGCTGCAACAGTGACACTTTTGACACTAATTTCAGCATCAACAGGCGATGTAAGTTCTGTAATTTGTTACTTAAATTATTACTAGTTAAATATTAGAATTTTTTGTATATGTGTAGTTTTGTAAATGGTTATTTTTTTAAGCCTGCTGATTGATGCTCCCTCCCTAGATTAATGTTTGCTTTCGCACATGCGCAAATACTTATAATACCCTTAAACGTGACAAAACTGTGAGTGCTTGTGGAATACTGTCGAATACACCCCTAAGCAAGAAAGTTTGTTTGATATGAAACTTGTTTAATATTGTATATGCATGCAAGTTTAGAAACGCTTGTTCGGCTTAATGTCAGTACCACCTTTCATTTCATAATGTTTCCTGAGTTGCACCAATATTATTGGCGAAAATTTTGACCCGTTTGCTAATGAATGATTTTGATAAAACGTATTTTAAAAACGAGCGTTTATAGAAAACCTGTCAAAACAGGGATGGTTTATAATGTTGCCAAAGGTTTTCTAATTGTTTTTGAGACGTTAGTTATCTTTAATATTTTTCGTAAAAAAAAAGTTTAAAAAAAAGTGTTGTGTCTAGGTGACCGGGCATGGCTTATTTTATAATATTACCTCTAGCTAGAATAAACTTTGATGCATGTTATGTTATGTTATCAGGAAGAGGATTGTGCTGCTGACAGAAGTTTAACCAAAAGGGAGTATTTGGAAAGGATGATGCCAGCATTGAAAGGCCTTGTGTCTCACTAGCTTCTTCCTTCCTTCCTTCATACATGTTTTTAAACTTGCTTTTTTACAGATAGTTTAGAAAAAGAAAAAAAAAAAGGTAAATTATGTAGAATATCAAATGGTGTTGGTGATGGTGTTGTGTTTCTTCATAAGGTTTTTGGTAACTAATTCAAGTCGATCAAGAATGAATCGAATTGATTATGTCTTCATTGTCACGTGTCATGATTCTATGAGCTTACGATTCGTTTTCTTGCTTTTCTTACATCATCTATTTGTATTGTATCTTGTACTGTTATGTCGCCTCACACCATTGCACTCTTTGAGCGCTTTTTCAGTACCAAGAGACCACCGTCAAGCTCTATGAGAGAGTTTGCCCATGGAGTTTGAATTCGGCTCGAATCAAACTCAGTTTCTAAAGTAAAAAGGGTTCAGGGGTAAACGAGCTCGCTAAAGGTTCGAATCAAATCGAACTCGAGCCTGTATTAGATCTTATTTCAATAAACGAGCCCAAACTTTACATATCAAGTTTGAGTAGACCCATGTGCCTAAACAAGTTTACTATTAATACATTTTTAAGTTATTAAATAAATAGTGTAGAATTATGATGAAAATAACATTCAAATTTATATATAAAATTTATAAGTACATATATAAAAATTACAAATGCGCATCAATAAAATTATTCATGAATAGACAAGTCAAACTGAACTCGTACTTTAAGAACAGAGTTCGAATCGAGCCTAAAGCTCTCATGACTAACCAAGTCGAGTTCGGCCATAGATAACCTCAGGCTCGACTCGGTTTCCACCCTAGCAATGGTCGTAGAATCACAATGATACTACATAATGTTATATTTGCTTATTTTTTGTCCTTCCAGGCCATGAACTCGTAAAGTAATCGAAACCCAACAAAACCAATCGATTAATGGTAAGAATAATTAGCTTTCACCAAGTATGGGATCGAGAAAGAAAATAACCAGACCAACTTTGTACACCCCTATGAAGTTGCACATTAAAATTAAAGACGGCGGAGAACCAGCCGGAAAAACAGGCTATACCTAAAGAACCACAACACGCATAAACACCTATACATTTTGCTTTACCGGTGATACATCCACTCTATTTCTAAGCCCCATCATAATATTATGTGTCAAACACTACATAACAAGTGCATTATGAGGTCTTAGTACTTCTCTACTAAAAACTGGCAAAGATTCATTTAACACATTGGCCATTAAATCAAATATAAACCATAATCTGCCCATAAAGAAAACTGAGAAGAAAATGTAGTTAAAAAAAATGTAACATTGCTGAAGACTATTTCTATCAGAAGGTAGAATATGTTCCTGATGATGGATGACTATGTAAACAAATTAAAATATCATATTTCACAAAATCAAACCTAACTCTAGAAAACACAACCTGACTAAGCATCATACTTGCTGAGGTACAAGAAAGGCTTTACATGTAAAACTTGTCAATGTTGAGGTAGTGCTGGTCTCTTATCCAACATCTCATAGTACATAACAAAATTATCCTGCACCAACATTCTTTTCGAGTTACCGTAGGAATTTTAAAATAATTATAAATATACAAAATTTATTTTAAAATGCACATGACCTCATACATTGTTTTATAGCATTGATTAGTTAAAAAATTTCTAAAAATGAACTAAATAATAATGTGTACGGGTCAACCCCACCCGTCCTTTTTTACCGAGCCCAAACAACCCCTTGAATAAGAACAGATTAACAGAAAGGGCGAAAAAGTCAAACCTTGCGTATCGTTTCCCATGTGTTAGGGTCAAAACAAACATAAGATCCTCTCTCATATGTATTTGTCTTCACAAGAGGTTCCATGTTAGGAGGCCTCATAAACCACAAGCGGTGCTCTCGGTGATAAAACCATCCTCTGTTATACCTGCAAACAACAGTCATCATTGACGCTATATATTTGATGAAAATTTAGAAATCTAAACAAAATCATTGCGGCCCGACTCAGTTCTTTTATCCCACATTCCCACCTGTCCATTTTGACCCCTACACGCATGAATCTAATGGATAACTTACAATTCATTTGCAGCATACAACTGGGCTTCATCTTTAGGCATACTGCATATATCATAAAAGTACTAATATTAATACTTGCTTAAAAATAGATATTACATTCAAAGAAAGGCGAAACGTTTACCTGTAAAAGATGTAGAACAATGTGTTCAACTGGAACTTGGAAAAATACCGTTGCTGCAACAAATGCAAACGATATTACAAGCAAGAAAATAATTAAAAAAATAATTGCGAACAGTAATTAAAAAAATTGCTCACATTCAAAGCAGGTGGTTGTTTAGAATAATAACATTGAGGCACGGTGAAATCTGGGTCTCCTTTGACCGGCTCATCTGACCATGGAGAACCAAACGTCCTGTGAAGATTCTCAGCTGAATTCAAATTTAATCCAAGAGTTGTCAAATCGATCCCGAGTGCAAGTGATGTTAAATCAGGGTCACTCATTCTGATTACACTTAATAAACCAAGCAGACCAAATCGATCTGGAGCGGTTTGACTTTGACCAGCATGCATTGACTTCATGCCTTGATCCCTAAACGGTTGACCCGCACCAGATAACTGTTGCAGGCGAAATTGAGATTGAGATTGATTCTGTTGTGGTGGATAATGCTGCATTAGTTGGTCAAACGAACCGATTCCAGATATTGCGTTTTGGGAATTTAGAGGTCTTGAACCTACTGGCGGTCCACTGGCCTAAAGAAAACTCAAAATAATGAACTATTATTATAAAGTATCAGCATACCAAAAACAAGTTGATTAATTCAAACAAAATTACCTGCGAGTGAAATGATGAATGCGACCCTTGGAACATATCTGAACCGTGCAAGTGGTGTAGATCTTGCGTGCTGGTTTGCTGATGTGGACGATGAGATGAAAACGTTGCTCCCAAATTAAATCCTGAAGACCTTCCCAACTGTGCATTTCATCAAACGCGGAGATTAGGAATAAGAATGTACATAAAAAGACTAAAATATCCCCACAAGCATATAGCTTATAACTCACAGAAAAATGTGGAGATTGCATCATGGAAACATTATTGTCATGAAGTTGTTCCTTCGGGTGCAAATCCATTGCATAATCAGCATTGCCACCTGTACAAACAGTCGAAACATTTTTTATTAAGTTTTTATTGCACAACTAACCAATATAAATGTATTCAAATTAAAATATGAATAAAAAACCTTTATATCCTGGTAGAGCGGGAAAATCTTCGTTCTGGATGCTAAATTCTTGATTTTGCTGTACAATGGGACTAACACCGAGCCCTTGTTTTCTTAAAGAACCTGAAATTTTCTTGTTTAATAAAAACATAAATAGCATAAAAAAATCTACGATAAACGGATAACTTATACATAATAGTCACCTATTTGTCCTTGGGCCCCACCAGAAGAACTAGGCCGACTACTAAGCTGAGGAAAGTCATTTATATCAAACGGTGAACCATCATTGTTGTTCACATCATTCATCATTCCCATTGAGTTAACATGATTTAGCGAAAGTGGCCCACCCGAATGATATGAATTTCCTAACATAGACATCACTTGCGGAGACGCTGCATAATTAAAAGAAAACTTTATTTTAACAGATGCTAAGTTTAGTCCCTTAATATTAGAAGTCAACAACATTAGTCCCTCAAATATGTAGGTCAACGGTCATTCGGTCAACGCTATACTAAAACATTGTACCTTGTTGAAGCATGCCACCCATTAATCTATTAGATCCCTGCACGCCTACATTTCCCGGCCCACTATTAGTGTTCAAACTTAAGCGTGAAGAGAGGCCTGGTATGGACAACCCGCCGCCTGTACTTAAGCTTCTGCCCACATTACCGCCACCGATAATGTTTCCTGCTGAACTAGCAATTCGTGGGCCTGAATTTCCTAAACTAGGAGACACACCGCCCGTATTTAGGCGGTTTCCAATTCCTGCTGAGGTGGGAAGAATTCCAGGAATTGAACCAGCACCAGGATTTGAGCCGCTACCAAACCCCGGGTTTCCAACAACACTCATGCCACCCCTATTGGCTAGCCCCGGATGACCGAGTGAATTCCCATGAGATATCTTCAATATAAGAAAAAGAAAATGTTAAATTGGAAATACTCGAAAGGTATTTTGAGAAGTACAGAAATAATGAACTAATGAAGTACCTGCGAAAGAGCATTTGACGAAAACCGACCACTAGAAAGATTTCCGCTTGGTTGTTGAAGACCACTTGAAGGGACATTAGCCATCGTTGAGTTTCTTGAAAGGTTGGGTACACTAAAACTACCATGAATATTATGTAGCCCTTGAATAGATCCTACATAGAAGATTATTCACATGTGAACAAACTTAAGAGAAGTAGATATGTAATGTAATGATATTAATAATCATTGAAACGCACTAACCACCGTGTTGGAAAACAGGGGAAGGAGCACCAGATTGAGCAGTGAAAGACGAAGAAAATGGCTGCGCGGAGATACTATCTTGAAGATTTGAAGCCGATCTGTTTAGAGACGACTGAAAACAAACATTTAATAATTGAATAGAATGAAAATTTATAGTTAAATAATAACATAACAATAACTAGTAATATTATAATTACTTTCATAATAAGACCATGTGTAGCGGAGCGCTAATGGGACCTTAAATCCAAATTTAGCGCCCAGCCGCCCCTTAAGGCCCTCTACACCGCCCCCGGGGCCTTAAAATTCCAAAAACACTCTCAAGTGTTAAAAGTTTAGCACTCAATTTTTGGAAGGTTTTCTTTAAATTTGTGCAGCCAATGAAAGGAGGAGAGAGGGGCGCTAATTCTTCTTCCACTACGTATGGACTAATATTTATATAAAAGACTGGTCTATCTATATCCCACAATAGAGATAAGGTTTGCCCTCACCTCATCCTCCCCCGACCCTACTCAACAAGTGAGATATTACTAGGTACGCTTGTTTGTTTGTTTACATATAAGATAGGTCTATCCAAATCCTATCATCTCTGTTAGAACCTTTCTAACCCTAGGCCACAATCAGACCTTTATAAAAACAGAACATATTTGATTCCAATATGGCTGAACGAATTAGAAAGATACGCCATTAGTTCTACAACGTGATCTTGCTAAAAAAGAAACAGGCCCCCATGATTCCTTTGACTCAACAACATCAATGAACTTAAAAGAACAAAAACAAGTAAGCATTCAAATAAACTACTTAAACATTTCTGCATGATAATAAGAAAGATGCAGTACATTGTTAAGCAACCCCGACATTGAAGATATCAAGAAACGTCAAAATTTCATGCAAAAAAAGTATCTCTTGTCAAAATGCCTCTCTTCTTAAAAATATGTGTTTTAAGCTCTCCTCGTTGTGCCTTAATAGCCTTTATATCTGATGGAAAAAAAAAACAAGTCATAATTCAAACTAAAAACGACCAGGATTAACGATAATTTCGTCCTATACATGCATTCAAATTATACAATTAATTTCTTAACAGTTATCTTATAAACTTGGTTTTAAAAAGCGTGGCAATCAGGAAACGCCTCAGGGCCTTGAAGCGACACTTCATGTACACATGAATAAAATTTGCTCAAAGAAAAATTCTGTAAAAATCTGTATGTAAAAATGACCGAACGGAAGAATAGATTATGAATGGTTTATTTTATTAAAAGGCTGACATGTACATAGAGCAACACTTTCGCTTCCGCTTTGAATACCTAAAAACCTAGAAGCACACAACACAGTATGCTTAAAAAAAAAGCTTATAATATAAATGCTACAAACACAATACTGTAACCCTAGAAAGATAACTATTAACTCAAAAACAAGCATCTTAATCTTATACAATTTTCTACAACCATAACAGATAAAGTATATCCACCTAAATATTGCAATATAGCCTCTAAAATAAAATTAAAAAAAAAAAAACAGTAAAAGATTCCAAACAATTCATCTATAAATATAATCCAACCTAAACACATCTCATATCAGTACCTCAATCAATACAGCTTAGAACTCCTTTCAAACAGTAAAAACTTTCCAACTTTACACAAGAAAGATAAATAAATAAAAAAAGAACATACAAAATAAACCCTAATTAGAAATCAAGATAATTGATTTAGGGGAAACCCAAAAACCCTAACCCATAAAGAATCAAAATCTATATATGCAAGCAAACATATAGATAGATAGATACATGTGTGTGTGTGTGTGATAGAAAGATTACCAGAAGATGTATAGGGTTTGAAGAGATCTGCAAAAAAAAAAAAAAGAAAAAAATATGGGAAAATCGTGAAAGGGAGAAATGGGTTTGAATTAAAAAGGTGATAAGACGGAATTGGAGATGAAAAGAGAGAGAAACGGTGTTCAATCATATGACCCGAAATAAGAGCCTATACGTATAGCCTATACATACACTGGATCTAAATGCCCTGCTTACATTTTAGTGGCCCATTGAGCCTTGGGCTTGTTGGGCTTTAGTTGGTTTTTCTTTTCTTTTTCATTCTTCTTTTATGTAATTGTCTGACGTGGGTTGTGACGGAGTGACGCGTAGTAAGATACGGAGTGTAAAACATAATGTGTAAGATATAGTGCGATGTACACAATCCGTAAAATACAATGCGTACAAGACGATTACCAAAATGTGTAAAACAGAATGGTTGACACGAAGAGGTAACAAACGCCATAGGTAAACAAAATTATGTGTGACCAAAGATTGGTCAATAACCACACATTGTAACTTTGGATTTTTTTTTTTTTTTTCGTCTGGAGGATTGATAGCAAACGTCATTGGAAAATCAAATCGTGTGTGACCAAAGATTAGTAATTAGCCACACTTAACAAATATTATGTGACTTTAAAAATCCACTAACCACACAATTAACAATTGTCATGTGACTTTAGAAACCCATTAGCCACACCATTAACAAATTTCATGTGACCTTAAAAACCCATTTGCCACACCATCTCTGGTTTGTTTTTGGTCGTGTGACAGAATGGTAACAATCGTCATGGGAAAATAATTATGTGTGACCAAAGGTTAGACAATAGTCACGCTCAAAATAAAATAAAAATAAAAATTTCTTTGTGTGTCTATAAATAGTTTTTAGCCACACTTATCATTAGTTGATATGGCTATATAGTGCAACCGGTCACACGTCCAATAATTTCATGTGGACGTTACGATCCTTTAGCCACACTCAAAGGACAAAAAGCATGGCTACATAACCCTTTTGCCACGTTTTTTCTCTTCAAAATTGATGTGCCTAAAACAAACTTTTTAATAAACATATGTCACTATATAACAGAAACAGTCACGTTTAAAATATGTGCATGTAGTCGTTGCTACCATTTAGTCACATTTAATGGTGGGGATGTTGTATTCCAGTAAGAAATGTTGGTACCTTTAGGCAAACGTTTTAGTAGCTACAACCACTAAATGTGAGCGTGGCCATATGATACCTATGATGACTCGAACTTTGGTCACACTTGAGCTAAAAAAAATTGTGTGGTGAAAGGTATACGGTCACAGATTCTGGTTATGGCTGTAGCCCCTTTTCACGTAGTGTGGGGGAAATAGAGATTCAACAGATGATCTGAGATGCGTATAGTCACTTTAGATCTAATTATTTCAGTGGTTCACCTAAAAAAATTCAATCAGAATTTTTATAATAAGAAATTCGGATATGATTTTTGAGAATGAATTAGTGAACCATAGATCTAACCAAATGATGAACTTGGGGTTTTCAAAGAAGGGTTAGGATCAAATACACAGTGAAAGAAAAATAGGAAGTCGTAGGAAGGGTATCAAACGGACTCCGATTAAACTCATTCAAGCGGCATTGGAACCGTTTTAACGAACCCTACAACGTGAGTTTTTAGGTCTTCATTTTTTTGAGGTTTTAGCTTGTGGTTTTTAGAATATGCGTTATATCATTGTGTCTTTCATGTACCATTGTGTCTTTTTCTTATTTTCATCATTGTGTCATTTTTTCAATTGATTGTGTCTTTTTTCTTCAGCATTGTGTTATATTTTTTGGCACTGTGTTATATTTTGTGGCTCATTGTGTCATATTTCATGATTTATTGTGTTTTTTGTATCCTTCTCACCCTTCTCATTTTTATTACCTTGTGTAGAATAACTTGACCCTTTCAAAGAAAGGGTCAAGAAACTGTGTGGACTATTTTCTTTTAAATTTGAATTTTAAGATCAAATCCGCCTAATACACCAAATTTTTTAATATAAAAATCCGGAAATAAATTTGTAATGCAAGTTTTTATAAAGCAATACGTGTCAAATAAATTTGTAAGGCAGTTTTTTATAAAACATTTTTTTTATAAATAACCGTAAAAAATTACATCAAGATAGCGGGCATGCGGGCAACAAGTTGCGCCGCCGCCCCTTTCTGGACGGCAAACCCTAACCTACTAAACACGAACCCATGCCCCTCGGAGTCGAGACACTGCTATAGATAACCCGTTGGACTCTGGTCAGGAAACGGATGGTTTCCGGTGCCAAGGAGCCAAAGGTATCAAATGCCAGGGGTACAAAAACGTGTTGGTTATCCTCATAAGCTTTAGCATGCTTCTCAACCTTCTTCACCTCTGCTTTCCGCACCGCTTGCCCGGCCACAAAACCACTATCCCTCAAACCAACCAGGGGAGATACACCCGTTAGGTCGACACAAGTGTGTTTCCCCTCGGCCCACCCAAAGACAAGCAGGTCTGTTGGACGTAGGGTGAACTTCCCTTCTGCGGGGTCCGATAGGAAGTTCACAGGAGCTTCCTTCTTGGCTGAGATCCCAGCCCTTCTTAAAATGTCCCAAAGAACGTCATGGACCCAATTATGCCTATATTTGAAACCAGGCAACTCCTTACAGTGAACCGCGTGTTCCCCGTATTTGTCCTGTTGGATATATAGGATGTCCGATGTAATTAAAAGTCGAGATCAACGTAACCCGAACCGGTACGATCCGAAGAGTTACACGTTGGTACACGAATCAGATAAGTTCACGCGTTGGTGGATTATTATTTATGAAATAATAATTGTTTTAGTCTTGAGGGATTTAATATTAATAAGATTAATATTAAGGAGTATCTTGAGGGACTTAATGTTAATAAGATTAATATTAAGGAGTATTAAGATATTTAGCAAGAAGGTTTATTGCAAGTTGTTGTCTTGTAAAAGGAGGGTTAAGAAGTAAACCCTAATGCACACTTTTGATAAAACAACAAACCCTTGTCTCCTCTTCTTGGCTTTTTGCGGCCGCCACCAAAGAAAAGAAGGCCGCCGTCTTCTTCTTTTTTGTTCGGTCATCAACCACCACAAGCCACCACCTTCATCTTGCAAGTGTTGTTTCCCAGTTGGTTCGTGCTCGGTTGTGAACTTCCTACTAGCGAGGATTCGTTGTAACCCGCTTGTTACAATTCCGGTGTAGTCGTCAAAGGTTGATTACCAAACCCCCTATGGTTGTCTATTATTTATTTGTTTATACGCGTTTAACTGAGATCCTGATTGGGAATATTTTATTAATCGGATTAATAAAATTAATTAACAATTTATATATAAAATCGGCTATTATATATATTGTATATATAATCCGTTTTTGTTAAATATATAAACCGCTTCCGCTGTGTATATGTAACAACCCTGGCTGATGTGGCCGGGTCGTCGGGTCGGGTTATCGGAGCTACACAGCGGAATCCAGGGTAATAACAGTCTTTTAGTCTTCCAGGATCCACGTCATCATGTCTGTTGGGTTACCTGAACACATGTCAAAAATAGTTTCTGTCAACATAAAGTTGGTGAGGTCGTGTATTTTATAAAGTGAATGGCCAGTTCGTTTATTTATAATTCTTTTATTTAAAATATTCTTTTATAAACATGCTTTACAATTCTATTTCTGGAGGGGAACATATATTCTATTAATTCGATTATATGTCTATTATTCCGATTATATTCTATGAGTTGCCATTCCTATCTATGGTATCACTCTGCTTGTGATAACTATAATGATTTCTACCCTCTACTCGGGTAAAACTGGTTCTTGTCCTCTAGTTGGACAAGAAAGGAAATGGCGATACCGTCCAGTACTGTCCTCGTTGTTTCTATTACCCCTTTATATAACTTTTATTATTAATTATTCTTTTATGTAAAGCATTATTATGTTTACTTATAAATGACATGTATTCCCCCGAAAACACTTAATAAAACAGTAAAAGTGGGGAGTTCACGATACTCACAGGTTTGCGTTATATCTTCAGCTAATCTTCTTATTACAATTATATTCCATATATATATTGATACGTTTTACGCGTGGGACTTGTTAGATTGTAATACTTAGGATATATATCATATATACAATTTATACATATAGAATTCGGTATATATTAGATAGTCCTAAACTCGGGGTTTGGGCATTCTAGGCAAAAAGAAATAAAGCTGGCCTTTACAGCTTGACACGCGAACCTAAAGAACTCTAGACACGAACTTACCCGAGTCTAGTATATCGTTTTATATATCGAACCTTATATACATAAACATATATATTTTATATATGTTTATTATTCTCTTATTATTATTATCAAGTCCGTACATTATTCGTATTATATATATATATTCGTATAATTCTAATAATATTCCTCGTCTAGCTATTGAACCGGGTTCTATTCCGGGTGTTGACCGAGTCACTGAGTCGACTCGGTAATGACTCTATTTCTCCATATGGTTAACGGTACCTCGCAATCACACATAATCCTTATATTAGTCAATAGATTATTAGATTATAACCAATCAACCATTAGGATATAAATAGTAACCGAACCTCACCGATTTCATTACGGGACATGACCGGAAGTTGACCGGGATTCGTGTAAGACCGGGTATCGGACCCGTCCTCCGTATTGGTACCTTACAATAATCAACATAACAACATGTTAATAATTATAACTAATAGTACTCAAACTATAACCGGTTCATTAGATGGAAAAGGTTCGACATACGATGACAGTCACCGGTTCCGGTGGCTGTCCTTTCGTCGGAACATCATACAAACAAGGAAAAGGTCGATTGATGGGTTCAAGAGTCTTCACGACAGTCACCGTGACTTGGTGACTGTCCAGCGGTTAACAAAAGGGGCGGGTTACGGCTTACATCAGGAACAAAGTGAAGGGTGTTAGCTATCGGTGACAGTGGTTTCAGCGGTGACAGTCACCATATTGGTGACTGTCCGGTTTGTTATCCAGGACAGAGGGATGAAGAGAGAGACCATCGGATTATATGGGTTGCAACCGGCGATTATTGGGTCGATTAACCATAGAAGGTCAACTGTTTGGGGTTCAGAAACGGAAGAACACAGTGTCGGGTTCGGATCAGAAGTGACCGGGACAAGGGAGAAGGCTAGGGTACTTACCGGAGAAGAATATGGTAGCGGAGATGGTGACGGCGGCGTTGCCGGAGATGGACTGCGGTGGTGCCGGAGACAGAGGCGGCGGAAGCCGGCCATTGGTCTCCGGTGAGGCTTCTTTAGCACACAAATGTGTATGTGATGTATATACAGAGAAAGAGAGCGAGAGGTAGGAGAGAGGGGTGATTATATAGAAGAATAAAAATAGAGGGTGTTTGGCTGCGGGGATAATATCTGGAACTCGGGTGTTTGGTAATAGTTATAACAACCGAACAAAAGACGTTTGACAACGGGTTATTGGCAGATAAGGAGCGTTTAACCGAGATAATAAAATCTTAATAATTATTACCTATATATTCGGTTGAAACGGTTTGTCGCGAGATTCGAACTTGAATATTTAATTAAATAATCGGGTGGTCAGGTCCGACCCGACCCGTTTAAGAGACACGTAACACTTCGAGGTGTTACAGTATACGATACCATGATTCCCAACAGTGGTATCAGAGCCACGGTTACGCGCGTATAGATGGTAAAGTTATAATTTTGATCTATGTTTTATTTTGTCAAAAAATTGTTTATTTTGACAAAAGATCAAAAGCTTTTAGTTGTTCATGGATTGTGATGTGAATCGAGCCCTAGGTATTTGACCCTTGTCATGGTTGTGTTTGTGATGGTTTTATTTATTTATTGATTTGTATTTTTTTTATTACGGATATTGGATCCGATGTAATAGATAGGATTAGAATAGATTTGATGTTATTGTATTTTCAAATTTATTGTTGTAATCCTTCAAGTACAAGATCAAGACGAAGATAAAAAGACGAACAGGTTCCATGAAGATAGAGATCTCGGGTCAAGTGGGAGCTATATCAAAATTGTTTTGAAACCCTTTTGACTAGTTCGTTTCGTTTCTGGCTAAAACGAAACGGGCGACCTATTAGGGGCTCGATTCGTTTAATTTTATTATTATGTTTTGTGGTTGTGGTTTATTTATTGTAAATAATTTAGATAACCCAAAATAAATAAAATTTTCACAATCATGGCAACGGTTTTCTTAAAACAAGTTTTATAAAAACCGGAAAGCATATTTAATAAAAGGAGTTTTATTATTAAAACAAGTCCATTCGCGATAATACGACCAACGTAGTTTAAATAGGGTATTTAAAACTATACCGTGTCGAGTGTTGAAAGGAGTTTCAATTATCACGAACAATATAAAATTGGATTTTATAAAGTGTTGTGTGACTGACATCATGCTAACGAGTCATTCAATATATTTATGGTAAATATTAAAATTAAATCCCAATTTTAAATTGATGTTTCATGCCACCCTTAACGAGTTAACACTCCATTCTATATCGAACCCAAATGTTAGTGCTGACCCTGCATCTGGGCGTTGATCATGAGTGAAGGTAATCATCGCGGTTCCTGTGTAACATAGGCCGGTGTTACAGTTAACAGGAAAGGACCAAACATCGTTTGTTTGACAAGTGGGCATAGTTGGGGTTAAACATACATCGCTTTTAGTGATAACCCCAAAAGGGAGAGTTGTGTAGTGGACACAATTAACAATCGTTGTTTACCTACCTAATCATGCCAGTGGACAGTGCTAAGCCAGTTCATTGTGTATTGATGAATCGGGATCTCATCCTAATTAATTTTGCTTTTTGGGTCATAAAATAATTAGGATACTTAAAACATGAAATACTAATACATTAGATTTTGAACTTTGTAGATGTCAACTGAAAACAATTCCGCCTCTCAATTCCCTCTCAAGTCCATCTTAGAGAAGGACAAACTTAACTACTCCAACTTCATGGACTGGCACCGCAACTTGAAAATTGTTCTCAAGGCGGAGAACAAGTTGTATGTTCTAGAAACGCCAGTTAGCACTCGTGTGCTAAAAATGAAGGCATATCTTGATCACTTGGCTCATCTGGAATACCCCTTGAGTTATGAGTTAGCTGGGGATATTATCCTAAACTCATTGCCCAAGTCATATGACCAGTTCATTATGAACTACAATATGAACGGGATGGAAAAGACACTTGCAGAATTGCATCAGATGCTCAAAACTGCTAAGGTGAACATACCTAGCAAGACTGCACCAGTGCTAGTGATCAAGGAGGGACAAGTTAAGAAACCTAACACCAAGAAAATGGGCAATCAGGGCAAAGGGAAGGGCAAAGGCAAATCTGTTGCCAATAAGAAACCTCGGAAAGATGCCAAGTGTTTTCATTGTGATGAAACTGGGCACTGGAAGAGGAACTGTGCTAAGTATTTAGCTGAGCTGAAGCAAGCTAAGGCTTCAGGAGGAGAGTCCTCAAGTATATATGTTATTGAAATCTTTGCTTTTCCTAGCAAAACATGGGTGTTTGACACAGGATGTGTGTAGGATCGAATAACGCGAAATCCAACAATCACCGGGTTTATACTAGAGGTGCGGAATCCCTCTAATATGCTTTAACAACAGATACGATAATGAAACTATGACAAACGAGTAATCACAACACACACACGGGTCAAAAGATTATCGATTAATCACTAAAAACAGAGCACGAGTGTTTACAGAGATCAAATCAGACCTTACAGACCTTGGGAGGGTGTTTGGAGAGTGTGTGAGGCAAGAACTAATGATTAGGGCAATGATTGGGCCTATTTATACCTCCCGTACACGTACAGGTCAGTACAGGCGAGTAGAAGCTATCCACCATGTAAGAACTAGCGAATGAGCCCTATTCGCTCAAACTTATATGCGAATGAAGCCTAATCGCCTATACCTATAGGCGATTACAAGCTAATCGCTTATACCCATATCCCTACTCGCCTGGGAAGCCCAAACACCCTAAAAACGCTTATAATCGTCTCCAAACACCCCATGACACGTCCAATCAACATATATACTAGCCTAGGGACATCATGCACTTACAGACTCCCCCTTGGACCAGGCTAGTATACGTACAAAAATTACTTAAGACAACGTTTATAGCAACAACTAGCAACTTTACAGACTCAAAATTGAAAACATACAAAGCAAACATAACATAAACAAACATGCAGCATCTTCAGTCTTCATCAAATCGACATTGTCTCGATCCTGGAAAGTCTTGACCAGTCGCATCCCGCATGAACTTTGTTGGCGTGACAGAAACGAATCACCCGTTGAAACTTCAATGCTTGATCGGCTTCGGCCTTCAGATGTTGTATTGGATATAAGAACAATGTCTCCACATCTTTCTCCGAGCAGTTAATCAGCCACATTGGATCCCATATTCTAATCTTCCTGCACGGTTTTGGCGAGTTGCTCAAGACTATTACGGCTTCTGTGGTCTCTGCGTCATAGTGCCAGTAATACAACTTAGAAGCGAAGTCTTGCTCAATCGGAGCTAATGGAATCTTCGACGCGGTTTCGGGTGGTTTGATGATGTGCTTCCAAATGGGTTTCTTTGTGATGGGATGTATCTTGTTTGTCACAACAGATTTTGGGTACTGTGGTTGGAACTGGTCCCATCCTTCAACACTTTCTCTTCTCATAATGTTGTAGAACCCTTCAAACTCATAGCGTGACTCATGATACAATGGAAGGTGCAGTCTAACCAAATCACGTATATGCCAGAAGGGCAGACTGAGGACTTTCGTGTACGGTTGAAAGTAGAGAAGACCATCCTGCCACTTTACTCCCAACATCTTAGCATGTTTAATGTAAGCCCAGCTGATCACGCTTCCTGACATCTTTACCAACTGTTTCTTGAACATAGAAGCCTGTACAGGTTCCTTTTTCTTCTCAGACTCGCCTCCAGATGGAAACCACTCAGGATACTTTTGTCTGATCTTGTCATGTCGTTCTTTCACCTTGTCTGGGACAGGTGTAGGATCAGACTTTAGCTTTTCTTCAGACTGGTTAAGCATCTCCTCAGAGATCTTAGGTATCCCGCTGCTCGACTCATCAACTACATACTCAGGTGTAGTGATATTGGTTCCATCTTCCATCTCCACTTCATGATTATCTGGATGCAGTTCTGGAGCGAAGTGGCTAGCACTGGAAGATTCTCCAGGTGCCAAGCCAAAGATCTTTTCCAAATCCTCAGGTGTAACCTCAGGAGGTATTTCACCCTCTTCCAGATCATAATCAGAGGTCACATGAGGAACACACAGGTTGCCATCATCATCATATGCAAAGTAATTGTTTAGGGGCTCCACGTCTTCAACAAGAACTATCGCTTTCTTCTTTACTTTATCGCGAAGTTCTTGAATCTTGCTCATCATAGGTGCTGGCTCCCCCTGAGCAGAAGAACCTGCCTTGGGATCATTGCCTCTGCGATCGTGACTTTTCTTCGTTCGTCCCGATGCAGACCCACCTGTTGATCCACCACCGCCTGTGGCTCCGGGATCACCACCATCACCCTTTCCATCATTGTCATCATCGTCATCAGACTCATCATCATCCTCTTCATCATCATTGTCATCTTCACTATCCTCATCATCATCATCACCAGCAGTACTAGCTCCAGCTTCCGAACCACCAGTAAGTCTAGGTTGTGTTCCAGTCAACGCATTCAACCTAGTCCTTAGCCTTGTGTTTTGCTTCTTATATTTGGTGATTCGACGCTCGTTGTTCACATTTGCAAGCTGGAGATCACGGTTAGACTGAATCAGCTGCTGATGTGATTCCATGAGCTGCTGTTGTGATTCCATGATCTGCCTGTTCGACTCCAAGATTTGCTGATTAGATAAAGTAAGAGCGTCGACAGTGGTTCTCAGATCAGTGTTAGCAGTGATAGTGTCTCCAATCAATTCCAACATCGCCGTCTCATTTTCTTCTATGTTGGCGTTTTTGCTCTTTATTTCAGCCATTTCCCGTGCTTGTGCAGCCACTATGGCAGTAAGTTCGTTGATTTGGCGCTGGAGTTGTTCGTTGGTTGTTGGAGTCGAAGATGAGGATTGGCTTGAAGGTTTAGCAGCTGTCGATCTTGCTGCTTCTTTCAACCTTCTGATTCTATCACCTATCGGATTAGTGGCTAGCTGTGAACTTGTCGCTTCAACGGTAACTGAGACTGGCTCAGTGAAGATTACCGAGGAAGGCATTGACATAGTCACACTCGCAGGCATCGCTGCACTGAAGGAGAGTGGGACAGACGTTGTTGCCGCTGTTGTTGTATCAGTTTCTGCTGTTGTTGCTGTTGTTTTAGTTGCTGTTGTTGCCGCTTGAGAGGATTGAGTCACTGGATCCCCAAAAGCTTCAGGAAGGGTAAACCGTCTTCTTCTTGAGGTTTTCTCAGCTTGAGGTTTAACAGACATCGTCTTCTTACCTCGAACCCTGTCCTTCTTGGCAGTTGTCTTTTGTCTCTTTGCAGGAGGCGAGGAGGCAAGTTCTGCATCAATATCTGCAACAAGATCACCACCACCTGGAGAGAAAGTGGGATCTCTTGCAAGGTCTCTCGCCTCAGCTGTGAGAGCTCTATCTTCTTCTAAAGTAAGTACATCGGCTGACTCATCTTCTGTGGCTTCAGAGTCATCATCTGCATCAGTTATGTCAACTGGTGCGTCGTCATCAATATGTGCCTTACCTCTATGAGACTGAGAGGTATCGGGTTCTTGTGCTGCTCCCGAATGTTCAGAGAATCCAATAACATTCGGATCAAACTCCTCATCATCACCTTCTGCAGTGTCAGAAATCCTGCCTGGGGCGTTTTCTCCCAACTCATCTGTGCTACGCCCTATGTTGTCCCCTTCTTTAAACACTAACCTGTGAACCCGAAAGTCATCCTCCGAATCACTGTCTTCGTGTCTCCACCTGTTGCCTGGTGGAGACGCGTAGTCTTCTCGCTTCATGTGCCCATATAGTCGTCTATTCGGAGGATATTCAGATTTCGGTCGCCCCTTGTAGCTTCTCATCCTATTCATTTCTACCTCAGTAATATCATCAGTCCCTATATATTCAGCCGGATGCTTCATCAAATCAGGTACTTGACTATCGATGATCAACTGTAGGAACCGGTGATAGACAATGAAGGTCTTCTTTGTTGGCGGTAATAACACGATCTCCTTTAAGTGGTGCAGGATCATCTTGGAGAAGTTAAAAGGCTTGTTGAGCGTCAGAGCGACGATCGCAGAGGCCAATGTATCCCTTATCGCATCAAAAGTGCCTTTTCTCGGACCAAGGCACTTCAAAACCACATGAGTAAGATACTTAAACTCTGGCGGAAGTAATCCTTTCTTTAGCATCGTCTGTGTGTCGACTCTTCCCAAATACTTCATCCTAAGGAAGCCGCCACGTATTAGAATAGCATCAAACACTATAGGATCAGCTTCAGAATCTCCAAACTGTAGCACTTCTCGAATGATCTGTTCGGTGATAATAACTTCTTTTCCTTGAACCGAACTAGTAATCACGATCGGATTAGCCTTGGGATCAACCTTGGCGTTTCGATAGAACTCTAGCAGGATATCCTTGAAAGCAGCGTGCTGCTTGGATATCGCATAATGTATTCTTGATCGCTTTAGGAAGTCGATGACGCCTTGAAAAATTCTGCCTTTATCCACTGTAATCGGTCCGAGAAAAGCACAAACGTTGTGCTTTGGCGATGTCTTCCAATTTTCCATCCTGTACACCAAAAACGCGTAATAAGAATCATACAATGATAATATATTCATAAACAAGCATAAACGGACAAAAACGGACTAAAACGGACAAAACTTGACAAAATTTTGGTCAACAGCATGTTTCAGGCGATTACAGGTTGTAATCGCCATTAACAAATGGCGAGTAGGGCAAATTCAGACAATTAAACACGAGTAACCCGTAATCGCTACCAGTTATACACGATTAGAAGTCCAAAAGTACCATACTCGCTTACTGTTCATGCGAGTATGGTTCTACTCGCATGAACAGTGTTCAAGAACACCAATTATGTCGAAATCTTGAAGCGTCTTGTTTCGAGTCCGAATTTAATCACATTGAAGTCTAATACCATTCAACATCAAAACCCCTAACACTAATTATAATATTCAGATCAAAAAGCGGGATCAATTGGGCGTTATAAAAACTAGGGTTCTTGAGGGTTCAAAATTGGGGCTTTTCATTTTAGGATGATTTGGTTTAAAGTGTTGGTTGAAAAACATCCTAGGGGGGCCGATTAACAAACCCCCATCAAGAAACAACATCAATAAACACATTATAAGATCAAACGGTCATGAAAGAGATGCCTAGGGTTTTTGTTAGAAAATCACTGATTTGAACAAGATAAGCATGAGGTTAGGATCTGAAATTGTATAAAGATATTACCTTGATCGTAAAGATTAGTATTTCAAGACCAAAAAGAAACGGGCAGATGATCTAGGTTATATCGGGTAGGAGGGAAATAGGTTTTGTGAAGTTGGTTTGAAACTGATGAAGTAAAGAAACTTTCTAAGGGCAGCTAATATATCCGTCCCTAATCGCGTGACTCTTTACACGAGTAGGCTTCCACTCGTTAGAAGAACAAGGCGAGTAGGACATTATACAAGAGTGAGCTCCTAATCGCTTGAACCAGCCAAGAGTGTTGCTACTCGCCCAAGCAGAAGGCACGAATAGAACTCCTAATCGTGTAATGTTGTTTCTTATGTATAATATAGGACAAAACCTCTATTCGCTTTAAGTATAAGCGATTGGCTTGTAATCGCTTCACACATCACACGATTACCTTCTAATTGCCTATTCATTCAAGCGATTAGGTACCTAAGTGTGTCCAACTTTCACAGAAATTACCAAAATGCCCCAGCAGCACCAATTCACGCATTTTTGACCCGTTAAGGTTCAAAACTTGCGTTTTTCACCTCGTTTAAACACATAACACAGATGACGACTCATGACTTTGAAAAACTTTCATTTTCGACCCTTGTACTTGATAAAACATACGGTTTTGACCCGGCAAAAACACAAGTTTCCAATTAGTTGCCCTTTTTATTTTTCGGCGATTTATTTTTGAAGAAGTAAGATTACAATGGATTAGGATTCCAACATCGGCAATCAAGAATGATTAAATAAGCTAAACTAAGCATAAATAAAATAAAACGGGAGATCAACTAACTGTACACTAACATATTTTTGCGAGTTTCAGCGGTTAGGGAATCATATCAGTGTACGGACATCACTGGAACCCTTATATTTTCAGTTTTCGCTTAAATTACCAATAAGCATCCTACAACAACTGTCGATATTGTTGTCCACCTAAACTCAAAATCAAGTTTTATCGCTAGGCACTTTAGATACGTTTAAGGTAATATTAAGACTGAGATACAAGGTGTTCCCCGCCACGCGACACATTCCCGTATCAAGTCATGCACAAAGCTTCCTCGTAACCGGTGAGTAAGCTGTTGTCATCCGTATTTTACAAGGAGTGGACTCAGTGGTGATCAGGTCTGCAGAAACGCTGCAACAGAGAGACCAGTGAGATCCAAACCAGGGTTCAAGTCAAATACCGTATATTTGATTTTTCACGGTACGATGCTTTAGGTATATGATTTGATACCTTAGAGCGAATTCTCATTGAGAATAGGGTTTTGGCATATATGAATCTTTTTGCTCTTTTAGGATTCCCAAACGTCTCCTGATCAGAATTTATTCTATTTTTTTTGTTCTTTTTCAGGAAATGACATAGGGGTGTCTCAGTCGTAGGCTGCGACCCCAACGTACGACACGTGTGCCACTCCTATTTATTCTGAGAGACGTCCAGTTCACCCCGGATGAACCAACCTCTTAAAGACCATGAAACCTCGGATTTTGGCATGCTATCAAACGAGATTTCGGTACCAAGACCATATGCCAACGCACGTTGATCCACACATGATTCAGATGATTTAGGTTTATATCACCGTGCCGAACTTGGAAATGATTTTGAGCCTACCGACACATCATTGTAGAGGCTACCTATCAGTTCCAATATTTTTAAGATGATAAGGGTCCAGACAGTCCGACTGATTGGTTAATATCATCTTCCCATTTTCACCAAAGAAACTCATTTTTGCATTTTTCAAATTTTTTTTTTGATTTGGAATTTTCTCATTTTTTTTTGAATTTTTGCATTTTCTGAATGTTTTTGTATTTTTCTGAAATTTTCTCCCCCTAAAAATCTAAAAATTTGCGAAAAGACAATATTTTTGGATTTTTCTGATTTTTGAAAGAAAAATATTTACAAAAACGATTACCGATGAGGATCTAATCCTGCTTAACTTTAATGCCGTTTAAGATTAACAAGTACTCAAAACGAGGACCGTCAAAAGCTTTGGTGAATAAATCGGCACGTTGGTAGTCTGTGTGGATTTTTACCATATCGATAAGTTTCTTTTCATAGCAATCGCGTATGAAATGATACTTAACCAAGATATGTTTCGCCTTGGAATGGTTAACAGAGTCTTTAGCAAGAGCTATAGCGGACTCATTATCACAGTGAATGGGAGTATTAAGAAATTTCAAACCGTAGTCTCTCATTTGTTGCTGTATCCAAAGAACCTGGGAGCAGCAGCTCGATGCTGCTACATATTCTGACTCGCAGGTGGATAAGGCGACTGAGGCTTGCTTCTTGCACTGCCACGAGACTAGTCTTGGTCCCAAAAACTGGCATCCAGCCGATGTGGATTTTAAGTCTGTCTTGCATCCGCCATAGTCAGCATCACTAAATGCGATGAGGTCAAACTTATCGTCATTAGGGTACCAAAGACCTTTGGTCGGACAACCCTTTAGATAACGTAAGATCCTCTTCACAGCAACCAGGAGTGACTGTTTCGGCCTTGACTGGTATCTTGACAGTAAACATGTCGCGAACATTATATCAGGTCTTGATGCAGTGAGGTACATGAGTGAGCCTATCATAGCTCGATAGAGAAAAGGATCAACGGTTTGTCCTTTCTCGTCAGGCCCAATCCCGTGATTGGTCTGAATCGGTGTGCCTACTGGAGTAGAGTCTTCCATCTGGAACCGGCTCAAGATGTCAGCAACGTATTTTGTCTGGTGGATGAAGATCCCCGACTCTTGTTGTTCTACTTGTAGACCGAGGAAGAATTGCATCTCCCCCATCGAGCTCATCTCAAATTTGTCCTGCATAAGCTTTTCGAATTCCCTGCACATGACATCATTAGTAGACCCAAAGATAATATCATCAACATAAACCTGTACCAGAAGACGATCACCACCCTTTTCCTTGGTGAATAAGGTGCAGTCCACGAGTCCGCGTTTGAACCCGTTGGATATCAGATAGTTGCTAAGCATTTGGTACCATTCACGCGGTGCCTGATGGAGTCCGTACAACGCTTTGTTCAATTTGTAGACTTTTTCGCGATGTAGCGGATCCTCAAACCCCGGTGGCTGAGCAACATACACCTCTTCCTTCACGACACCATACAGAAAAGCACTTTTCACGTCCATTTGATACACCTTAAACCGTTTGTACGAAGCGTAAGCTAAGAACATCCGGATAGCTTCAAGGCGCGCAACTGGAGCGTATACTTCGTTGTAATCTATTCCTTCGATTTGACGGAAGCCGAGGACAACTAATCGAGCCTTGTTTCTTATAATCACCCCGCGGTCATCCCGTTTACACTTGTAGACCCACTTTGTTCCAATCTTTTTCGAGCCTAGAGGTAAGTCAACTAAGTCCCACACTCCTAGCTTTTGGAACTGCTGAAGTTCGGCTTGCATTGCTTCAATCCATGGTTCTTCCCTCAGTGCCTCTTGCACAGTTCTTGGTTCAGTTTGAGAAACATACAAGGCGAAGGACCAATCGTTCTGATGACCTGCTTTTCTGATTTCCGAATAGAGTGCCAGAGTACCTGTATTGTCACTTGAACTAGCATTTCTGAGCTGACTGCGCGTCATGACTCTGCTAGTCGGATTACCAATCACATTTTGCATCGGATGAGTGTCGTGAATCCGAGATTCCGGATGTGTCGGCACTGGATCATCCGAATGCAAATTAAGGTTCTCCAAACCTTGAGATATATTTGTCTCAGCTGCGCTTGAACTAGAGGGAGCAGCGGGTTGCATATTAAAACCGGAGAGATCAATCCGAAGACCTATCCCTGGAGCTGCTGAAGAAGAAGGACCAGCTTGATTGTTTCCTGTCGGATTAACTGGAGCTGTAGTGGTAGATTCACCATTTCCAGCTTGTTCCTCAGTGAGAGTTTCATGAGACTCTGCAAAATCGTCGTCGAAAGATGAAGATTCGAGAACCTCTGCTGACGCTTCCTGAAAAACTTCCTCAACTTCTGCTGCTGCGGTTTTATCGGGGGGACCCGTGGATGCAGAGGCATCAGATGGAGCAGGCGCAGGTGCATTAACCACGATCGGACGCATTAGCGGAGAGCTAGCTGCGTTTTCACATTCGTAATACATTTGCGCTACAGCATCATCCACCAAATTCTCCACGTTGAAGGAATCAAATAGACCCTTATAGTCGAACAACCAATCAGGTCCAACACCAGGTGCATTGGCAGTATAACGCTGAACATCGACATTAAGCCAATCTTCAACGTTGTTGGTTCTTTTGTTGTACACTCTTTTATTGGGAGTGCTGTAACCAACAAAGAAACCTTCTTCTGCCTTTGCACCAAACTTCCCATCGGGATGTATCATGGTGCATGGAGCTCCGAAAGGTTCCAGAAACTCTAAGTTCGGTTTCCTTCGGTTCAGAAGCTCGTAAGAGGTTTTTCCAAGCTTCTTTACCGTTAGAACCCTATTCAGAGTATAACACGCGCAGTGAACTGCCTCGTTCCAGAAGATCACAGGCAAGTTCGAGTCTGCGAGCATAGTTCTGGCTGCCTCAATAAGAGTCCGATTCTTTCTTTCTGCAACCCCGTTTTGCTGAGGAGTGTATGGCGCTGTGAATTCATGATGAATACCCTTTTCTGCACATAACGCCTCCATAGCGTGATTCTTGAACTCTGTTCCGTTATCGCTTCTGATCCTACGGATCTTTAGCTGATATATATTTTCCAATTTAGTAAACAGATTCTTCAAGTAATCAAAAGTTTCACTCTTGTGCTTCATGCACACAACCCAAGAAAACCTAGAATAATCATCCGTAACCACTAAGCAGTATGAGTCACCGTTCTTGCTCTTTCGATTGACTGGGCCAAACAAGTCCATGTGCAGTCGTTCGAGTGGTAGACTAACTGAGTTTGTCTTCTTAGGCTTGTGAGACTTTCTTTTCTGCTTCCCTTTCTTACATGAGACACAGACATCGTTTAAATGAAAATTCTTAACAGAAACACCTTCCACTAGTTGGTTCTGGACCAGATGGTTCATTTTCCTCAAGTGGATGTGTCCCATTCGTCTGTGCCACATAATCGATTCCTTCTCTGTCGCCTTTGACAGAAAACAAGTGACCTGACCTTTTGCAGTCATTGCTCGGCTCATATCCAGGACGTATAAGTTGTTGACCCTGGGAGCTGAGATCATGACCCACTCTTTCGGTATTTTGAATCCAGGCTTCAGAATGAAACATGCGTTGTCATCAAAGAATACAGTGAACTTCTTGTCACATATCTGCGAAACACTCAGCAAGTTGTGGTCTATCTGTTTAACAAAGCTTATCTTTTCAAAGCTTACTATACCGTTGCTCATACTTCCTTCCTTTGTTATATAACCCCCTTTATTACCAGCAAAGGCAACATACCCCCCATTGATATTCTTTATGTCAAAAAGCAGGGATAAATCGCCTGTCATGTGCCCTGAAGCTCCACTATCAACAATCCATAGGCTGCTGATAAGGCCCTGTGGAACTCCCTGCACAAACATTCAAAGTTCAGTGTTAAGGGGGACCCAAGCCTTCACGGTCTTGGGTCTACCAACTTCATCTAACATCGGAAAGTCAACCCATTTCCCATTTGGTGTTGGAGTTGTTTCCGATGGTACCGCACTGCCTTTTCCAGCAGATGACTCTCCTTCTTTGGTTGGTGACTTGGGTCTCCAAATCTGTTCAGGTTTCTTTGGCTTGGGCTTCTTCTTTGCCTGTGGGCTAGAAGGTCCAGCCTTGGATTCCTTTGGAGGAACAGATTTTGGATCCACTTCAGAATTAACTGTACGTGGAACGGCTTTGGGGTTGCCCTGCGGTTTAGCTGCAGCCTTTGCTGGTGGCTTAGGCGCTGCTTCAACCTTTGGAGGAACAGTGCTCCCCCTCAGCTGTGGACCCCTGCCATCAACTGGCTTTTGGTTCATAGCAATCTTGCTGCGGTTATCATAAACGACCTGCTTTCCCTTTTGTTTTTCTGAGAGTTTAGGGGAAACAGGTTGCTTGGATTTGCTAGAACTGGGAGGATCATCCACTTTGATCCTTTCTCGTCTCAATTCAGGGCATACAGCAACTAAATGCCCACGTTCCCCGCACTTGTGACAGGATCTATATTCTTCAAACTTAGGAGATCCGGGTTTGGTCTCCTTCTTGTTCCTTTTGTTAGATGGAACGGCAAATGAGTTTTTATGTTTTAGATCCTCAAGACATCTTCTTTGCTGATCGACTTGAGGATCGTCATTTCTTTCAGTGCCGCTCGATCTAATAAACTCAGTCACATGCTTTTTCGGACCGTTTCTTTGAGCTTGATTTTGAGGATTACCGGTGTTCGACTTTTGATTTTTCTTGTTATTTTCATTAGGCTGATTTCCCTGATCCTTTCTACCCTTACCCTTACCCTTGTTTTTACTCCAGGTTTCCTTTTCTATGGTAATGACAGATTCTTGCCAAATTTTGGCAACAAGACCAGGGGTGATACATGAGAGGGACTTCCTCATCAGCATACACCCTTTCAGACCCTTTTAACTTATAGAACACCTTAATCCTCCTCCCATCCTCGGTTTGCACTTTCGGTTGCAGTTCACTCAAGGTTTCAGTTGTAATGATATGATTCGCAAGAGGAACATCTATAGTTTTAACCGGTGCATACCTAGGAGGTTCATCGAGCTCATCATCCGAAGTGTCAGTGTCATATACACTGATATCATCAGGTTTCTCACACAAATTGACAGCTTTAGCAGGAGTAGCAACCTTAGTGACTTCAGCAGGTTTAGCTGCTTCAGTAACCTTGGCCGCCTCTGCAGCTTTTGCTGCCTCGGCTGCCACGTCCACAAGTTCCTCCTTCGGCAAGACATCAAAATTGTGATTTTCGAATCTCACCGGAGGTGGACACTGAGAGTATTTGGGACTGGTGGAGAAACCTTCCTTGTCAGAGTGTTCAACTATGTGATCAAGGACATACTTGCAGTTTAAATAACTCTCAAGCTTTTTCCTGATCTTTTCATAGTCACAGTTAACAATGGCCAATTGTTTCTTAGTGTCTTCGACCTCATTGATGTAATTATTTATAGCAATCTGTTTGTTAGCTAAGGTTTTTGACAGTTCAGAAACATCCTTTTTGTAATTTTCAATTGTACTTAGAAAATTTTTCTCCTTTTGTCTCAAGGAATCAATTGACCTTTGCAACGGACCAACATCAGCTTTTAAATTCAGATTTTCTTCAGTTAATTCTTTAATTCTGAATTTCAGCTGATTACACTCTACACAATCTAATTTTGAATCAGAAGAAGAACTTACCTTGTTCGACGATTCAGTGATGGCCATCAATGCATAGTGAGCTGCTGTCTTCTGAGCTCCAAAGAATTCGCCGTAGTTCTTCTCTGTGCAGTCAGCATCCACAAGAAACGATCTTTTACCGATCAATGCATCTGCTTCAGCTAACAAATCCTCCAAATCTTCTCCACTATCAGAATCGCACTCCGAGTCACAGTCAGACACCTCGGTTTCAGAAGTGATGATGTCAGATTGACTCGAAGTTTCTTCAACTTCGGCTGGTGCTTCAGACGCTTGTTGAGCAAAACAAGCTGCACCACCTTGAGGAGCTTCATCTCCGGTGATCAGTTGGTTCCAGTTATAGCCTTCATCAGCCTGAATAACCATGGATTGACCTTGATTGTTGTTTGCAGGCGGCCTCTGGTTCTGATTCTGGTTGTTGACTGGGACAATAGCACGCTCAGTATTAGGTTGACCCTGAGCTTGCTGCCTCTGATTCTGATTAGCTCTATTGTTGTTGAAGGGATTCTGATGTCCTTGCTGCTTAGGTCGGTCACATTCCCTTGCAAAATGCCCTTTTGTGCCACAGTTGTAGCATGTGACCTTCGTTTTGTCAAACCCAAACGTGGTGTTATTATTGATCAAGACATCTCTCCTTCCCGTCCTTTCCATGTAATCCTTTGCCCTTCTCACCACGCTCGCGAAGTGCCATTGTATGTCGATCAGATCCATGTCGTCCTTATCAATTTGCGAGTAATCCTCCTGTGTAAGATGAGGATTCCCGATCTGTCCAGCAACCAGTCCACTATAGGAGTTCACCAAAGTCGACAATAGAGCCATGTGTTCTTGAGCAAGCTCTATAGTCACTTTTCCTAAACCCGCAGTGTTCAGCTGCTCTGGGACTGTATTGGTCTGATAGCCCCGCCAAAACCTGCAGAAGAGGGTCCACTAAAGTTTGCAGTTGCCTGCGCTGGTGCTGCAAGATGAGAAAACGGGTTAACACCAAACTGGTTAGCATTATAATTCAAAGGATACGGGTTTGGTCCAAAAGGATATGTAGGAGGGGTAACATCAGTTGGGGGACCATAATTGTCGAACGCATAGACTGGGTCCGGGTTAACCACAAAAGCAGTTTGTGGTTTGGTGCCACCCACACTGGTGTCCTGAAGAGGATTCCCATAATAGATGCTGGGATTCTGTGGAATGAGCGCCTTGTTTGCTCTCCTGATCTCTTCTATCTCCTTGTTCTCCAGCTCGGTAATAAACTCGTTGATGGAGAGAGTCTGATATGCATTGTTTGACTTTAGAATATCCAACCATTGATGCCAGTGAGGAGGTAGCGCCTCAGCAAATCTTTCTACAAGGTCCGCAGATGAATATAAGACCCCGTACTGATACATTTCTGACATCAGATGGTAGTATCTAGCCGTCAAATCCCTCAGAGATTCGTTCCCTATAGCATTGAAGTTCTCGAACTCCTTCTTGAGCTGATCCATTTTGACCTTTCTTGTCTTCATATTACCCTCATTTCGCTCAGCCAATGCTAACCAAAGCATCTGTGAGGTTGTGCACTGAGCGAATTGATGAAGGATGTCCTTTGGAAGAGCTTGCTTCAATGCCGCCATCGCCTTCTTCTCATAGTTGTATTTCTTTCTCTGATCTTCATTCATGTCTTCAATTGAGATCGGAGTAGTGGAGTTCTCAACCAACGGTCGACTGTACCCTGTCTCGATAGCTGACCATACAAGACCATCGATGCCCTCGACATACGTCTGAAATCTGCCCTTCCAACCATGGTAGTCGGACATGTACTGCAGCTTCGGTGCCCTGTTAGAACTACCCGTCTCTAAGTCACTCATGAGTACGGAAGACAGATGATTTGTCTGAGAGTTTGCAGCAGCCGCGAGTGCCCAAGGATTTGCGTTCATCGCTTGTTGTTGAGCCGCTAGCGCCCACGGATTGATTCCGGCAACATTCGCTTGCATTTGCGCTTGTTGCATCCGTTGCGCGTTTCGCTCGGCTGAGTATTGCCAAGGGTTTGTGGGTACGTTCGCTTGATTGTTCAATTGTTGGTTATTATGTTGCCTTGGTTGGTTTAGGTGACCCCACGGGTTTGCCATATGTTAATATTTGTCAAAAGTCCGATACTTAGTCAAATTTTTCAGTTTCAGGTCCTTATAGGCGAGTAGGAACACTATTTGTGTGATTATAGGCGATTAGGGTGTAATTGCTAGCGTTTGGGGACCTTACACGCGAGTAGGAGCTATACCCCACCTATTTAAGGCGAGTAGGCCTCTACTCGCTATATGTATAGGCGATTAGAGGCTAGTTGTGTCAAAGGAATCTGTAATCGCCTAATGTATAGGCGATTAGGGTTTTTGGATGTGAGTAGGGCTGCAATCGCGTGAGTTAAGGGCGAATACAGGCCTATTCGCTTAAACTCACTTGTAATCGCCTAAGTATAGGCAATTAGGGTTTCCTAATTGCTAGTATGTCTGCGTAATCGCTAGATCTGATCTGTAACCCCACTTTTGCTCAAAAACAGCCGTTTTTCCCTCAAAATCTTATCTAAAACAATGTGTTTATACCCCAAATGATTGGAAAAGTTTCCAAAACACTTTTAGAACAAAACCTAATAAAAAACACACGTTTTAATCCATAAACACACACCAAGATGTTGAAAAAGATGGGGTTTTCACAAAAACTCAAAGTTTCAAAAATAAGAACAGGTTTTTGCTTAAAAATCTGAACTTTTACACCAAAACAACCTGTTTTTGCTCGTTTTTGTTATTAAAACACCCGTGATAAGAGCCTCGGCTCTGATACCACTTGTAGGATCGAATAACGCGAAATCCAACAATCACGGGGTTTATACTAGAGGTGCGGAATCCCTCTAATATGCTTTAACAACAGATACGATAATGAAACTATGACAAACGAGTAATCACAACACACACACGGGTCAAAAGATTATCGATTAATCACTAAAAACAGAGCACGAGTGTTTACAGAGATCAAATCAGACCTTACAGACCTTGGGAGGGTGTTTGGAGAGTGTGTGAGGCAAGAACTAATGATTAGGGCAATGATTGGGCCTATTTATACCTCCCGTACACGTACAGGTCAGTACAGGCGAGTAGGAGCTATCCACCATGTAAGAACTAGCGAATGAGCCCTATTCGCTCAAACTTATATGCGAATGAAGCCTAATCGCCTATACCTATAGGCGATTACAAGCTAATCGCTTATACCCATATCCCTACTCGCCTGGGAAGCCCAAACACCCTAAAAACGCTTATAAACGTCTCCAAACACCCCGTGACACGTCCAATCAACATATATACTAGCCTAGGGACATCATGCACTTACAATGTGGTTTCCACATTTGTAATGTTTTGCAAGGACTAAGAAAGATTAGAAAGCTGAAACAAGGCGACTTGGAGGTCCATGTTGGCAATGGACAAAGAGTTGCTGTGAAGGCTATAGGAGAATGTGTTCTCTTGCTTCCTTCTGGTTTAGAACTTGTTTTGAACAATGTTTATTACATTCCTAGTGTGACTAGAAATATTGTTTCAGTTTCGGCTTTGCGAGGACAAGGTTTTAATTATCGTTTCAATGGGGAATTTATTTCTGCTTATTTTAACGATGTATTTTACTTTGATGTAAAACCCAACAATGGGATCTATGAGATAGAAATCCAAAACAATAACATATTATGCAATATCTCCCATAAACGTAATAAGTTGGACTTTAATGATACGTGTAACATTACGCAATTAATACTTGTACGTTACGCATTGACATTAATAAAAAAACGTCAAGTTTCATATTTATATTCGCATTTATTTATTTTGTCGCGATTATGGAACCCTAATATGATATATATATATTATAATATATTATGTGTGTGCTGGATTGTTTAATAATCAAAAAAAATAACAAAAATCTGCTCTGGCCGGGGTTCGAACCCGCGCCAGAGCCACACATGCATACATACATAACCAACTGGGCTGGGCCATCACTTTGTTTAAACCCGGACACATATTTTATTTATACACACATTGAAACCCCCACAGTTGACAAGGAAAGTCAACTGTGGGATAGCTTGGTGATCAATCCTTCGAATTAACGTATGATTGAACTATATTTGGTAAATTCGTGCAATGACCGGCCCAATCCAACACGTTTACACGTCAATAACACATCAATCGTTGACCTATTAATCAATTAGACGCGTATGTTTTCAATTGAAGGTCAAACCTTCCAATTAACCCTAACCCTAATCCTCAGTATAAATAGATGGTCTGCGAGCCTTGACAAATCGCTCACAACTCTCTCTCAACCTCCCAATCTTTCTAATTCACTCTGGATATTAGTAATTTGCTCGTTGGTTGACTTTCTCTTTGACCCGACGTTTGCAAACAAATCAACACTGTGAGTATGATTTCTTTTGTGGGTTATATTCATCGGCAATCAGGCAACCAAAGCCCTAACATTAATCGGGCTATAGTTGTCTGATTCATTCAATTGTAATTCTAGGGTTCGTCGTGATTTGAATTGGGGATAAAGCTGGATTCGTGTATTGTATTTAATTATTTTAAAACAGAGGATATCACAACCACCGGCCTAGGCCAAGTGGTTGTGATCCTGGTTCCCCACTGAGGTCACCCGGGTTCGAGTCCCGGCTCTGACCGGTTTTTGTTCCTTCTTTTCTTTTCTTTTTTAAACAAACAATTAAATATATATATATATTAAATCCTTTTAATCTTTTAAATTCTTTTTAAAATACCAAAACTATTTTATAAATTCTAAAAAAATTATAATTGTTTAATCTGATATAAAAGTTTTATTTGTAATTTTTATTTTTCAGAAATTCATTTATTTAATAATTATAATAATTAAATCATTTTTATACTATTATATTTATAAAAATCCATTTATATATCAAAACAGTTTTATTAAATTCCCCAAAAATTATCCTAACTTTTTATAAAGTTAAACTTTACTGAAATAATTTTTAATTCAGTAAAATCATTTATTTTATATTTTTAATCAATTTTTGTTAGATTTAATCATAATTAATTCATAATAAATCCAATTTTCATCATTTTTGCACCAAAATTTTATACAAATTATTTTTAATCATTTAGAACAGAAATATGATTTTTAAAATAAGAATTCCTTAATTTTAGTATTTTTGAATATTAAAGTTAATAATTGGCTATTTATAAATAAATAGATTTAAAAATCTATTTTAAATGAAATAATTTTATAAAAATTATTTTATTGCTTCAAACACTTTAATGTGTACATTCAAAATCCAAATTTTATAAAAAGACTTTCTTCCATTAATTATTAGATTTTCCTTTATTAAATAACATTTTAATTTAAATTTCAACAATTGATTATCCCCAAATCAAAACCCTAGGATACATTTATTAGTAATTAGACTTAGACTTATTATATATTACCTTATTATAGGGTGATATTTGGAATCACTTTGGGCAACACAATTATCATATCTTTTCAACAAGTTAACATTTACTAAGGTGAGTTTTACATAGCCCCTTTTATTTATCACCATTTTTGGGGTGAAACATGTTATAACATCATCATTGCAATTCAATCATCAATGTGTCTATGTGTTTTCTATGTTGCATTATGTCTTGAGCATGATTAGAGTAAGCACCATTCTAGCATAATCATTAACACTGATCAGCCGACGGTATACATTGATAGATCTATTGGACTGACAATCCCACCCGGACACGTGCCTCCTACAAAGGTTACGTGGGTGTTTGTTATCGCATAACATATTCATTGGGACCATAAGTGTATGGTATGTATCATTTTATAACAGTCAGCAGGGTTGATTATGCACTCGATTTATTTCTAATATGTTCTCACATATGGGCTAGATTAACATGACACATGAATTGCACAACATTTTATTCATTTTATCATCAAAAACCTATGTAATTCTCACCAACTTATGTTGACCCAAAATACTTTCAAAATTAACATGTTTCAGGTAACAATGAAGCTGAGGCTTGAGTTAGCATGAGGATTTTACTTGAAGTTATTTGAAGTTTTTGAAGTTGCTATTTGATGTTATGTATTTGAATTCTTAGACATTATTTCACATTTTGGATATTATGTTTGAATAAATTATTTAAAATTTATGTTATACCATGTGCTACTGAAAACAATCATCAATACGTGGCACCCCGATGTATCCGCCATCGGTTGGGGTGTTACAGATTGGTATCAGAGCCTTGGTTATAGGGAATTAGGTTATTAGAAATAATCTAGACTATAACCTTAGGGACTAAAACAGTACTTGCTTCTCCTACTTGAAACCCTAATTGCTTCCCTAATCCTATCCTTATCCTATGCCCTACAACCCTAAATCTACATGTGACTACTCTTAATTGTCTGCTGCAATCCTGATCCACCATTAGATTTATAGGACAAAATCCTCAGGTTTAACCTGAACCCCCTTGAGATCTCGTCGAAGTTCTAGATTTTAATAACGAACACGTGCAATCTGGAAGGGTGAACGCCTGTATTCTGAGTCTTCTGTCTAGGCTGGCATTGCGCATATATCCCAATCAGACGAGGGACCCGGATGCCTACCTGGGAATTCTCGGGATGAGTGTTCACTTATAGGCTAAAGCATGTCTTCATATGTTATTAGAATTTAGAATCTTTGATAAGTCAACGTTTTCGTTTATTCGTTTTAATTAATGAATAAATGATTACATTCCTTATATAAACTCTCATTCATTTCATTGTGTCTCTTACAGATCATGCCTCCTCGTCGCAGCACTCGCAACAACAATGGTGAGAACAACGAAGAAGGTGGTGATAACCATAACCACAACCATGACCAAGCTCCTAACCACAACAACAATGGGGTCGATGCTCAACTGGCTGCGATCATTTCTCAACAAATGGCGCAGCAAATCGCAACTCTGGTTCCCAATTTACTTGCTCAGGTCATCCAATTGAACGGCAACGGGAATGGTCACAACAATGGGAACGGAAATGGCAATGGCAATGGTAATGGACCCCAAGCTTGTACCCTTAAGCATTTCAACTCTTGTAACCCTCCAAAGTTCAGCGGTGAAGAAGGAGCTACTGGACTTCTCCAATGGTTTGAGGGTATTGAAAATACCTTCATCAACAGTGAGTGCCCCAACAATTTCAAGGTTCGTTACGCCATGAGTGTTCTTCATAAACGAGCACTCACATGGTGGAATGAAGAAAAGCGTACTCGTGGGGCCGAGGTTGCTCTTGCTATGACATGGGACCAGGTCAAAGAGATCATGAAAGAGGAGTTCTGTCCTCGCAATGAAGTTAAAAAGCTGGAGGATGAGTTCCACACCTTAGCTCAAGATAGTGGGGAAAATCTTGCCTACAACACCCGCTTTCATGAGCTTAGCTTATTGTTGCCTCACAAGGTTACTCCTCTGCCGGTAGCCATCGAGAAGTACATCGGTGGTCTGCCCATGCAAATCCAGGACACCGTTTGGGGTAGAAATCCTGCAACTCTGGAAGAGGCCAAACGTCTAGCGGCCACTCTTACTGATAATCATGTGAAGAACGGTACTCTAGTTCGCAAGGGCACTAAGAAGACTGTTGCCAAAGATACTCCACAGCCTGCAATTGAAGTCAAGCCTGAGACCTCAAGCAACAAGAAGCGCAAGGCTAGAAACTATATGGTTGCTGCTACTCCACCTGCTGCCCAAAACCCAGCCAAGAAACCATACACCGGACCTCACCCTTTGTGCAACACTTGCAAGTATCACCATCCCACACAGGTGCCATGTCGATTCTGTACTAAGTGTCAAAGATATGGTCACCTGGTGAACGTCTGCCGATCTCCTGCTACCCAAGACAACAACAACCCAGCTCCCAACCAACAAAACAACAGGCCTACTCGTGGTCAATGCTACGAGTGTGGTAACCCTAATCACTACATCAACAACTGCCCTAACCGTAACCGTAACCAAAACCAAAATCAGAACCAAAACCAAAACCAAAACCAGAACCGCAACCAGAACCAAGGTGCTCGAGGTCGCGCCTACAATCTCAACGCTAATCAGGCCCGTGACAACAACGAAGTGGTGAATGGTACGTTTCTCATTAATAATCACTATGCATCCATATTATTTGATTCAGGAGCTGATAAGTCATTCGTGTCACTGAAGTTTGAACCTTTACTTAACTTACCCCACACTAATCTAGAAGACCCTTTCGTGGTAGAGATAGCTAACGGGAAGTCTATTTCGATCGGTTCTATTATTCGTAACTGCTTGTTGAATCTCGATGATCATACCTTCCCTATCGATCTTATCCCTATGCATCTTGGTAGTTTTGATATTATAGTAGGCATGGACTGGTTGTCAACTCATCGTGCCGAAATTCTATGCTTCGAGAAAGTCATCCGCATTCCTCTCGAATCTGGTGAGATTTTGAAGATTTATGGTGAGAAACCCTGTGGTGAGCTTAAGCTTATGTCTTGTACTACTGCCCAAAAGTACTTACGAAAGGGGTATACAGCCTTCTTAGCTAACGTGATAGAGAAGAAGGACAAAGGCAAAAGTATCCAAGACATTCCTATTATTCGAGACTATCCTGAAGTCTTTCCAGAGGATTTACCTGGTTTGCCTCCTGCTCGACAAGTGGAGTTTCGTATTGATCTTGTTCCTGGTGCTAATCCTATAGCTAAAGCTCCTTATCGTCTTGCACCCTCTGAGATGCAAGAACTTGCTAGTCAATTACAGGAACTTTCTGATAAAGGGTTCATTCGCCCTTGTTCTTCTCCATGGGGAGCCCCTGTCTTATTCGTTAAAAAGAAGGATGGTTCTCTTCGGATGTGTATTGACTACCGTGAACTCAACAAACTCACCATCAAGAATCGTTATCCACTTCCTAGGATTGACGATCTCTTCGATCAACTTCAAGGAGCAACCCACTTCTCGAAGATTGATCTCCGTTCTGGTTATCATCAGCTTAGAGTCCACGATGAAGATATTCCCAAGACGGCTTTTCGCACTCGCTACGGTCACTATGAATTCATGGTTATGCCTTTCGGGTTGACCAATGCTCCCGCAG
This sequence comes from Ambrosia trifida, assembly GCA_028751855.1. Lineage (NCBI taxonomy): Eukaryota > Viridiplantae > Streptophyta > Magnoliopsida > Asterales > Asteraceae > Ambrosia > Ambrosia trifida. The sequence goes on from CM054127.1 coordinate 23,329,538, forward strand.
TATTTATGGATTTGATGAATCGGGTTTGTAGACCCTATCTCGACAAATTCGTGATCGTTTTCATCGATGATATTTTGATTTACTCTAAATCAAAATCCGATCACGAGCAACATCTTCACTCTATCTTGAGTCTCCTAAAGAAAGAACAACTGTACGCCAAGTTCTCAAAATGTGAATTTTGGCTTAAGGAAGTTCAATTTTTGGGACATGTCATTGATATGAACGGAATTCATGTTGATCCTGCAAAGATCGAAGCTGTGAAGAATTGGAGTGTTCCTACCACTCCAACGGAAGTCCGTTCTTTTCTTGGGTTGGCTGGTTATTATCGTCGATTCATCGCCAATTTCTCCAAGATCGTTGTTCCTCTCACTACCTTAACTCACAAGGGTAAACCCTATGAGTGGGGACCTAAGCAAGAGGAAGCATTTGAAACTCTTAAGCTGAAACTCTGTGAAGCTCCTGTCTTATCTCTACCTGATGGTAATGATGATTTCGTGGTCTACTGTGATGCATCAAACCAAGGTCTTGGTTGTGTTCTCATGCAACGAGGAAAGGTTATTGCTTATGCGTCTCGACAACTCAAGACTCACGAGAAAAATTATACCACCCATGATCTTGAATTGGGCGCTGTTGTCTTTGCACTCAAGATTTGGAGACATTATCTTTATGGGACCAAATGTGTGGTGTTCACTGACCACAAAAGTCTCCAACATGTCTTCGATCAAAAGAATCTTAACATGAGGCAACGACGTTGGGTTGAATTACTTAACGACTATGATTGCGAAATTCGCTACCATCCTGGCAAAGCGAATGTTGTGGCCGACGCACTTAGTCGTAAAGAGCGTATCAAACTCCAATGTGCTAGAGTTCGTACTGATCTTCAAGATCGCATTCTCCAGGCTCAACACACCTCAGTCACCCAAGGTAACATGTACGATGAGATGTCTTGTGGTGCTGAAACTCAACTTGAAACCAAACCCGATGGTCTCCTTTATTTCCTTAACCGACTGTGGATTCCCGACCGTGATGATCTTCGTACTTTTCTCATGAACGAGGCTCATAAGTCTCGTTATTCTATTCATCCTGGAGCTGACACGATGTATCAAGATCTTCGTTATTCTTATTGGTGGCCTGGTATGAAGAAAGACATTGCTCTTTTCGTTGCAAAATGTCTCACTTGTTCCAAGGTTAAGGCTGAACATCAACGACCATCTGGTATGCTTGAACAACCAGAGATTCCTGTCTGGAAATGGGAGAGCATAGCTATGGATTTCATCACCAAACTCCCTCGCACACCCAAAGGTTTTGACAGTATTTGGGTAATCGTCGATCGTTTGACCAAGTCAGCTCACTTTCTACCTATTCGTGAGAAGTATTCTGTGGAAAGGTTGGCAAAGATGTACGTAAGTGAAATCGTATGTCGTCACGGTATACCTTTGGACATTATTTCTGATCGCGATGGTCGTTTCACCTCTCACTTTTGGGGATCTCTACAAGATGCTTTGGGTACCAAGTTGAACCTGAGCACTGCTTATCACCCTCAGACGGATGGTCAGACTGAACGAACCATCCAGACACTTGAGGACATGCTCAGGGCATGTGTCATCGATTTTGGTGGCGCATGGGATTCTCATCTTCCTTTGGTTGAGTTTTCATACAACAACAGTTATCACGCCAGCATTAACATGGCTCCTTTTGAGGCACTCTATGGTCGGAAATGTCGTTCTCCTGTCTGTTGGACTGAGGTTGGTGAAGCTCGTATTACTGGACCCGAACTAATCCAGGAAACCACAGACAAAATCCAGCTCATTCAGGATAATCTTCTCAAGGCTAGAAGTCGCCAAAAGAGTTATGCTGATAAACGTCGTAAACCCTTGGAATTTCAAGTTGGGGACCTTGTGCTACTTAAAGTATCCCCTTGGAAAGGAGTTATTCGTTTCGGTAGAAAGGGAAAACTAGCTCCTCGATACGTAGGCCCCTTCAAAATTCTTGACAGAGTTGGAAAAGTGGCTTACAAGCTTGATCTTCCACCTGAGCTAAGCAATGTTCATCCGACCTTCCATGTTTCGAATCTCAAGAAATGCTTATGTAACAACCGGCAAAAATAAGGTAATTCCGTACAATTAATTAATATATGATTAACGTAATTAAATGCAATTATGTGTGATTTAATTATCAAGGCCTTAGGGAATAGCAATTTCCAAATAGTGCATAGGAATGCATACGTTTAATGGTAAAGCATGATTGGATCATGTGCGAATAAGCTATCCGGTACGGATGTTGGCAATTACCCGGTAATAATTAAATAAACGAAACGAATCCCGGACACCCAGGATATAAAATAAAGGGTATTTTCATAAGATATAATGAGTTTTGGAACTCCAAAACCATAAATGAAAACGTCTTGTACAAATCTCCCGGTAACGAATAAAGTGCGCGTATCGCACCCGATACGCGTATAACTCATAATTTCACCCGGTAAAGGCCTAAATAATCAATCAACGCTTAAAATAGACTATATTTAAGGATTATTAAAGGTGTATTTAATGTCCGGATAACGCGTGATTAAAACCCGAAAAATACCCGAACGACACCCGAACGACGGGGGATTTAACATAACAAACAATGGGTAATTATTTGAAGTTGTGGACCCCACCAAATCCATCCATGGGCCGGCCTAAGAGGCCTTATTATGCCCACATTTTATGGTTAATAATTATAATCTATAATCTTACATAAAGCATGCATACATATAAGGCCAAAACATGTAAGAAAAAGTTGTAAGTAAACATGTAGTACAAAAGCATGCACATTCTTGTCCCCCCTTTGATAATATTTCGGCCAAGAGGCCAAGAAAAGCCAAGACAAAGCTAGCTAATCATACCTAAGTGTGTGCATGCATGGAAGGGTCTTGTATAAAATCAAGTGCAAGATTAGGAAAGATTATAATCAATTAACCAAGATTCACACTCCACCTCTCTTGTCCTCTCAAAAACTCACGGCCACACCCCTCTCTCCACATCCATCCAAGATCAACTTTAGTACAATACATATCTCTCATATCCTTAGTAATAATCACAAGATCCATGGAAGATTACATGTGATAAGGATATAAATAACACATGTTAGAAGATTGAAAAGCAAAACAAAACACTCTTTCTTCTCCCCTCTCTTGGCCGTAAGTTTGCATACATACCCACACATTGTTCTTTCAAGTTTCTACATCTCCAAAATACTTAAAATCATCCATCATCCAAACCCCTTTTGTGTGTTTCAAGAGCTTGGAGCTAAACCACTAGGAAGAACACACTAAACCCCTCTCAAATCCAAGGTTTTTGTCTTCCCTAGCCTTGTGCTAGTAGTAAGCTTCTTAATCTTGTTTTTGATTGTTATTATTCATGTATGTGTTCCTAGTAGCAAGTTGTACATGAAGGGTTTAAAAATGGATTTGAACATAATCTTTAATAGGTTTTCATGTGTAAAATGGAAGGTTAAAGATATGAAAATAAACCATGGATTTGTTGATGATGATGTATTAGTCTTGAAAATATATGAAGTTTACATATAAGACTAAGTAGGATGATGTTTTGGTTAAGATTTTGAAATGAACTTGAATATGTTAAAACTAACCTTAATTCATCTTATTATGATCATTTAAGTTATAATATGTGGTAAAACATGTTAGAAGTTCATAAATGAATAAGATGGAAAATTAAAGTTAACTCACTTAGATGAATGAAATTTTGATAAAATGAACAAATACATAAAACACACATATAATTAGTCTTTCATATGGAATATAAGACTAACATAAGTGTTTTGATACAAAAATAACTTACCAATAAAAAGTTGAATCTTCAAAGTTAACTATTTTGAGTGAAAAATGCTAACTTTGGAAGTTAGAGTAGAAAAATGCAACTTTTGTAAGTTAAGGGACTAAAGTTGTAACTTCGAAAGTTAAGGGACTAAAATGGACATTTTAGAAACTATTAGTCCAAAAATACAAGTATGGAAAGTTTGGTGTCAAAAATGTAAGAAATAAAGTCTAAGGATGATTTTTGTAAATACTAGTAAAAATACTTGGGTATTTTGTATAAAAGTGTATTTTTGAAAGTTATAAAAATATAAAGGGTTTTAACATAAGGATTTTTATAAAATAGAGATTTTATAAAAATATTTAACAAACTTGGGAAACTTATACAAAAATGAATACTTTTATATAAATGGGAATATAAAAGTGTTGGAAACATTTTTGTAGTTAAGTTGACAAGTTGGGTTAAAAATACATAAGTATTTTAACCATCCAAGTAACATGTGAAAATAGGAAGAAATACGGATAATATTTCTATAAAATACATGTTGGGAAAAACTTGGAAAAATTAACTAATCAAGTTAAGATATCGAACTAAAACGCGTTAACGAACCGTACACGGACAAAATATGAGAAAAATGCCATTGCGGCAATATAAGAAAAATATATATTTTAAGAGGTAAAATATATATATACTTTGGGTGAAAACAAATAAACACTTTCCTAAGTGTTGGAGGATTAATTCGTGGGAGAAACACATGACACAAACGAATAAGACGTTAAAACAAACGTATATACTTAACAAGAAAAATTACACATTTACATATATTTGTACGCTCGTCTCGGCAAAATTCTAGTATATCTACTTAATGGGAAAGTAGATATGCGGGAAGGAAAGCCGCGACGAGAAGACAAGGATATATACATGTGTAGGTCGTACCAACGAAATCCTAGTATATTTATTTGAATGGGAAAATAAATATACGGTGTGGTGAGTTGAATCGGACGTTAAGAATATACGATCGAACGACAAGATCTTAGCATATTTGTTTAAATGGGAAAACAAATGTGTGGCAAAGTGAGTCGGGTCGAGGATTGAAATATATATTATATCGAGCGATGCGATCTTAAGTATAATTATTTAAATGGGAAAATAATTATATGTTAAGTGAAGTCGAGTCGATGATAATAAGATGCAAGTTATGGAAATATTAACAAGAGTAATATATAACTTGTAACACAAAGGGGTAATGTAACGCCAACGAAACCTAGGATACACGCATAATTAAACGGGATTTGGAACAACTTGTGGTCGGGAGTTGGGTGTACAACTTGCCAAGGCACATGCACTATAGGAATAGTGACTTATACGTTTAGGACGTTTGTAGGTGCAAGACCACCCCTTGCTATTCACCTTATTGAGCCAGACGCAGTTACAGGTGAGTTTCACGGCCCCATTTTAACTATTTTTACGTTTTCCGGGGGAAAGATATGTTAGGGATAGTGTTTGACGGATTTAATACTTGAGGTGTGACCGCCACTCGGGGTTGAGTCCTCGCCTCTATAATCATTTGTTCAGGGAATTGAAACCGGAGGAATATTCGAATAGTACTATTGGTGCCTGACAAGGCCCACCCCTAATCGATAGCGTCGATTATGCATTAGGTTATGCCTGGGGTGCAAATATTCTGAACTTAAGTCGTGGGAAACCGAGTAACGACTTGGAGCGGGGCACAATTATTATATGTCTTGGTTTGATTATAGTCTCAAGTAGATTTATAGGAATTTGCAACTCCTATATATTGTCATAACATGGTATTCCCAAGTATTCAAGTTTTAGAAACTGAAAACCTGTGAACTCACCAATATATTTATATTGACGAAACTTTTTAAAACATATCTTTCAGGTAACTAGAAGATGAAAGATCAGGCAAGCAGGGTCGGGGAATCTCCAATGCGACGTCAAGCTTTTGTGGGGTTTCACCTTTATTTCCCAAGGCATTTGGGATATATATGAGAAACCTCTATGTTTATTTCAAAAACAATTAACTTTTGTGTAATGTTTGAAACTGATTCGACGTCATAATAAATGACCCACTTTCTTAAAATTACTTGTGTTTAGCCATAACCTTGACTTTATGCTTTTGAACCGTCGCGCCACGTGTTTCCGCCTTTGTCGTGGTGTGACAGCTTAGCAGATGAGAACCTTCATGTTCCTCTTGAGGATGTGCAAATCGATGAAAGCATGCACATTATCGAGAAACCCGTCGAGATTGTTGACACTGGAGTCAAGAAACTCAAGCGCAGTCGTATTCCGATCGTTAAGGTTCGTTGGGAATCTAAACGAGGCCCAGAGTTCACTTGGGAGCGTAAAGACCAGATGAAGTCGAAATATCCGCATCTTTTTCCACCAGACTCTCCAACTCCAACTTCGGGACGAAGTTCCTAAAAGTAGGGGAGACTGTAACATTACGCAATTAATACTTGTACGTTACGCATTGACATTAATAAAAAAACGTCAAGTTTCATATTTATATTCGCATTTATTTATTTTGTCGCGATTATGGAACCCTAATATGATATATATATTATAATATATTATGTGTGTGCTGGATTGTTTAATAATAAAAAAAAATAACAAAAATCTGCTCTGGCCGGGGTTCGAACCCGCGCCAGAGCCACACATGCATACATACATAACCAACTGGGCTGGGCCATCACTTTGTTTAAACCCGGACACATATTTTATTTATACACACATTGAAACCCCCACAGTTGACAAGGAAAGTCAACTGTGGGATAGCTTGGTGATCAATCCTTCGAATTAACGTATGATTGAACTATATTTGGTAAATTCGTGCAATGACCGGCCCAATCCAACACGTTTACACGTCAATAACACATCAATCGTTGACCTATTAATCAATTAGACGCGTATGTTTTCAATTGAAGGTCAAACCTTCCAATTAACCCTAACCCTAATCCTCAGTATAAATAGATGGTCTGCGAGCCTTGACAAATCGCTCACAACTCTCTCTCAACCTCCCAATCTTTCTAATTCACTCTGGATATTAGTAATTTGCTCGTTGGTTGACTTTCTCTTTGACCCGACGTTTGCAAACAAATCAACACTGTGAGTATGATTTCTTTTGTGGGTTATATTCATCGGCAATCAGGCAACCAAAGCCCTAACATTAATCGGGCTATAGTTGTCTGATTCATTCAATTGTAATTCTAGGGTTCGTCGTGATTTGAATTGGGGATAAAGCTGGATTCGTGTATTGTATTTAATTATTTTAAAACAGAGGATATCACAACCACCGGCCTAGGCCAAGTGGTTGTGATCCTGGTTCCCCACTGAGGTCACCCGGGTTCGAGTCCCGGCTCTGACCGGTTTTTGTTCCTTCTTTTCTTTTCTTTTTTAAACAAACAATTAAATATATATATATATTAAATCCTTTTAATCTTTTAAATTCTTTTTAAAATACCAAAACTATTTTATAAATTCTAAAAAAATTATAATTGTTTAATCTGATATAAAAGTTTTATTTGTAATTTTTATTTTTCAGAAATTCATTTATTTAATAATTATAATAATTAAATCATTTTTATACTATTATATTTATAAAAATCCATTTATATATCAAAACAGTTTTATTAAATTCCCCAAAAATTATCCTAACTTTTTATAAAGTTAAACTTTACTGAAATAATTTTTAATTCAGTAAAATCATTTATTTTATATTTTTAATCAATTTTTGTTAGATTTAATCATAATTAATTCATAATAAATCCAATTTTCATCATTTTTGCACCAAAATTTTATACAAATTATTTTTAATCATTTAGAACAGAAATATGATTTTTAAAATAAGAATTCCTTAATTTTAGTATTTTTGAATATTAAAGTTAATAATTGGCTATTTATAAATAAATAGATTTAAAAATCTATTTTAAATGAAATAATTTTATAAAAATTATTTTATTGCTTCAAACACTTTAATGTGTACATTCAAAATCCAAATTTTATAAAAAGACTTTCTTCCATTAATTATTAGATTTTCCTTTATTAAATAACATTTTAATTTAAATTTCAACAATTGATTATCCCCAAATCAAAACCCTAGGATACATTTATTAGTAATTAGACTTAGACTTATTATATATTACCTTATTATAGGGTGATATTTGGAATCACTTTGGGCAACACAATTATCATATCTTTTCAACAAGTTAACATTTACTAAGGTGAGTTTTACATAGCCCCTTTTATTTATCACCATTTTTGGGGTGAAACATGTTATAACATCATCATTGCAATTCAATCATCAATGTGTCTATGTGTTTTCTATGTTGCATTATGTCTTGAGCATGATTAGAGTAAGCACCATTCTAGCATAATCATTAACATTGATCAGCCGACGGTATACATTGATAGATCTATTGGACTGACAATCCCACCCGGACACGTGCCTCCTACAAAGGTTACGTGGGTGTTTGTTATCGCATAACATATTCATTGGGACCATAAGTGTATGGTATGTATCATTTTATAACAGTCAGCAGGGTTGATTATGCACTCGATTTATTTCTAATATGTTCTCACATATGGGCTAGATTAACATGACACATGAATTGCACAACATTTTATTCATTTTATCATCAAAAACCTATGTAATTCTCACCAACTTATGTTGACCCAAAATACTTTCAAAATTAACATGTTTCAGGTAACAATGAAGCTGAGGCTTGAGTTAGCATGAGGATTTTACTTGAAGTTATTTGAAGTTTTTGAAGTTGCTATTTGATGTTATGTATTTGAATTCTTAGACATTATTTCACATTTTGGATATTATGTTTGAATAAATTATTTAAAATTTATGTTATACCATGTGCTACTGAAAACAATCATCAATACGTGGCACCCCGATGTTTCCGCCATCGGTTGGGGTGTTACAATACGTATATGTGGCATTGTAGACTTGGTCACATAAGTGAGAATCGTGTTAAACAACTCAAAACCGCAGGAATCCTGGATTCCAAGGGTTCAGAGTCGTTTGGAAAATGCGAATCATGCTTAAGTGGAAAGTTAACGAAAGCACCTTTTTCAAATGTTGGAGAAAGAGCTAATGATCTGTTAGGACTTGTACATACAGATGTATGTGGTCCATTCAGAACAATGTCAAGACATGGAGAAAGATACTTTGTTACATTTACTGATGATTTCAGTAGATATGGTTATGTTTATCTTATGAAGCATAAACATGAAACTCTTGAAAAGTTCAAGGAGTACCAAAACGAAGTAGAAAATCAGCTAAATAGAACTATTAAAATGCTTCGATCAGATCGAGGCGGTGAATATCTTAGTCAGGAATTCATCGACCATCTAAAGGATTGTGGAATAGTTTCACAACTCACTCCACCTGGAACACCGCAACATAATGGTGTGTCTGAGCGGAGAAATCGAACTCTATTAGATATGATTCGATCAATGACGTGTCGAACAAACCTTCCAAAATCCTTTTGGAGTTATGCTTTGGAAACTGCCGCAAGACTTGTGAATATAGCTCCAACGAAGAAGGTTGATAAAACGCCTTATGAGATATGGCATGGAAAGTAACCTCATGTATCCTACCTTAAAGTCTGGGGATGTAATGCTTATGTCACTCTAGAATCTTCGGATAAACTAGATCCCAGAGGCGAAAAAGTGGTTTTCGTTGGATACGGTAAGAAGATCGGTTACCTGTTCTACCACCCCACTGAAAATAAGATTTTCACCAAACGCAGAGGTACTTTCTTAGAGGAAGAGCTTCTGGCACGAGGGATTGGAGATAACTATGTGGATCTTGAAGAAATTCGAGAATCAAAAGTGACAGAACCAGCTGTTCAGACAGAACCAGATGTAACTGATCCAGTTGTTGAAGTTGAGTCTGAGTGGACTCAAGAAACAACAGAAACACCAAGTGTTCGGAAAAGTATTAGGGATCGTCGTGCACCGGTAAGGTATGACGATATCTTCATGATTGATGAAGCTGAGCCTACTACTTACAAAGCTGCAATCTTGGATTCAGAATCCAAGAAATGGCAAGAAGCCATGAATGCAGAGATGCAATCCATGTATGATAACCAAGTCTGGGATTTGGTTGATCTTCCTACCGAATGTCGGACTGTGGGAAACAAATGGATCTTCAAGAAGAAGACTGACATGGATGGGAATGTGCAAACCTACAAAGCAAGGCTTGTAGCGAAAGGTTTTACTCAGACTCAAGGAATTGACTATGAGGAAACTTTCTCGCCAGTGGCCATGCTTAAGTCTATTAGAATTCTACTTGCCATTGCTGCATATTATGACTATGAGATATGGCAGATGGATGTCAAAACCGCGTTCCTTAATGGACACTTACTGGAAGATGTCTATATGGTTCAACCTGAAGGTTTTGTCGATCCAAAGAATCATAATAAGGTGTGCAAGCTGAATAAATCCATCTATGGATTAAAGCAAGCATCTCGCAGCTGGAATCTCCGTTTTGATCAGAAAATCAAAGAGTTTGGTTTTATCAAGAACGAAGATGAACCGTGTGTTTACAAGAAGTCTAGTGGGAGCTATATTACTTTTCTTATACTGTATGTAGATGACATACTAATCATTGGAAACAATATCCCTATGCTTAAAGATATTAAGACCTGGTTGGGTAAATGTTTCGCAATGAAAGATCTTGGTGAAGCCGCTTATATTCTGGGAATAAAGATTTATAGAGATAGATCAAAGCGGTTATTGGGTTTGAGTCAAAGTACATATATTGATAAGGTCTTACGACGCTTCTCAATGCAAGACTCAAAAAAGGGGCTCTTGCCCATGGCACATGGAACCATTCTTGATAACAAGCAGTGTGCAAATACTAAAGAGGAAAGGAAGAAAATGGAAGGTGTTCCATATGCTTCTGCGATTGGATCCATCATGTATGCCATGTTATTCTTAGACCTGATGTCTCGTATGCTCTTAGCATGACGAGTAGATATCAACAGAATCCAGGAGAGAGTCACTAGGCTGCAGTGAAGAACATTCTTAAGTGCTTAAGAAGGACTAAGGACATGTTCTTAATATATGGAGGACTGGATGAGGAGCTGTCAGTTAAGTGTTATACTGATGCAAGCTTCCAGACTGATCGTGATGATTCAAGGTCACAAATGGGATATGTTTTCATTTTGAATGGTGGGGCTGTAACTTGGAACAACTTTAAGCAAAGTGTGGTTGCTTAATCCACCTGTGAATCAGAATACAATGCTGCATCGGATGCTGTAAAGGAGGCTGCCTGGATGAAGAAGTTCATTGGTGATCTCGATGTTATGCCTAGCATAAAGAAACCAATCGAGATACCGTGTGACAACACTGGTGCCATTGCTCTTGCAAAGGAACCAAGGTCACTTCAGACCACAAGGCATATACTCAAGAAATTCCACTATATTAGAGAGATAATAGGACGTGGAGACATCGTAATAAACAAAGTTCATACAGATCTGAATCTGGCTGACCCCTTTACTAAGCCTTTACCTCAAGTTAAACATGAGGAGCATGCTGGAAAGATAGGGCTTAGAGTTGCTAGACAGTGGGCATGATCTGTAGTTAGTATTGGTGTTTTATTTTGAACTATGACAGTTATATTGAATGTTTATTTGATTTAATGGGTTAAATGCAAATTTAAATATTTATTAACTGTGTTCATTATTTGTATGTTTAAATCCTTGAATAAGAGTATTCTAAATGTCCGTAGTCGATCAAATTGCATGGGAATGAATTTGAATGTAAGACTATTGTGAATTGAGATGGTTGTATTCATGAGATGAATAGCTCAAGGGTTTGAGGATCATAATTCACAGATATCATTAGGGAATGATATTGGATGTAACTCGCTTCAAAACGATCTCCATGGATCGGTGTCATGAGATGTTTTGATATTGATATGTTCAATCTGTCCTTTTCCTAAGGCACATATTAAACTACATTGATCAAGGACTATCTTTGATGTTATCTTACACTATCCTGAAACATGGGTAGAAATAAGGGTAGCGTTGGGAGAAATCCGAGATTAAGTGGGAGTTGTATGACACTGATGGAATTCTGTACTTCTATATGATTAGAAGTCTAGACATTCTGGCGCCCTCGTAAAACTCAAACTGGTATAAACGCGTGGCCACGCTCAGACTAAGGTAGTTCGTTAGACCATTTTGAATTAGAGACGAGAATAGAGAGTAGTTGATCACTTTATAAGAATGAATGATCAATGTCTTATGATCAACGGATGTCTATACAGAAGGGACTTATTGATATAATTATCAGGGCTATAGTATTTGGTTAAGTAAAGCGTTACTTGAACTCAAAGAACTAGTTGACGACTGTAAAGTGTCATACTGGTTTGGGTGCAATGCGATGCAGCTAGGCGTCCAACTCTGCGCACGTTGACTCATTTAATTAAAATCGTCCAAGTGGGAGATTGTTGGATATATAGGATGTCCGATGTAATTAAAAGTCGAGATCAACGTAACCCGAACCGGTACGATCCGAAGAGTTACACGTTGGTACACGAATCTGATAAGTTCATGCGTTGGTGGATTATTATTTATGAAATAATAATTGTTTTAGTCTTGAGGGATTTAATATTAATAAGATTAATATTAAGGAGTATCTTGAGGGACTTAATGTTAATAAGATTAATATTAAGGAGTATTAAGATATTTAGCAAGAGGGTTTATTGCAAGTTGTTGTCTTATAAAAGGAGGGTTAAGAAGTAAACCCTAATGCACACTTTTGATAAAACAACAAACCCTTGTCTCCTCTTCTTGGCTTTTTGCGGCCGCCACCAAAGAAAAGAAGGCCGCCGCCTTCTTCTTTTTTGTTCGGTCATCAACCACCACAAGCCACCACCTTCATCTTGCAAGTGTTGTTTCCCGGTTGGTTCGTGCTCGGTTGTGAACTTCCTACTAGCGGGGATTCGTTGTAACCCGCTTGTTACAATTCCGGTGTAGTCGTCAAAGGTTGATTACTAAACCCCCTATGGTTGTTTATTATTTATTTGTTTATACGCGTTTAACCGAGATCCTGATTGGGAATATTTTATTAATCGGATTAATAAAATTAATTAACAATTTATATATAAAATCGGCTATTATATATATTGTATATATAATCCGTTTTTGTTAAATATATAAACCGCTTCCGCTGTGTATACGATACCATGATTCCCAACATGTCCAAGCATGCCTTACGGCAAAATCGGACAGACTTCATCTTCATAGTACACGGGGATCACCAAACGATATTTAAGAATTGCCCTGTATTCAACCCCAGACATGGTTTGGCCCAAACCTTCGATTGGGATAACATTCAGGAAATCTTGGGCATGGGGGCTTTGCAAGCATTCAATAAATTATGAAATAAATTTCTATAAAGCTCGACGTACTCCAGCTAGGGGCTCTGCCCTTTGGACCATGCGAGGGGCTCCTGCCCCTTGAACCCTACTTTTAGGTGTGCTACCCCCGGACCCCGCCAAGGGGGTGTTACCCCATTACTTAAGGTTCTCGAACATTTAGAATTGTTATAACTTAAACAATCGTGCAATATCGCACCTCCTAACTTGCTTGATATGTATTAGAATTCAATTTGGTTACTACACTAAACTATCTAACATGCTTTAGGATCTAGCGAAGCAAAATTATAAAAACTTTAAACGATTACCGATAGGACACTTTTAGAGAAAGCTCAAGATAGTGCTATGGCATTTTGAAAGCAACGAGCTCTATCCAAAGTTCAAATTTGGACATGGCAACAAATAAAACGAGAATTTCCAAACGTAACTATATACCCAATAAAAATAATGATTTACAAGACTACGCAAATGCTATTTTAACCTTCACCTAATAACGGTGTAGGTGATCTGTAAAACCGCTCTTCTGGTTCCCTATTCAACTCAACGACACCATCTTTAGTTTCTAGCATACCACCACCTAGGCCCCTTGTATCTCCTGAAATAAGCGTTACAAAAATAGTTATATGCATATAAAACCAGCGAATACATTAGTTATTGTAACGATAGTAAAACGGCCAAGCAAACATGAATGTGGATCAGTTCATGTTTGTTCAGGTTTGTTTGTTTAACTAAACAAACATAAGTGAACTTTTCGTCTAATGATTTAACAAATAGTTCACTAAACATTTGGTAAATTTAGAGTTCCATGTATAGTTGAACAATAAAATCTAACCTGAGCGCGGTGGAACACTAGCTTTACGTCGATTGTGCCTTATGAACAATACAACCGCGATAGCCAAAATGAAAACCACAGGGATTGTAACCCCGAGTATTATTGGTGTTTTATTATTATCACTCCCTGGGCATGACTTACCATTGGTACACAACACATGGTTTCCTGTATACCTGTAAAATAATGAGTAACAATTAATATAGAATTTTAAGATATCATAAAACTAAATGTAAAAGTAAATAAGAAAATGTTTTAACAAATAATTTAACTTACGATAAATTTAACTTGGAATTTCTTGATAACGATCTTGGTATGGATCCAGTGAACTGATTATCTGACAAATTTCTACATGATTTTGAGTATATAAATTAAAAGAGTTATCATTATAGGTTGAATTAATAAATTATAAAAATATAATTAACTAGTTTTAGAGTTGAACAAGCTCTCACAGTTGTTTCAGATTTGGCAATGTGCCAAGGAAATTAGGAATTGGTCCAGTCAAGCTATTATTGTGCAAATCTCTACAAAATTAGTATAAATTGTATTAAAATATTAGAATATATTTTATAAAAAAAGCATAAAATTAATGAATATAATATTTATTTGAGGAAGTTCTAAATATACATTTTTTCCAGAGCATCCATTTTACTAAAGTCTGGAAGTGGCCCGGTGAGGTTAAAACTGCTAAGATTTCTGCACACAAGAAATAATGTTTACATTTATAAAAACTAAAATACAAGACTTAACTAATGACATAGGAAGATAAGGTGTGTACATCGATGTCACGCGAGGTATATAGTCGCTGTTGCATTCAATCCATTCCCATGAATATGGGGCGGGTAGACAGGGGTCCCCGCCCCATTCTTGTAAAACGCTAAATGCGTTTTGGAGGGAAGCTAAGCCTTCAACTGCATTAATCAAAACAAATATTACGGTCTTAGTACTTGGACCATCCGTGTAATTACTCTAAAACATAAAGATAGATACGCGTATATTAAGGGATTTACCATCGTTGTGGTTGGTGCCATCATTTAGAGCATCACTTATCAATAAAACCTCAAAGGCGTTAAGGAGAGGGGGAAGCGTGGAATCGCCTAGCGATTCTATGGAAAAGTTAGTTTCCGTAGTGATCGAGAGATTAGAGATGAAATATTCGACAACTTTTCCAAAACGAGGTACAATTGGAAGTGAGAATGGTACATTGTCTTTATAAATTCTAAAAGATCGTATTTCTGATGAATTGAGCTCTTTGACTTCCGAGAAATACCAGTTTATGTAGGCTGGGTAACGAATCGGGTACTCCAAAGTACCTAATCCGAGGCTTATTGTATAAGTTCTATTTTTTGTAGTGATTGCGTTTTTTAAGACCGCTTGAGGAGGATTATCGGGCACATCAACATCGATGATAGATGCATCATTTCTTAAATATAACAGGTTAGTACTACTTGCAGGTGTCCATACTCGATCATAGGTGTCCGATGGATACCTTAAAGATCAACAAAAGTTTACAAATGTTAATTCAAAACAATTCAAATATTCTAAAACATGATATAGTGACAAAATGTTTGTAATTATTAAAACAATCGCAACAATAAAATGTTGCGTTTCTAAATTTGCGACCGATTTAAGACATAACACAAAATGTTCGAAAAACAATCACATAGTATCGAGTATAGGATACGATTTGAAAATAATTCAAATGCATACCTTATAGTTTCATTTGTAGCGTAAGCAACCCTAAAGTGAGTCAGCAATGCGTAATTTGTGCCAATTTTGTTGTAAACTTGGGAGTCTATGCTACGTACTTCAAGGCTCGATATAAACGGAAACTGATCGAGCTTCGTTTGCGCCACACATATGCTAGTAACATTCTTTTTCACAACATAAATAGCTTCATATATTTTCGCTTCCGAAGCATTTATAGTGATCCAAAAGTTTCCATCAAAAAGAAGATCAAAATTCGGCGGAGTTGACTTATTGTCATAGTTCCCATAGTTAAAACCGGCCCGAACCAAAACCTTTTCCCCCTCTTCAACTTCTTCTATAGAATAACAATTTTTCCTATGGGTGGTGAACACCCGCAATGTGTCCAAGACACGAGACAATGAGTAGTTTGGTTGCACTGCATGTGCAACCCCACTAGAGATCAAATCATTATCTCCTTTCCACACAATCGTGTTTTCATCCGTAAAAGAACCCGAGGCCCCACAATCTATGCTCAAAAACACTGTAAACAAAATCGCATTAAAAACACGCGACTATGATATCATATAATATGAAATGACACGATAAATCAAGTTTACCTTTGCCCGAAACCGACACGATGCATAGAGCTAAGAGATGAACTAGACACCATAGATGGTTGTTCATTGGAAGAGCAATATTAGAAAGAAGAATGTGTGATGAAATGGTTTTTTGTGTTCTTGGTTGGCAAATTTTAAGTTGGTGGGTTACTTAACGAATAGTTGACTTCAAAATTTTGGAGTTGACTTAATTATAATAAAGTAAACGTTTTGAAAATAGAAAAAAATATGTTGTGCCGGTGAAGGCATGGTGTGCATAAGTCAGAAACGTTGGCTGCGTCGTGTAGATGGAATCGTTTACTTTTGTTTAACGACAATTTAAAGGTCGGGATTTTCTTATTGTACGTGGTGTAGATTTTATTTTGATCGGTCAATTGTATGCACCAAATTTCCAATATGATTTTTTTAGAAGTACAAATTCTGTGGGTCCACCAATGCATAGTGAGAGCAATCACAATGTTTGTGGGTTGAACAGGTCAGTTGGGTTTGGTCAGGCCCCCTTGTTTTGTTTATATGTTATTGCTTTTTATATTGGGCTGTGGTTTATTTATTTGTTTTGTTTGATTTGCATTTTAAAAATATAAATTAAAAATCAAATGCATAAATTAAAAATAACCTAAAATTTAAAACTAAAAACATTACAAACACCACATCTTTCTATACTAATAAAAGAAAACACATGAAAGTCACATGACACTCCTTCATGAATTCTCCAATCCTATTAATTAATAATTAATAATCATAGTTGTATCAGATTTCATTAAAACCTAATTAAATGATTTTTATTATTAAGATAGATAAATTTGTTTCTAATAATTTCTATTACAACTACAATTATTAATACAATTACTAAAATTCAATTAATAAAATTATATTCTAATACAAAATTATAAATAAACTATTAGACATACTTTGAAAAGTTTATTAACTAACCGAATAAAACGTCAATGATGTCCAGTCCAACTGGGGAGGTGGGAGGGTTTACACGCTTGCATTGTTCTTACTCGGAAGGTTCCCAGGTTTGAGTCTCACCGCCCATCGAAAAAAATATACCCAATAGGTTTGAAAGGGGCCGGTGTGTGAGGAAGGGTTCGATCGGGGGGTCTCGCTAAGAGGTTTATTATTGGTCTACGCCTGAAAAAAAAGTAACCGGATTAAACATTATTATTAAAACATGAAGGGTTCGATCCGGGGGTGGGGGTTCTAGCTAAGAGGTTTATCATTGGTCTACGCCTGAAAAAAAAACTAACCGAATTAAACATTATTATAAAAATGACTGATTCTTTTCTAAAATAATACATTTATAGGGTTAGGATCAAATACACAAGATACTTTTTCTAGGAAGGGTGAGAAGGATTGTGATCCATTGATCATATATTTGAAGGGTTGAGATTAGTTTGTTTGAAAAAAATAAATAATAAATTAGAGAAAGGGCATAAAAGGAAAGCAACATTTGTTGACTTTCTCTCTTCACATGCAATGCACATGTCAATTCCCCTCATCATTTTAAAACGTCTATAACTTTTTCATACGACATTTTTTTTTTCAAAAAAAAAATTCACCATATTAACGAGCGTTTTTTTATCTTTAATATGAGTACCACATTGCTACATTAAAATTGAAAAAAAAATCGTGCTAAATGGGTTTTTTTTCTCCGTTGTGTCTTCTGCACGTTCATTGTGTTATAGTATGCATGTGTGCTTTATAAATATGTTATTTATGTTTTTTTTAGTCTACACATGATTTCACTTTGTCCATTGTGTTTTTAGTATGATTTTAATTGTGTTTTACGCAAATGAGTTTTGTATTTAGGTGTACATTGTGTTTTATTATGTTGTTCATTGTGTTTAAGTCTATTATTCATTGTGTTTTAGTCTTCTGTTCATTGTGTCTTTAGAATGTCGTCCATTGTGTTTTATTAGACTGTTCATTGTGTTTTATACCCTATTGTTCATTGCATATTTAATTGGTACTCATTGTGTTTTACATTATCTCCATTGTGTCTTACGCAACTGGGTTTTCAACTTTTTTTACAAAAGTATTCATTGTGTTTTAATCTTCTGTTCATTGTGTCTTTATTATGTCGTCCATTGAGTTTTACACAATTGGGTTTTTAACTTTTTTTTTTCAAAAGTATTCATTATATTTTAGTCTTTTGTTCATTGTGTCTTTCGTATGTCATCCATTGTGTCTTATGCAACTGGTTTTCAACTCTTTTTTTTTCAAAAGTATTCATTGTGTTTTAGTCTTCTATTCATTGTATCTTTAGTATATCGTCCATTGTGTTTTACTAGACTCTTGATTGTGTTTTATACCCTATATTTAATTGGTGTTCATTGTGTTTTACATTCCATTGTGTCTTACGCAAGTGAGTTTTGAATTTTTTTTTCTTCAAAAGTATAGCAATATGGTACTCATATTAAAGATAAAAAGACGCTCAATTTTATGGTATATTTTTTTTTAAAAACGGATGACGTATAAAAAAGTTACGGGCATTTAAAAATGAAGGTGGAAATGGTATGTGACTTGAATGTACATATGTTTTTGACAAAATTACCCCTCCCACTTGTTAATTCTTTGGACACATGTCATTTTCTAGTGGCTTCTCACCCTTCTTATTTTTTGTAGCCTTTGTAGAATAACCCAACCCTACATTTATATGTCATTAACTTCAAATTTAAATCATTAACCTTAAATTAATCTCTTTTTTAAAATATGATCTTTTATTCTAAATTTAAAACTATATTTGTTATGTTGTTTGACAAATGATTTTTAAGCTTTACTGGTTTTGGTTAATTATTTAGATGTTAAACATGCACACCAAATATTATTAGTTTTAGATGTTAACAATAGTTCAAAAGTCAAATAAACAAATTAATAATAACACAATGTAATTAGTTAAGCTTTTGTGAGACTTTTATATTGTTATGAATAAATAATGAAATAAACCAATCAACATTGATCTTTTTCTATCTCTACTAATAAAAGATAATACATGGGGTGTATGGAATTCCCTCATAAAACCTCCCATTTTATTATTTAAAACAATACATTTATTCTAATATAATTGCTGAAATTCTTATTTATTAACTAACCGAAGTCAACTTTATTAAAAAAAATATTCATTGTTTTTTAAGATAACATAGTTATACGTTATTAAATTTAAATATAAGTCGTGTACCTTAAATCAACCTATTTTTTAGTATTTGGTCTTTCACTCTATGTTTAAAACTATATTTCGTACAATATTTTAAACAATTAAAATATAAGAGTAAAGTGCACGGATGGTCCCTGTGGTTTGCCCAAATTTCACGTATGCCCCCATATATTTTCAATGGTCCCCAACGTTGACATTTTATAACATTTTGGTCCCTACCAGCTAACGTCATTAAATTTTATTAGTTAAGTCATGTAAAATGACCAAAATACCCATAGGGACCATCCGAGCAGTTTAATCTTTTGTGTATATGACCAGCACCACCCCCTCCTCCTCCTCCTCCAACCACCACCACCACCACCACAAATTCGTCAAAGTCAACGAACCACCATCCAAGTCAACGAACCTAAACACATAACCCAAATCAACGAACCACCGTTGATTACACAGCAGAAACCCAAACAGAAACCAAACAGAAACCCAACGAACCAACGAACCACCGTTGATTACACAGCAGAAACTCAACGAACCAGCGAACCACCGTTGATTACACAGCAGAAACCCAAACAGAACCCAAACAGAAACCCAACGAATCAACGAACCACCGTTGATTACCTCGTTTCTATCGCCGGAATTTCTAAAGGGGTAGGGATGGCGGTAATGAGGATTTGGGATCTGCTAGTGGTTATCATAAAGGAATTTAAAACCTTTACAATATAGGGCGTAGATAAGGGGTAATGAGGATTTGGGATCTGCTAATGGTTATCACCTTAGCCGGACCCTGAACCCAATCGAACCACTTCCTGAGCCGGACCCAACAACACCAACCACTTTATCCATGGCCGGACCACCTACCTGAACCAACACCATCACCGCCGCCCTGCTTCTGCCCCATTCGGGGCTGCTGAGACACGCCGCCGCTGTAACACCCAACCGATGGCGGAAACATCGGGATGTTACGTATTGATGGTTGTTTCAGTAGCACATGGTATAAATTAAATTTTAAATAATTTATTCAAACATAATAAATCCAAAAGTGAAAAGATTGTCTAGAAATTTAATACATAATATCAAATAACAAAACTTCAAATAGCTCTAAATAATAACTTCATGTATAATCCATATGCAAACTCAAGCCTCAGCTTCATTGTTACCTGAAACATGTTAATTTTGAAAATATTTTTGGGTCAACAAAAGTTGGTGAGAATTACATAGGTTTTGATAATCGAATAAAAATGTTGTGCAATTCATGTGTCATGGCAATCTAGTCCATATGTGAAAACATACTAGAAATAAATCGAGTGCATAATCAACCCTTGTGACTGTTATAATGTGGTACATCCCATACGCTCATGGTTCACTCGAATATGTTATGCGATAACAAACACCCACGCTACCTTTGTAGGAGGCACGTATCCGGGTGGGTTTGTCAGTCCAATAGATCTATCAATGTATACCGTCGGCTGATCAATGTTAATGATTATGCTAGAATTGTGCTTACCCTAGTCATGTTCAAGACATAATGCAACATAGAATAACACATAGACACATTGATGATTGAATTGCATAAATGATGTTGTAACATGTTTCACCCCAAAAATGGTGATAAATAAAAAGGGGCTATGTAAAACTCACCTTAGCAAAATGTTATACTTCTTGAAAAGATTGAATAGTGGTGTTGCCCAAACAATGCCAAATATCACCCTATAATAAGGTAATAAATATGTCTAAGTCTATCTAGTCTACAAATGTATATGTTCTAGGGCTTCGTATTGGGGATAAATGCTTGTTGAATTAATATGAAAAAAATGTTTGATAATTGAGAGAAATTTAGAAATCAAATAGACAATAATCTTTTTATAAAATTTAAATTTAAGATGATCACAAAAATATGTTTAAAGTATAAAAATAATTTTTACAAAATTATTTTCTTTAAAATAGAATATTAATTCTATTTATAACAAATTATCAAGATTTAACTTTAATATTTAAAAAATACTAAAATTAAAGAATTATTAGTTTAAAATTTATATTTCTGTTCTAAATATTCAGAAATAATTTGTATAAAATTTTGGTGCAAAAATATTAAAAATTGGATTTATTATGATTTAATTATGATTAAAACTAACAAAAATTGAAAAAAAATATTAAATAAATGATTTTTCAGAATTAAAAATCATTTCAGAAAAGTTTATCATTATATAAACTCAGAATAATTTTTGTGGAAATTTATAAAATTGTTTTGATATTTTAATGGAATTTTATAAATATAATAGAATAAAATTGATTTAATTATTATATATATTAAATAAATTAATTTTTGAAAACTAAAAATTGTGAGTGAAACTTTTTCATCAGATTATCATAAAATAATTTTTTTTAGAATTTTTAAAAGAGTTTTAATATTTAAAAACGAATTTATAAAATTATATGTATTATATATAATTATTTGGATTTGTTTGTTCAAAAACAAAATAAAGGAAAAAGGTATGCCATAGCCGGGACTCGAACCCGGGTGGCTCAGGAAGATAGCACCAGACACAACCACTTGGTCCAGACCAGTGGTTGTGTTGATTTCAGTTTAATTTAAAATAAATATTATATGCAAAATCGTGTTTATCCCCAATTAAAACCCACGAGCCCTAATTTTTCCAATCGTTTGATTCACACATCAATAACCCAATTAACCTTAGGGCTATTGATGTGTGGATGCCGAAGATCAAAACCCACCAAAAATATTATACTTACAATGCTGTTACGAGCACGATTGGACAGTCAATCCAAAAAGTCAAAAATGCGATCGAATTATCAAGAACAGAGGATTTTATGAAGAATTGGGGGTTGAGAAAGATGTAATGGCGAGTTGTGATTGTCCAGGAATGATCAATTTATAATGTTTAGGCCTAGGTGATCGAATTGGCAAGTGTTGACCATCAATTGAATGTGGGACGCGTAATTGGTTAATATGGTAACAATTGGTTGTTAATAATCGTGTGTCTGAGTCATAACAGGCCGGTAATCACGTAGTGATGCAAATCATAGGTTAATCACGAGTTAATGAGGTTGTTTTTGGCAAGTCGTGTATCACAGTTGACTTTCCAAGTCAACTGTGAGGGTTTTGAATCAAATGATATAATTATAATAATCTGGGTTTGAAACAAATATGAATGCCAGCCCAGATGGTTTGTGTTTGTTGTTTGATTGAACAGGCTTGGGCGCGGGTTCGAGTCCCGGCCCAAGCACTTTTTTTTTTTTTGACAATTATCCTTGATATATCTATATATATATATATATATATATATATATATATATATATATATATATATATATATATATATATAGGGAAGGGTTATCTTGAGAACATTAAATTTTGTGAGAACACTAAGAACAATTTTCATCCATTGATCATTCTAAATTAAAGGCTAAGATTAGAAGGGGATTCAATGTTAAGGGAACATAAATTAAAAGACTAAAGGGGCATTATTGTCAATGTACATCTTAAAAAACCTTTCATCTACCATCAAAATAGCATTCAAGTAAACTTCAAGGTAGTGTTCCAATCTTCTACGTTGAAGACAACGATTTTTCTACACCATTGCTGCCTAGAGTTTGTTGCAGAGAATAGGAGAGCCCCAGTCGGTTCATGTCGTGAATAGAAAATAGAGAAGATAAAGTGTTTTAGCGTTCTAACTTAACATGATTTACGTTGTGGCCTGTAAACACCAGCGGATATACCTTATCCGTCATTCCTCATGGCAAGTAATGACTTCGATTGTCGTAGCTCCGGGTAGAACGAGTTCCTCGTTGTTATTGCTGATGGAACTTAAAAATTGGGCCTAATTTCAGTGGTTTCGGAGGAGGTGGAGTTACGACAGGAGGATGACGGAGCTATGGCGGCGTTGGTTAATTGTTCATCCTAAATTAACGGCTAAGCCTGTCATCACCACTGTAAGCAATGATTTTGAGTAAAATTTGTATTTCCTTCTCTATTAAAGATCATTTATTTATTGTAGTTAAGTGTGAAGTTGTTGTTTCATATGGATTAAAATATGCATATACATCTAACATTATTTTTATTTAAGCTCTATTGAAATTATGTAAATATGTTGTAATGTATTTCTAAATTACCCTCAATCAACCAATATATGTATTAATACAAAACATATACATATACATAAACATATACTATATGCCAACACACATACGTCTCATGGCTGGTTTTCTGTATGTGTAAATATTAACAAGTTTCCTAATCAATGTCACTGGAGTTGTTGATATAAAGCTTTTCTTGGGAATTTGTGTCTTGATGATATCTCTTAAAAATTAACTTCAGAAAAAAACAACAAATAAGTAAATAAATAACATTTTTTTAATAGTTAATGCTTATAGGGATAATGAATATCATGTTTGTGTATGACAGTATATCACATATGTTCACAATTGTTTTGGATTTTTAGTTAAAATTATAATTCTAAGATTTTTCCCAAAAAAAAATTGTGATATGTATTTGATTGTTGGTTTGATCATAAATTTCCATATAACCATTGGATTTGATCGATCTATGTGATTTTAAATGACTGATAAATGTGTGTGTATATATGTAGGTTTACACATGTGTACATCATTGTATGTAAGATTAAAAAAGATTTACACATGTGTAAACCATCTTAGTTACTATTACTTTTGTGTTTATTAAGCAATTTACACATGTGTAAATAAGATGTTTACACATGTGTAAATCATCATAGTTAAGTATTGCATTTGTGTAATTAAGCTTACACGTGTGTATATCATCATACGTAGGATTAAAAAAACTTTACACATATGTAAACCAGCTTAGTTCCTATTACTTTTGTGTTTATTAAGCAATTTACACATATGTAAATAAGATGTTTACACATGTGTAAATCATCAAAGTTAAGTATTGCATTTGTGTAATTAAGCAACTTACACATGTGCAAAAAAAATGTTTACATGGTAAGTAGTTTACACATGTGTAAATTATATTGGTTGATATTGGATTTATGTAATTAAGCAGTCTACACATATGCACTAACAATATTATTGGAAGAAATAAGTATGATTAAATGGTGTAATTATGTTGTTTACACATGTGTAAGTCGCAAGATTATTTGTTTGGAATAGTTATTACAACAAATGGCTAAATGGTATTGTAGTTTTGTTGCTTTGATCAGGTACAGTAAAAAAATGGTACATTCTATTATTGGTTGGAATATGACAATAGAACTTTGAGAGGCAAATTGTGGAAGCCCAAAAAATGATGCGAAAATTGTACTTTGAAAAGGGAATATTTACCAAGAATATGTGACCAAGAAAGCGTCGGAGTTTGAGAGAGATCACAACGAATGTAAAAAAACTAGATGATTTTATGAATTATTACTTGTTTCCATGCACCATGGTTACGATATATCAATGACTACAAATTTTGTTGCTATGTCATCGTGGTTACCGTATGTAAAGGATTATAACTTTGGCAATTACTGCTTTTGATTTTTTGAATACTCCTATTTTGGTTTATTTCCTACTTGTTGGTCAGTATAATACTTTTAATTTTTGCTTAATACTATTTTTTATTAATTCACAGATTACACATGTGTAATTAAGATGTAAATGTAAACAAAAACAAATAAGTAACTGTGAACAAAGATTTATACATGTGTAAAATAGACACTTACACATGGGTAAAACGGACACCTACACAAACAGGATTTTATATCAAATAAGAAAACAAATCCAAACACATAATAATATTGGAACTTTGATACAAAATATATATATATATATATATATATATATATATATATATATATCACCTCCTCCACCATCACCATCACCACCACGACCACCATCAACTCCGCCAACACCCACGCCTCCACCGCCGCTTATTACTTCACATCCACTAGTAGATGCTAGTCCATCACTTGTATTATCTCCACTTCTAGACTACATGATGATCCTTTTCAAGTCCTACCGGTACCGATGTAGTTTCCGCCACCGGCTAGTGACAGTGAACAGACTTACACATGTGTAAGACAAATTACATAAGAATTAATGTGATTTACACATATGTAAAATAGATACTTACACGTGTGTAAAACAAACTTTTACACAAATAAATCTTATATGACTGGGAATTTCTTTCTCTTTAAGTCGAATGGAGGTTGCCTGCTTATCAACTTCTAAGCAACATTTCGTGGTTTAAAAAAATAGTACCACCAATAACACCATTTCACATGGTTCAAAATAATAAATTAATGAATTTGAATGTAAAATAAAAATAACTTGTTGCAAACTATTACTTACATGAATATAAATTGGTTTAAATGCTCTTTTAGCTAGGATATTACCACACACTACTAACATAAATTTTGTTACACCTGCCACCATCAAGTATTATGAGACAGATAAAAAAGCAACTTTATTACTTACATAAATATCAATTGGTTTAAATGTTGTTTTAGCTAACATGATATTGAATTTATATAAAGCAGTTGAACACACATTGCTAACATAAAGTTTCTTACACCTGCTAATTGCCACCATCAAAGTATTACAAGGCAAATAAAAAAGCCCACCCTTAAACGCAATGATCTGCGCATTCAACAAATTAACTTCAGTACACCCCACCCTTAAACGTGGACCTCTATCAACATATATACTAAATCAATTGAGCAACAACACCCTAGGCAGCTCCCATATGTTCACGAACAAATCTAACATTAATATAATATGAATTCTAGAAGTCCACATCTACACCTAAATCTATAAGGTAAATGATACAAAGTTTGTTATATATCAGTATTATTTAATTACCACTTGCCATAAACCCCTTTGTCAAAATTAGGTCAAACTATAATATTTATATTAAAATTGAAAATGAAATTGGGTACAAATCAGGAGGTTCGTGAACAGATTGAGAGAACGATCTATTTCTTCCAGAAATTCAGTTCCATTGGAGTAACCAAATGAGTGGCTTGGTTCACTACCGACATCTTGATAGTTGTTGTTTTGGTATCGACGGTGGTGATTGCAAAAATCAAAAGAACAAACAAGTGATTTAAACAAAAACTTCAAAACAAATGAACATTGCCAATTGATACCTGGCTTAAATGGACAGGTTAGAAAATATCAGAGATCGAGCTGCCCCCTACGACGGTCCTACGTGTTTCATGGTGGTCGACGGCCAGAGAATTGGTGTTTGAGAGGTGCAACGAGCGTGTGTGAACAATCACCGTGTAGATTGGTTTGTCGTAGATTCAATCGCTATGCATATGGTCGGAGATGGAGAGATCAGAGAGTTAATCCTGGAATGATTATTATACATTTTTACCAATTTACCCTTTTTAATAAAACATGAGGGTACATAAATGAGTGGCTAAGATTTGTTCTCATTGTTCTCACAAAAGATGGGTGTTCTTATTTAAACCCTCCCCTATATATATATATATATAACTTATATAGTATTAGGGTTTCCAAAATGCAACAAAAATAATTAAATGCACACATTAATACTGGAACTTGACGTTTTTATTAATAACGTTGTAACGTACAAGTATAATTGCGTAATGTTACAGCCGCCGCCACCAAGGAGAGGTGGTCGGCCGGCTTATCAACAGAGAGAGAGAGAGAGAGAGAGAGAGAGAGAGAGAGAGAGAGAGACGAGTGAGAGGTAGAGGGAGAGGCTAGAGAGAGAGTGAGTGTAGAGAGAGAGTGAGTGTAGAGGGAGAGACTAGAGAGAGAGTGAGTGTAGAGAGAAAGACAAAGATATAGAGATTATAATATTTTTTAAAGAGGGTAATTTAGTAATTATACATGAACTTAACTGAAAAACTTAACCTCCATCCAAGTCAGGGACCATCGATGAAACAATACAAACCACAGATCCCATACGTGTAATTTCGAAAGGCTGGGGAGCAGAGTTTAAATTTGGGCAAACCACAGGGACCATCCGTGCAGTTTACTCAAAATATAATAAATACATTTTATATCTGAAAATCATTGTTTGAAATACAATATTTTAAACGTATAAGGAGTTACTTTCAAATTAATGGCATTTTTTTTATATCTTAGCTTAAATAGATTTATTCTTATTACTTTTGATATTTTTGTTTTGTTGTACATGCAGTCTACAAGTTAACAACCACGGTCTGGAAGATATATTTTCAAAAGTTTGAAAATAGTTTTACGTGAATATGAATGTTTTTTTACAATAAATCATTAAGAGGTTGATAAATATTTTATATTTTTTTGGTTGTAAATAAATTTTTTTATTTTCAGTATAATATGTAATCTAACTTTTCTTAATTATACTTACAAATTTATATATATAAACTAAATTGTTCAACCCGTGTATCACACGGGTACATAACCTAGTAATTAAACATACTAGATTTAACGTTTGGTAGGCAGGAATGAGAGGTGGAACCGTGGAATGGAATGAAGAAAAATGTATTTGGTTAGTCAAGGTAATAGAATAATCAATTACCTCATCCATTCCATCTAAAAACCCAAAATTCATTCCATCAATCCCCTTGTTTGTTTTTCCATTCCATATTTCCATTCCCCCTGTAATCCTTCATCACCGTCAACCACCACTTCTACCCACCTCGACCACTACCACTCATCGCCATCACCACCGACCACCATTTGCTGCCACCACCGCCACTCTCCGTCACCGACCACCACCACCGCCATCCACCACCAAGCACCGATCGGCAACACTGACAATCCCCGTCACCAACCATCGCCACTGCTAACCGCCGTTGCTACCACTCACTGTTGCTGTCACTCCCTGTCGCCACCCATCGCCACGGACCACCACCCCCGCCACCGCTACTACTATCACCACCAAACATTGCCACCCACCAACCACCGCCACCATCAACCACCACCCATCGTCGTCCCCGCCACTGTCCACCAATACCACTATCGTTGCCGCCACTTCCGTTGTCGCTGTCACCGAACGCCACCCACTGACCACCACAAACCACCGTCGCCGGCACCATTGTCAACCTCTACCACTTAACACGGCTGATTTTATTCTTTCGTCTTTTCCTTCCTATCAAACAATACAAATTAATGATTCATTCCATTCTTACTTAGTAACCAAACAAGACCATATGGTACTAATAATCCATTTGCCTATTTCATTACCATCAATTCCATTCTCTCATCCATTTCATTACCCCACACCAAACATACCTTAAAATTAAATTACTAATTGTTGATTTAAGATATTGACTTTTTTTTTTTTTTTTTTTTTTTTACATTTTGATAATTCATTTTAATTAAATAAAATGATTTTTTTTTGTATAATAAAGTATTAAGATTAATTCTGAGATTTGTAAATATTATTTCGTCACTCGCCCGATCTCACTCACTTTCTGGCGTTGGAGAACACAAAAAGCCAACACAAGGTACTCGATCATTCTCTCTAATTTACCTTCCTATCTATTGATTCCAAATCTTTCGTAATTCAAACGAATATTATTGTTTCTTATTCAGGTAATCTGTACGTAACGCATTCAATCAGTTATCACATAATGCATGCTTCTTTTTATAATAACCGCTTCTGATCACGCTGTTATAGAAACAAATCTATTATCATTTGCTTCATTGATTTGTTCGTGTTTCGAAATTCTTCATTATAATCCGTCTAAGTCATAGATACTGAGGTGATCTAATGCATTTTCGTCGGTAAATCGTCTATACTGAGGTGATCTAATGCATGCATAGAGTATGCATTTCATAATAGTTTAACCACGACACGTTTGATAATATGGTTAACGTAAGTAGATCGTTACATTTATAGGATTCATTAGAAGGTAACGTTAATTTATCGTAATTTAACGATATATATAACCATTGTTGGTTCATAAGGAATGTTGTGCCTCTTAATTAAGAGTCATGTTATTTACACAATATCAAAAAGTAAGTTTGCACAGCCCTCTACGGCCCGTAGAGGGCTCTACGGGCCGTATAGAGGGTCAGTGTAATAAATGCTCAACCCTCTACGGCCCGTAAAGCCCTCTACGGGCCGTAGAGGTGGGTTGGTCGAGTGCATTTAAACCCTAGACGGCCCGTAGAGGGCTCTACGGCCCGTAGGCAGTACGAGGTACGATGTCATTGAATGAAGTGTCTGACATTCAGTGTGTCAGTCTGAAAAAGCTAACCCTCTACGGGTCGTAGAGGGCTATACGGCCCGTAGAAAACCTGGTTGTTGGGAGCATTAAACCCTATACGGCCCGTATAGGCCTCTACGGCCCGTAGAGGGTCCAGATATATTCTTCTTCCTTGTCTTCTTTCTTCAGTTAACGAAAGAAAATTTAAAAACGCGGTGCACAAAAATCCGATCGATTCCAAGCTACCACGATGTCTTCGGGTCACTACGGTAATGTTTCGGATGAATGGGAGTATTCGTTTAGCCTATCTCACGTCTCGGAAAGCCTTTTCGGAGCCGTGGTGGAACGTGGTGAGGAGGAGGTTAGCTCCGTTGTTCGCTATGGTGACGGGAATGCACTACCCGATTTGAACCTGCTGCCCGATTTGAACCAGGAGTACGTAGAAGAACCGGGGTCATTTTACTTGCCTCCGCCAAGTCATCCACAGTACAAGGGAGGGATTAATTATTACATAATTAAAATGATTTAAAAAAAAAAAAAAAGCCTATCTACGGGTCGTATAGACCTATACGGGCCGTAGAGGCTGCCTAAGACTGGGTTATGTTATATTAAAACTTTCCAACTAAGAAACCAGCGAACTGGTAGCCCAGATGGTCCCCATATGCTTAATAAGACTTTGTGTGTGTGATTGTGTGATAATGTGCCTAAGATCGAACCTCGTCCCAAACGTTTTTGGTTTTTTTTTTTGTCTACGACCAGTAGGGGCCTATACGGGCCGTAGGCACCATAAAACACCAATCTTCTGCTTCTTCATCCTCAAAAATATTAAGACTACTTCTACGAGCCGTAGAGGCCTCTACGGCTCGTAGGCAATCATTAGCAATGATTGTATGATTACCAATCATTGGTAATGAGTACCTACGAGCCGTAGAGGCCTCTACGGCTCGTAGAAGTCTGAAAAAAGTGGCTCTACGAGCCGTAGAGCTCTCTACGACCCGTATAGGGTTGTCTGAATAAAATTTCTTCTTGTGCAAATAGTGGGAGCCTTAATTAATCATCTAACCTGTTTTGGGCTTAGTTTGCTACGAAGCACATAAAAACTTCATAGTTAAGCGTGCTCGGTTGGGACTAGTATTAGGATGGGTGATCTTCTGGGAAGTCTCCATTGCCGGGTAGGGGTGTTCTTTGGGTTTTTCGGGTCGGGTTGTTCGGGTTTTGGGTTGGGAAAAAGTGACCTGATAACCAAACCATTTAAAGTTCGGTTTGGTTCGGGTTCGTGTTAGTTCGGGCCGGTTTATTCGGTTTTCGGGTTAGTTCGGGCCGGTTTATTTGGTTTTCGGGTTTAGATGTAATATGAAAGAAAATTATATATTCTTCACAAAATTCATCATGCGATTTAAAAAATATTATCAAAATTCAAATATTAATTGACAATATGATATGATAATGTTTTCAAAAGTCCTAAAGCTTAACCTTTAGATACCAAAGACTCTAAACCAAAACACAATAATAAAAGTAAATGCATTATTTGTTCCGGTTTCAGATTTTGGGTTTATTAGGTCGGGTTGTTCGGGTTTATTGCTAGGAAAAAATGACCTGATAACCGAACCATTCAAGGTTCGGGTTAGTCAGGTTTGGGTTTTTCGGTTTTTCTCTAATTTGGGTTCGTGTGGCTTCAGATTCGGGTCGGGTTCGGATAAAAATAAACACCCCTAGCCGGGGTAAGCAAAAACAAATCTGTTAGCTCTTCATGGGCAAAACGGACAATATTGGTGGTATGAGAGGCCGGATGTTACATCTTTGGTGTTTAATTGTTATGAATTCATCATATTCATCGTGTTTTGTGTTTGAACGATCTAATGCACACGTATAATCGTACATGCAGGTGAAATATCAGTGATATTTTCGTTTGATGATTGACGGATAAACGAGCCATAGTTTACGGAATGAAAGAGAGTAAAAGCAATTTGTCATCAAAGGAACACATTGTTTATGCTTCATGGGCAAAGGAAGTGCATGAATGTGAAGAAAAGTATCTAGTGAAGAGAGAACATGGTTTATCAGACGATGAAGTAGCGAACCGGTTGCAGATCTATGGGAGAAACGAGTTTGAGAAACATGAAGGGCAGTCTATTCTCAGTCTGATATTGGATCAGTTTAATGATACTCTAGTTAAGATTTTACTT
Source organism: Ambrosia trifida (assembly GCA_028751855.1). Taxonomy (NCBI): domain Eukaryota; kingdom Viridiplantae; phylum Streptophyta; class Magnoliopsida; order Asterales; family Asteraceae; genus Ambrosia; species Ambrosia trifida. The sequence continues at coordinate 23,361,394 of CM054127.1, forward strand.
GCTGCAGCTGTCATTTCTTTTGTTTTGGCATGGTATGATGGAGACAAAGGCGAAGAAACAGAGGTTACCGCCTTTATTGAGCCGCTGGTTATCTTTTTGATACTGATTGTTAATGCAATGGTTGGTGTTTGGCAAGAGAATAGTGCTGAAAAAGCTCTAGAAGCGCTTAAAGACATTCAATCAGAACAAGCGACTGTGATACGCAATGGAAAAAAGGCGTCAATTGTTCCTGCAAAAGAACTTGTTCCAGGCGATATAGTGGAGCTTCGGGTGGGAGATAAAATCCCTGCTGATATGAGGGTATTACAGTTAATTAGTTCGACTCTTAGGGTTGAGCAAGGTTCATTGACTGGAGAGAGTGAAGCTGTTAGTAAAAGTACGAAACCGGTTGCATTTGATAGTGATATTCAAGGGAAAAAGTGTGTTGTATTTGCAGGGACAACAGTTGTGAATGGGAATTGTGTCTGTTTGGTTACGGCTACTGGGATGGATACCGAGATAGGGAAAGTGCATTCTCAGATTCATGATGCGTCACAGAATGAAGAAGACACGCCGTTGAAGAAGAAACTAAATGAATTTGGAGAAGTTTTAACTATGCTAATAGGGTGCATATGTATATTGGTTTGGCTTATTAATCTGAAGTACTTTCTTGATTGGGAGTATGTTGACGGCTGGCCGAAGAATTACAAATTTTCGTTTGAAAGATGCACGTATTATTTCAAAATTGCGGTTGCATTAGCGGTTGCTGCAATTCCTGAAGGTTTACCTGCTGTAATTACTACTTGTTTGGCCCTTGGGACGCGTAAAATGGCTCAAAAGAATGCTCTTGTTAGGAAATTACCAAGCGTTGAGACACTTGGGTGTACAACGGTTATCTGTTCCGATAAAACTGGTACTTTGACCACTAACAATATGGCTGTGACTAAACTTGTTGCTATGGGTCAAAGAGCAAATGATGTCCGGCCGTTTATTGTAGAAGGAACCAGTTATGATCCTTCAGATGGAAAAATACAGGACTGGCCTGCTGGCAAAATGGATGTTAATCTTCAAACAGTTGCGAAAATTGCTTCATTGGCTAATGATGCTGGCATTGAACAATCTGAAAAAGGTTTTGTTGCAATTGGGATGCCCACTGAAGCAGCATTGAAGGTATGACATATAAACATGCCCTGTTTTCATCGCATATTAACTTAAGTTTAGTTGAATAAATGGTTCATTAACCGGCTTTAATTTCAGGTTCTTGTTGAGAAAATGGGACTTCCTGCTGGAATGAATAGCGGTTCATCTACTACAGGTTACAGTGACTTGTAGCGAATTTACTTTTCTTATATGATATTTTTTTGTTTTGTTATTTATATCTTAACATATATTTTTTTTTGTATTTATGTAAAATATAGGTTGTTCTGAGGCATGGAATAAACTTGAAGGAAGGATTGCCACCCTAGAGTTCGACCGCGATAGGAAATCTATGAGTGTCCTTGTTTCCTCCAGTTCTGGAAGAAAGTCACTACTTGTAAAGGTAAGCATCTCTCATCAGTTTTCAAAAATCGGATAACGTTATAAATAATTTAAAACAAAAGAGATTTGTGTTGACTGAAGTCTTTCTATGCAATATATCATTTTATAGGGTGCGGTAGAAGGTTTGTTGGAAAGAAGCTCATACATCCAGTTGCTTGATGGTTCAACTGTTGAATTAGACCAAAAGGCAAAAGAAGTTATCTTAGATAACCTTAACGCGATGTCAAAAGGTGCACTACGCGTTTTGGGTTTCGCATACAAAGAGGAGCCTGAACAATTTAAGACATATACTGGCAATGAATACCATCCTGCTCATAGTCTTCTACTTGATCCAGCAAATTACTCTTCAATTGAAAGTAACTTGGTGTTTGCTGGCATGGTTGGGCTGCATGTGAGTGGTTAAAATGGTTTTATAGTTGTTTTTGATATTTTATCCGTTTAGAGCATATGTGACAACCTATTTAGACTCGGGTATGTTCAATCTTGAACGGGTAGCTTAAGTGGAAACGGGTCAAATGGTACATTGGGTTGAATGTTGTCCGATGTCCGGTATGTCTTTTTAGTGAATAAAAACCTCTTAACATTTTTAGGGAAACATTTTGTCCCATTCGAGATTGCTATTGAAATGAGCTGAATTTGTAATTACATTTGACAAATTATTTTCAAAAAAACATTTTTTATTGTCTGAAAACTTGTTTCAGTACAATCTAACCGGCCAAACCCACACAGAAATAACCTTTTACTCATGAATGGGTTGAGATTTTGGTTGTGCTTTATCTCGAATGGGTCAAATGAATTGAACACATTGAGAGTGTAATTAAAACATATAACTAGTGATGAGTTTATAAATATTTCTAAAAATTGACAAAAGCAACCCGACTTGTGCAGCCATTTTTGCCCTGTACCAAATTGACCCGTTACTAGGGGTGTAAATGAGCCAAACAGAGCTTGTCTAAGCTTAAGTTCAGCTCATTTGTTATTTCTTTAATTTTTTTAAATTTACATACATTTATACTTGATATATTTAAACTTACAAATTTTATATATAACATAATATATACTATTTAGTTATTTTCATAATAATTTTAATGTAATAGTTATTATATATATATATATATATATATATATATATATATTTGATATGTTAAATAGAAATTGTACAAATAATAGACTCGTATACGCTTGCGAGCATAGGAGAGCTCGATAAGAGAAGTTTGGGCTTGAGCTCGGCTTGATCCAAGCTTTTAACGTGAGAGTGGCTCACCTCGTTTACACCCTTCCCGTTACCCAACCAGCCTCAAGGCCGTTTTGCACACTATATACTCTATAGCTATTGAAAAGTTCTCAACTCATGGTTAGTTAATCGATATGTGAAGGATCCACCTCGGAAAGAGGTTAGGCAAGCCATTGAAGACTGCAGAGCAGCAGGAATTCAAGTCATGGTAATCACAGGAGACAACAAGAACACAGCAGAAGCAATTTGTCGTGAAATAGGCGTGTTTGGATCAGATGAAGACATCAGATCCAAAAGCATAACAGGAAAAGATTTTATGGAACATACTGACCCAAAACGCCACTTAACACAAAAGGGAGGCCTTCTATTTTCTCGGGCTGAACCACGCCACAAACAAGAAATAGTGAGATTGCTTAAAGATGCAGGTGAAGTTGTTGCAATGACTGGTGATGGTGTCAATGATGCACCTGCTTTGAAACTGGCTGATATTGGCATTGCAATGGGCATTGCTGGGACTGAGGTATATCCAAAGTTTGTTACTTAAAACAATGATGGTATTTAACATCAGATCAAAATCATTGGACCAATTCGAGTGTTTTTTTTTTTTTTTTTTTTAATCCAGGTTGCAAAACAAGCTTCTGACATGGTGTTAGCAGATGATAATTTTAGCACAATTGTGGCAGCAGTTGGAGAAGGCAGGTCTATTTATAACAATATGAAAGCCTTTATCAGGTTAGTTTCTTTCCCTTTTCATAATTTTCAAAAAACATTATTACCCTCACCACTAGAGGGGTTGACAGTTGAAACAAGTCGTACCTCCTAAACCGAAGCAACTAAGCTGGTTCGGACGGTTAGAGATTCAGACAGTCAGGTTTTTAACTAATTAATTGTCCGCGGACAGTTGAAGTTTGGAACTGTCGCTATGTAACCAAAGTGGCCATTTAACCTGTTATTTGTATTTCTTTTCTTTTTTTTTTTCTTTCTTTTTTTTTTTAAAGAAAAGTAATTATGCAGATGTAATATGTATTGTATTCATCAAGCAAATTTATAATCCAAATTTGATTTGAAAAAAAAAAGTTAAAAAAAATTTATTTGGTTATAGCGGTAGGTTCAAAAATTCATTAACATTTTTTTAGTTTACGGTTTGTTTCGGTTTGGACAGTGCCAATGGTTTCTTTAACTTTTATTATGTATGTATTTTTTATTTTGCAATATACAGTTATGTATATATCATTATAGTGAACCATTTTTATTATTCTAAAATTTCAATACACATTGATGATTTTGAACAAAATGGCTAGCCAAAACCGCCAAACTGGTCCGACCATGCAACATTGCAACCCAACCCTGTTTAATTTGTCGTTTTTGTAGTTAGCGATGCAACTCATAGTTTTAAGAAAATCTACAAAACCAGACCGTAAAAAAAGTAATTTTGATACATTGATTAATTGGAGTTACAAAACATATTTTGGACACAGGTATATGATATCTTCAAATATTGGTGAGGTTGCATGCATATTTTTGACTGCTGCTATGGGCATTCCAGAAGGTCTTATTCCTGTTCAGCTTCTTTGGGTCAATCTAGTAACTGATGGACCACCCGCGACAGCCTTGGGTTTTAACCCACCCGACAAATACATCATGAAAAAGCCTCCTCGTAGAAGCGATGATTCGTTGATTAATTCTTGGATTTTATTTCGCTATCTGGTATGATGCCTTTTGAATAATTCTCATGACTGGCGTCAGATAATGTTTTCATAACTAGATCTGTCGTTGAACCGGTTGTCTTATTGGTGTAGTGACATGACCAGTTTTAAAAACTAGATTATGTCACAATATTTAAAATATGAAATGTGTTAATTAAACAAAATATAAAGTTTGAATGAAAAAATATTGTTTTGAAATCCTTAAATGAGATTTGGTTATTAATAAATATCTTAATGCTCTTTCAAATGGAAAAAATAATATTTTTTTTTAAATCCGGTCCAAGGTGGGTAGGTTTGTAGGCCTATTAAAAAAGAGACGGTTATGATACACTCAAACCGGCTCTGTTATGATAACCATGTTGTTTATAACTTGCAACATGTGAATTGTGATGCAGGTGATTGGAACGTATGTTGGAATCGCAACTGTTGGAATTTTCATTATATGGTTCACTCGTGATTCTTTTTTTGGAATCGACCTCAGTGGAGACGGTCATAGCCTCGTGACGTACTCCCAACTATCACATTGGGATGAATGTAGATCCTGGAAGCATTTCACTGTCTCGCCCTTTACAGCTGGCGAACATGTGTACAAATTTGATTCTGACCCGTGTGACTACTTTCGTGGCGGGAAAATTAAAGCCATGACTCTTTCACTGTCGGTATTGGTGGCGATCGAGATGTTTAATTCCTTAAATGCGCTTTCAGAAGACGAGAGCTTGTTGACTATGCCACCTTGGGTTAACCCATGGTTACTTGTGGCAATGTCCGTATCCTTTGGGCTTCATTTTTTGATTTTATATGTTCCATTTCTTGCTCAAATTTTCGGCATTGTTCCGTTAAGCGTGAACGAGTGGCTTCTCGTGTTGACGGTTGCTTTTCCCGTTATATTGATCGATGAAATACTCAAGTTTGTGGGTAGGCGGAATAATGCGGCTCGGTCAACCTCTAGGTCTTCGAAGCACAAGTCAGAATAAGAGGAAGGTTCGTTATTTTGGATTGCTAATTTGGGAAGAAATAGCATTTGTCTTAGAATAGGAAAGTTTTTGTTTTAAGTTTATGGTTTGCACTTTCATTTAAATAAAAAAGTAGGATTGATATATGATACATGTTTTGGTTTTGGCCTTTGGGAAAACACAGACTAAAAATCAGCCAAATAATTGTCAAGTGGTGGAAGGTTGGTTATATTTTGTTGTACTTCCATTTACATAATTTAGTTTCTTTTAATGTGAATTTCCAACACAACATGAAACATGATAGAAATACGATAAAAAATAATCAGGTTTTGTGGTTTTATATTTAACAAGTTATGTATGTTTATACAATGTTGTGTTGGAAATTTACATTAAAAGAAACTAAATTACGAAAATAATCAGGTTTTGTGGTATCATATTTAACTTAGTTTTATATTATCAATCTTCTGTTATCTCTTGGAGCCTATGCTGTACTTTCGATCACCACAAACACCAACTATAAATGATGTGTATATGTATGTTTATACAATCTAAATATATATTGTGATGATCAACACAATTACCACACTACAAAACCATAGTAAGTAGGATTTATTTATTTTTATCAAATCTCTTAATGAATTATTGAAGCCAATTATTTAATTTGACTATATCCTTCAACTTTGCATAACCATCTTGAAAAAGGACCAACACTATTCATGCATCCGTATCCTTTGAAGATAGCAACCGACATAATGTTATTGAAAATGAGGTAAGTCATGCATACATACCGAAAGAACCCAAAGCTTTTAGTCTTGGACGATCACGACAAGTATAAGATATATAATGTCTATATATCCTCGTGAAGTAGACTTGGTCTCTATATCCTTTTGTAGAAGACTCAGTCGCATTGCATGATAATTATTAATTGAACTAGGTGTATTAATACGAGCGTTGCGCGTTTTTCACATGACGCGTTAATGCGGATTTTCCAAACTCACTATTTAAACAAACTTACTCAATGCCCAACATGTTATCATTCAATTCCGTAACAAATATGTTAATTCAAAATTCAACCAATATGATGAAAACCCACAATCATTCGACTTAACCTCACCCAGAAGCCATGTATTTAGTCATCATCAATGGGTACACAACAACCCACACAGAAGCGAATCGGAGGTCAAATGGTGAATAAAATAATAAAGTTTTAGAATAAAATAATATGAATAAAATAATAATATAATTAAAAAAAAGTTTTTAAATAAAATAATATAAATAAAATAATATTATAATTACTATTCGTTTAGAATCACTATTCATTAGGTTTGTTTATTAATGTTATATAATATATTTTTGTTGGTTTAATGAAAACACACTAAAAGTATATAAAAGTCATAAAATTACAACATTTTGTGAAATTGTTTATGGTATGTATTAGATACGAAAGAACACGAATAGGGCTTTGTTCATTTTCTTGTTAAGGAAATTATGCACTCACGAACAGTTCATGAACACTTGCCGAACGAGATTTTCTGTTCGTGTTAATTCGTTTGTTAAGAAAACACTTGTATTCGTGTTCGTTTGTTAATTTGGTTCATGAATGCACATGAATACAAACTAACATTAATGAACACAAACAAGTGTTCATAAACACAAACGAATATAAAGAAGTGCTCATGAACGGAAACAAACACAAACAGACATATATTAACTTTCGAATAAGATATAATTCACATACATTAAGACATTAGCTAAATTCATCCAAAATATAACTTAATTATCCAAACATACTTAGTACCTAACATAATACTGGTAAACATAATAAAAAGTAGTGTCTCAAAAAACTAAGTTCACACCAGAGGTGAATAGAGGAGGGCGTCAATGCTGGAAGGTGGAAACATATAATAAGCGTTGATACTAAAAGTAGGTTTATTGATCTCGTATACTGATATATTTACCTCACATATATTATTTATTTATTTATTTGGGCAAAATAAAAGAAAATAATAAATTATAAAAATCAAAAACCCTATTAAACTATCAAACACAAAAGAGCATAAACGAACACGTCACCGGACGTTCACGAACATAAACGAACGAACTTTGCCTCTGTTCATGTTCGTTTGTTCAACTAAACGAACAAATTGTTTTGTTCGTCTTCGTTCCTTTATTAAACGAACGAACACAAATGAACCCCCCCCCGAACGGTTCATGAACTGTTTGCTGAAAATTTAGTTCGTTTGCAGCCCTAGTATTTATATTAAGATAAAGCAAGAATGAAGAGCCTCCGCCTCAACTATTTTGTTGGTTTACTCACAAGCTTTCTTTCAATTCGACGTTCCAAGTTTTATAAGAACTAGAAATGTGCTTGTGCGTGTTACGCCGGATTAAACCACCGAAGAAATTAACATCCTCGAAATTTATTAATAAGTAAAGCAACTAACAAGTTTTCTTGTTTAGGGTTTGTGTTGCGAAATGTCGCCAGAAAAGGTCAACCTATATGACAAGTTTTCTTGTAGTGAGAAAGCTACAGGATCTAAGGAAGCTGATTAAAGTGGGTGAGATAAAGTGTAAAATTAAAGTACAATCATACTTTCTATAAGCATCTAAAATTATTATATACATAATAATATAAAGGGTTAATTGTTATTTTTGTCTTTGTGGTTTTGGCCAAATTGTCAAAATAGTATAAAATATTTTTTTTATCTTATCTGGACCCCTATGCTTTTCATTCCATGCAATTCCCGTCCTCTCCCCTAATGCTATCCATTCTCTTACTGTTAAGTCAGAGACATTTTTATCCATTCAGTTTTAAAATCTTTTCTCGTTATTTCGTCCCTCCCCCATTTCACCCTGAATCAAGATAAAATCAACTAGACCCTAACCCCCCCCAGATGATCGGTGATGGTGGATAGATGGTGAATAGTGGTAGTGGGTTTGTGGTGTAGGTAACAGACGGTTAAAGGGTTATGGTTCGGATGATATGAAAGTGATGGTGTTTGAAGTGTTGCACACAAACTCTTGTTTTTCACTGTACTCCACCAAATTTTGCTGCAAATTCATCAATAATTTGGTTTCGCCCATTTTTAATCCATCCAACTCGTTTCATATCATTTGATGACGAGCCTTATGTTCTTTCTATTATGTTTCCCATATATCGTTCACCTTCATGTATTTGGTCATTTGAAGCATAAAATCTTCTGAAAGGGTTAGGAAGATGATGCCTATAGCCATGAACTTCTTTCTTTTTTCTATTCTTGCCCTTTTCTTGATCAATCGCACGTTGCAAGCCATATGCACCCAACACGATCTTCAGCGTAACCAACCATTCTACGTAATTGGTCGAGTTTAACTTTGGTTCCTGCATAAATAAATCACATATCGATTCTTTCACCAATCCTAAGCTCCATTCTTTTCCTGAACTCGGTTTTTTGTCACATGCCACGATCTGCCTTCAGTTTCCTTTCCTGCGCATGAACAAACACTGAACCAGATCTAAACGAAAAACTTTACTGAATTGAAAACCAACCACACAGAGACTTGGGTAGTTGTATTCCGACCAAGACCTGAAAAAACGACGGCGAGTGGGGCAACCGTGTGCTGCCACGCTTCAACAAAAATAGGCACATTAAAAACTTTTAGCCACATGAGTGGGTGCGTGCAATGTTGGTTGAGTGGTAGCTTGGCGGTGGTGGCTTAGTCACATTGTGTCGGTGCTGCTGGTGGTGGTAGTATGGTGAAAAGTATTGATGACCACTTAACCAGTCAAAGTAATAATTGTAGTCAAAGTCTTCCTTGCATCATGTCTCAAGACTAGCTTCATGTATTATGCCCAAAGACTAGCACCTAGACTTGTGCCCCATGATTAGCTACTTCCTCATTTTACTTCTTCCTTTATGTATTTATATAGGAGGTTGTTTCCTCCTTGTCATGTACCAATTTTTATCAATCAACAACATATTTCATTTCTATCTCTACATTTCTCACAATCTACTTTGCCATTTTGAGAGTCGATAATTAAAAACCGAGCAGCCCTCCGGCTGCGGGGCTAAATAAAACCAAATAGAAAAACGCTTCAGCTTGATTTCTATAAAAAGAGACTCTGAAATACATTTTGGCTCTGGTCGAGTTTCTATGAGCTACATGTTAGCTCTAATATCAGTTATTGGCCTCAATGATCAGACAATTAACTTAATCAAACAAATGAACAAACATGAGGGTATGAGAGACAATCTGGACTCTTTTCAGTATATTCAAATTGAAGGAGAACGCAATGCCATTCAATTCAAATCAAATCAAATCAAAGCAAACAAATCAAAAGTTATGCATAAACTTAACATGACTGGTCCCTGACTATGTTATGCCAGAGACCAACCATGTTACGTTTATGCATAGCATTAGACCAATGAGGTGGTTTCCAGTAAATAGTGTATTAAATAATCGTGAGACATACCACATGAACTAACCGTGTAATTAATCCTATTTATAAAACTATTCAAAAAATTGCTAAAAGAACAATTTATTCCTAAAACATGACTCTTTATCTTTAACAATAATAAAGCAAACTCTAAATATGATATTCAAAACAGAACCTAACTTTTATTTAATGGGAGAGGCTAACGTAAAAAGTGAGTTATTGTACAAAGTGTAAGAAACAATATGGAGCGTATGATTAAATTTGATAACCAGGGCACGGTGGTAATTTCTTAGCGTCATTAAAGTTCCACCCCCATTTTTAAAACAGTCATAACTTTGTCATACGACATAATTTTTTAAAAAAAATTATACCATAAAAACAAGCTTTTCATCCTCTTTCATTTCCATACCATATTGCTATACTTTTTTTTTGCTTGGTTGATAGTACTTGCGTCTAAATGTAAACACTTGATATTATTACTTGCGTTTAAACATGTCTGAACCAGAACAAGCCTAGTAGTAATATCTGTACTTAAATTTTTTTTTTTGCTGGGTTGAAAATACTTGCATCTAAATGTAAAACACTTGATATTATTACTTGCGTTTAAACATGTCTGAACCAGAACAAGCCTAATTGACATGCTAAATGATTTAATTCCCTAAAGGACATACTAGCTTATGGTTTCCACCATTTTGTCCTTAACTAAGTGTAGAACCTAACTCTCAGATTGGTTACAAAGATGCATAAAATAATCAGCAAATATTATTTGACATCTAATAAGTAAAAAACAACTCATTTGATTCATAGATTTTGCATAACATACTACACAATTATAATTATCAACTTAACATAAACATAACAGTTACTAAGAGGTTTCTGTAAGTGATGAATATGCATGATGCTACAAAATGCAATTTTATTATGTCTTAAGTAACGTTGGTTTGATTTATAATTAAACTGAATTTGAATAGGAACATTTTACCTCTAACTGTATCATATTTGAAGTTAAAAATAAACCATTTGACCTCACAATTGAAAGTTAGCATGTCATTTAGGGAATTAAATCAGATTTTCAAGGTATGTTTAAACATACTTCAGGAATAACTTCAACCAGCAGATCTGCACCCCTTCCGATAAACCAGTCTACTTATCACAACAATAACAATTAGGCTTGTTCTGGTTCAGACATGTTTAAACGTAAGTAATAATATCAAGTGTTTACATTTAGGCGCAATTACTATCAACCCAGCAAAAAAAAAAAAATTTAAAAGTACATATATTACTACTAGGCTTGTTCTGGTTCAGACATGTTTAAACACAAGTAATAATATCAAGTGTTTATATTTAGACGCAAGTACTATCAACCCACCAATTTTTTTTTTTTTTTTTTTTTAAAAGTATAGTAATGTGGTATGGAAATGAAAGATGATGAAAAACTTGTTTTTATGGTGTAATTTTTTTAAATAAAATAATGTTGTATGAAAAAGTTATGACCGTTTAAAAAATGGGGGTGAAACTCAACCATTTTGGGTTATACTTATACCTATTTTGCCATTCTTATTCTCTTTTAGAAACTCACCTATATTTTTTCTCTTTTAATCTCATCCATTAATTTATTTTGATTAAAGATCCAAAATACTTCTTACACTTTGTATGCTATACAACTTTGGACCCTAACATGGAAAAAGAAGAAGAAAATACCGTATATCCAAGTTGATATATTAGCTGCATTTCACTAAGTATCTGTTTTGTATATCTAGTTATTATACAAAGATAATATAATACAGAAAATTTGCACGATTCGCATCTAACAGCATGGCGACAGAATCTACCAACTCCATTATCGAACAAGAACAAAATACAAAATATTCGACCACAAAGACGCAACTAGCTAGCTGCTTGTAGCATGCTGCACAAATATATATGGCTCACGCCGTCGTCGTTTTCATATAAAACATATACCAAAAGACCCGAAAAGGTAGTTTAATAGCTCCAAATCAAAACCTTAATTAGAATATTGCAGGCTCTATTTAATATATCATCAAGAGACAAAAAAATCATGAATTTAAGATCATGTTTTGATTCAAAATTCAGTATTCTTGACGCATAGTGAAACCAAAATACATTAGCAGAGAGTATTCTCATAAAAAAAGGAATTGGAATTAAATAATCCTAAATTTTTTGAATTGCAAGACAGTAATTCCAACTTGAAAATTGGAATCTTACATGTTTAATTTGTCTTGGTTTTTATGAACAAAACTAAGGGCATATTTGGATAAACTTTAAATCAAAAAGGACTTTTAGTTAAAAATACTTATTAACTTATGACTTTTTAAAAATTTTTTTTTAAAAAAGTGTTCGGATTAGTTTATGTGGTGGGGAAAAACAATAAGTTGATAAGTTATTTTGTAAAAAGTGTTTGGTTTAACTTATTTATGTAAAAAGACCAAAAAGGGTATAAGGAGGGAAGGTATAGGGATACAAGAAGGGCATGTAGGTAAATAACTATCAATAAGTTATAAGGAGGTTCAAAAAGTCAATCATCCCTTACTTTTCCAAAACAATTTATCAGACCATGGGGTGTGGCATCGGCAAGGGTCTTCGGTGGGTGAGGTGGCCCCCCTTGCCGACGGCAAACACCGCCCCCCCCGATGAGTGCTCGGCAAAAACGGTAACATTCCACCGAGCTCACCGTCCCACTTCCCAATGCACTTTTAAAAATCGAACGTTGGCCCACGACCGTTTGAAGCATTTTTTTTTTTTTTTTTAAAAAAAATTTAACTATTTTACTCCTATTTAAATACCCAAACCCCACAATTTACCCCACACTTTTTATACCAACTCCAATCTTTTATAAAAATTTTTATATAAATCTTCATGGATCCAAGGCGTCCTTTCTTCCCTAACACACCCGATAACCCCTCAAACCAACCCCCGTTCGGATTTCCTAACACACCCGGTACTCCCGCGACTCAACCACTATCTTTTGGCGCGTTTAACACCCCTTTGAATCCATGGCAATTTTAACAACAACCATGGCAAATGCATCCACCTCAAATGCAACAACCTCAATGGCAACCAATACCCGAAACACAAACACAACACGAGCACGATTTTGTTTCTTTGGCCTCGCACGATGATCACATACCCGAAACCCAACCGGCCCCAAGCAAAAAAAAACGTCAAAAAGGGGAAAAAACGGGCCCAAGAAGACGGTCCTAGTACCAAGGCCGATTCCATTCCTTGGACTCCCATCGAGTTGGAGGCGCTAGCACAAGCTTGGGTTATCGCTTCTACGGACCCAATACTAGGTAAATTTCATATTTTTTTTATAAACCTATCGTATATATATATATATGTATATATTTTTTTTAAATTTCATTTTTAATATTTTATAAAAACTAACTTTTTTTTTATATAATTGTAGCAACAAATCGGAAAAGATGCGGTTTTTGGAACCAAGTTGTTAAGGAATTTTTCAAGTTATTACAACGTGAAGAATACCGTCGGGTTCACTCCGTGAGTACCAAGTGTCGGGACTTGATGACAAAATGTCAAGCTTTTGGGGGTTTTTATCAAAGAGCTTGGAATAATCGTACGTCCGGGCAAAGTGATGAGAATGTGTTGAAGGTGGCTCTTGAAGCATACACCGACAAGCACGGGGCGTTTGGGTACATGAAAGCGTATGAGATTTTGGTGAAGTGTGAAAAGTTCAAACCAGTGCCTAATGAGGTGGAACAAGCGACGAGGTCTAAAACGAGCGCAACGGGGAGTTATAGTGGTGGTGGGTCGGATGCTCGTTGTACTATCAATATAAACGACGACCCGGAGTTTGAAGACGAGGCTCCACCAAGTGAGAGTGAGAGGCCGATTGGTAGGGACCGCGCCAAGAAAGCGGCGGCCTCAAAAGGCAAGGGTGTTGATACCGGCCACGCATCGAGAGATAAGGCGGTGGAAAAAATTGAAGAGTTGCTAAAAAACTTTAACGATTTTAAACAAGAGCAAACGGAGAGGTACTTGGAAAGAAAGAAGGAGAAGGAAGAAGCGGCGGCGAGGGATTTGGCGAGGCTAGAGATGGAAAGGAAGGAGAAAGAAGACGCCGCGGCGAGAGACTTGGCGAGGATAGAGTTGGAAAGGGACCGCCTCAAAATGGAAATGTCGAGACAGGAAACAACCGAATTTGCCTTGATGAGAGAACCTCTCGATAGCCTTGATGAAACGGAACGTGCGGTGGCGGCGAAAATAAAAGACAAAATCGCCAAAAAATGGCTTGGAGGAGCGTTTAATTGATAGTTTTTTTTTTTTTAATTTTATTTCCGGTTTTTAATGTATTTTCGTTTTTTTTTAATTTTCTATGTAATTTATTTTATGTTTAATGAAAAAATATTTTAATGAAATCTAATTTATAAAATAAATAAAAAATGAAATTAATAAAAAAAGGAAGGGGGAAGGGGGAACCATTTCCCCTACAAGGGGAGGGGGAAGGGGGAAATGACGTGGCGCTGATGTGGACAAGGGGGAAGGAAGGGGGAAGGGTGACTACACCCCATAGCCTCATAGGCAAACAAAAAGTCCTTTTCCTTTTGACAAACACTATTTTTTTTAACTTATTAACTTTTTGGAAAAGTTATAAGTTATAGGGGGGACGGGGCGCTACCACAATTGGGCAGGGGTACCTCACTACCAGCACGGTAACACCGCCGCCACCTGTGCTGGTAGGGCTCCCGTGGATCTTTTTCTGGTTCCATCTAACGGGCTGGTAGTGTGGGACGATGCAAACTTTTAGGTAATATTTATTCCTTTTTTGACCGTCTGACTTTCAAACGATCATATTTTTGTGACCGTTTTTAACTTTAGGCTAATTTTTAGTATAAAACCATAGCCAATTTTTATCAATTGGTCATCTTGAACTTGAAAACAAATGGCAAACCAGAATCCAAATCCAAATCCAATCCCGCCCCCGCTAAACCGTGTGCGAGCACCAATCTGGAGCTTGGAGGATGAACTCGCCTTGGTGAATAGCTATCTTGATGTTCAAGAGCAAGGAACCGGGGGAAGGCAAAGTTTTTGGAAAGCGGTGGCCACAAGATTCAACGAACAAATGGGTGAAAACACTCGTCCAACGGACGCGATATATGGAAAGTTTATATCGTTAAAGTCGAAGTGCGCAATATTTCAAGAATTATTCGTTAATGCGATGGACGGCAATCTGGCTTTAAACACAAATGGGTGGCTTGAAGAAGCCCGTAACCAATACCGAAACCTACACACTGATAACTACCTGAGGGTCGAGGTTTGGAGAGCTATGAGAGGGCGTTTTATAATTAAACATTAATTAAACATATTATTAAACGGTTTTATTTACGGTTTTAAATAATGTTTGATGTCATGTATTGATGTTATTTTATGGAATATTATGTAATTTTATTTTATTTAGTTTAATAATATGTTTAATTAATGTTTCTTTAAAAAATAATAAAAAACTAAAGATTTCAGTGAAGTGAATCAATGGAGTGCTGCCTACAAAAAAATGTTTCAGTGAAGTAAATCAGTGAAATGATGTGACGGGGCGCTACCAGAATTGGGCAGGGGTACCTCACTACCAGCACGGTAACACCGCCGCCACCCGTGCTGGTAGGGCTCCCGTGGACCTTTTTCTGGTTTCATCTAACGGGCTGGTAGTGTGGGACGGTGCAAACTTTTAGGTAATATTTATTCCTTTTTTGACCGCCTGACTTTCAAATGATCATATTTTTGTGACCGTTTTTAACTTTAGGTTAATTTTTAGCATAAAACCATAGCCAATTTTTATCAATTGGTCATCTTGAACTTGAAAACAAATGGCAAACCAGAATCTAAATCCAAATCCAATCCTGCCCCCGCTAAACCGTGTCCGAGCACAAATCTGGAGCTTGGAGGATGAACTCGCCTTGGTGAATAGCTATCTTGATGTTCAAGAGCAAGGAACCGGGGGAAGGCAAAGTTTTTGGAAAGAGGTGGCCACAAGATTCAACGAACAAATGGGTGAAAACACTCGTCCAACGGATGCGATATATGGAAAGTTTATATCGTTAAAGTCGAAGTGCGCAATATTTCAAGAATTATTCGTTAATGCGATGGACGGCAATCTGGCTTTAAACACAAATGGGTGGCTTGAAGAAGGTCGTAACCAATACCGAAACCTACACACTGATAACTACCCGAGGGTCAAGGTTTGGAGAGCTATGAGAGGGCGTTTTATAATTAAACATTAATTAAACATATTATTAAACGGTTTTATTTACGGTTTTAAATAATGTTTGATGTCATGTATTGATGCTATTTTATGGAATATTATGTAATTTTATTTTATTTAGTTTAATAATATGTTTAATTAATGTTTCTTTAAAAAATAATAAAAAAATAAAGATTTCAGTGAAGTGAATCAGTGGAGTGCTGCTTACAAAAAAGTGTTTCAGTGAAGTAAATCAGTGAAATGATGTGACAGTGTATAATTGGTTAAAATCAGTGAAACAAAATGAATAATCTAGGAGTGCCCCTTAAGGCCTAAGGAGGTGGAAATAAGGAGAGCCAAACATGCTCTAATAGAAATTAACCCAGTTAGTTTTCTGTCTTATTTTTTGCTAACTAAGACATTTTTTACACGTCATCTGACAACGTGCATTCTACGTAGGAAGAAAACTAACTGAGTTAATTTCAATTAGTTTTGGTCCAGTGAAATAAAAACCAAGATAAGTTAGGTCTGTTAGATTCCAATTTTCAAGTTGGGATTATTGTCTTCCAACACGACAAAATTGGGATTATTTAATTCCAATTCCCTCATAAAAAAAGATATATGATATATTACTGAATGATATATGATATATTACTGAATGATGAATGATTGAAATATTTTCACTTTAAAGGAAATTTTAAATTTGATAGGTATTTTCAGAATTTTGAAGTTAAAAACCAGAGTTAATTATTATTTGAGTCCCTATGTTTTCGTAATTTTAGCTAGTTGAATCCAAATCCAAAATGTTTAACTATTTGAGCACCTGGTTTTCTAAATTGTAACCATCTGAGTCCAATTTACTAACTTAATCCAATAAATCCGTTAAATTTTTGTGAAAAAGACAAAAATGCCCTCGCAATATAAAAACAAAATAAAAAAGATATTAAACCTAAGAATATATAAACCCAAATTGATATTTTTTAGTTCAGAACTCTAAACATATCCCCTCCCCTCTCTTTCTCTCACCTTTCCTCTCTATCTCACTAAACCTCGACGACCCTCACTCAAACCTCCACTTCCGTCTAGATCTGAAACTCCTACAACCACCACTTTCATCTTCCACCACTGTTCACCTTTGTCTAACATAGAAGACGATGGTCTAGCCCACACTATAAACATCGAAGAATCAAACCACCAACATCGGAGAATTGGATAACGATTTCTCCTCCTCTTCCTCCGACGCTTGAATGGGGTAACAGATCCGTGAGCCTCCAAACAACACCACATTTTCCGTCATCATCATCTGAGTTTATGACGAAACCCTAGCCGTTGATGTCTTCGTATGGTTTAATAATGGTCTGACGGAGAATACGATGCTTTAGGCGGTGAAGATGATGGTCTGACCGGCCTATTTAGGTTTAACTTAGGGTATCAAACTAGATGATTGTGGTGGTGGTGGTGGCAGGGTGCTTGTATAGTGTGTGGATTCTGGTGTTGTTAAGTGGTGAAATTAATTTGGGTTTGTAAGTAGATCTTAAGTTGAAGATATTAGATTCTAGCTAAGTGGAGGATGCTGGTGGGGGACCGTGGTGGTGCGATGGGTGTGGTGGTGATGTGATGGGTGAGGTGGTGGTACTGGTGGTTTAGATGAGAGAGACAGAGAGTGAGAGAGAGAAAGTCAGAGAGAGAGACAAAGATAGTGTGTGTTTGTGCACAACAATAATAATAAAATGTATAAATTAAAGTTTGTGCATCATTGACTTGTAGTTATGTTTAAATGACTAAAATACCCTTATAGTTAACAGGCTTGGTGGATGACGTTAGTAAATTGGACTCAGATTGATATAATTTGAAAAATCAGGTAGTTAAACATTTTAGATTTGGTCTCAACTAGTTAAACCTACTAAAACACATGAATTCAAATAGTAATTAACTCTAAAAGCTATCTAATAAATACTTAAATTAAGGGCCAAAGACCTTTTGGGCCAGCGGCACTTTGTGTCTCTCCAAAAGGGGATACCCGTGTTCAAATCTTGTTGGCAACGATTTTCTCCTAGAAAGCAAGCCACCCAGGCTATGAATAGACATGCCACTAAGCTCGAACACTAGCAATTAAAAAAAAATTAAAATTAAGGAACTTAAATAAGAGGCGAAGAAAGTTGAGAAATATGCTAAAGCTTGTGAGGAGAACCAACACGTTTTCGTACCCCTGGCATTTGATACCTTTGGCTCCCTGGCACCGGAAGCCATCCGTTTCCTGACCAGAGTTCAACGGGTTATTCATAGCAATGTCTCGGCGCCACGAGGGCATGAGTTCGTTCTTAGTAGGTTAGGGTTTGCCATTCAGAAAGGGTTGGCGGCGCAGCTTGTTGCCCGCTTGCCCGTTATCTTGATGTAATTTTTCACGGTTATGTGTTAATAAAATTACTAATTGTAAATTAAATAAGAAGGAAATTCGGAGATTCGGAGCCATACTTGATGAAATTTTTCAGTAACGAATCCGATTCGGAGCCATACTTGATGAAATTAAAATCCCTTTTAATGCAAGACCATGTTAGTCATGGCTAAATAAAGAAAGCGCCGGCTAAGCTTTCTAGCCGCCTATTAAGTAATGGTTGTCTCAGTAGACGGAGCTGATTTGGAGAGTACTCGTTGATCAAATAGTTTAAAAATGCTAAAATGTGATCTCTATTTTGGAAATTTTTTTAGTCAAAGTTGTCTATTTTAGTGATTTTTCCGCAAAAAAGTGATGTCCAATTTTTTTTGATGGTATCTAAATGTGTGAATCACATAATCTGGCTTGTCATGATCTTTTGGTATACCTCATGTTGGACCCCTTTGTACCACGTTTTGCTTATCCAATATGAGTCCACTCTTTGAACAACTCCTTTTCAACTTTTTAGGTGTGACTAAGTTTGAAAAAGTCTTCAAAGTTCAACTTGTGAACATAGTATTTATAGTCCCCACTAGTAAGCCGATCAAGTCATAACATACACACATAACATTAACAATGAGCAATTGGAAACTTCTTTTTGCTCTAATCTTTCTTCTTGCTCATGCCACTCAAATACTCTCACAACCTATTGTTTTTCGTGAATACATAGGTGCCAACTTTGCAAACGTCCGATTTTCTGATGTACCCATAAACCCTAACATCCAAGTCCATTTCATCCTCTCTTTCGCTATCGACTTCACTTCAGGACCCTCCCCAAAACCGACAAACGGTAAGTTTAACGTGTTTTGGGACACGGTTAACCTCAGCCCAGCTCAAGTTCTTTCGATCAAACGACAACATCCTAACGTGAAAGTAGCTTTAAGCATTGGAGGTGATAGTGTGAGCAATAAGGCGGTTAACTTCACTGCTTTTTCGATTGATTCGTGGGTATCTAACGCTGTTTCTTCACTCACTAGTGTTATCAAACAGTATAATTTAGATGGAATTGATATCGACTATGAACATTTCCATGCTACACCTAACATCTTTGCAGAGTGCATAGGTCGGCTTGTGAGGACTTTGAAACTCAATCGAGTCATTTCGTTTGCTTCAATCGCGCCATATGATGATGGGGATGTGCAGCAGCATTACATGGCTTTATGGAGGAGTTATGGACGTGTTTTTGAATATGTTAACTTTCAGTTTTATGCATATGATAGGGGTACCACGGTGGCTCAGTTTTTGAGCCATTTTAATAAGCAGTTGTCTAACTACAATGGTGGTAAGGTGTTGGTTAGCTTTAGTACGGATTCGAGTGGCGGTTTGAAGCCTGAAAACGGGTTCTTTACCGCATGTGAGAGGCTCAGAAGCGAGCGAAAACTAAATGGTATCTTTGTTTGGTCTGCGGATGACTCGAAAGCGAATGGATTTAGGTACGAGAGTCAAGCACAGGCTTTGTTAGCAAAGGCTTAATAGAAGGCATGTTAGAGTTATGGGTGCTTTCGAACTAGAATAATAAGTTGGAATGTTTAGATGGTCTTTTGTGTTTGTAGGGTGTTTGAAGATGTGTTGTAATTCGGATTGCTACTGGTTTAATTTGTATGTTACACTATAACAAAACAGAGTAATCGCGGCGACTTCCGCTAAAAGCTCTTTTGTACTATTTAATCTCAGCCCTTGGATTCTTCTGTCAACCGACGGCCAGATCTATTTCTTGAAGTTATCACACGGATTTTGAGCCATAGCAGCGACGTCGCCGCTATTACCCAAATTTCTTGTAGTGTTACATTTGAGTGTTCATGTCAATTGATTTAGTGAAGTTTATATTATATATATAAGGTGGTTGTATTAATAAATGTTGGCTCTCTAACTAATTAGTAAAATCATCTCTTTAGTTTTACTTATACATGGAAGTTTTCAAGATATAGGGAATATGTTTAGTCTCGCTTAAGTGGATATTACATATAGTTATCACTGTTCCTATTGAATTTAGTTTGAATAATAAAAGTTACAAGGTTATGATTAAAATACTGAATCGTGCACATATAGTTCTAAGGCTATGATTATAAAATTGAATCATATACACATGTAGGAGGGATCTATTTGAAACAATATATTTTTTTTTGAACGGCAAGAGTAAATTCCTTTTTGAGTCATTTGGTTTCGATGATTTTAATTAGCTGAGTCTACAGTTTTTTATTCTTAACTCTTTGAGTACTTGGTTAATAATTTTATAACCATTTGAGTCCAAATTAGTATATTCTGCTCTATCTCTCACCATTCATATATTCTGTTAAGATTCTGTAAAAAAGACAATTATACTCTCTTATTAATTAATAAGATAAAGATATGAGTAGATAAATTCTATAATCATCTCTGCATCTATTCTTACCCATCTCTTTCTGTCTCTCTAAACTTACAATTACCACCACGTACCACCACCACAACCACCATCAACAACACCAACATACACCCGCAACAACCACCTCACCTGCAACCACCACCTCTCTTTAACCTCTTTCATCTCTCATCCTCTCTCTAAAAACCCCTTCGCTCTCTATCAGCTCTATCTCTCTCTCTCCCTTTCTCTAAACCACGTCCATCTTGTCACAACCGTTAATCTCCACTGCAAACCAGATCTGAAACCATATTTTAAATCGGTTGAAGTGGTGGTGTTTGGTGAAAGGCAGCTAGTGGTGGTGGTGGTTTGAAGGTGGAAGGGGCGAGTTGGTGTTGGGTGGTCACGGAGTGAACAACAGTATGGAGATGGGAGGAGGTGCAGCTGCATTAGGGTTCCGTTATTGTTTAGGGATTATGTTAGCAGGTTAGGGTTTCGAAGTTTTTACCCGTTTTCGTTTGGGAGTTAGGGCTCAGATCCGGATTTGGGGGTTAGGGTTCAGATAGAGGTTGTGCAATGTGGTGGGTGTTTATCTTGTGAAACTAGCGGTAGTGGTGGATTGGTGGTGGTTTATGGTGTAGTGGTGGTGGGATGGTCGGGTGGGGGGACAGATTGTGTGTGCAGGTGTGTGTGACGTTTGCAGTGGTGGTGGTGAGGTGTAGTGGGGGTGGTGTGGTGGTCATGGTGAGGTGGTGCAGCGGTTTATGGTGGTGGTGGGGGTGGGGTGGTCGGTTGGGGGTAAGGGTGGAGAAGACAAAGTGTGTGCAGGTGTGTGTGAGAAAGTGAGCTTTGTGTGTGTATGTTATATATATAATATTTATTTTTTATATAGTATTAAAATCTTTGTGCATTAAAGACTTGTTCATCTATGCATTAAAGAGTTGTACCTACGTATAAAATGACTATAATACCCTTATACTTAACTGACTTAGTTAACGATGTTACCAAATTGGAAAGTGTTACAGAATTAAAACATAGGTATTCAGAATGTTAAAAATTAAAACTTTGAACTCAAGTAGTTAAAACCACCATAACACAGGGACTCAAAAAGAAATTTACTCTATATAGAATACGTAAAACAAAAAAAAATATGCATTTTTTCATTCTTAGCCTTTTCAAATATTTTAAAATGATACACGCACACATATACATATACTAGAAAAGTGCTTGTGCGATACGGTGGGAACACAAACACTGCAAGGGTGTTCATGGTTCAGTCGGTGCGGTTGTTATCTTCAACCAAAGGTGAAATTGAAGTTATCAGGTTAGACTGTGTTATTAACCAATTGGTTTCCTTAATCAGTTTGGTTTATTCGGTTAGGTTGATGGGTTTTCGCCAGGTTCATTTCATTTTGGTTAATAGACAAAACCAAACTTGTCATATAACTTTTGCTTAGAAATACATGAAATTGAGGCATGGGTAACCAATATTCGGTTAATTCGGTTTTTGGTTAATCGGTTTTCAGTTAACTCCTTTTTTGGTTGATTTCGATTCGGTTTCTTCGGTTTTCACTTTGGTTTATGTTAACGATTCAAGTATTGCTCATCTTTAAACATTGTTAATCACGTAACA
This sequence comes from Ambrosia trifida, assembly GCA_028751855.1. NCBI lineage: Eukaryota > Viridiplantae > Streptophyta > Magnoliopsida > Asterales > Asteraceae > Ambrosia > Ambrosia trifida. The sequence goes on from CM054127.1 coordinate 23,383,841, forward strand.
TATCAATTTTTTTAATTAAAAATATAGAAATACTATACTTAAATTACAGAGAATAATGCTCGTTTTTATAGTGTATTTAAAAAAATAAAAATCGTGGGGCAGTTAGACTATCCCCATTCACAACCCAACATTTCAATAAAAAATAAATTTTCTCTTCCAATCTACACAACTCAACCCTAACACATATTCACAACCCAACTCAACTTAAAAATAATTTTGTAAACGAACTTGGTTTTTAATAAAATTTATATCGGGATGGTCACAAAAAAAGTTAATAAATACCGTGTATTTAGTTTGTTTTTAAACTTGAATATTATAAGTTATTTAAGTAATTAAGTTAGTTGGGGGTTTATTTGGGTTGCAACCAAGGTTGCCACCACAATTGGATTGTGAGGACGTTGTAAAATTTTGAGTTTTTTAATATTATTTCTCACTTATGATCCCAAGCTAGATCGCCAATGAGAGTAGTCTTAGTTTATTACAAGATGGATAAAGTGTAACTACTAACTGTTATCTAGATAATGGTTAAAGGAGGGATTAAATCGTAAATAAGATTTGAAAGACTAATTTACCCTCGTTTTAAAGTTGTACCTTATACATTAAACTTAAAAAAGTTTTTAACTTTCGGATATCTTAAAGTGTTTTTTTTCAAATGTACTATAATATAGTATAGGGGTATATTTGGCAAAATTAGCTGGTAGCTGTAACTTTTTATATATATTTTGGTATTTGACAGAGTAACTAGAGCTTTTAATAAAATGTATAAAATGACCAATATGGACATTAACTAAAAGCTTGTATGCATGTTTTTTTTTATGATAGAATGGGTATTTATGTCATTTACTCATTAAAAGTTTGTAGCTAGTATGAGTTTTTTCTTAATCGCTAATATTAGTAGCTTTTCAATATAGAGTTTTTTCTTCTAACCTAAAAATTCAAGCTCATTCAACCAAACTAGGCTTTTTATTGAGTAGGAGTTTTTTCTTAAAAGTTTGAAACTTGAAGCTCAAAAAAGCTCTTAAAAACTCATTGCCAAACAACCTCCCAAAGGAAATGTCAAGACTCGATGAAAAAGGTAATTAAGTTATGACTTTAAGTTTAGACACTTGTTCAAGTTTTAAATTTATAAAAATAAAACGATAATCGCTAATCGTTCTAAACCTACACAATAGGCAAGTGTACCTATCGAATGTGGTATAGACTCTAGCAAGTACCGAGTATTGAACCCTAAGACACGACTTCCCCTACTCAGCCTTAAGTTGCCTTTTTAATAAAAGTAAAGATAGAAAGGTGAGAGAGTGAGAATGACCGATGTAGAAATCAATATCCAAAAAGAAGTGTTGCTTCGTGATCCGACTAACTTTGGAAATTATTAATAGTAACTACTTAGTTAAGTGGTGCATTCGAGTTGTGCACTTTTGCTTAACTTAGAGTTGCGCAATGTGCATTCTCTAGAGGTGACCGTTTTCGCATAACTAGTTTATGTTCTTGTTATTAAAGTGAGGGTCTCCCAAACCAGTAAGCTCACATCTCAACAATGAGGGACATAATGCTCAAGACTGTGTATACCCAACCCCGAAGAATCCACCTCCCAGTGTTGCGATAAAGACATCTAACTACTTAAAACTTTTATGGATAACTTGTCGGCGGCCGGAGCATGGCCGAACAAGCTATCACTTGATATCATAGGTGAGTCGTGACTAACCAGAACACGTGCAACCCCTACTTGAATTAATTAATCTTTCAAAAAGTGATTGGTCTATTACTGATTGTGCGGCAATACAGTAATGAAAGAAAATAAAGACCGTTTTCTTTCAACACGGGTTCACCAATTCTCAAATTGCGCCAAAGCTATCACATAGACATGAAGCTAAGTCGCAAAATCAAGTCTTGGCTTATTACCAGGACTAAGTATAAAGACCGTACTGACCCTAAGTGAGATCTTGATAGTAGAGGATTAAGCCACTAAGTGTGTATATTCTATCAACAAATGGGCTAATCACTACTCGCGGGATTAGGTTAGCTTACGAGTGCATGGTTTGTTACATACCATGGGTACACTCATAAGTCCTCCCACTTCTTATCAAAACACCCACAAGACCAAATAGTAAGTGATTAATTAGTTAATTCATCAAACAAAGTTTTAAAGTAGAAAGAATTAGATAAGAACACAAAACACCACTCAACAAATAAAACCTATATAATCCATACCAAAGAAGTCTTCACCCTAGCAACACTCTAGAATCCTAGCCAATAAATGGCATTACAACATGCACTCTAATTTGGGTGTTTAAAGAACACATAGTAGTGGTTGTTTAATGGATCAAAGAGGGGTTTGGGGATGATTTGTAGTGATCTCTCTCAAGCTCTCACTCTAGTAGTGTTTATGGAGAGATCCCAGACTTCAAATGTCACTTACAAGACCCTAAAAATGGCAGAAATGTGAGAGAGATTCGGGTGGAATGGGATGCCCAAAATGTGGAGTGGAGGCCTCTATTTATAGGCAAATCAGCCCCTGCATGCCCGTGCTCAATGTTTTGCACGCCCATGCTCGACAGTAGGTATTGTTGCAGAGTCCTTTTGCAGAAATTGTCCACCTCCAGGAGTTGCACGGTCGTGCCAAGGGTTATGGCATGCCCGTGCTTGCTGGTACGTGTAACCATCTTGTCAGTTTTGGTCGGTTTAAGCCTTGAGGGACATGCTTGAAAGAGCATGGCCGTGCCAAGGGTCATGGCACGCCCGTGCATGTCTGCAAAGCTGACTTTTGCCTTCTGTTTACTTGGAAATGTTGACTTGTTGACCCAGAATAGGTGCACGGCCGTGCACGGTCGTAAGCATGACCGTGCTGCATCTGAATCAGCTCCAAAAGTCTTCGATTCCTTGTCTTTTGTGGCGGTTTTCACTTCTTTTCACTTTCCACCTTCAAGACCTGCAATTATCATTAAAAGAAGACAAACCGTGATAATACCATGATAAAATCATGATTTTGGGTGATAAATAGGTGAAAACACGTGTGTAAAACCTACTAATTTTGAGACACATCACCGGCCACGTCATTACTTGGCGCTGGTTTGACGTAAATCCGAAAGACGTTCTCCGCCTAAGTTAACTTCAACAACCAGGCTTGCCACGTCATTACTCGGCGTTGGTTTGACGTAAATCCAAAAGACGTTCTCCGCCTAAGTTAACTTCAACAACCAGTCCCGCCACGTCATTACTCAGCGCTGGTTTGACGTAAATCCAAAAGATGTTCTCCGCCTGAGTTAACTTCAACAACAAGGCCTGCCGCATCATCACTAGGCGCTGGCTTGATGTAAACTCGAAAAGACATTCTCCACATGATTCCTCATCAGTGTCATGCTTGACACGTCATCACTTGGCGATCGATTGACGTAAACTAGAAAAGACGTTCTCTGCATGATTCCTCCTCAGGGTCACGCTTGCCACGTCATCAAAGGGTGATACTCTCACATAGTGTAACACCCCAACCGATGGCGGAAACATCGAGGTGTCACGTAGTGACGATTGTTCAATAGCTCATGGACTAGATATGTAAATTTGAATACATTGAATTTAATAATTTATTACATTGAAAGAAATACAACAATTACGACTAGCAATCTAAACTAAGATACGGTAATCTCAATCTAAGTCTAAGTTCCAAACGCTTGGAAGTAATCTCATAAGAACCTGAAACATGTACGAAAATGATTTGGTCAATACAAAATGTATTGGTGAGCATACCCTGTTTGAATAAATATAGTAGGAAAAGTGTTTAGCAATTCATGTGCGGTACCATTTGTAATTATGTAATAAGTAATATCCGTTCAAAATCAACCCTATGTAAAGAAAGGAAATATATATAGTATGCGCTAGTAGTAATGAAATACATAGCAATGACAAGGACTCTCAACAGAGTCACAAGGGTATATACCATAGTACTATTCATTGAAATGCCAGACCCTCAAAGGTTAATGATTTTGACAAGTCATAGACACACAAATTAACATAAAGCAAACACACATGAGAATTGCATCTAGTGAAAGAATAACATTTAGCAATAGTGTACATGAATAGCCCCAAAAGTAAAATGAAAAAGGGGAAAGATATACCCACCTTAGTTCTCGAGGAAAAGGTGATGTGTCAAAGACATGAGCTTGTTACAGTAGTAATATGTTCACCAAGATAATCCTAAGAAGTAGCATATATTATGTATCTACTACAAGGGGAAATGTTATACCACACGCGATCGAGCTCTATCGATTTGTTAAACATTGTAACCCGTTATAATATCTAATTTGTGAGTTGAAAGATAGATAGTTTCGAATTTGGAAAAATTTATATTGAAGTTACACTTAACTAGTATATTCAATTTTATGATCTACTATTTAACCATATAATATTAAACATTGAAGAAAAATTATCTTATAATGAATACACTAAAAAAAATAATAATTAGTTGTGTCACACCACGACAAAGGCGGAAACACGTGGCGCGACGGTTCAAAAGCATAAAGTCAAGGTTATGGCTAAACACAAGTAATTTAAGAAAATGGGTCATTTATTATGACGTCGAATCAGTTTCAAACATTACACAAAAGATAATTGTTTTTGAAATAAACTTAGAGGTTTCTCAAATATATCCCAAATGCCTTGGGAAATAAAGGTGAAACCCCACAAAAGCCTGACGTCGCATTGGAGATTCCCCGACCCTGCTTGCCTGATCTTTCATCTTCTAGTTACCTGAAAGATATGTTTTAAAAAGTTTCGTCAATATAAATATATTGGTGAGTTCACAGGTTTTCAGTTTCTAAAACTTGAATACTTGGGAATACCATGTTATGACAATATATAGGAGTTGCAAATTCCTATAAATCTACTTGAGACTATAATCAAACCAAGACATATAATAATTGTGCCCCGCTCCAAGTCGTTACTCGGTTTCCCACGACTTAAGTTCAGAATATTTGCACCCCAGGCATAACCTAATGCATAATCGACGCTATCGATTAGGGGTGGGCCTTGTCGAGCACCAATAGTACTATTCGAATATTCCTCCGGTTTCAATTCCCTGAACAAATGATTATAGAGGCGAGGACTCAACCCCGAGTGGCGGTCACACCTCAAGTATTAAATCCGTCAAACACTATCCCTAACATATCTTTCCCCCGGAAAACGTAAAAATAGTTTAAAATGGGGCCGTGAAACTCACCTGTAACTGCGTCTGGCTCAATAAGGTGAATAGCAAAGGGTGGTCTTGCACCTACAACGTCCTAAACGTATAAGTCACTATTCCTATAGTGCATGTGCCTTGGCAAGTTGTACACCCAACTCCCGACCACAAGTTGTTCCAAATCCCGTTTAATTATGCGTGTATCCTAGGTTTCGTTGGCGTTACATTACCCTTTGTGTTACAAGTTATATATTACTCTTGTTAATATTTCCATAACTTGTATCTTATTACCATCGACTCGACTTCACTTAACATATAATTATTTTCCCATTTAAATAATTATACTTAAGATCGCATCGCTCGATATAATATATATTTCAATCCTCGACCCGACTCACTTTGCCACACATTTGTTTTCCCATTTAAACAATTATGCTAAGATCTTGTCGTTCGATCGTATATTCTTAACGTCCGATTCAACTCACCACACCGTATATTTATTTTCCCATTCAAATAAATATACTAGGATTTTGTTGATACGACATACACATATATATATCCTTGCCTTCTCGTCGCGGTTTTCCTTCCCGCATATCTACTTTCCCATTAAGTAGATATACTAGAATTTTGCCGAGACGAGCGTACAAATATATATAAATGTGTAATTTTTCTTGTTAAGTATATACGTTTGTTTTAACGTCTTATTCGTTTGTGTCATGTGTTTCTCCCACGAATTAATCCTCCAACACTTAGGAAAGTGTTTATTTATTTTCACCCAAGTATATATATATATTTTACCTCTTAAAATATATATTTTTCTTATCTTGCCGCAATGGCATTTTTCTCATATTTTGTCCGGTTATGGTTCGTTAACGCGTTTTAGTTCGTTATCTTAACTCGATTAGTTAACTTTTCCAAGTTTTTCCCAACATGTATTTTATAGAAATATTTTCCATATTTCTTCCTATTTTCACATGTTACTTGGATGGTTAAAATACTTATGTATTTTTAACCCAACTTGTCAACTTAACTACAAAAATGTTTCCAACACTTTTATATTCCCATTTATATAAAAGTATTCATTTTTGTATAAGTTTCCCAAGTTTGTTCAATATTTTTATAAAATCTCTATTTTATAAAAATCCTTATGTTAAAACCCTTTATATTTTTATAACTTTCAAAAATACACTTTTATACAAAATACCCAAGTATTTCTACTAGTATTTACAAAAATCATCCTTAGACTTTAATACTTACATTTTTGACACCAAACTTTCCATACTTGTATTTTTGGACTAATAGTTTCTAAAATGTTCATTTTAGTCCCTTAACTTTCAAAGTTACAACTTTAGTCCCTTAACTTACAAAAGTTGCATTTTTCTATTCTAACTTTCAAAGTTAGCATTTTTCACTCAAAATAGTTAACTTTGAAGATTCAACTTTTTATTGGTAAGTTATTTTTGTATCAAAACACTTATGTTAGTCTTATATTCCATATGAAAGACTAATTATATGTGTGTTTTATGTATTTGTCCATTTTATCAAAATTTCATCCATCTAAGTGAGTTAACTTTAATTTTCCATCTTATTCATTTATGAACTTCTAACATGTTTTACCACATAATATAACTTAAATGATCATAATAAGATGAATTAAAGTTAGTTTTAACATATTCAAGTTCATTTCAAAATCTTAACCAAAACATCATCCTACTTAGTCTTATATGTAAACTTCATATATTTTCAAGACTAGTACATCATCATCAACAAATCCATGGTTTATTTTCATATCTTTAACCTTCCATTTTACACATGAAAACTTATTAAAGATTATGTTCAAAACCATTTTTAAACCCTTCATGTACAACTTGCTACTAGGAACACATACATGAAAAATAACAATCAAAAACAAGATTAAGAAGCTTACTACTAGCATAAGGCTAGGGAAGACAAAAACCTTGGATTTGAGAGGGGTTTAGTGTGTTCTTCCTAGTGGTTTAGCTCCAAGCTCTTGAAACACATAAAAGGGGTTTGGATGATGGATGATTTTAAGTGATTTGGAGATGTAAAAACTTGAAAGAACAATGTGTGTAGGTGTGTGTAAACCCACGGCTCTAAGAAGAAAAGAAGGAGAATTGTTTTTGCCTTGTTATCTTCAAAAGACTAACATGTGTTATTATATAATCAACTCATGTAATGATGCTAAAGATTTAAGGGATCTTATGGAAGATTATGAGTGTACTTGGGAGATTTTGAAAAGAGAATATGTGTGTGTATATGGATGAGCCGTAGGTATGCATGTATGGTTAGGAGATTGCTTGTAAATCTTGGCTAAATCTTCATAATCCATCATAATCCTACTTATAAGACTTATCCTTGCATGTGCACTCTAGTGTTATGATGTGTTTAGAGTTGGTTTTGGATGGTTGTGGCCCTTGGCCGAAATTTCCTTACAAGGGGACAAGGAAGTGTTGCTTTTGTACTACATGTTCACTTACACACTTTTCCTAATCCATGCATGCTTTGTCTTTTTAACTTTCTAGATGACAATTATTAAACATAAAATGTGGGTGTAATAAGGCTCTTAGGCCGGCCCCAAGTGGGTTTAAGTGGGGTCCACATCTTCAAATATTTACCCAATACTTGTTATGTTTAATCCCCCGTCGTTCGGGCGTCGTTCGGGTATTTTTCGGGTTTTAATCACGCGTTATCCGGACATTAAATATACCTTTAATAACACTTAAATATAGTCTATTTTCACGCGTTATCCGGACATTAAATATACCTTTAATAACACTTAAATATAGTCTATTTTAAGCGTTGATTGATTATTTAGGCCTTTGCCGGGTGAAATTAAGAGTTATACGCGTATCGGGTGCGATACGCGCACTTCATTCGTTACCGGGAGATTTGTACAAGACGTTTTCATTTATGGTTTTGGAGTTCCAAAACTCATTATATCTTATGAAAATACCCTTTATTTTATATCCTGGGTGTCCGGGATTCGTTTCGTTTATTTAATTATTACCGGGTAATTGCCAACATCCGTACCGGATAGCTTATTCGCACATGATCCAATCATGCTTTACCATTAAACGTATGCATTCCTATGCACTATTTGGAAATTGCTATTCCCTAAGGCCTTGATAATTAAATCACACATAATTGCATTTAATTACGTTAATCATATATTAATTAATTGTACGGAATTACCTTATTTTCGCCGGTTGTTACAAGTTGTATAATAAATAAAAAACTCACTGTTGATCTTCTTATTAGCTTAACCCAAACTTTCATTCGTTTCCAAATTTTGTTTTTCTCTAAACTAAGTATGATTAATGCATGTATTTTACATTTTCATAGGTTTCATTCATATAGATACAATAATAATGCATAATTGTCGCCCATCAAGTTTTAAAGTTATTATTATTGTTATTCGCTTCCAACGATGTTAATGTAAATGGTACCAACAACAACGAAAAAAAATGTTCATATAGTTTTCAAGGAAATTACACTAATATTCAAACAATGATATAGGTAATAACAACACTAGCAATTTAGATTCATATTGTAAATCAAAAGTTCTTGTCGTTTAGTTAACTAAACATATATGTTACCATCATGAATGAATTCCGTGTTTATTATCTAAATAAATGTATACATATATTCATTTAATAGCTAGACACTTGGCTTACTGATAATTTGAACAACACCTTTTAGTAGTTAAGTACATAAATAACTCGATATTAGATCGGGTGAGGTCGTTAGAGCTCGGTTCCACACGTGTAATACGTTAACAAGAATGATACATCTAAAAAAATAATTTTAGTTGTGCGAGTATAACTTACCACTCGTTGGCTTTGTATAGGTGAAACCGCTCGTAACCGTCACAACGTGTGACCGTATTAAACATCGCCCTACAGATTGGAGCTACTCGTGACTCTCCTTGACGCTCTTATTCTCTGCTATTTATGCTACTTTCATTTTCAACGGAAAGGTTGTTCAAAGAATAAGATGGTGAAAAGTAGGTTTTGGCTTTAAGAATGAAAGGTAATACATATTATATTGCCACATCTCATTTTAGGATATTAATGATAACTAGTGGGGAACCCGCGCGTTGCTGCGGGGAGACAATTTGTCGTGCGATACTCGTTACTGTTAATTTATCGATTCTCTTATGATATATTGTGTAGTATTTGATTTTAAAGGTGTGCTAGATCTAGAAAACCATTTTTGCTAGGTATTTTTAACTATGGTCTTTGTTACAAATTTTAGACACGATGTTTTTTATTCAAATTTATTAACTTGTCGAATTCATTAACTATATATAAACACAACTCCAAAATTAATGATAAAAGAAGTAGCCATGAACAGAATATGAATGTATGTATATGTGTGATTATAGTAAAAACTCAGCGGTTTACATTACACGTAAAACACAGTATTTAAGCAAGAAACTAAGAATTAAGTGACTTCAAAAACAAACCTAGCACTAATGATTCTAAATTTAATAACTTGTTAGGCAGAAGGAATGTCGATTTCATTAAATCTATCTTGCTTTGCTGGCAACATGTAATACATGGTTTCACCACTTGGTCTTCATGTGTCATACTTTTCAGCCTGTTTGCACTCCTTCAAATACGATTTTAAGACTGCATTATTAAGATTGCTAAAACGAAGAGCAACAAGAAAATTCGTGCTAATAACGTGTTGGAAAATAACAATCTAGTAGCAACCTACATACAAGTTATATAAACATGAGAAGAACACTCTAAACATCATGTATGAAAAGAAAGAATGAAGGAAGAGAGAACTTTATTCATTGATATGTTTCATATACCAAATAAAAGACCACTATTTATAAGGCTATAAAAATTAAAAGATATGTAAGTTATGTATGTGAAGAGTCACCCCATTATTTAGATACTAAATAATATTTATAAGATTATAACATTAATACAAACATAATAAAGACATGGATGTTATGAATGTAAAGAGTCACCACATTATTGTTAATTTCTTCATCAAGCTTAAATTTAATTTCTTCAACAATTTAATATTTGGGTAGAAAGTCAATTTTACCCCCTAAATGACTTCAACAAGCATTCTACTATAAGCAATAAATGTTGTATTTACTTAAATTTTGCGGGTATCCTTTACTCATGCTTTATAATATAGTATAGATAACTTATACATTCATTTACATTAAAAATGGTTTTATCACTTGAAGAGTTTCAATGTAAAGAGTTTAATTCTAAATTAAATAAATATAAATTTCAAAGATAACCATTTTGTTTTCTTTTTAGCTTTTAGTTTAATTTATTTTTCTTTTAAAGGCATTCAAGTCGAATTTTGCCAATTCTGTAAATAAGTTATGCAAAAATCTTGTCTATCAAAAAATCATTGTATAATAATAATTGGTAATACAACATAGTATATTACGGTGTATTAAATTTGCTTCAAAATGGACATAATGATTCAGTATTTACTATTTTAAAGTTTTGATTTTTTTATAAATTTTGAAAATGACGAAACTTACAGGGACTAAAAATAGAAACATTAAATTCATGAAGGACTACAATTGACAACTTGATATAGATGAGGGTGACGGTTGTCACACATAGCAACAACATCGACATCCGCGTCGCTTTTATCTTGATATATGTTAAAATGTTGCAACACTTTTTAACATACATTTGACAATAAGAAACATACGGAGCGCCGAATCCTCGCGGATGCGCAGTAACAAATGTGGATGAGCCTTCACCCACCTCACAAGCCTATAGTCCAATGCCCCACTAGACCTTTCTGCAAGACCAGGAGAGAAACTGGACTGGGGGGGTGGGGGAGTTGAAGGGGTAGGATCCCAATTCCTAGTGCATACCCGGATACTACCCACAACATCATCATCATAACACATCCACGGAGAAGAAACCATTCGAAATTATCAAGTACAAGAAGATGTCACGTCCCCGCGGAACTCCCTCCGCGGAGCCTCAGCCTCGGCGGAGCTCAGTCCTCACAGAGATCATACGTGGAGTGCAATCCACCCGCGCGAGACCATGCGCCCAACTTAGCAACGGTCTCCCGCGGAATTTCCATAGCTTGATGTGTATTGGACCTGGTCCACCATAACGGCGCGCCAGGAGGGAAGGTGCAGCCCCCCTAAGCCCCACTTGCTGCACTGTTCCCTTGGTGTCAGGCGTCACTTCAGTCAGTCTTCCAGAAGGAGCATACTGTAGCCGCCTGGCACACTCTGACACAGACAGAAAGATCTGCTTTCCAACCAATGACAACTCGTCACGTGGACCAATGGTAGGGCGGTACTCCTTTCTCTCTCCTTATCTAGTTTGCTTTATTTAACTCCTAGTCCAAATCTAACTATTTGGACCGAAGGGAAGGCAAGCCTATAACCCGGGCCCAAGCCCATCGTCGAGGTTATGGGTAAATGGTCACCGGTCCACGTAAACTCCTATAAATAGGAGGTCTCACCTCCTTCATTCAGATTCGACTCCCTAAAGAATACACTCACATTTACCTGGCCAAACCACCTTTTTTGTGTCTGCTATCACAGGTCTTTCGAGACTCTAGGCGGTCGCCTCCTTTCGTACGGCCCTCTGTTTATTTACAGGTCACGGATCCAACCTCGGTGTAGAGCAAAGGATTATATCCTACAGCAAACACGAGTCTCCACCCCACAAACCTCCTGTAAGGTAAGTAGTGTACTCATTATACTCGTTTCTTCAAACACACGCATAGAGCCTTTTTCATCTAACAAAGGTGATAAACCTAGACCAGCAACAATACTTATGAGTTATGACTCAAAGTTGCTTCATTTTTAGTAAGCTAAATTACTAGATCGACCCAATGATCAGATCGACCCAATGATCAGTTCCCATTAGCCTAATTAACTTGACGTGCATAAAAGAACAAAACAAAAGCACGTCTAGATAAGAATGCTTAGTTGATGGATAAGGCTACCGGGTATGGAGACAGAGAGATGACCCTCCATGTAGGAAATCATGTTAGTGGGGACCAAATATTAAGAAGGAAGACTACCCAAGGGGGCGGTGTGCTCTGTCCCAGACAAGCCAAAACCAGCCTCCCCATTGGTCCCCATATTAAAAAATGAATTAATTTGGCCTGTCCCCCTTGTTCGATTTGAGACGTTGGAGACGAAAGACACCCTAAGAGGGCGGTGTAGGCCGTCCGGGACAAGCCAAAACAGCCCGGGGATGAGCCCTACACCCACAACCTAACAAATATAACAAAAGTAACCAATATAACGTATAGGTACGAGGTAACATCATCAGATGAAATCGTTGATAATAACCTACCAGAATCAAATCAACATAGCTATCAATTGGTTATGAGCTAGAATAGTCTTTTAGTGTTGACCCTTTTGGGCCGGCTTAGCCCATAACACATGAAATATGTTTCCAGTCCACTTTTTAAAGAACAAAACCTGATAACATGAAACAAGTAAGTTTAAGTTTTGTCTAAATGATTTGGTTCGGTATCAAGTCAAAATCGCGGGCACGTTTCAACAAAACGGGTGATGTTCGTGTTGACATGGTGAAAAGTTGCGTCGTGTTCGAATTCTTGTGCCTCATAACATTTTCTGGTTCTTGTCGTGTTCAGGTCTAAGGGCGAAGCATCTTGAGGGCCAGAGGGTGCCCCGGCCCCACCGATTTTTGGCTTGGTGGTGGAATTTTGCGATTTTCATAGGTAAATTTAGTCCGGGTTGAGTCCGGCCCCCACCGATTTGATCTTCCGGCCACTGCCGATCGAAAAAAATTGAGTTCGGCCCCCACCGATTCGAAAACCAAGCTTCGCCACTGTTCAGGTCCGTGACAAGTTTTCAGGTTTGACCCACCAACGCATGCGCCCAACCCATTTAACAACCACATTATATGTGGGCCATGTATAACTTCTAAAAGTAAGTGAACCTGCAATTAGAAACCACTATGCGTTCGTATTACTTGAGACGATATTGTTAATGTATGAAAAGGAGGCACTTTATAGCTTAAGGAAATAAAAGTACGGACTTCTTATTATGAAGAAAATGATTTACTAAAATACTAAACGACTTGAAGATAGTAATAATATGAGATTATTAGATAAAACACTGGCCGATGATCTTCAGCCCAGCTGGTTTAAGGTGGGAGGGTTTACCTCTTCAGAGAGTTCCCGTCCGGGGTTGGTCACATGTTCGATTCTCGTCTATCGAAAAATTATACCCATTAAGGTTGAAAGGGCCTGGCATGTGGGAGAACTCGAACTTGTGACCTGGAGGTTATTAGAACTAGGATTTCACCATTGAACTATGCTTAAAAAAAAAAAAAAAAAAAAAAGCGATCTTTGGAAAGTAATTTACAAAAAACGCTTCCTTGGACCAAAAAGGAAATTAGTCACCGAAGGGAATACTTTCATAATAGTTATCAAAATAGTTCACCAACAAAAAAGAGTTAGCTTTAAATTTAATAAGGTTAATCAGGGCGGCCTTGAAAATTTAGGTTTCTGGGTCGAGCCACGAAATATGTGTCCCTTAGTCTTAGATCTTTTAAGCAATTCATAACTGAAGCGGAATTTGAACCGGTGTCCTTACCGGTTCCATAGTCGGATTGGTCGAACCGGATATAGAACTGAAAGTGTCGTAATAATTATAAAAATTAATATGTTTGGCTAATTGGCTCATAAAAAATCCACCATTTCTTAAAATTCCATAATAATTTAAAGGGCCATTATTTTATGTCTAGACTTCAAAAGAATTTTAATAAAATGAATTTGACTTGCATCATATGTAAAAGCGTGAGACAATTACTGTTTTGTGGTACTACTATATATTAAAATTTACTGCAAAGGCTGCACAATTATTGTACCACAACACAAATCTCAAGTAACACACTTCAACTTTTTTTTAATTCTATCGTAGCCTTCAAATCTAGATTATCATATATGACTCATCTTCTTTCTTATCTACTCTTCAACTTCTTGCGTTTATAACCATTGATGTTTAATATGAAATATTTTTTTTGGGTCAAAAACAGAAAGAAAATACTTGCAAAAAGAAAACACTCGTCGCCGCTCAAAGTGTCCCCTTAGAAATTGGGCCCGGGCCGGGATTCCTCCCCGCACCTAGGGGTGAGCATAATTGGACCGGACCAAAGAAAAACTAAGGACCGACCCGAAAATCTATCGAAACCGACCCGAACCTATTATGTAGGTTCTGTAGCGGGTCCAGTAATTTCCTTCAATCCGGTTCTCGGGTCGGGTCGGTCCAGGAACAAATTGAAACCAAAAAAACTGATGGACCGAAAATAAATTCTAAAATTAAAGACCTGGAAGTTGAAGGTTGAGCATGTGTTAGTCAAGTTTGATTAACTTTAATATAAATATGTAATTTTTAGAGAATGTTAATATTATCTTGTAGCTTGAAGGTCTTGTCTGGTTAGTTGCTGATGAATTCGGCTGACAATACTCAAGTTTTAATGAGCTGTGCAAATATCTTCTATTTGATTAGTTGGATAGCTTATGCTTAATATTTTTGATGAACTGGACACCAATGAGTTGGATAGAGGATGCACTATTCTTGTTATTAATAGGGAAAATGATGCTCCCTTTAATCCATTATGCCTAATCGTTGTTGGAGTGAGCAGGCTGATGGTTTTTAATAGATTTAATGATATATAATCAAGAGTGAACTCATGATATCAATCCTTAATGAATATGAATCGGATATCAAGTGCCGAATTATAGTGGTCATACATTTGTTATTTAACAGTTGTGATGATTTATAGTCACGAGGACTAACGAATACAAAAGAACTGGAAAGATGTGTTTTTTGGTTTTCGAAATGTATGTGCTGGATCATAAAGGAAAATTTAAGTTAGATCAATTTATTCCAAGATAAAAAAAAAAGCTTTAGGGTAATAACCTGGGTTAAAATAGTTGATTTACTTGTTAGTTGCATTGGATTTCTTCATAAGACGACCTTTTAGTGTGTCATGATAATGGTGTTTGGGTAATTTATCAGGTTCATAAGTTCCTTGCAATGGGTGTCTATCTTTTTAGTCTAATCATGTGCAGAAATATCATTTTTTATGACAATAGGATTATAAGGTTTTCTATTGGTATTCTCATGATTACTATAAGTGAAGAGGCATAAGCAGTTATACCGCGGCTTGCTCCTCAGGCACGAGCTAAGGACATTAGGACGCGGCGGGAAATTCCCACCGGAGGGAAGTACAACCCTCTCCCAGAAGTCAAAAGGTTCCAGACGATAGTACAAGAGGGTCCGAAGTAAAGTACAACTTTGCTGACCACTATAAATACCCCCACCAAAGTACAATGGGGACACGAACACACACACTCCGAAGCTCACTTTCTCTCTCTACTTTCTCTCACTAAACAAATACTTATCCTCACGCCGGAGGGTGGTTACAGAGAGGATCTCCCTCCTCCCCTGTAACGAGCCTAACGGTCTTTTACCTTGTGCAGGTTTAAGCTTAGGTTCAAAGCATTTGAGATCCACTACACACGTCCCTGTATTACCACAATCTCAGGTTCGTCCACTTTTTGGATCTTCAATTGGCGCCATCCGTTTGTACAACCGTTTTCTGTATCCTTAAAAGGTAAAGATATCGACGGTTTTTCCCATGGCGGCTTCATCTGAAGGTTTCGTTATCGAAGATGTCACAAATGCGGAGCATGTCGAAGAGACCACCACTGTTATGGCCTCTGTTGTCATGACCCCGTCCGCAGGGCTCACCAATATGGAGGGACGTTCTATGCCCGTGCAGAGTTCGGTGGACAACACCTTCCGAAAAAATCAAGATACCGCACCAGAGTTTGATGCGGATTTTCTCCTCAAGAATCGTGACTTCTTATTGCAACTTAAAGCACAGCAAGAAAAGGAAGCAAAACTCAAGAGTGTGCAGGTAAACTTATTCTCCACCGATGGACCTCAAGCGTCCTCCGGATATGGTCCGGGTTCTGTTGCGCAAGTCACGTACTCCACCATGGTTACCACTCCCGACTTCGGGACCCCGCAAAGGAGTTGCTTCCTTCCGGGGCACCACGGGACCACACAACCTGTTACCACCGTGGCAAAGCAAAGACCAGCCACCACCACAGCTGAAGATGACCTTACCACTCCATATCGCCCAGCCTATATGGCTGCATATTCCAAGTTCGCACCCCGTATCGCCAGCGCTCCTTTACCAGCAAAACTTAAAATGCCCACAATAAAAAGATATGACGGTACGTCAGATCCGGACGATCACATTCATGATTTTGGAGGAGCCGCAGAGATTGAACTATGGCCCATGCCCGCATGGTGTCACATGTTCGCCCAGACCCTTACGGGGGCGGCCAGAGTGTGGTTCGATGGTTTAGCACCAGGCGAGATAGCAAATTGGACTGAACTTTGCCGTGCTTTTCTACAAAACTTTTCCCAACAGCGGAGGTGTTCAAAAGACATCACCGAAATCCATAACATCCGTAGAAAAGACGGGGAGTCCCTGGAAAGGTTTATTGACAGGTTTAACAAGGAGAGTATGCAGATCAGTGGAGCTCTCGATCAACTGCGGATCTCTGGCTTTTGCCACGGAGTCCGAAACAACCAGCTCGTGGAAAAATTACATGAAGACCTTCCAAAAACCATGGAAGTATTGATGGAGCGGGCACGAGCCTTTGCTCGAGGGAAGAGTGCCTGTAGCCAGACATACGACAATGAGTACCGCTCCTCGTCAAGAAGTTGTTCATGGAAGAAGGGTTCAGGAGCTCCAAGCTCGGACCGAAGTAATTCCTGGAGTAAAAAAGGTCCCAACCTTACTCCAGAAATGACAAAAGCTCCATTGGCCGAAACTCCTCCTCACACCGGGGGTCAACCTATTCCGAACTACTAAAGTCTCCTAGCGAGATACTTAGCACGGAGAACGTTGACTTCCCCAAGCCCCCGAGGCAAAAGCCCACATCCAACAAGAACACCAAAAAATACTGTGATTACCATCGGGCCAGGGGACATGACACTGATGACTGTTGGTCATTAAAGCAAGAAATTGAGAAAGCTCTTAAAGCAGGTAACCTGTCACACTTGGTGAAAGAAATCAAAGAAGGAAAAGCTAGCATCACAAATATTCCCAATCCAAATGATCAAGCAGGTATACATATGATCCGAACCCTCAAGCAACAGGGGACGAAGCGGAATAACGATCATGTCGCGGCATGGATGGCCCAGCCCATAACCTTCCCCTCCATTTCACCTGATGACTACAAAGAAGGTCCGATAATTGTATCAGGGATCGTGGCCGGTCATAAAACTCACCGGATTTACGTGGATGGAAGAAGTGCCACTGAAATCATGTACCTCCAATGTTTCCAGTTATTGGCCGAAGCATCCCAGCAAAAGCTAATTCCAGTTTCCATGCCGTTGATTAGTTTTTCAGGAGAAGTCATGCAGCCCATCGGGCAAATATCTTTACCGGTGACGTTCAGTTCGCAAAAATGCCAACAAACAGTAATCCTAACCTTTCTGGTGGTGGGCTCCAGGTCAGTGCATAATATCATCCTGGGAATACCAGGGATGAAAGCCTTTGGAATGGTAACATCTACCATCCATGGTGCGCTTAAGTTCCCAACCGAAGAAGGCATTGCCACACTTGAATCCGAGGCCGGACTTTCTATTTCGGAGATTCGCCAATCGTTAGATACAGGAAATGACAAAGATGACTCGGGAAGCTCTGGCACCACTGTGACCGAGAAATGGTCGATACACCCACGCTTCCCGGAACAAAAAATCTCCATCGGTGCACAGCTCCCAACCGCGGCTCGAGAGGCACTTTGGAAGTTGCTCTCAAACTCTTTAGACGTCTTCGCCTAGGAAAATTCAGATATGACCGGGGTTCCAAGATCGTTAGCAGAGCATAAGTTGAACACTTATCCCAACATAAAACCGGTAGCTCAGAAGAAAAGAAGTATGCCCCGGACCGTGTTAAGGCCATCGCAGAAGACATAAAAAATTTGTTGAGCGCCGGAATAATCCGGAAAGTGCGGTACCAAACTTGGGTAGCCAATCCTGTACTGGTCAAGAAACAGGACGAGGCTTGGAGAATGTGCGTAGATTTTAAAGATCTCAATAATGCCTGTCCGAAGGATTGTTATCCTTTGCCAGAGATTGACGTAAAAGTTGACGCCGTGGCCGGATTCAGATTGAAGTGCTTCCTTGATGCCTATAAAGGGTATCATCAAATTCAAATGGCCGAGGCCGATGAAGACAAGACGGCGTTTGTCACAAACAGCGGCTTGTATTGTTATAGAAAAATGCCGTTCGGACTAAAAAATGCTGGTGCCACGTACCAAAGATTGATGGATGCAGCATTCAAAAACCAAATAGGAAGAAACTTGGAGGTTTATGTTGATGACGTAGTCATTAAAAGTGGCACGGAAGAAACCATGATAAAAGACATCGCCGAGACTTTTGCCAAGCTTCGAGAGATCAACATGAAGTTAAATCCTAAGAAATGTTCCTTCGGTCTGGAAGAGGGGAAGTTCCTGGGGGTGCTAATGGCCCGGGATGGGATAAAAGCCAACCTAGAAAAGGTAGAGGCCGTTCTAAAAATGCAGCCTCCTCAAAGTCTAAAAGAGATGCAGTCTTTAAACAGGTGAATAGTGGCCCTGCACCGATTCCTCTCCAAAGCCGCAGAAAAAACTGGTCAGTTCATGAATGTCTTGAAGAAGAGTCTGGGGAAGGAACAGTTCCAATGGACGTCCGAAGCCAGCGTCGCCTTCGACGAGCTAAAGAAATGCTTGATTGATCTGCCCACCTTAACAGCTCCGGAGCCCGGTGAGACACTCACGGTCTATCTTTCAGCCTCGGAAGGAGCCATCAGCTCTGTCCTCAGTGTCACTAGGACCGCTGTGCAACACCCGGTGTACTATATTAGCCGTGCTCTCCGGGAATACGAAGTTCGGTATCCGATCCTGGAAAAGTTGGCTCTCGCTCTGGTTCATACTTCCAGAAGACTTCGAAGATATTTTCAAGCATTCAACATTGAGGTACAATCTGAACAGCCCATCCTCCGAGTACTTCGAAAGCCAGAAGCCTATGGACGAATGGCTAAATGGGCCATTGAGCTCGGCGTTTTTGATATCACGTATAAAACTAAAGGACTAGTGAAGGGGCAAGCTGTGGCCGATTTCCTGGTAAAAATTCCCCAGTCCGCAGAAGCCGAGCCCCAATATGCTCTGGCAAGTACTTGGTCCCTTTACACTGATGGGGCCTCGGGTTCTGAGGGGTCGGGCGCCAGAATGGTTTTGCAAGAAGCTGGGGGAAAAGAACTGCTCTATGCCATCCGGCTAGATTTCAAAAGCTCCAACAATGAGGCCGAGTTTGAAGCACTCATAGCAGGACTCCGATTGGCTATTAAGGTCGGAGCCAAGAAGGTACTCATATACGTTCAACACTATGCTAACTCCCTGCTATATGCAAAGTTCGGCCAAATCCTTAAAACACGTTGTAAACATTACAGGTCATCTCACATGTCGATTCTTTGCTGGTAGCTAATCAAATATCTGGGGAATATGAGGCTAAAGAAGCCAACATGATCCTATATCTAGCTGAGGTACGGGTACTACCCAAAACCATCAGCTAAAGATATTAGTACCAAAGAAAACGACTAATCCTTGCTTCAAAAAATGTAGGCTAAAAAATTGATGAAGCAATTCGAAACTTGTCAAGTAGTTCACATACCAGGAAGCAAGAACAAGAAGGCCGACGCTTTAAGCAAGCTTGCCGCGTCCACTACTGACATCACCCAGCAAGAGGTGCACATGGAAGCCCTACAAGGCCCGTCCATCCAAGCGACCGCAGTACTATCAGTAGACGCAACATCGGATACTTGGATGACTCCTATAGTCCAGTATCTTATGAACGATGTTGTACCGGAAGACAAGGCGAAAGACCGGAAGCTAAAAGTAAAAGCCCTCCAATACCAAATCATTGACGGTCAGTTATATCGAAGAACATTCTTGGGACCACTCTTGAAATGTGTCGATTTGGACGAAACTTCTTATATCGTCCAAGAAATTCACCGTGGAATATGTGGCATACATGCAGGTCCAAGAATGGTAGTAGCAAAGATAATGAATGCCGGGTACTTCTGGCCGGGCATGCATAACAGCGCCGTCACAGAGCTGCAAAAGTGTGAAGAATGCCAACGACACGCGCCTGTGAGTCTCCGAGCTAAAAACAACCTCATCCCTGTGACTGCGGCATGGCCGTTCCAACAATGGGGAATCGATATAGTCGGACCTTTTCCCAAGTCCACCGGAGGTATGAAGTTCTTATTAGTTGTCGTGGATTATTTCATGAAATGGGTCGAGGCCCGACCTTTATCAAAGATATCCGGGAAAGAGGTAAAGAAGTTCGCGTGGGAACAGATAGTATGTCGCTTCGGGCTTCCACAAACAATCATCAGTGACAACGGGACGCAGTTTGCAAACAACCCCTTCAAGAAATGGTGCCAAGACCTTCATATCCAGTAGTCGTTTGCCTCGGTGGCTCACCCGCAGGCAAACGGACAAGTGGAGAGAATAAACAGAGGTTTGGTAGAAGGGATAAAGAAACGGTTGGGACGGAAGAGGAGCGTCTGGGTAGATGAGCTCCCCAATGTTTTGTGGGCTCATCGAACCCATACCAAGACAAGCATGGGGGAAACACCTTTTAGTCTAACCTACGGAACCGAGGCCGTGATTCCTGTAGAAATTGGCTCCCCGTCCCTACGAGTCCAACACATCAGCAACAATGACCAAGAACTGCGGATGAATTTGGACTTGCTTGATGAAAGGAGAGAAGCCGCGGCCATTAAGGAAGCGCGGTACAAACAAGAGTTGGAAAAATTTTACAACTCAAGGGTGAAAGAGGTCCGGTTCAAGCCAGGAGATTATGTGTTTCATTGCAACGAGTCCAGCGGGGTTGAAAAAGGAAAGATGGCCGCTTCCTGGGAAGGGCCGTACGTGATTAAAACCGCAGGAGGGAAAGACATACCCCGCACCTGGAACGGTGTTAACCTGAAAAAATGCTATATGTAAGCATGACCAGCCAGTTTTCTAAATAGTTTTTTTTCTTAATTCAACATTGTAATGTGGGATGTGCCATTCCCCACCATTTCCCTTTTCTTGTTACTATTCGGGACGAAACATTCCTCGACAAAGTATTAATAAAGAGCTGGTTCTTACTTCGAAAAAATCCTAAGGTGCTAATATGAGCCGCAGCTCAAAAATAAGCTCGGCATTACAAACACCACGTGGTATATAAAACATCAAACAGGAGTAGCAAAAAGATTCGGATCGAAGTGGATAAGTTTTGATCCGGGTCTTAACTATCCTAAATCAAGCACCTTGCTAAAAATTATAAACACGATCATAAAATAAAAACTATCTATAAAAAGGGGAAAGCCTAAAACACCGACACGCGGCATGGGTAATAGCCGCGTCCCGGTAAGGAAACCCTATAAACCATGGTTATCCAAAAACGTATAAAATTCCGCGGATAAAATTAGGACATAGCAAGGAACGTGGACGCGCCATTAACTAAGCTACGAACCTTCTTCCTATGAATCGGTCACCTCAAGACCGGAGATATCACTTGGAACAAAACATAAGTTAAAAACATAAACCGGACCCACGATGAGGCCTGACATTAACCAAGCTGCATTACAAGAGGTTAGAACCTAACGAACGGTTCGAACCCAGTGGAACATGTTTAAAATATTACAGACATTCCGGACCCCATAAAGGCCCAGATCAAATGTTAATTGTTTAATAAAACTAAGCGGCGGATTCGAGCTTCAGCTCGTCGAAAGCTTCGGTCAGTGACTCGGGTGGGCCAGTGACTTGATCAACCAGTTTGGCAACCTTGGGGAAAACGAGGGAATCATAGGCTTGGGTGGCGGAAGTAAGCTCCTCTTGGGCGTTCTGTTTTATCAGCGACATCTTCTCCAAGGGAATGCCCTTTACCGCAGCCGCATAACCCGCCTTCACGCCCACATTGAAGCCCATGGCATTCATCGCATTGTTCACATCACTAACGGCCTTTTTCATGGCCGGACCCTTGTGAACATGGTCCAAATCAGTTGAGCCCCGGTCGTCAGAAAGAAGGTCTTCAACCTAAAAAGCTTGTCAATATTCTCGAGCAACTCTTTCTTCTCTGCCTTCCACGCCTCCTCGTCCCCTGCCATCTTCTTCTCCGCCGCGGCTAAGACCTGTTGCACCAGCTTCTCCCCCTTCACAGCCTCGTCCCATTCTACAAAACAACGGATAAAAAAAGTTAAGTTAAGACCAAAAAGACAGTTTAAACATCAAAAAACGTACCAACAATTAAAGCATCGGTACCTGTCCTCAGATTTGCCATCGTAGCCTCCATCTGTTTAAGAAGGTCGCTGGTCTTCTTGGAGTCAGCAGCAGCAGCTTCGGATTCATGAAGTTTTTTCTTCAAAAGTTCAACTTCTTGAAGGGCTTTATCCCTGGATTCCGCGGCTGAAGCTACGGCGGCTTGAGTGGACGAGGCCTGGTTCTGAGCATCTCTCAGATTTTTCTTCAACTCAGCCATGGCAGGCCCATGGTTGCAAGAAGCCCCTTTCCTCCGCAACCGCTCCCTATCTACCTCGGCATCCGTCCAACGACGGTATGCCTCGGTCACCAAGAAGTTGGATTGTGCTTGGCTAACCAACAAGGCCTCACAAAGGGAGGGAGAGTCCATGTTGTGGTAAAACTCCCGATCAGCAGGGGTGTCCAGGTTGAACAACATCATACGGGCAGATAGCCCATCTATCACCCGATCCCCATTCTTCAAGTCCCACTCTGGGACGAACTTCTCGTCAGCAATGAAGCTGTCACCACCACCAGAACCTTCCCCTGCCAACGTTGCAAAACCATAAAGGGAAAAAGCTTCAGTCTCGAACCATGGTGGGGGGAAAGTATCATCCTTATCCCCCACATTGGTTTAAGAAAGAAGGGGAGACTGCCTAAACTCACCAGCCGAAACAAAGTCGGTTCGCACGAACTTCTCCTTGGCCGGGCTATGTAGCTCGGTAGACCCATCAACTTCTTCTTCTTCGTCACTATGGCCCCCAACCTGAGGATGATCTACCATTAATATCGGAGCTGAGTCCCGAGGGGATTTACCCCCAAACAAATGGTTTTCAAGGTTATGGAGAAGGTTAGAATATACCTCTTTCGGGCCATCCAAAAACCTCAACTTCTTCTTCGGTTTAGAACTAGCGGCCGTGCTCTTCACGGCCTTTCTCTTGCCGGATCCTCGAGAGACCGAGGTGTCGGTGAGGGCACGCCCCTCCTTATCACCAGAAACCTCCTTGGAGGCACGAGAGGGCTCGGAAGATTGGGGACCCATGCTAACAGAAAGGTCCGGCTGCTGAATGCTTGCAGTTGGAAGGTTGGGAGGAATTTCAGTGGAAGATAGAGGCAGGCCCTCAGAGGGCTGATGCGTCTTCACCATTTGCTCCACTAAGGGCTTAGTGTTGCCCAGATCTTCGTTGGTATACTCTAGTGCGGCGTCATCAAAAGTCGCCAGCTTCAAGCAGTCTAGCAACGACATATCTGTATAAACAAAAACAAACATAAGTACGACAAAACAAGGCAATAAGCACAAAAAGAGAAAAAGACGCAGCTCCTCACTCACCCTCTCCTTCGTAACGCACCACCGGCCACCTATCATCCAAATTCCAGTTCATGCTCACCCGTCCGAGGCACAGAACATGCTCCGGATACTTCTGAATGTTGGTCTTGTTCTCCGCCAACTCCACATACAAAGCTCGGTTATACCGGAACCCCTTGGGCAACTCCCATTCTGACGACTCATATCTCTCGCACCAGACCATGTCCGCTGGTAAGCACCGGTCATCCAAAAAGAAGAACTTATTTTTCCAGTTCTTCAGGCTGGTCGTCTGATAATCGTGACAACTCTCCAACGACCGCCGCTTCTCAAAGGTGTACCAGCTACCTATCTTGTTGAGCTTGTAGAAACACCGGAACACATTTAGATCCGCCCCCTTCTCCAAGGCGCGGCAGGACAGCTCGAAGTGATTTATACGGCTTAGGCCGAAAGGTTTCACTTGAGAAATGTGTACGCCGTGAAATTTCAACACCCTCATAAGAAACTTGGTGAAGGGGACGCGATAGTTGGCAAAATCACACACACGGGTGTAAAAGCCAAACTTGCCCGTAGGGAAAGGATGAATCACATCCCTCGGCCCTGGCAGCACCGGGTTTAGATCACGCGGTATCGCGTATGTATCTATAAACCGGGCAAGCTTATCCGCGGACAGATTCGAGAAAGTGACGCCCATGTCGTCTTTCACCATCCTCGAACTCAAGACAAAACAATAAAACAGGAAAAATGAAGAAGGAAGGAGGAGGACAACGCACCTTAAGCAGGCTAACGGAGCTGGAACGGATGGACAGAACGCCGAAGGGATAAGAAAGATAAGGAGAAAATTAGAGAGTAAAACAGTAAAAAGTAAAGAAAAACAAAAATAAAGAAGACTTATATAGGGGATGGAGGCGACGGTTGAGATGGCCAGGGTGGGGGACAGCTGGACGAAATGAGCGGCCCAGATTACCCCGAAAGATGAACCGCCATCACATCAACCACTCGATCACATGGCCATAAAGGCACCCACGTGTCCCATGCATACGACAAAACCCCTGGACAGCTGGCTTCAACACGTGTCAGCCATCCTCACAAACCCTCTACAATGCCACAGCATGACCGAGAAGCCGCGAGATGATTAAGTCCAGCAAGTTACAAGTAACTTGAGGACTTGGGAAGACATGAAGAGGCATAAGCAGTTATACCGCGGTTTAAACGCCTATGATTCGGTCATACTTAAGTCCAGCAAGTTACAAGTAACTTGAAGACTTGGGAAGACATGAAGAGGTATAAGCAGTTATACCGCGATTTATACACCTTTAATCCGGTCATACTTAAGTCCAGCAAGTTACAAGTAACTTGAGGACTTGGGAAGACATGAAGAGGTATAAGCAGTTATACCGCGGTTTATACACCTGTAATCCGGTCATACTTAAGTCCAGCAAGTTACAAGTAACTTGAGGACTTGGGAAGACATGAAGAGGCATAAGCAGTTATACCGCGGCTTGCTCCTCAGGCACGAGCTAAGGACATTAGGACGCGGCAGGAAATTCCCACCGGAGGGAAGTACAACCCTCTCCCGGAAGTCAAAAGGTTCCGGATGATAGTACAAGAGGGTCCGAAGTAAAGTACAACTTTGCTGACCACTATAAATACCCCCACCAAAGTACAATGGGGACACGAACACACACACACTCCGAAGCTCACTTTCTCTCTCTACTTTCTCTCACTAAACAAATACTTATCCTCACGCCGGAGGGTGGTTACAGAGAGGATCTCCCTTCTCCCCTGTAACGAGCCTAACGGTCTTTTACCTTGTGCAGGTTTAAGCTTAGGTTCAAAGCATTCGAGATCCACTACACGTCCCTGTTTTACCACAATCTCAGGTTCGTCCACTTTTTGGATCTTCAATAAGTAACTAGTAAATTGTGACCCGCGCTCCGCCGCAGGAAAAAAAAACACGCTATGTACGACGACACGTGTTTTTTATCAATCTAAAATCATAAAAACAAACGACGGAGGTACCAGTTTTAACACCATTGACATCTTCAGTTTATTGGCACGGTACCAACATTCGAGATTACATAATTGTTACTATTAATATTGATAGTATTAAACGTCTTCACGTACATTGAGTATTAACCGTGAAAAAAAACTATGTATACTCTATTAGCTTCTTTATTTTTCGTATTTGCAAGCTAGTGTTTTACTTTTGTTTTTAACCGTTCGTTTCCCATCAGCAATAAAAAAATCGCAACCACCTTCCAAACAATCAATCCAATCATCCACTATAAATGACCTGCGGTGGACGACAACGGCAGAGATTTGAAACGGAATAAGAAGATTACGCAACTACCACCGCCACATCCTCCACGAATCAATTACCTCATCAATTTACCCTAAATAACAGGTCACCTTGCTCTTCGGCTAAACCGCACGTTCAACGGCGCCGACTGATGATAACGTAGAGAATATTCTAGCGAACAGCGGAGACCAGCCGTGGCTGCGGATTACGACGGACTAACGGTTGATTTTCTTCGTACCAAGCGCGTGCTGGTCGTCGGATAACACAACGTAGAGACCCGAATTGTACCGTCGGTGAACGAGCGGGTAACTGGAGATGTTAGCTGGTGACGGAATTTCATAAACGTCGAAGTATAAAGACCAAAAGACGTCGATGATGTGCAACTCGAAATTGTCAAAGTAGGAAGACCAGAAGACTCCGATGTCATGCAACTCGAAATTGTTGTTGTCGTTGTTGAGATCCTACTGTTTTTCCAAGATGTTTACACCATATATTGGATGCGAATTTGGATTATTGTCTGTTTTTGGTGATGAGTTTAATAGGGATAAGCAGGACAGACGTGTAGAATGAAAAAAAAAAAGAAAACGACAACTTGCCACTGCAGATAAGGCCGACGAGAAATGTTATATATAATAATATGTGAAAGGTACAAATGTCTTTACAAAGAGTCAAACCAGTATGTGCCAAGTTCAAATATATATGAATTTCAACAAGAAGATAGCATCAAGAATCTAATATTTATAACCTAAAAAACCTAACTTCGACATACATAATAAAAATCATCGAGAAAAAAAAGGAGAACTCCATGCCAAAAACAAGTCCAGGCCAATTGCTAAAATAGCAACAAAATAGTCCTAAAAATCAGCTACATTGCAACCTAAAGTTGGACCAGAGAACACAACATTGTTGTTAAGTTAAACATCAAATCAAATTAAACTCCGAGTCGTTTTGTATCTCTATTTTGTTCTGATTAATGAAACATCTGCAGGTGATGAAAGTAAACTTCATAGCCATTAATAGGATAAAAAAGATAAATCACAAATAAAAAAAAACTTAAATGTTCGACTTGAATTGCTTGCATGTTTTCAGGCCCTGACCTTTGAACTCGAAATAGTGCAAGGGTGCAATCCCATCTTCTTTGTAAGTGTCATCAAGATTCAGGAAGTTCCTTCCCTGTTATAAAAGTCTTGTTTCCATCAGTTAGACCATCCTGAAAGTTTCATAACTTGATAACTCATGTCAATAGATGTGAATGGCCAGATTCACAACTGTAAATGAAGAATGTAGAATTTGACTTTTTACGTTTTTCTTTATTATAGAATTCTATTTGAAACACGCCTTAAGAACCAAGAAGCTATTAAAGATTGTAAAGATAATGATATTTCGCTTCCTTCATAAAATTGCTTATAAATAAAACTCTTCAACCATAATTTGAAAAACAATGATATTCTACAAGTTGAGGGAATAATTTTTAACTTTTGGAGATGTATTAGGCTTGCGTCCCACTCCATATTAAGGACCATACGCCACACTGCCTAGTTAGGTGCGGAACTATGAGGTGTAAACTTGACTTTTTTTTTAGCCTTGGAACCTGATTACCTATGTGGTGTAAACCTGACTTATTTTTTAGCCTTGGAACCTGACTACTATAAACAAAGAAAAGATTAATGCTTCATCCAAAAAGAATCACATAGAAGTAGTTGTTGTTGCTACTATAAATGATAAAGAGAACACATTCAATGTAAATTTTTTTTGGAATTTCATTCAATGTAAATAATACCCACTAATAAATCAAGTTATTCAAAGTATACAAATAAACAAGTAATTCAAATAAAATAATATCGTAGAAACTCTATATTTCTGAACACATACTATAAAAGTCGGTACTTTACAGAAAAATAACCAATAAAATGGTAGGGAAAATAATATTATACTCTCTCATTCACATAAATCAAATTAATCAAACCCGTACCACGTATCAACTTCTATACTTCCTCCTAGCATCAAACCTGCAAAGTTTATAACAAAATTACAAACAAATGCAATAGTTTAGACTGAATAAGATTAAACACCCAAGGGTGTGCAAAAAATGTGTAAAAGGGTGTAAAGAAAGGGGTGTAAGAAATTAGCCGTTCATATATATATATATGTATGTGTGTGTGTGTGAGTGTGTGTGTGAATAAACTCATCTAAAATCCACATACATAACATAGTAATTAAATACAAAACTCTCAAAGATTGAGAAGATCAAACTATCATCTTGCAGATGGCGATGACTCGTTTTCGCTAGTTTTCATAATAGAACACAAAACCTGCCTTGAAATATGTCTCAAGTTCGTTAGAAATCTCTGTCAACTTGAGATCAAAATTACTCTTGTACATTTGTTTTGGTGATGGAGACACATAAAACCATCTTCTAGGACTCGAAAGCGTGGTGCCTTTTACAACAAGTGGATTGACACCAATATCACTGCCATTATCTACCTTTGATGTTGTTAATGATGGCCCACTTTTTGTCTCCTGTGGTAGTGGCTTAAGTAAATCATCGTCTTCAT
The DNA here is from genome assembly GCA_028751855.1 of Ambrosia trifida. Classification (NCBI taxonomy): domain Eukaryota; kingdom Viridiplantae; phylum Streptophyta; class Magnoliopsida; order Asterales; family Asteraceae; genus Ambrosia; species Ambrosia trifida. The sequence goes on from CM054127.1 coordinate 23,412,544, forward strand.
TAACTGTTTTTTGTCTCATGAACTTTTCACGGGCTTTATCAGCAGCTAACTTTTCACGGCTCATTTTGATAAGTTTCCATGGCTTATACTTGGACGAAAACCCTTTCCCTCGGGTTTTTTAATTGATTGTGGTTCTTTATCGATTCTGACATAAAGTACTTGTTGGGTCTGAAAATTTCAATGGGCATTCGGTTATTATTTTGTGGTTTGTCTCGCAAGAAACATGGGCAACTATCACTAAATAGAAATCAATTTTCATGGATGGTCCACCTAGGTCGCTCAGACTTTTTTCAAAAGGTTATGTTTGATGAAGCAACATGCCAATTGTATAAACCCGACATACCAAATCATTGATTTTACACAATTGGCATGCCTTGTAAGAAGGAATATGGGTTCCAGTCGATTTTAGAAAACTGCAAAAGTAGATAAAAAATGAAAGCTGAATAATTAAATTTCTTAAAGGAAGCTCAAGAGACCCAAATTTCAACATTGTGTCAACATGGAATTTAAAAAAAGTTGGCCTGCAAGGTAACATAGGCTGACGTAGAAATGTAGCATACCAATAGAAAAAAGTAGTTGTCGTTGTGTACGGTGGCGGACCCATGATTTTGTTTTTCCAATGGGGTCCCCCTTTTTTGGTATTACAGTTTTTCACCACCCAAGGCTAGCATTTTCGGGTCGATTGCCGCACAGATTAGATCGGGGCAAAGAACATTTTTCAAGTGATTTGTTGTGAAAATTATTCGCCTTACCAACATGAACAAACAATCTATCTTTATTGTTCCAACTCTGATATCCTTCTGTTACAAATGCATCTTTTTGATTGCTTTCCTCAAACACGTAACTAACCAAGCAAAATACTTATTCGATTTTACACTATACTCTAACCAATCGTGAAAGTCCTCAAACCAATATTTAGAAAAAAATGTCTTAATCTAGCACCAATATCTTGTTTTGGAAAACATGACCTTATGGAAACATGGACCTCTATTCAAATATGTCTGTCTAACATAATCTCTTTGTAACATGATAAGATAAATTGGTACCCGTTCTGAGGGATCCGAAGGTCTTCCATATCAATTTTCTTTATGATCCGAAGGTCTTGCATATTAGCCCTAAAATTCAAGTATTAAAAAACCATGTCACAAATTCTAAATTTAAATACACAGCACACAAAAAATTTACTATGTTTTTATGATTTCTAAGTTACATTCATAGTCACAAATTGTTAAAGGCACAAACTCAAATTTAAAGAATGAACGACATAAGTGGACAAAATGCAAAATAACTATAACTGTCACCCACATGTAGAGTTGTATTAAAAACAACTACATAACGAACCAAAAAGACTCGAACGTATGATGTATTTAATAGAATACATATTACATACCTCTGGTGTTCTCGCTCTACATATTATGAATCTTGTTTTTTTAGGGGAATCAAACTCTATGCTCTCAACTGAAGAAAAATCTGAATCATCTTCTGACCACTCTTGTTCCAGCAACTCATTTTCAGCTCTCATCGCCATTATGTAACCATAAGTTCTCATTCCCTAAAAAATTATCATACTTAATTATAAATTGTTGTAGATAGGTTTTGGCTATTCACATTCTTAGCATTCAAGAAATTGACTGCATTAATGGTTTTTTGATCTATCACATACCATGAGGGCAAGGTTGGAATAAGTTTTTAAGTTGTGAGTATGAGGTCATGATAAAATTACAACTTTAACCTTCTAAGTGTCTTAATTGTCACAACTATCCCCATAATACCCTTAAATTTCTTGCTTAAATATGTTGTAATGTTGCTTCTTAAGTTGTACGAAAATAAAAATGACTATGTTGTACATCACTCCTCCTTAATAATATAAAAAATATAGATTTTTGATACCCCTTAAATAAATTATACATAAAGTTAAATCCGAAGCAAAATTTTAATAAACGCTCTTTAAACCCAATTACCAAAACCCTTATACATGACCCACTAGTGGAATAATAAGAAAAAGCCCAATGACCCAACTCTAAACCTTTCCTAATTCTAATTCCCTTCCCCCAAACCTACTATGTCGAAGGCAGCAGAAACAAAAACAAAACCCCAAACCATTTTAGCTCAATTAACAGGCTGCCCTTGTCCGCTGCCGTCGTGGAAATATACAATTGCTAGATGAGATTCTAGGCCTCACAAATGCTTTATCAAAAACATCTTCAAAAGAAGAGTCAAGACTTATTAGAAGCGGCTCATTTGATAAATGGAACAAAGAGAGCATTGAATCATCTAAGACAAAACGGGTTTAATCAAAGGTTGGCTAAGGTGGCATCTTTTTGTGAAAAAACAAAATTGTGATGGTAGAAATGACGGATACTTTTGGTAATCAAAAAAACCGAAAGAATGTCGTTACTAATCAGCATCATTTCGAAGTTGAAGTTTTTAATACAGTTTTGGATTTGCAAATTCAAGAACTTGGGAATCGATTCAATTAGGTATCAACTAATTTGATAGAAAATATGTCGGGTTTAAATCCTTGTGATTCGTTTTCTAAGTTTGACATATCTAAGATAGTGGCATTTGCTGAGATGTATCCGAATGACTTTAGTAAAGAGGAAATAGGGTGTCTTTCGGGTAATCTTACGGTGTTTTTATCAAATATTAAAGGAAGATAGTAAATTTGCAATTAAATGGTATGTGTGATCTTGCTCGTGTGATGGTGGAAAATGGGAAACATGAAACTTTTCCTTTGGTTTATCGGGTATTGAAGTTAGCGTTGGTTTAACCGGTTGCAACCGCAACCGTTGAAAGGGGCTTTTCTAAAATGAAGCTAATCAAGATGGATTTACGCAATCGAATGGGTGAGGATTATTTGAACAATGCTCTAATTTGTGTGGTCGAAAGGGATACTTTTGATAAGGTGAAAGAAGAGGATGTAATGGCTCGATTTCAAGCGTTCATAAACCGAAGAGGGGAAATCTATTAGGTATTTATTTAACTTTATTTATTATCGTGTTATTATTTTTGTTTCATTTACATTATATGAAACTAAGACAACAATTTTTTTTGAATGTTACCCCTAGTTTTTTTCCTAGATCTCGCCACTGTGGACCACTTCCATAAAACTAATTGGGATTGAATTCAAACTTGAGACCACCATCGTTCAACCAAAATCTTCACTTTCCTTCCCATGCCAATTGAGCTTCAGCTCGGGTAATACACAAAGTTTTAATATCGTCAAATTTATACAAACAAAATTCACTAGCTCAGGTCAATGAAGTCTAACCGAGTCAAACCTTGAACCGAATTAATTAAAAATCTAAAAACCTAAGTTAATATTGTTAAAAATATAAGATCTATACAGAATCAAACACAAGATCAACACAATACATTCACAATCATACAAACACAGGAGAATAGCGACAGAAAAACGGTGACAAAATCTTTGTAACATCACACAAATTTTCTTTATATATATAGAACTCCCTCGATTATTCATCCGATTCATGTTACAGTATCTTTACCATCCATTTTGTTATTTTTTTTGTTTAAATAATGACGTATAATCAATATTAAATTGGATTGTATTAAATTCTGATTTAAAAACGTTAAAAAAAATGTTTACCTGTGCCAGGATTCGAACCCGAGTCCCTGGCGGGCTAAACCTTAACCACACCACACAAACCACTACACCATTTGGTGTTTTGTGATGTTAATTAAAACCAATTAAACTTAAACCCTTTCAAGGTCCCTTACTCAAACCTGAAAAGTCAAACGTAGTCTCCTAGTTAAGTCAAGTCAAAGTGTTAGTAAATATGGTCTCCTAGTCAAGTCAAAGTGTTAGTAAATATGGTCTTCTAGTCAAGTCAAAGTTGTTCCTAAATTCTAGCCTAGTCAAAGTAGTCCATAATTACAATTCCAAATTATACACTATAAATACTATAGCCTACCATTCAACTCTTTATACCATTCAATAAAAAAAAACATTATTATCTCATCTCCCATATACTAAAGTTTTCATCCATCATTATCTCCTCTAGCTAGTTCCGAGTTTTCCAAGGCATTATTACTAAGTGTTTGCACGCTCAAGAAAACTCACAAACTCATTAAGCACCTAAGGTAAGTTTACATAGTCCCTTTTACCATTTCACTATTTTGGGGTGAAACATGTTACAACATCAATTTACAATTCAACATAAGTGTCTATGTGTTATTCTATGTTGCATTATGTCTTAAACATTACTAGGGTAAGCTCATTATTCTAGCATAATCATTAACATTGATCAGCCGACGGTATACAATGATAGATCTATTGGACTGACAATCCCACCCGAATACGTGTACCTCCTACATAGGTAGCGTGGGTGATTGTTATCGAATTTATAACATAATCGAGTGAACCATGAGCGTATGGGATGGACCACAATATTCTAGTCACAAGGTTTGATTATGCACTCGATTTACCCGATTGTTTTGTTTTCACATATGGACTAGACTTGCCATGACACTCGAATTGTACAAATTTTATTCAACATTCAAACCTATGTAATTCTCACCAACTTTTGTTGACCCAAAATATTTTCAAACTTAACATGTTTTAGGTTATGGCTTATTTGAAGATTAGAGTTAATGCTTGAAGATGCGTAGCTAGTATTTTTCATTTTGATATACAAATTTTTAGAACAATTGTATGTAGTTCATTTAAATCATTTATTGAAACTTATTATTTACCATGTGCTACTGAACAATCATCAATACGTGACATCCCGATGTTTCCGTCATCGGTTGGGGTGTTACAATCTTATTTATCCAACCCCAAAAGTACCCAACCAAAACCCTAGATCTCTAAAATCGTAGAGATCAATATACGAAATACAGAGTTAGTGATCTACTGATTGTTTAGATCAGTTGATCACTACAATAAGGAAAATACAAGACAAGATCCTTACAAAGAAACAGAGAAAACCCTAAAAGGATACAGAGAAGACTAGTCAGAGAAGACGAAACAATAATAAAGCTAAAACTCTCAAAACAATGAGAGAGAAACCTTTTTACAGAGGGTCTAGATATTTCAGCCAAACAAACACAACTTAACATAATATCAACCATTGGATTATGAAGCACACGGATCATCTATAATAGACGATCAGGATTAAATCTCAAACATAACTGGGATTCAGCTAACACCAGCTCCAATAACCTTCTCAGCCCAATATCTTACTTAAGCCCAATAGTATAAGAAACCTGAAACAACTTACAAAACATAATTAAGCCTAAAAGTTTGAATCACTTTTATTTATTATATTTAACATGCCCCCTTGATTCAAATCTTTTGAAACCAATCAACCATTCCAAGATGCAAACACGTTTCCTCATGTTTTGACCCATTCAACCCTTTTGTCAAAATATCTGCAATTTGATTTTCTGAATCAACCTTAATAGTTTCTATCACTCCATTAGAGATTTTCTCTCTAATAAAATGAAGATCTATTTCAAAATGTTTTGTTCGTTCATGAAACACCGGATTTACTGCAATAGAGATTGCAGCCTTACTATCACAATTAAGACTGACAGGAAGCTTACACTCAATATGTAACTCCTTTAAAACATTGATTATCCATATAATTTCACAAGTAGCAGAGCACATAGCTCGGTACTATGCTTTTGCAGTTGACTTAGATATAGTGCTCTGTTTCTTGCTTTTCCAAGATACTAATGATCCACCAAGAAAAATGCAGTATCCAGTTACTGATTTTCTTGTGATCAGACATTTAGCCCAATCAGAGTCAACATATGCAGCTAACTTAAAATTATCAGACTTCTTAAACTGTATTCCCTTTCCAAGAGACAGCTTAAGGTACCTGAGTAATCTAAGTGCAATTTGCAAATGCCCTTTTGTGGGTTTATGCATAAATTGACTAAAAATTGAACTGCATAACTTATATCAGGCCTAGTAATAGACAAATAGATCAACTTCCCTATTAACTTCTGAAAACCATTAATGTTTTCAAGAACAGTCCCATTCTTTCCAGTTTTACTAGAGACTATATGACTCAACTCAATAGGTGTGTTAACAGGTTTACACCCTAAATACCCAAACTCACTTAATAATTCAAGACAATACTTTCTCTGAGAAAGACAAATAGAATTGTTTTCATACAAGACTTCTATCCCTAAGAAGTACTTAAGTTTTCCCATATCTTTTATTTGAAAATTTTTACTCAAAAACTGTTTTATTTTTTCTATTTCTTTGACATTGTTACCTGTAATAACCATGTCATCTACATATACCAACAAGACAATGAACACATCTTTCTCAGATTTGACAAACAGAGAATGATCACAAACTTTTTGACAGAAACCAACATCAACTAATACTTTTGTTAGTTTCTCATTCCATTTTCTAGGAGCTTGTTTTAAACCATATAATGACTTAACTAGTTTACAAACTTAATTGTAATTATTTGAATAATATCCTTTAGGAGGACACATATAAACATCTACAGTTATAGTTCCATACAGAAAAGCATTATTAATATCTAACTGAAACAACTCCTGGTTATTCTGCACAGCAAGACTTAATACACATCTAACAGTCACCATTTTAACAACAGGTGAAAAGGTTTCACCAAAGTCTATCCCTTCTCTCTGGTTATAACCTTTAGCTACAAGTCTTGCCTTATATCTCTCTATCTCACCATTAGCTTTGTACTTTATCTTATAAATTCACTTACAACCTATAGGTTTTCTACCCTTGGGCAATTCAGTCAATTCCCAAGTATTATTCCTATATAGAGCTTCCATTTCTTGATTCATTGCTTCAACCCATTTAGGATTTTTTTGAAGCATCTGAATAAGAAGTGGGCTCAATGGTTTTATTAAGACTAGTAACAAAGAAATAGTTATCAGAAGACAGACATGAATAGTTGACAACGCTTTCAACACCATACTTGACTTTCCCTTCAACCACATAATCATCAAATTTTTTAGGGACATTAGACACTCTAGTAGACCTTCTAATAGTAGTTCCCTCAGGTGGGTTAGTCTCATTATTTGGAGGGTCAGCATCATTGCCTGCCTTACCAGGAGTCCTGCAACCTAGACTGCCAGGCTGCTGACGAGTCTGCTGACCATGGTCTACCCCCTGCAATCCTGGGAGGATTTCCTGATTCCAGACTAGTTGACCCATCCTGAGAACTAGTGATTCCCCCTTCATCACCGGTCAACTGTTTCTCAGTCACATTTTGACCTTTAGATGTCTCAAACATATCAAAAAAGTTTAAATTTGTGACAGTTCTATCATTATTATCAGAATAAAAAGAGTTTTCAACACTTTGTTTAAAAGGAAAAACTTCTTCATAAAACCTAACATCCCTAGAATACTCAACCTTTTTTGACTCAAGACACCACAACTTGTAACCTTTTTTGAAATTAGAGTATCCTATAAGAACACATTTTTCAGCCCTAGAAGACAATTTATCACTGTTATTCAAAATTATGTTAAAACAGAGACATCCAAAATTCTTAATATGACTGATTTTTGGGGGGAACCCATACACAACTTCATATGGACTCTTACCTAAAAAAACTGAGGAGGGAATCCTGTTAATTAAATATGTTGCAGTTAGAACACAATCATCCCAAAATCTAAGTGGCAATCCACTCTGAAATAACAAAGCTCTAGCTGTATTTAACAAGTGCATATGCTTTCTCTCAGCAATACCAATTTGCTGAGGTGTATAGGCACAAGATGTTTGATGAATAATACCATTTAAATTACAAAAAAACTCCATTTGTTTATTAACAAATTCAGTTCCATTATCACTTCTGAAAACTTTAACATTTGATTTAAACTGAGTTTTAATCAGTTCATAAAAGACAACTAAGTTTTCAAAAACGTCAGTTTTGGACTTTAACATATAACACCAGACAGACCTGGAGTAGTCATCTACCACAGTTAAAAAAATACTTAAATCCTTCTCTTCTAGTGACCCTATATGGTCCCCAAACATCAAGATGAACAATATCACATATCTATTTAGTTTTATGATCACTAATAGGAAAAGGAACTCTAACCTGCTTAGCCTTGTGACATACCTCACAAGGTTGAGAATTTCTATGGCCTGTGTTCAAATCATCCCTTAACACAGCTAGAACTTGGTCAGAGGGATGACCAAGTCTACTATGCCACAAATTGGCATCATTAAGACTGTTAAAACAACTAGCATTAACACTTACATGCTTTCCTACAAAATACAATCCATCACTTTGCCTACCAGTCACCAGGATTCTCTTGGACTTGGAATCCTGGACAAAACAATTTTACTCATCAAATAAGACACACAACTTATTATCCCTAGCAATCTTGTGAAGAGACATTAAGTTCACACAGTAATCAAAGACAAGGAAGACATCATACAGAATGACACCATCAACAAGTTTAATATCACCTATTTTTGAAACCTTAGCACTGGTTCCATTAGGGTGTTTAACTTGGATGTCATATTCAGAAACATCTATACAATTAAACATTTCTTTGTCACTATTAGTCATGTGTGTAACAACCGGCAAAATTAAGGTAATTCCGTACTAATTAATTAAACGCGATTAACGTAATTAACCGTAATTATGTGCTGAATATTTAATTGAGGCCTTAGAAAGATAGGAATTCCCAAATAATGCATAGGAATGCATGAGTTTAATAGCAAAGCATGATAGGATCGTGCGCAGACAAAACTATCCGGTATGGACACTGGCGATTACCCGGTAAAACTGAAATAAGCGAAACGAACACCGGACACCCGGAAAATAAAATAAATAATATTTTCACAAAATATTATGAGTTTTGGAAACCCAAAGCCATACGAAAAAGCTTATTGCACAAATCTCCCGGTAACGAATAAAGTGCGCGTACCGCACCCGATACGCGCGTAACACGAAAATTCACCCGACCGAAACCGAAATAAATTATCAGTAATTTAACTGGACGTAATTTTATAAATATTAACGGTATTTTAATATCGAGGGAAAACGCGACGAAAATTTGAGAAATACCCGGGCGGTACCCGGAAGGAACTAACTTAAACTTAATATAGAGAGATAATTAGCAAAGTGGACCCCACCAAGTACCCCATAGGGGCCGGCCATGGGCCCACTTGGGTGGAAGATTGTGTGAGATAGCTTCTTAATCCTTCCATATTATTATTAATCATTAGCTTGCATGCAATAAGATTGGACAAGGGAATTAACCCAATCATTTCTCCTCTCTCTCTAAAATTTTCGGCCCCTAACACCCTCTTATAATATCTTAGAGATTTTATTTTGATCTTCATAATCCTTCCATGATCTTCCCAAATCCAAGAAAAGATAATAAGTAATCTTTGCAAGATTTGGAAGAACATTATAAGCCACTTGAAATGCATTAGAAGAAAATCACAAAATCTCCTTCCTTTTTCTTCCTCTTGGCCGTGGATTTGCACCACCCCACCAACACTTTTCTTTCAATTTTTACTACTCCAAATTACCTCTAGATCATCATCCTTCAAAACCCCTTCTTGTGTGTTAAGAGCTTGGAGCATAACCCACTTGGAAGAACACACTAAACCACACCCAAAATCCAAGATTTTGTCTTCCCTAGCCTTGAGCTAGTTGTAAGTCTTGCATTGTTTTATTAATTTAAATATTTTGTTTTTGTGCTATGATGCAAGTTGTACAATGTGGGTAATAAAAATGAGTTCTAAAGAAGTAATGGGTTTTTATTAAAAATGAAGATGAGAGAATAATATTATGATGAAAAGTTAGTTATTTTTAATAAAAGTAATATTTTGATGAAAGTATCATAATAAGAACATGTTTGGATGATTGAAGATGAGAAAAGCAATATTTTGAAAAGTGACTTGGATATGATGAAAAGTGGTTTTAATCATCTTAGGATGATATAATAAAGTCATAAAAATATTAAAATGGATTAGAAAGCCATAGATGGAAAAACTAGTTCTTCAAAGTCCACTCACTTAGATGAGTAAAAATTTGATGTTTTGGATAAGGATATGAAATAAACATGTTATTGATATCTAGAATGGATTAGAAGAACATTAAAAGTAAAAAGGAGTAAAAAAACAACTAAACATGGTGAAAATGATTCTTCAAAGTCCACTAAAGTGGAAGAAAAATAATAACCATGAAAGATTTAGAGAAAAATGCTACAAGTGTAAATTAAAGGATTTAAAATGACAACCTTGGAAACCAATGGACTAAAATGAATATTTTAGAAGTTATTGGACCAAGAACACAATGATGGAAATATTAGTGTCAAAAAGTGTAAGTAATGATTTACAAGATTGGTTTGGTAAATAACGATGGCCTACTTGGGCATTTTAAGTAAAAAGTATATTTTTATAAAATGGACGTTTTATAAAAATAAATGGAGTCACGCGACTATTTCATAAAGTAAGACTTTATAAAATAAGTACTTGTGAGACTTGTACAAAAATAAGGTGCTTTTATATAAATGGGAATATAAAAGTATCGGGAACGTTTTTGGTAACAAGTTGGACGAGTCGGACTAAAACGTTAACTAACAAACTTAGTTACACGAACCAACGTAAACGGACTTATTACGTCGAGATAAAAATATACATATATATTTTACGGAAATAAAATATATATAACAAGGGTGAAACGTGCGTAACACTTTCCTAAGTGTAGTAACAATATTCGTGGGAAAGAGAAACATAACGTAACAAACTAAAAACGCTAAACGACACATGAACTTAACAAGTAGTATCCACGCGATGGTATATGTACATATACTCGTTTCCGACGGAATTCTAGTACATCTATTTAAATGGGAAAATAGATGTGCGAGAAGGAAAACCGAGACGAGTAGATGAGATATATCTACGAACGCGTGAATACCGACAAGATTCTAGTACATTTATTTAAATGGGAAAATAAATGTACGGTGTGGTAAGTCTAGTCGGGCGTTAAGATTATGTTACCAAACGACAAAGACTTAGCATATTTATTTAAATGGGAAAATAAATATGTGGCAAAGTAAGTCGGGTCGAGTAATAAGAAAACACTTTATATCGAGCGAAAAGATCCTAAGTATAATTATTTAAATGGGAAAATAATTATACGTTGGGTGGAGTCGTGTCGAGTATAATGTTGTACAAGTCATAAAGAATAATTACAAGAATAATATATGACTTGTAAGGAAAGGGTAATCCATCGCCATTGAACCTAGGATACGAAACTATTAAACAGGAATTGGGATAAAGACGTGGTCGGGAAGTTGGGTGTACAACTTGCCAAGGCACATACACCATAGGTGTAAGTGACTTATACGCCTAGAACCTTTGTAGGTACGGGATCACAAACTTTACTATTTTCTTTGAGCCGAGCACAGTTACAGGTGAGTCTCACGGCCCCATTTCTAAACTATTTAACGTTCTTACGGGGGAAAGATATGTTGGGATTGTATGACGGGTTGGATACTTGAGTAAAGATCGCCACTCGGTGTTGAGACCTCCCCACTATAATCATTTATTCAGGAATGAGAAACCAAAGGGATATTTGGATAGTACTATTGGTGCCTGACAAGGCCCACCCCTAATCGATAGCGTCGATTATGCATCGGCGTATGCCTGGGGTGCACTTATTCTGAAATAAAGTCGTAGGAATACCGAGTAACGACTTTGGGCGGGGGCATTATTAATTGTCTTGGTTTGGTTATAGGCTCAAGTAAATTGTAGGACTTTGCAACTCCTATAAATGTCATAACAAGGATATTCCCACTTTATAAAGATTTACTAAATTAAAACCTGTGAACTCACCAATATTTATATATTGACGATTTTCAAACATATCTTTCAGGTAATTGATTGATGGAAGTTAGCATGGCGAGCAGGGTCGGGGATGTCTCCAAATTGGGCGTTGGGAATATCGTGACGGGGTCTTATCTCTTTATTCCATGGATTTAGGGATAAAGGGAGAAGCCTCTTTATCATTTTCGAAAACAATTTATGATTATGTATGAATAATTTGACATGATTATTAGCATTGAATAAATGCCCGTTTTCTAATTAATATTGTGCTTTGCATTAATCTTGGCTTAATACTTTTGAACCGTCGCGCCACGTGTTTCCGCCTTAGACGTGGTGTGACAATGTGTTTGTTAGAACCAGAATCACAAATCCAACCATAACTAATAGCAGCTTTCACAAAACTAGAGCAACTAGAAAAAATTCTAAATTTTTTTTCTAAGTTGGAAATCCTGGACATACTAGAAAAACCATTAATAAAAACACCTTTACCTCCGGTATTAGCATTTTGAGATTCATTTCCTCCTTTGTCACTAATCAGATTCATAAGCTTTGATATCTGTTCAGGTGAAAAGGCAAACCAGTAGAACTAGACAAAGACTGTTTAGGATTAGACACACTAAAAGACATGTTGGCTCTAGCAGTTTGGTCAACACTCTTTTTTAGATTTAAATTAGGACCTCTGTTAACACCTATCAACAGTATGACCTAACATATTACAATGAGAACATTTTAGATTTGGATTAGGACCTCTGTTAAAAGTTTTCCTTCTATTATCAAAACTTTGATTTGATTTAGACACAAAAGCAACATTATTACCCTTGACACTACCACTTCTTCTATGTGATTCCTCTCTTGAAATCACAGAGTAAGCAGTCTTAATGTCAGGCAAAGGATCCCTAGTCAACATATTAGTTCTCACTGGTTGGTATATCTCATCCAGACTTATAAGGAATTGAAATAGTTTTATCAAGCTACTAAAGGAATTGAATTCCCTGGCAGCCTGGCAATTACATGAAGGTAATTGCACTATTGAATCAAACTGTTTCCACATTGTATTCAGCTTATGGTAATACTCAGACACAGAACTCCCATTTTGACTAAGTGAATTGATCTTTTGATAGAGATTGTATACAACTGATCCATCCACTTTGTCATAAGTTTCCTTCAAATATATCCACACATCAGTGGCTAGTTTTGAGAAAACTTGTCCAAGAAGGAGTTCTTCACTTATAGAATTAAGCAACCAAGATAGCACAATAGAATTGCATCTATCCCATTGTTTCATAAGTACTTCATCTTCTAATGGCCTAGCAGTGGTACCATCTATAAAACCTAGTTTGTTTTTAGCTTGTAAAACAAGTGTCATAGAGTTAGACCATACAGAGTAATTTTCAGTTCCTTTAAGTTTTATAGTTATGATAGACAAACTACTAGTGTCACTAGGGTGTAAGTACAAAGGATCACTGATATCAAGTTTGCTAATCAGGGTTCCACCCAGAAGAGCCCCAGAATTGGGGTCATCTCCTTGTCTATCACCACCTGGATGTGGTGGATCAACAATACCACTCACAGCAATCTAGACAACAGTTAACACAAACAATCAAACAAGTAACACACCAGGGTTGGCAACAAGCCAACAGACAAACAAATAGACAAGAAACAAAACACACAAGAGACCCTAGAAGGCGAAGATGTGTAGGTGTTCAGATCAAGGGTTCATCACTCAAAAGGTGCCCTCGCAGATCCTTACACAGGAGCCTTTTATTAGCTATATATATATATACTAATATAGCAAACAAGACAACAAAGCAGACAATCAATCAAACAAGAACCAAGACCACAAACAGATCAATGCCGGTCCACCCTAACCCGGCCACAGACTCCTAGACAATAGACAAAGAATAAGCAGGAACAATCTCACCAAGAGGGGTTCCCAAGTTAGGGTTCTCCAATCTCACAACCTAAACCTTCACTTTAAGGTATAGAGTTGTTAGAGCTATTGTAGCAAAAAAAAAAATACTCCAAATCCAGCAACAATCCAGATCCAGCCAACCACAGTTGACAACAATCAACCTGAAACAATCAACAAATAAAAGACAAACAAGATAGACACAGTAATAGACAAGATCTATTAACAAGATCAGATCTACTACTTTCAACTTAGAACACGATCAGATTTATGAGTCAGATAAGATCCATGACACAAATAACAGAGACAAGACAAGATAAAAAAACAACAGCGGAAAACTCCAGAATCAGAAAACCAACTCGATAACAGAGCTCAATGGCTCTGATACCATGTTAAAAATATAAGATCTGTACAGAATCAAACACAAGATCAACAGAATACATTCACAATCATACAAACACAGGAGAATAGCGACAGAAAAACGGTGACAAAATCTTATTTATCCAACCCCAAAAGTACCCAACCAAAACCCTAGATCTCTACAATCGTAGAGATCAATATACGAAATACAGAGTTAATGATCTACTGATTGTTTAGACCAGTTGATCACTACAATAAGGAAAATACAAGACAAGATCCTTACAGAGAAACAGAGAAAACCCTAAAAGGATACAGAGAAGACTAGACAGAGAAGACGAAACAATAATAAAGCTAAAACTCTCGAAACAATGAGAGAGAAACCGTTTTATAGAGGGTCTAGATATTTCAGCCAAACAAACACAACTCAACATAATATCAACCATTGGATTATGAAGCAGACGGATCGTCTATAATAGACAACCAGGATTAAATCTCAAACATAACTAGGCTTCAGCTAACACCAGCTCCAATAGCCTTCTTAGCCTAATATCTTACTTAAGCCCAATAGTATAAGAAACCTGAAATAACTTACAAAACATAGTTAAGCCCAAAAGTTTGAATAACTTTTATTTATTATTTTTAACAAGTATGTGATAATTTTTTTCTAGAAAAGGGGCCTACAAAGGGGGATATGAAGCGAGTAAAGAAAGTGGATCTACTAAGTATTGAACTCATGAACTCAATACTTGTGCATTCAAATCATATATATACCAATTAAGACTTTTGTTTTTTTTTAACTACAAGTGGTGCAACCGGCGGAGCTCCGGCTAACACCCTGGGCCAGCCTGTACTGATTACTCATTCTACCTGGATTGGGGATCTCCCCAGGTGACAACCCCACATGTGGTAAATATAGCTCCAACAAGAATCGAACCGTTAACCTCTACATGACCTCCACTCTAGCTTCCCCAATTTTCACCAATTGAGCTAGGCTTCATAAAACTTAAATAATAATTTTAGCCCCTCAAAACTATGTGTGATCACACACATGTCCCATTTTATGGGTGCCCAGGGCCGGTTATTAGAGGGTGCGGGGAGGACTCCCGGCCCGGGCCCAATATCTAGAGGGGCACAATAAGTATGGTTGGACTGTGTTCACTAAAAATACTTTCGATTTGTGTGACTGTTAAGAACCTGCAAGTGATGTTAAAGAGGTGTGAAGAAGATGAAGAGTAGTTAAGTAAAATCCAATAAAAAAAAGTCTAAATAGTTGGTCAATGTCATTTTCTCAGTGCTACACAACTTCTTTTCAGATGATTTAATTTAGTTTTAAAATATAGTACAAATTGCAGTAGACAATAATTTAGTTTTCAAATGCTTTTACCAAAATTTTCACATTTTTATTATTTTTCACTTTGTTAATTTACTTGATTTGTGCCCCCGTCAAAAAACAATCTGCATTCGTTACTGTATAGGGGTGGGTTAAATGAGGGAACCTTAAAAGAGTGAGGAAAATTTGTTAGTTTGTAATAGGCCCATTCTAACTCCAAAATCTAAAACTCGAGCCTATTAGGCTTTTAGCACACTTACGTAACTTAACCATTAGTCCATTAGCCAATACTCATGAAACCTTAGCCAAGTAAAGTTAAAAAAAAAAAAAAAAAAAACTTTGCGGATTAGCGATGATAGCTCTCAAAAACGTATTGTTAGAAAAATAAACTGTGAAGAATTGATCCATCAGGGCACATAATTCGTGGCTCGACCCGGGCATATAAATTCTCAGGGACGGCCCTGTGGGTGCCCATAGAAAATATATTCTGAAATTATAGTAGTAACCATGTTGCTGCTTATGGTTGGTTGCTACCGATTGACAAAGTTGCCGCTAGTAATCTCAAGTTGCTTTTGAAGATCGTTTTCAATGCAACTTTTGGCAATCGATGATCCGTTGCCCTAGGCAGTGACGGATCTAGGTATTTTTTTTTCAATGATGTCACTATTTTTAGCATTCTAATTATATAGAACTGGTCATAAAAATTTCAGATAGATCGGGATTGATCACATAATAAAAATATGATGCAATAATTAAAAAAAATAGTCATTAAAAATTAAAAAACACGTAATATAAAAATATATAACTAATCTCTTTTATTAGCCATCGTGATAAATGGTGAACGTCTTTAATTAACCAGTGATGAACGTCTTTTAAGACTCGAACCGCGGAATGATTTTATCCTCTTCGAAAGTACTTTAAGACTTGATAATATTCTAATGTAGCGAATTAACGACGTTATATAAAGTACCAAAAGTTAAACATGGCACTTCATCATTACTACAAACGCACAAAAGTTAAATCCCACTAGTAAAGGAAAACTAAATTGTTATTACTTTATATGAAAGATGTTTTTTAATTGCTGAAAAGTTCCTAGAAGACTTATTTTTCCCTTTGTAAGACAAAATCCAAGAAACCATCCAAACCTACACCTTGAATATATTAATTTAAACCCAAAGTAATATATAAAGATTAGACTTAAATGTGCCCTTAAATATACCTGGCGAACACACATGCATCCTTTTATGTGTGTAAAAACCTTTTTGGTACCTTACGTTGTATCGACGTTGCAATCATACAGAAGAATCCTTCTTTTGTATTGATGATGATTGAATTTGAAGGAATTGAAGCGTCAGTCGGTTGGAGGCACAACCGCACCGGTATGTTATTATCACTTTTTTTTTTTGTTGGGATTTTAATTAGTAATTGGGCTCAATAATGGAGTGGGCTTGTAAAAGTTTATATTTGTATCTACTTAAAAATTAGAATTTAGCTCATTTAATTGGAATTAGGTTAGGTCTAATGTAGTCACCGTCGAAAAAACATTGATGTCACTCGAAAAAACTATGTATACATGTATATATACAACTGAAAAAAGATTGATGTCCCGGGACTACGTCCCGATTAACATGCATCCGCCACTGGCCCTAGGGATTGCCCCTCGACCCCACTAGAGATGCAATAGCCATCATGTATCGGGTACACCAATGGTATAGTCATATACTTACCTTAGATAAATTATTTACTTATTTGGGTAAAATAACTAAAAATTAAATAATGTAAAAAACATTATAAAAATTAAAAACCCTATGAAACTATCGAACATAAATGAACTTAAACAAACACGTTACTGAACATTCATGAACATAAACGAACACGTTACCGAACGTTCACGAACATAAACGAACACGTTACCGAATGTTCACGAACATACACGAACACGTTACCGAACGCTCACGAACATAAACGAACGAACGCGACCATTGTTCATATTCATTCGTTTAACTAAACAAACAAATTTTTTGTGTTCGTGTTCGTTCATTTATTAAACGAACGAACACAAACGAACTTACCGTCAAACGGTTCATAAACTGTTCGCTGAAAGTTCAATTTGATTGCAGCCCTAGGTATCGGGCTTGCTCATTAGTTATTTAAAACAAATGTCTAAAACATCTTAATATGTTAATTTCATAACGATATAAATTCCACATGGTCAGTTTAAAATTCATGGGGCACACAAAGTATATATTTTTCAAATATCCTAAAAGAAAAGTTATTTTTTCTTGTAATGAAAGTTAAAGAATGGACCATTAGTAGACAAGGGTTAACGGAAAGTTAAAATTAACTTATTCTTTTTTTGGGTAAACAGGTATATGGTTTCGGGTAATTGGACGGGTATCATGTAGTCTCATACCGTTCCAAATCCATGAAAATTTTTAGAACTAATATACCATACCTGGTTTTATACCCAAGTACTCTAGTCAAATGTTGTAGGTAATCCAATGTTCGTTTCTTTTCCCTCTCTAAACCCTACATGGTGCGTTACAATAGTTTTGAATAATTGTATATGCCACACCTTCTACCTTGTATTAATTAATGTACATCAAAGTTTTGCATATAATCTTTAAACAATTCCTAGTTACTGACGAATGGCTTAATGACACTAATAACACTGAATGATAAGTACAACAAACCAAAGTATGTGTATTTCATGATTTCCTCAAAAGAAATTCCAAGTGGAAGTGGCAAAGAAATTGAGCCTTTCATAAAGTACTAATTTTAAAGAGATTCAGGAGATTAATTTGTTATGCCCTCCATGTGCTGCATTAACTTTTCCTTTATTAATCTCTCCTATTAGGAAACAAAAAACATAGGGAGATTATGGTAGCTAGGCATTTGCTGTTTCACATTACTTTTCGCCTAATTATTCCTATTTTAGACATGGCCTTTCCACAGTGCTGTATATGGTTTTTAACTTTTTATAGAATCGATCTTGAGTACAAATATCATCACAATGCAAACCAACTAATTGTTTGTCAATCCAACTTTATTTGGTTTTTCAATATTATCAAAAGTTAAAATCACTCGTATTTAGGAAAAATAAATCTACTCCTAAAAGACGAAAGAATTAAATATACAACATCTTTTTTTATAGACTAGGTCCGGACACCTGCGATTAACCTAACAAATAAATCACCCTTTTGCCTAAAGAACAGAATGTGACAACCGACCCAACCCAACCCAACCCAACCCAACCCACTGGAGTAAACCCACAACTAAGAAAACCATATTAGATTAACACGAAACAAAATTTGTCACTGGCGAGACTCCAACACATTACCTTCCATTTTAGAAAGTCACTGAGCTCTCAAATCCCACCTTGATGAACGGTGACTTTCTTTTTTATTATTCTTTATTTTTCTTTTTTTATACTATATATATATATATATATATTATATACTCTTTAAAATAATTTAACTTTTTTACTAATTTGATATTTTTAATAACTTATGTTCGTTGTTTTTTATTTAAACCATCTAGCTCAATTGATCGAGGGGCTGATATAGCAGCCCGAAATGGAGTCTCCAATGTCCTACACCCAACCTCTTGACGTATTACAACCAAATATTTTAGGGTTTTTTTTATATTGAAATGGTTATTATTTTATTTTTTGTGTGCTTTTTTTTTAAATTTATTATTTGTTTTTTTATTGTTCTAGTGTAATTTTATTTATGTTATTTGTGTTTTTCATTTATTAGATGTTATTATGTATATTTTTAAATTAATTAATTAAAACATTTTAATTACATAAGTTTAAATTGGAATAATTAAGTTATGTGGAAATCTGGGCAACACCATGCAACCAAGAGAGATCTAAAAAACTGAGGAAAAAATTGATGTGACGCTAACGTTTCACGCGAAGGAAACGGAGAAGTATGGACAGTGGCGGATCTTGAACGAAAAACCTGGTAGGGCCTGATTCAATACATATAAAAAATTTCGAAAATTTTCAGTAAAATTTACACTACGAGACGAAAAAACTGGGTGGGCCGAGGCCCGATCTGACCCTAGTGAAGAACCGCCCATGAGTATGGAACAACTCCTTATGCCATAAGCTCCAAAGTTTAGAATAATATATATATTCACCATTAAGTTAAAAAAATCTATTTTATTACAAAAAGGCCTTTCTAAAGTTCAGTTGGGGATCGTCCGCCGTCCTACATGAAACAACAAGCCATGTGTTTAAGACAAAGTAGGATGCAAAGGTAACCCGTTTTCCCCACTTGTATGGGCCGCCGCTCGGTGGAACTAGGATGAGGGACAATTACCCTAGCTAGTTTTTGATACTCCTATAAAAGTTTGAACACATAATCAGCTAGCTATATAGGTCATAATATCATGATTCACAAACATGATCAAAAGATAAATAATGAAGTTTAAAGTAAAAGATACGCGGCACTCACTTTTGTATTGTAACAATACTATTGTTAATATTATAATATAATATAGCTTACTAGAGTCAAACATGCGCTTCGAAAGACAAAGTAACAAGGGATTTTATGTGAACTTGGAATGTAGTTTTATTAACTTCCCTCATGAGCTCAAGAAGTAACATAGGATGAAAATCAAAGTCTGTGGTCTGGAAGCACGATTATCTATTAATGAGAATCCATGTGAAAAGGGTTCTGGGTAAAGACTTTGTAACACGCTTTTTAGTGAAGATCATTGACGGAAATTCACTGACAGATCACCGATGACAATATCATATACGGATAAGGGTTGGAATGTTCACCGATGGAACCCCCTAACCACATCACCAGCAAAACACCGATGATTGTCCTTTGCCGCTTGCAAGCGTTATTGACAAATATTCACCGAAGACTATTCTTGATAATCACTCGTTAATGTTAGTTTTTATTAAAAAGGTAAAAATAAAAATAATTTCAACTTTCAGAAAAAAATAATAATTTGTTGAAATAAAAATAATCTACATGAAACCTTTTTCTAAATTTATATATATATATATATAAGTATATAACAATAAATAAAATTATTCATATTCTAATAAAGTATTCAAATTAGTACCACACGTCATTATTTCCCTTAATTTGTTAATAATAGCAACTGCTAAGGGAGTGCCGAGGGGAGTCCTCGAAAAAGGAAGTGGTGGTGACAAGGAGTGGTCGTACAAAGAACCGTGAGGCACGATTGCAAATGTTGAATGTTCCCAGAATCTTTATAATGGATTGATACTGTATTGTACAAAGGTTTGGTTGTCTTAGTGGATTATGAAGAAGGCGAGATTGTTGAATGCCTTACAGCTAAACAAATTGTTGAATATATTGTTTAAGATAAATCGAGATGAGGTTGTTGTTGATGAATCTTAGGCCTTATACTCCTCATGGTCCAGGAGTATGGCTCATAATCCTGGACTCAAACTCCTGATCGTCCTGTAGAATGACTTATACTCCTAGACTCATTCTCTTTCTATGCAAAACATGTAAAACTTACTAAAACTCCAACGAAACGTTGCCCATCACATGATAAACCTAGCCAACGATTAATATCAACCTATCACTAGCCGGGGACATACACGAAATGCATTTACAGGGGCAATCGTCATGTAAGTTAAGACCAAATTAGGGACCTTGCCTTATCGACTTTCCTTGTTATGATATTCTGGCACACTTGAAACCGGGTCAACTTATAACCAGTTATATAAAATATAATGTGACGGATTTTGCAAACAATGGTCCTTTGTTTTGATAGAGCAAGATTTTTTTTTTATTTTTTATTTTTGGTATCGTAAAATACTGCTAGTAGTATTCATCCTTGATTGACGATGGAAAGAGCTAGCTTCACTGCAAGCCATCTCGAGTATATTACATGTTGATTTTAAATTCAAATTTGGCCGCATCTTCAAGCTTTGAGCAACTTTGACACCCATCCCATTAACGATCGTCATCATCTTCTAGCATGTTTGAAAATTCCTCCATAAATGGATTATGACGTTCTCATATCCATGATTGTGGGTCATGTATCATGTTATTTACACCAATTTTATTGCAACCGTTATCATGTTCTTCAATTAGATAATAAGGTCGACCTGACCAATTTTGAGTCACAGAGTTAATGTCTTCATTTGGTGCCACAAAGTTGCATGACTAGGCTTGAAAACCTATTTAACCAAGTGAAACCTCGCATCATCCCTTTTTCCAAATGGTGTAAGCAGTGGCGAAGCTTGGTTCTCGAATCGGAGGGGGCCGGATTTAATTTTTTTTCGATCGGTAGTGGCCGGAAGTTCAAATCGGCGGGGGCCGGACTCAACCCGTACTCAATTTACCTACGAAAATCGCAAATTTCTATCACTGCGCCAAAAAACAGGGGGGGCCGGGGCACCCCCTGGCCCTTCAAAACCTCCGCCCCTGGGTGTAAGTTTCAATAATGAGAACTATGACTTGTAATACAACACATTGTCCCAAAGGTTCAATTAACTTTTCAATATACCTATACTTTTCAATATACCTATCATTGGATGTATTTGTTCGTCCATGCATGATCATTGTTGGTCCTTAGTAACCTACATTTACTAGGTTTGACTATGATTCACTATGGTTAACTTGCATTGACTACGTTAGTATGTTATACCGTGATTTATCTATTGTGTTGTAAATTGTAATGAGTCATTACGAGTCATCACGGGTTATAAGGTGTCTTTAATGATCATATATGTCCATTTTCTCCCTATATTTGTCGTGGGGTGGTGGTCCATTGACAAAGGCAAAGCCTTTAAAACACCTAGGTTGTGAAAGGTCTTGGGTTCAAGTCCCACAGACCACAAGATTAAAAAGAAATTAACCTTCAAAAAAAAAAAATTTGTCGTGATCAGCTTACATTAATTGTTTATTCACTATGATTGACCACTTTTGAATATATTTAAAATTGTTGTCTAATGTATATTGTGGGTTATTATAAGTCATAACGGGCTATAAATCAGTGATGAAAATGGAAGTGAATTCGCATGGGCTGCAATGGTTATGACTTTTCATAGTGACCTAGAAAACATATCTATAAATTATTTGTTGGGAAGAATATGGAAATCAATTTTCTACATTCCAATCCCCTTTCTTTAAATTTACTAACCAAACATGTTACAATTTTCCAATTCCTACAAATTATATTCCGTTAATCAAACGGGCCCTAAATACTACGCCAGCGTTTAATATGGGACTAGACTAGAACTCACCACTTTGGAAAAATGCCTTAGACTACAAGCCATTTGGTCTTTCGTTTATCTTTATATTATCATAAATTTATCAGAAATTGTAATTAAGTCATTTTTTAATTTTGATGAAATAAGAAGTCAATACTTTCTGCAATATGCTTAATTAAACCATAAAAATTGCATTGCATATATATACCATAAATAATTTATACATGGTGCGGAAAAGAAATAACAAACTAGAGTGGAGCATGTAATTTATAACTCTGAAAAAAAACAAATTTTAAGACAAAATCGACATTCAAAAACTTAATCAAACTAACCATTGATTAAAGCTCCCAAAAGAACCTTAAAAAATAAGTAAGATTTGGAGCTCCTATTTCTTATGAAGCACACACTAGGCCGGGTTCCATACATCAACTTCTTCTATTATTTGGCCATATTTGACCATATTTGACCATTTCCTTTATGCAAACAAGTTTATAAATCCGGGGTTAGAGGATTTAAGGAAAGAGATTTGGGGGAATTGAATCCATAATATTAGTCATCCAAAAACCATCATATTCTTCATCAAACCCTTCTTGTACGTCTCCTTGATCACTCGAGCATTGATGTTCCATTGCCTTCTCGATTTCGTCGTTTCTGGCAAATCTACCACGTATACGAGGTCTACTATCTGCCAATGTTTTCCTGCATACATACTATGAAGAGAAACATAGGTTTGTAAGGTGTCATGTTTATAAATGGAAAATTAAACAACCAATGTTTTGTTAAGTTTTTTTTTTTTTTTTCGTGGGGAGGGGGGGGGGGGGGGGGGTTGTGAGAAAACTGACGTGACACCACATATGTAAGCGTGTTACCTTGATTTTCTTGGTGAAATTACGCTGAGATTTTTTACTTCGGTAACGTTCTATTCTCTCTTTTTTCTCATCAGGTGAGTACCGACAAGCCTTGTTCATGCTTTCGATGATACTGTTGCTTTCACTTGATATCGGACTTTCTGATCGATGAGAGTGACAATGCACCATATTTGTCCCCTGTAACACAATATATTATTAAGTTGTGTTAACAAAAATACTACATATACTCAACACAACAAATTTGAAACTTTAATATATACAATTATACATATAGTTGGTCACTTTTTCTTAGTGTATTCTTTTTGTCAAGTCCTCATGATTGTGACTAATCATATGTCGCGGGGTTATAATTCTCTACAACAATGATGGGGTATGTCTACATACAAAAGTGAAACAGATGGTTGGCAAGGACATGTACATAAAATATATAAAACTAAAATATTAAATAAAAGAAAGTAATATATTATATATGTATCATTATCAATATTCAAGTATCAAACAATGCAAAATCAATGATCATCATTTTAGAATGCCCTGCCTTAAAATATGTAAAGTAAATTATTCTAATATTTTATATCAAGGTAATCAAAAGGTTAATAAACAAAAACATCCGTAGTTAATAATACGTAACTATTAGAGTAAGAACTAATTATACGATTGGTCATGTAGTATATCTATATTATTACTTTAATACATATTTATTGAAAACTACACCACTGATCAATTTGAGTATACATATTGAGTTGCGTTACGCACTCCATCTTTTTTTTTTTTTTTTGCTTGTTGCACTACCCCTTAAACATAGTTGTCAAACTTGTCAAATCAGTAATGTTTTTCTCTTACACCTTGAAAGACAAAGAAACTACTTGATTCGATGTTTTTAATAGTGGCGTGTGAAGAAAATTAAGACGGTGGGTACGTTTAACCAATCCCTAAACTTTTAATACCGAAAAATTCTTAATTTTCTGAAAGAAACAAAGAAAAAAAAACCTGTAAATCTTCAGCACTGAAAACCCTCCTCATGGTTGTGTTACACCCTTCAAAGTCTAACAACTCAATAGGGGATGAAATGGGTTGGTTAAAGAACCCATTATTATGGAACTGAGGACTAGCAATTGAATGACTACTTCCGGTCCTTTGAATCATCATGCTTGGAGTACTATAACTCGGTGAGTCATACCCTCCACTACTTGTTGCACACAAAGAATCCAAATCATATGTAGGTGTTGGTGTTAAGTACCCGATAGCGGCATGCGTTGTGACCGAACCCGGCATGGTGAACGAGTCCAGGGAGAAGGAGCTATAGGGGTCATTGTTGTGAGTGTGTCCATACATGGCGTGTGGAGGATCAAGTTGCAACCAAAATGTAAAGGAGTGTGTTGTGTATAGTCGTGGCAAAATGCACCACAAGTTATATAAAGCTCTATTATGATGTCAAACATGATGTCATGTGTCACATATAGTTGACTTGTTAAGGGGTTTAATCTATACATTGACCCCAAGAGATTTTTGCCTACTTATTTTCATGCACTTGGAATAAATGGATTCAAATGATTTGTTTTCATCTTGACAAGTCTTGTTAACGTCCGTTGACATTTTTTCTCTCGTTTACTTTTGTTATTATGACCTTTAAGTTACATCTGCAATATGAAATCTTTGTTGTTTATCTATATAACTAGTGGGATCATTTTCGATCTCGTTCATTACAGTAAAGTATGATACATGCATTCAGCATTGCAATCAACACGTGTTTTACATCAATTAAAAACCATAAAACCGAATACTAGTACTGGTATTGGTGTTGTGCAAACAGTTTCAGTTCGGTTCATTACTGTACATGTATCGTACAGACACTCGATATAGCTTACGATACCAATAAAATAATCTGTTACGAATATAACTTTGTGTTCAACTAATTTTATACCACTACGTCGAGAAAACTATGAAAACGAATTCGGTATCGGCACCAATGTTGTTTGGTCGGTCTATATTCGGTTTATGATGATAAAAAAAAAAAATCAACTATATATGACCCGTTCTAATCGAACTTTTGTCGAATGTACATAATAATAAGCAAATGACCACGGTATATTTAGAATTTTATAAAAAAAAAATTATTGTATTACTAAAAACGAAGATGGTAATCTACATCATTTTATAAAAAAACTAAACTGATTTTATATGTCGGTACCGATGTTAAAGAAATTAGCCATAAGATTATTTTTTTTTTAGTACTGTAAACATATATTTAAAAAAAAACTACATAACGCTTATCAATTATATTAAAAAAAACTACTCGAGCTTGGCTAGATTAAAAACTAAAAAACGAGCCGAGCCTTATCGAACCTGAGCCGAGCTTAAGCCTAAAATAAAGCTCGTGAATTAATCGAGCCCGAGCTCGAGCCTAGCATGTGAAGCTTGTCGGGTTCATCGAGCCTTAATATAATATTAGTTTTATTAATACTTAATAATATTTAATAATATTTACCCCTCATTTAACTTTGTATACTAAACGAGCCCGAGCCCGAACCGAGCTTCATTTATCAAGCTCACTAGCCTATTCTATGTATTATTTTTATTTAGTATATTAGGTAGTAGATAGTAAACGAGCCAAGCTCGATCTTAAGCAATTTCCAACAAGTCAAGCTCGAGCTTTGAAAACAAAGCTTCAATCGAGTCGAGCTCTCAATAGGTTTTTGAGCTCGGGCCCAGCCCGGCTTGTTTGCAACCCTACATTAACACATCAAATTTTTTTTCAAATTGTAATCATTTATCATCAATCACGTAATGTGTAGGATAAAGTATAGAATAATTGTAGAATAAAGTTCTCTTTGTGTAGGATATATATATAGGATAAATTTTAATACTGTGTACAATAATTTTAGATATGTATAAGATCATTGTTTTCAAGGGTTAGGATCAAATACACAGTGAAAGAAAAATAGGAAGTCGTAGGAAGGGTATCAAACGGACTCTGATCGAACTCATTCAAGCGGCATTGGAATCGTCTTATTGAACCCTACGTCGTTAGTTTTTAGGTCTTCGTTTTTTTGGGGTTTTAGCTTGTAGTTTTTAGAATATGTGTTATATCATTGTGTCTTTTATGTATCATTGTGTCTTTTTCTTATTTTCATCGTTGTGTCATTTTTTCAATTCATTGTGTCTTTTTTCTTCAGCATTGTGTTATATTTTTTGGCACTGTGTTATATTTTGTGGCTCATTGTGTCATATTTGATGATCTATTGTGTTTTTTGTATCCTTCTCACCCTTCTCATTTTTTGTAGCCTTTATAGAATAACTCAGTCAGTAAATAATATCCAAGTTAACCCTTTGACACTTTTAGCCCTTTTATGTTTTTTTTATCACTAACCAAGTTAACTTGGTTAAGTGTAAATGTTATTTTGTCCTTTTATTAGCTAACGGTGCTAAAAGGTTACATTCCTGTAATAACAAAATCCCTGTTTTAATTATCAGTGAGTTCTCGTTTTGATATTTGATTCACTTTTTTACATGTAAAATACCCTTAAAGGCGTAATTATATGAAAGAGGTTTCGGGATGTTACAATCTATATCTATCTATGTATCTATCTATACATATAATAAACCAAAGCCATTTTAATAATATGGCATTCAAATAGAGTATTCTCTTTATTGAGTGTGTCATGTGTCATCCCATGTGGCAAAACCTTTATTTTAGGAAAATAATAATTTAAAATTTAAAAACAAAATTAGATTTTTATCTTTAATGTTTCCTCCCATAACTTTTAAACGTTAATATCTTTTATACACGAGATTTTTAAAAAAAAAAATTACACCAAATTAACGAGCGTTTTATTATCTTTCCAACGAGTGCCATAGTGCTATATAAAAAAACGGAGAAAAAAAAAACGACTATTTTTTGTAACCCGACAGGTATTGTGTCAGGTTTGGAATTAGTTTAAAAAAATTGTGGGTTTGGGTCGGGCCTGGGATTAGGTGATACCCGACCCAATTAGCTTTTTTTATATTAGAATATGATAAGTTATGACATAGATTTGTTTAAAATAATAATAATAATAATAATAATAATAATAATAATAATAATAATAATAATAATAATCATTAATCATATATTGACAAGTAATTAATTATGTTGTCATATTAGATATTTTATTATGTCATATTAGATATTTCAACCCAAGACGCTCTCCAACGGGTAATTGCTATGTTTTCTTTTTCTACCATGTTCTAAAATAGCTCAAATCTTATTGTATGCAGTTAAAGACATTTGACTGAATGTATTGGTGCTAAACAATCTATGTCCCCTTGAAGTGCTTGGGATCTTAATATTCTGTTTTAGGTGTTGATGTTGTAAGGTGAAATGGATCTTTTGGTATTTTTTTTTAAAGTATCTAATGTAAGTTGATACATAGATGCCATTTTTATAGTTTAGATACTTCTAATTTTATTCACTTTACTTAGATTTCTCAACCCGGGACGCTCCCGGGGTATAAGCTAGTATTAGATATTTCAATCCGGGACGCTCACGGGATAAAACTAGTATATATATATATTGCAAAGCTAATAATCCTACATGTCATAATATTATGCAATCTATCCTTTAAGAGATGTCACATAGGATATGATGTGGCAACTCTAAACCAATTAAAAAAAGGAATAAATATGATTTAAATATAGTTTAACCTAATCTATTAAATACCTAATATACTAAATGTAAATATTAAACTTTTATTATTTTCTCTCTCATGTTTCATCCCATAACTTTTAAACGTTAATATCTTTTATATGCGAGATTTTTTAAAGAAAAAAATTACACCAAATTAACGAGTGTTTTATTATCTTTCCAACGAGTACCATAGTGCTATATAAAAAACAGAGAAAAAACGACTATTTTTTTGTAACCCGACATGTATTGTGTCAGGTTTGGGATTAGTTTAAAAAAAAATTGTGAGTTTGGGTCGGGCCTAGGATTAGGTGATACCCGACCCAATTACCGAAAACCACATACCCAAATACCCGAACTATATACCCGATCATATACCCATGAATTTTTTAACGCATCACATAACCCTTAGACTAATGCGTTCGATATTTCAATAAATAACTTTTTTTCCTTATTTCATGTTAGTTCTTTTTAGAATGATCGATTATAAACTTCCGAATTAATTTGACATTATATAATATTTTATTATGGCACTAGATTTATACCCCGGTACAGAGATTCGTTTTTTTTATATTAGAATATGATAACTTATGGCAGAGATTTGTTTAAAATAAATAAATAATAATAATAATATTCATTAATCATATGTTGGCAAGTCATTAATTATGTTGTCATATTAGATATTTTATTATGTTATATTAAATATTTCAACCCGGGACGCTCCCGGGATAAAAACTAGTATGTATATATATAGGTCTCTGAACTGAGTTGGGAGTTTGTAGAGTTTAGTTGATGTAGATGCTGTTAAGAAAATATGAAACGTCAACGAATAGCCAAAAATTAAGCGTTAACTTATTTACTAAGATTCCACATTCAACCTAAAAATTTGGGTCTAAAATGTTAGAAGCAAGATTCCACATTCAAAAATTTTCATGTTTCTTTTTGAAGTGAACATTGTGGATTAATATGATCAAATACGAGTTCAAGAAAACTACATGATATAAAATAACCATATAAATGTATTAAGATAATAAACTATGTGAACTACGTACATTAGCCAAATGCCCAAATGTATATCTTTTCAATTATTCCAAACATTTATATACTAACAATTTCAATGATGTTAACAGTGTTAATTCATTCATTATCATTACAATTCTACTGCAATTGACATTTTATTATATACATGTTTATCAAGGCTTTCTTTTAAAAGTTGTTTAGAATTTGGTTGTGAGAATTAATTTGATATAAAAGTTATTAATAAACAATTTTTTGTAACTAATTATTTTAGTCACATATTTAACCAGCAAGTTTGAAGTAAAATAATAATAATAATAATAATAATAATAATAATAATAATAATAATAATAATAATAATAATAATAATAATAATAATAATTACCAACTAGCATTATTTAAAAAAAACAAATCTAAGACTTATTTTTTTAGAAAAAAAATAATCGGTTTAATGTGTTACAACAATAGTGTCTTATGTAAATTTCTTTTATGGTTTTTAATTGATGTAAAATACATATAAATATGCTCTTGGGCATACTTCTTTCGGTTGCTATACCGAGTACCGTGTCCCAGTTGCAGATCTAGAACAAAATTTTAGGGTAACGTTACATAATTTTCAAAGGTAATGTAACACAAAAAATGTAAAACAAAATTACACTAGCAGGAAAAGTTGGGGGTACCCCTGCCTACACTCTAGATCCACCCCTACCAGTGTCGTACCAAACTAAAGCCCCGGTACGTAGTGCGGGTGTTCTTACTAGTTACAAATAAAGGATAAGAACGGTTTTATTATATTTGTACAAGTAAAATGGTCTCATTTGAAATATGCCCTCCCTACGTAGAGCAATGTTCTTGGGTAAACGGTTGGGTGGTCCAAAGAGGGGTGTATAGAGTATACCATTTGTGCGAAAAATCTTTTGTAAGACTATCATATCTTCTTGCACCCTCTCACCACTTGCACTTTGACTAGACACAGAACTTACTAGACCTATCCCCACCACTCACATTGTGTTCCTAACACACATACCCACGTAAAGGATCGGGTTGTAAATGCACTTTGTGTATGTTCTCACCTAAGCTAGTGATAGGTTAGTATAGGTTGTTTACTACGTTTAACGTGTAATAGGGCCATGCTAATATGGTAATTTTATATATTGAGAATGAGACCAGGCGAATGGACCCATTCGTCTAGAACAACAGGCTAATGGGACTCATTCGCCTAGTACTATAGAGGTGAATGGGAGGACATCTATAAGTAGGACCCTTATTAACCTCCTCATTTGTAACTTCATGGGTTTGCTCATGTGTGACACCCCAGGAAAATCCCACATCGGCCGTGGCCTAGAGAGATCCTTGGTTCATAAGTAATGTCTTGCCTCTTAAATCACCAACGCGTTTTGGGGCTTAATGTTAGTGGATGAGAGGAGAACTCCACAGTTAAGCGTGCTCAGGTGGGAGAAATTCCAGGATGGGTGACCTCCTGGGAAGTCTCCACTTGGGCAACCAAAAACAAATCCGTGAGCTCTGGATGGGCAAAGCGGACAATATTGGTGGTGAGAGGGGCGGGGTGTTACAGATGGTATCAGAGCCACTCCTGTGCCGTTCGGGATGGTGGGTGCACACCTCATCGGGACGATGAGACTCTAACAGGGGGTGATTGTGACACCCCAGGAACACACCTCATCAGGGACGATGAGACTCTAACATGGGGTGAATGTGACACCCCAGGAAAATCCCACATCGGCCGTGGCCAGGAGAGATCCTTGGTTCATAAGTAATGTCTTGCCTCTTAAATCACCAACGCGTTTTGGGGCTTAATGTTAGTGGATGAGAGGAGAACTCCACAGTTAAGCGTGCTCAGGTGGGAGAAATTCCAGGATGGGTGACCTCCTGGGAAGTCTCCACTTGGGCAACCAAAAACAAATCCGTGAGCTCTGGATGGGCAAAGCGGACAATATTGGTGGTGAGAGGGGCGGGGTGTTACATCATGACACGAGCGTGGAATCCTCAGGTCGTGATTCTAGTAACAAAATGATCAAACACACACAAAGACGAATAGTCGGATTAAGTTAAATGGTTATTTGATTAAGAAAACAGAGCACGAGTATTTACAAATCAGGACCAAACGATAAAACCTATCAAAATCTCTCAAACATGGCAACTTCTCTCTTGGTGCTATTGAGGGCTCAACAAATTTTGTATTTATACTAGTTGCCACTCGCCATAGGCCCTAGGGGTGACTGGCCTTGCAGACACAAGTGGGTAGGGCACCCAATCGCCTATATGGCACATGATTCGCTAAGCCAGTCATGTGTATCCAAACCAACTCGCCCTACACAATTACCAAACTGCTCTTACACATATGAATGAGCTATAAAAAACCCGTTTAACCTAGCGAACGACCTATAATGACCTATGACTAGCTGGGGACATACAAATAATGCACTTACAATCGTATTTGGTGATGAAGCTTCGCCGAAATTGTGTTAGAAATCTTATTGTGTGTTAAACGTTATCGTTGTTTCTAACTGACTATCAAAAGTGTGTGTTGTTTCTGCCGTCATACACATTAAAACCCGGAATCAAATTCTTGTGTCGCGTTTGTGTAAAAAAAAAATGGTCCTACACGGGTGTGAGGACACAACGAATGCTTGCCTTCCATTTCACATTTGTCATACATCTCCTTCTTCTACGTTAGTCATGTCACATCAGATTTCATCAGTACTTATCTTTTACTTGGCACAACTTGACAAATCATAGGAAATCACATGCCTTTCATTCTTCACATGCCACTACCAAAATTTAAATAACAAAAAAGAACTATCTAAATATTGGATTGGTTAGTGAGAGAAAGTGTGGCCAAATGTGATCTACGACCACAGTAATTTTTCTTGTGACCAAAACACATCAATTTGAAACACTTAGCCACACTTTAAGAAATAACTGTAATATTTCAATGTGGCCAAATGTGATCTACATAACGATTAGCCACACCATTGTTACTTTGATTTTTAATGTTTTTCTTTTTGTAACAGACCGATAGCACATGTCATATGAAAAAAAAATGTGCGGCCAAAGCCACATAATTTTTTTTTTGTTGTATTCGATCTATAATACATCTCAATTTCCCTTCTGAAACCCCTATATATATATATATATAGGAGAAAGATAAATTGAAAACCCCATTGAGTTGAGAAAATTTAGAAAACCAATGTAAAAACCATCTAATTTTTTTTTTTGAAAAAAAAATACACAAGGTAACATACATGTTTTTAAGTGTTTTGGGCAAAAAAAAAAGCGCCGATGGGATATTTTTTAAAAAATAAACAAAGTTTGCGCTGTTAACATATGTTTTCAGCTTTTTAACATATGTAATGTAACACCCCAACCGATGGCGGAAACATCGAGGTGTCACGTAGTGACGATTGTTCAATAGCTCATGGACTAAAAGTGTAAATTTGAATACATTGATTACATAATTTATTACATTCAAATGAAATACAACGATTCTAACTGCCAACTAAATTGAAATACAATAAATCAAAATCTAATATAAATCCGAAAGCTTAAAGGACGCATCTCAAAACAACCTGAAACATGTACAAAATAATTCGGTCAATACAAAAAAATTGTATTGGTGAGCATACCCTGTCTAAATAAATATAGTAGAAAAGTGTTTAGCAATTCATGTGCGGTACCATTTGCAATTATGTAATAAGTAATATCCGTTCAAAACCAAACCTGAGAATAATGACTAACACATGACTAACCAACTGAATAATGAATTAACAAGACAATGACCAAGATTCTCTCAACAGAGTCTCAAGGGGGTATACCATAGTACTATTCATTGAAAAGCTAGGCCGCCCAGCGGTTAATGATTTTGACAAGTCATAGACACACCAATTAACATAAAGCAAACACACATGAGAATTGCATTAAGTATAAGAAATTGAAACTTGATTAATATATAGGTACATGAGTCACCCCAAAGTAGTAAAACAGTAAAAAGGGGAAAGATATACTCACTTTGATTGTGATGATGAACTTGCATGAAATCAAGGACAATCAATGAATTATGTTTGAACCTAAATAATTTAAGAATGATGATTTAGTGTCCATAGTTATTGTGTTCGTGAAAAATTTATTGGCTCATTGACTGTACCGGCGAAGGTTATTGATTATCTATTTATTTGACCTTAGTTTCATAATCTATAATTTCAGTCCTGAGTTTATATTAGTTTGTGAATAGTTAATTGATTGGCCCCGGTTTAGAATTTCAAAAGATGAGGTATCAGTAAATAAATTCTAAATCATCATATGTAATATATTTGTTTATATTTTTAATAAAACCAACCAGACTACATATTTTGGAAATCATTAAACCAATAAGTAGGCATGACCATAATTTATATAAAATCATCTCAACCGAGCCTTTCAAATAAAAAGAAAAAAAACATCATGAACTTTGGATGACAAAAGAGAATTAATTCATGCAAAAGTAAATTTTTAGTTCCATAAATTTTATTACCAAATAGAAACATTGTTTATTAGAAAATGATCAAATATATATTTAGCATAGAAAAGTTTATAACACAGTGGTCAATCCGTGGTTACTTATATTGTACCCATCACCGGAATTCAAGTTTTAAAACAAGGAACTTGGTTTATTAGTTATTTACCTCACTAGTTTGGAAAGACATAGACAAACGAGGGGCGGCGTTAATGCAAGGTAGGATCGATGATGACTGATCGCGAATAGGAATCAAAAGGAAACACTGAACGCCCCGTCGATAACCCAAGCTGGTGTGTCGTTTTTTTGTATGACGACTCGAGGCAAGAAACGAGAGCAATGACGGTTGCATGTCTTATTAAGTTGAAGTTTCTAACCACAACATGACGGGGTGGTTAGAACCGTTGTTGTGTTTGTAATATAGAAGGGAAGGGAAAGTAAAATAAGCTAAATTAGTAATGTTGTGAAAACATTTTGAGGCAAATGCTTTTCTTTTTTTTCCAATAAAATGCCCATATATATATATATATATATATATTATATATATATATATATATATATATCAAATGTTCAATGCTAATAAATTGAATTTATGGTGACATAAAAACAATTGCAACAAACATAAGTATCAATAAAAAAATTGTTGTTTCAATATATAAATGTTCATAATTATCACTAATAAAAAGTTGTTGTAACATGTTGAAACCGATTTGAGTAGTAAAGGAAAATAATACATAATGTTGGCATGTTGACTTTGTTTGTATCATAAACTGTTGAGTTTATAAAAAAAATCCATTTAACATCAAAACTTAACAACTTTCTATTTAGTTCTTTTTATTTTTATTTTTTTTGAGCTTTACGTTTTAGTTATGCATTCAATTTTCAATGTAGCAAAATTATTTATTAGTTTTGACACTTAAAACAATTTAACCATTTTACCAAATTAAAATTCGGGTATTACAATTTTTCCCTAAATGTTATTCTAAATTTATTAGAAATTTGCGAATGTTACATGTAACAACGCAAACTTGGTTTATTTTTATTTTTTTAAAATAATCCATCGGCTCTTTTTTTATTTTTTGGCCTAAAACGCTTAAATACATGTATGTTACCTTGTTTATTTTTTTTAAACAAAAAAAAAAGAATTAGATGGTTTTCTAAGTTTTCTCAACTCAATGGGATTTTCAATTTATACTTTCCCTATATATGTATGTGTGTGTGTGTCGTTGTAGCTAGTTTATGTGAGAACATATAACAAATGTGCTGGTGTTGGAGTTTATGGGCTTTAATGTCATATTAGGTACTAATGGGTTAGATTGAGTTGTAATTGGTAGAAATGAGCTCGGTACTGAAAATATTAGTCCAGAAAACCAAAAAATGGGTACGGGTACCGAAAATGGTCATAACGGTATCGTAAGGCATTCAAAGAGAAATCAACCCAATATATAGTACCGTACTGAACTGGTACCGGTACTGAAAGTACCTATACCAAAAAAGGAAAAAAAATCAGTCGCGGTACAAACAAATAACTAGTACGGTACCGGATTGATATCACAAAAATGCCTTAGTGGATAATAGTAGATGATTATATATGTTTTAATCGACCGTATTGATCCTTAACAACTACGATAGCTCTTAATGGATCATTACGGGCGATATCATATCACATTAATTTCCAAGGGGTTAGGTCAAGTTGTAATGAGTATTTATACAACACAATGGACAATATTAGATATTATATGTCTTAATCCAACATATTGGTCCTTAATGGATCACAATGGACAATAGTAGATAATATATGTCTTAATAGACAATATTGGGCCTTAATGTATCACAATGAACAATAGTAGATCAAATATGTCTTAGTAGACCATAACGGGCCTTTGCGGATTACAATAGGCAACAGTAGATCATATATGTCTTAATAGATCATATTGGGCCTTAATGACTTATAATGGACAATAATAGATAATATATGTCTTAATAGACCATATTGGACCTTAATGGATCATAATGAACAACAGTAGATTAATTATGTCTTTATGGACCAGAACATGCTTTAACAAATTACAATAGGCAATAGTAGATCATATATGTCTTAATGGGTTGTATAGGGCCTTAATGGATCACAGTGCGCAATAGTAGATCATATATGTCTTAATGGACCATATTGGGCCTTAATGGATCACAATGGGCAATAATAGATCATATATGTATTAGCGGACTATATAGGGTCTTAATGTATCACAACAAACAATAGTAGACCATATTTATCTTAATGGATCACAATGAGAAAAAGTAGATCATATAAGTCTTAATGAACCATATTGTGTCTTAATGGATCACAATGGGCAATAATAGATCATGTATGTCTTAATGGACCCCATTGGGCCTTAACAGTCTGTTTATACTTTTCATTTTATATATATATATATATATATATATATATATATATATATATATATAAAACCATTATTGTTTTTGAAGTTTCAGCTTGGTCTTATATTTTTTTTATTTATCGTTAACTTTTTTTAAAGTTTCAGTCTCGACTTACTTTTTTTGTCATTTGCCGCCGTGAATCAAACTACGATATAAACAACATCAGTACTGCTATTCATTTTTATGTTTTTCTCAACATTCCTATCAATTTCGTGACACAAACAAAGAGTCGATTATTTCATGACTTGTCAGGAAAATTGAATGAATCCATGACGAAAAAGACACGACTTGACAAAAATTTTTGATAGTGGGTTGTTATAAAATCTGACTGCTAAAAAAACATAACACCATAGGAAAAAAATTATAGTTCCACCACTAGGGAGACCTATTGATGAGAACCGACGATTTAGCCGAAGACAGCACCCCCGTTATCTATTACCCATTTTCTCCATTTGTTCGGGAAGGTTATTTGGGCCTGCACATCATATCTATGTATAAAATTCCAATTCAAGTTATCAAAGGCCTCTTCGAAATCCATCTTAAAGAAAAGCAGTTTACACTTCTTCTTAACCTAAGATAAAATCTCATTAATAAGCCCATCGATAATACTGCGATCCTTTAAGAGAGCGGAATAGGTATCGGAAATTAGGGGTGTTCAGAATTCATTTCGAATTCAAAAAATTCGAAACTCGACTTAGTTCGATTCGAGTATCAAGAATTCGATTCGATGATCAAGAATTCGAATTCGAATTTGATTCAATTCGAGTTCAGTAAATCGAATACGAATCATATACGAATTTATGATTTTAAATTCGATTCGAAATTCAAATAAAAATAATTCATATATATTATTATATATATATATACACACACATATAATTATATACACACTTATAACTTTAAAACATGGGGTAATCTATAAATTTGATCTAAGTTATAAATTAGTCCACTGCCAAGCCCAAGCCTAACTAAAGCCAATAACTTAAGTCTTAACCTTAAACGAATTTATTCGAATTCGAGTTTCTGATACGAATTCGAATCGAATTTGAATTGAGTTTTTTATCCGAATACGAATCGAATTGGTCAGCTTTTAGCGAATTCGAATCGAATACGAATTCAGTAAAAAAAATAAATTATTCGATTCGATGAATACCCCTATCGGAAATAACGGAGGGAATCACCTTTCTAAGACTGTGAGGAGTGGAAGGGGGGATGAAGCGTCATGTGGCACATGTGGGGTTCACGTTTGAAGGGTAAAAATTGTGGAAAGTGGAGAGGGGGGGGGGGGGGGGGGGGATATTATTATTATTATGAATTGTGTGTTGAAATTAAAAAAAAAACAAAAAAAGAAAGCCAATCATCTTCAACCTCAACTGCTCCCAAGCCCATGAAAATCTTCCCGCCCAAAGGGCTCCCCCACGCCACCAGGGGGTGGTGTAGGTGGGCTTGAAAGCTCTCCACGCCACTTCCCCACCCCTTGCACTCTAAGTCTATCAAGCAAATGACTAGTTATTAGTTTATCCCTTAAGGTCTTTAATGATACATCAAATCTCTTTTCCCGTCCAAAGAATTAAGAAGAAATTCCGCATCTATCTATGTATATAATATTATAAACTAGAACTTTATTGAACTTAACTATCTACGGGTAATCATATTGTAGTGACCGTAATAACACGTCAAGGAAAAAAATGGCAATACTTGAATAATCTTTTGATAACACTTAGGCCTATTCATTCGTCCAACATCTACAGTGTTTAAGGCAACAATGACAGGCACCACAACTCACAAAAGTAGTTGCAGTACTGTAATACTGTTGCTGTCAACATTACTGTTAATATCTCAGACAGAAATCACCAAGCTTTGTTGTACAAAAGTTCAATGATGGTTCATACCACAATATGAAATCACAATGAACAATATAATGTGAAATATTTTGCGTTGTCTGATTGGTTCCCTCTGTGTTGTTCAAGCTATTCACCAACCAGAAAACGAAACGTCCTTTACAGTGTGTCTTAGGTAATTCGTGGGACTGGAACATTTTGATCATCAACTTTATGACAAAATTGTACCAAGTTAGAGCTTTTCTTTTTCTAAGCACTGTATGCATGCAAAGTCTGTGTGTAGAATCATTGAGGTGATAGATACGATTCAGCATTGAAGGACCTACAAGGATGTAAGGACTAAGGAAGATAATTCTATCATATCTTAGTGTATTCATGTTAAATGCCTGAGTTTCCTAAACTTCTTAATTTTCATATATGTCATCCTTACCATCGATCGACTTAATGTGTTAATGGTTTTATCATTCTTTGATACATGTTGTACGTTGGAACATCTTAACATATATTTTCGGATCTATAATGGTTTTATAAATAGAAAAATGTTATTTTTACATTTCTTTATTCAAACTTATCTCAAATATATTTTAAACCAGATTATCACTGGGTGCTTCTCGGGATAGACAAATATAATATGAATTGAAAAAATGTGTGTACGTAAAAGAAATATGTCGTTTTTTCCGGAATTTTTTTTATAAATGATGAACACTCGTTAACTCATAAGACATACTTCTAATTTTACATGTGCACATTTTGTTCGAGTGAAATCTCTATACAACTTTGTCATTTTCTTAAGACATTCTGGTGTCTAAGAAAAATAGGCTAAAACTAACCGGCTTAACAACCTTTGTAATCAATATTCCTAGCAATACCAGTCAAAATACAAAAAAAAAAAAAAAAAATAGATTCTTACCAAACTGACTATATCTGTAAATATATATGTTGTTAGTGGGTTCTTATATGTAATTGTAGTTTCAAAAATGTCACACCTTCAAATTTCACTTGCGGGGTTTTACCGCGAGGCGCATGACAAACCAGGATCCAAGTCAACGGTCACAATAAACAACACTATATGAAATACATAACTCAAAACTTGGTTATCAAACCATTAAAACATAGCGGAAGCATTTAAAGATTTAATCAACTACAAAATTGTGTTCCAAAGTATTCAAGACACTTATTTAAAATATGCCACTAAGCCTAGACACCAATGCAGACCTGTGCGCCTAGTCCAACCGATGCTACCTTAGCAACCTGATAAAAACATGCCAAAAGGACATCAACATATATAATGCTGGTGAGTTCACAGGTTTGTTCAATATGTTACCAAGTACGCTAGCTAGGCGTATGTTTTATTACTACTACGATTGGAAAACCATTACTAGACACGTTTAGCAATGTTTAGCAATGTTCAGCCCGAATGTTCAGCATGTTACCAATGTTACCAGTTCGAGACAATATGCACCCGCCCGGCCCTCCAAGCCGACGAGTGGGGCAGGTCACGCCCAATAGATCTATCCACACTTCCCCCGTTGTGCATCCCCGCACATTCATGGTTTTCCCCGGGACTTTAAAAGGTCGTATAACAATGCAAAGTTAAAACCATAGTATGACATATGTTACCAAAATAGTTTAGCGCATGTTTTCTCCCCCAAAAGTTAAAGCTGTAAAAGTGGGGCCGTGAACTCACCTTAGATTGCGTTCTTCAGGAAATAATAAAACGCCAAGCCCTTGATAATCCCACTACCGGAGATCTATCAAAATGTTCACATAAGTGTTCCGACTAATAACCATAAGGTTATCTAGCCCCCGATTGTACAGATCGTGACCAAGTATGTTTTAAAATGTGTTTAAGTGTTCAACCGACACACTAGACCGACCCGACATCCCGTTGGTGACTCATTACCCTAACTAATCAAGTATACGTAGATTACACACAAGGTTCAAGCATAAAACACTTAGTTTGTATCAAAAATCTCATTTTTGAATCAATAGGGTCGAACCAGGAGGATTAATCCACCTTCGCCCGTTTTTAACCCACCTTCGACCCTTTGGAAAGCCACCTTCGACCGTTTTTAACAGATTCGACCAAACTGTCCAGGTTCAACCCTGGGATTCCACATTCGACCACTTGACCGGTCGAATGTGCCCAGGTTCGACCCTGACAGATTACTTTTCCCAAAAACGCTTCAAAAACATCCGAAAACATCCCGAAACATTATCAAACACTGCAGTCAAGCATGAATAACTTATCCCTACAAAACCCCACCAATTTTGCCCCAAAACCTATTCGTTTCAGCCCTTTCCCAAAATGGCAAAGATTATGGAAGTGTCACATCATGCATGTAATCTTTACCCAATTTGGAAACTTTTCAAAATCAATCCATAATCATCTTAAAATGCTCAGTTTATCATGTAATCGAAAACCCTCAATAGTTTTATTGATAATACTAACATGCAACAAGCCCTAGATTCAATAAAATTCCCAAATTAGACTTGATATCATCATCTATCTAATTATAACCTTTGATAATCCTAAACTATCATCAATAACAGCCCTAGATCATGTTTCTAGCATTAGCACAGTAGCAAATCATTAAACAACACATAATATCACCTAACATGTAACACCCCAACCGATGGCGGAATCATCGAGGTGTCACGTAGCGACGATTGTTCCAAAGCTCATGGTACTAAAATGTAAATATTTGATTATTGAATATTGTTTTACAACATGTGAAATTGAATACACAACAAGAATTGAAATAGCTGATTTATTTAGTCTAAGTCCAAAGTCCTATATGAAGCGTCAAGCAGCTTATCCTGAAACATGCACGAAATAAATTTTGTCAACATATGATGTTGGTGAGTACTACTTAGCTTTGTATATATAGTATAAGTTTGAAAAGTAGTACAATTCATGTGTCTAGTATCACCAAGGCATTATGTAAACACGCAAGTAACCAAACAAGACAAAGATCAAATGTAAAGTTGATAAGATGAAATTGATAATGAGCACCCTAACACGTGTCAAGTCTAAAAGAGCACCATAACATAAGTTATGTCTAAATGAGCACCGTAACATAAGTTACGTCTATATGTAAAGAGCACCATAACATAAGTTATGTCTAGATGTATGATTTTGTATGTAAGCTACGTTCATGTTCAAACATAAGCACAAAGATAAACAAGACACGTATATGAATTGTAAATGAAAAAAAAATGTATGTATAAATGAATATGAAAGTTTTGTATATTTGTGCATGAATCACCCCAAAAGTTGTAAAAGCGAAAAAGGGGATAAGTAATACTCACCTTAGCAAGGTGGTAAGTCTTGTGGAATTGAATAAGTGTAATCCAACGTTGCCAAGTATTATCCTATGTATAATGTAATAAATAAGTCTAAGTCTATCTAGTCTACAAGTATGTTCTAGGGTTTCGAATTGGGGATAAATATTCGTTTGATTAATAAAATGTTTAATAAAAGAAATTTGGTAAATAAATAAACAAAAGTCTTTTTTGTAAATTTTAAATTGAAGATGGTCACAATATAAAGTTTTAAGTGTGAAAATAATTTTTATAAAAATTATTTTCTTATAAATAGAATATTAATTCTATTTATTTCAAATTGTCAAAATATAACTTTAATATTTAAAAATATTAAAATTAAAGAATTTTTAAATTAAAAAATTGTATTTCTGTTCCGAATGAATAGAAATAATTTATGTAAAATTTTGGTGCAAAAACATTGAAAAATGAATTTATTATGATTTATTTATGATTAAAACTAACTAAAATTGATTAAAAATATTAAATAAATGATTTTTCAGAAATAAATTCCATTTCAGAAAAGTTCATTGATTTATAAACTTAGAATAATTTTTGTGGCAATTTATATAATCGTTTTGATATTTTTATAGAATTTTAAAATTTTAAATGAATAAACTTGTAATATTTATAATATATAATAAATAAATGATTTTTGGAAATCTAAAAATTTTATAACAAATTTTATTGTTTATACAACATAGGATAAATTTTGTAGAATTTATAATATAGATTTAGTATTTTAAAATTAATTTGAAAAAAAACAATAATATAAAAAGAAAGAAAAGTTTCAAAAAAAAGAATTGTGTGTTGTGGGGTTCGAACCTGGGTCAGACCCGGTTCATGTTTTGGAGCAAAGAAGGGTGACCATCTGGTCTACGAATCTATTTGTGATTATTTTCTTTTCGTTTAAAATATAAACACGTTCGTATATATATATCATCTTCCCCAATTCAAACGATTCGAGCCCTAGTTTTGCAATTACACGATTCACACAACAATAACCCAATTAATCATGGGGTTATTGTTGTGTGATTGCCGAAGGATAAATCCCACAAAGAAAACGTTACTTACAATCACTAATCCGTGCACAATGCCTAGTCAACAGAAAAGTCAACACGAGCTCAAATGCTTCAAATGATGATTTTATAACAGGAATTGGAGGTTGAGAGAGGGTATTCGGCGAGTGAGGATTGTAGAGAGGGATTCAATTTATAGGGGAATGCTTGGAGGAACGAAATGGTAAGGTTTGACCATGGTTTCACTATATTCGCATAAATTACTTAATTTTGGTATGATTTTACACGATTCTTGCGTGATAATTACGCGTGTTGACTATCATTCTGAATTAACGAAACAATTATGAGTTCTTACCATGTTTGTTTAGTTGATTGATAAATCAAAGGTTTGTGAGGCTGAATTCACACAGCAGCGATCAAAGGGAAAGGAACAGACAGGAGCTGAAGCGGGTATATAATTTTATTGGGTTGGAATACAAACACACGTGGGGTGTAGCCCGGATGGTTATGTGTGTTGTGTGTTTCAATTGGACCACTCCCAGGCTCGGGTTCGAGTCCTGGGAGGCTTCTTTTTTTTTTTTTTAGGTAAAGGAAGAGGGGTAGTGTGGGCCAGCTGATGGGCTGTCTGGTGGGCCGTTTGGTTTGGGCCAGATCCAGATTGGGCTCAGGATTAATAAAGGGTTTTAGTAAAAAAAAATGGTTTGGGTTTGGGCTTGATAATGGGTTTCAAGTGAGTGTGTTCATAAATATATATATATATATATATATATATATATATATATATATATATATATATATAAAATCTGAAATTTTATTATTATTATTAATATTATTATTATTATTATTATTATTATTATTATTATTATATAAAAAAAATAAAAAGTGACGGATGTCACATAACACATAATTAGCACTGTTCACGAGCCGAGCCGATCCGATCCGATCGTAGCTTTGCTCGTGCTTGGCTCGTTTACAAACCGAACCGAGCAGAGCGACTCGTTTACAATCGAGCCGAAAACCGAACGAGCATTCTTCGAGCGCAAATTTTTCGAGCGAGCGCCGAGCGGGAATCGAGCGGAGAATAATATGGACGATCATAAAATTGGAATGTTTCTTTCGATGTTTTCATTGTCGGGTGACAACTAAGGTCGAAATGTCCGATGATAACACTAATATTGAGATCCCGGTGTCCAAGGATGAGGCTTAGATTGAGGCTGGTGAGGTGATGAGCATAGGTCAGAGAACAGTTGTTGCATAGTGACGTAGGCGTGATATCAAGCGACAATTAGCGGTGGACGACTAATAACATAAAGAAGTCAAGACTGTCACCTCATGACTTATTGTTTTATTATTAAATCTAGTGTTAATTTTTTTATTGAGTTAAGTGGGCTGATTATATTTTGTTTGCATATCCTGAGTCAAATCCAATAGAATCTTATATATAAAGCCATAAATTTATCTGTAATTTGTGTGTATATTTATTATTAAATAAATAAAAATTTATTCGAGTCGAACCAAGCTGAGCGTACCTTTGCTCGTGCTTGGCTCATTTACAAACTGAACCGAGCCAATCGGCTCATATACAACCGAGCGGAAGATCGAGCGAGCATTTTTCGAGCATTTTCCAAACGAGCGACGAGCGATCCACGAGCAGCGAGCGATTTGAACAGCCCTACACATAATTAACATATGTTTATTGATATGAAAACCTATGTTTAATTATAGGGTTTAGGTTTAGAAAGATGTTTAAAAGGTTTTTATTAACAAAAACATCCTTAGAACAGATCTGGACATTTAGGGTTAGATAAGAACGAATTAAAATACTTGAATAAGGTTTAGAATTAAGAACACACCTTGGATTCTTGATTAGATGTTGTTGATAGGTTAGATTATGAAAAATAAGAGCAAAAACTCCTTCCTTAGTGATTAAAATCGTTTGAGAGTGTTTTGAGACGGTTAGGGTTTGTGAAATGGTGAAAAATGACAAAGTTTGGTATTTATACTAGTCCACATTCACCCCTTTCACAGGGTCGAATGTACTTTGTTCTGGTCGAATGAAATTCTTTCATTTCCACATTCCAGGTTCGCCCCTTTGATAAGGGTCG
Source organism: Ambrosia trifida (assembly GCA_028751855.1). Lineage (NCBI taxonomy): Eukaryota > Viridiplantae > Streptophyta > Magnoliopsida > Asterales > Asteraceae > Ambrosia > Ambrosia trifida. Next base: position 23,456,959 of record CM054127.1, read on the forward strand.
AACCAAAATTATTTTCCAGGTTCGCCCCCACGATGTGGTCGAACCTGGACCTGTGTTTTTCTAGTTTTCCAGTTTGTCGTGTTTAACACATTTTAACGCACCTTAACACATGAACATGCAACCTTAGTCTATGTTTAACATATTTAAGCATGGATGATTATCTACACAACGTTTAAACACGTCTTTGCATATAATCCACCATATAACAATTAATCTACACATAACACTTAATTAGGGGCTATTTGGTAGTCTCTTAATGAGGCTCTTAACCATTCAGCGCTGAATGATTTAGCATTCAGTGTGTTTGTTTCAGCTTCTGAATGGAATGGTTAAGTCTGAATCATTAAGATTTGGGATGTTGCTGAGCCATTAAGCACTGAACTATTAAGGACTGAACTAGGCTGAATCTTAATGAGGCTCCCCTACCAACGCGGGACAAGAAAACTGTAACACCCCGAGGTGTTACGGGTCTTTTAAACGGGTCGGGTCGTACCCGACCACCCGATTATTTAATAAAATATTCAAGTTCGAATCTCGCGACCAACCGTTTCAACCGATTATATAGATAATAATTATTGGATTTTTATTATCTCGGCTAAACACTCCTTATCTGCTATTAAATCGCTACTAAACATTCTTTATTTCGTTGTTATACCCGTTACCAAACACCCGAGTCCCAGCTATTATCCCCATTTTCAAACACCCTCTATTTAAATTCAATTATAAAACCACCCCTCTCCTTTTCTCGCTGCTCTCTCTCTCTCTGTACATTATATACACACACAAAGTGTGTGTTGAATTCAATCCTATGAACAAGGGAGCAGTCACACCGGACCACCATCACCGGACAGCCATGGCGGCCGTCGCCGCCTCCGCTGCTGCTCCGGTCACCGCTGCTTCTTTTCCGGCCGCCGCCTCCTCTCCGGTAAGACACCATCCTTGTTCCATCATCCATTCCGAACCCTCCTCTTTTGATTAGGAATCCCGATAATAACCCGACAACCTTGCATCTCGATAACCTTTGGCTCTCTGTTCCGGATAACGAACCAGACAGTCACCGGATATGGTGACTGTCGTGAGCCTTTTATAACCATCAACCGGACCACAGCCTTATTATTGTTTCAGATAAGAACCCGAGCTCTTGTTTCAGTTATGTATCAGATAACACAACCCTTGAAGCTATCCTTCGATTTCCGGTTTGTACCCGAGAACCACCCTCTGTTCTAAATAGTCGGACGGTCACAAGGTCCGGTCAACCCCGATGTGTTTCCGGCGGGTGTCCGGTCATAACCTAGACCCATCAGATTATCCACCATAAACATACCTGATTAGCTTTATGTTGTGGTTTGATTATTGATGGTTACCCTTTTATTGTTGGGTATAATCCTTTGATTATTAACAAATCTTTATGATTATTGTTATAGGATATCAAATCCGGAAGACGGGTCCGATACCCGGCTCTATATAAATCCCGGTCAACTCCCGATTATGTTCCGATAATAATTCGGTAAGATTCGGTCACTATTTCCTATTGGTTGATTGGTCACGATCTTGTAATCTATTTATTTACACGGTGATTATATTGATTGTGAGGTACCGATCATTGAATTGGAAGAATAGGAGTCGTTACCGAGTCAACTCAGTGACTCGGTCAACACCCGGAATAGAACCCGGTCCAATAGCTAGACGAGGATTATTAGAATTATACGGATATATATATATATATAATACGAATAACGTACGGACTTGATAATAACAATAAGAGAATAATAAACATATATAAAATATATATGTTTATATATATAAGATTCGATATATAAAACGATATACTAGACTCGGGTTAATAATAATATGCTCCGCCGAGCCATCATCCGGGTAAGTTTGTGTCTAGAGTTCTTTAGGTTCGTGTGCCAAGCTGTAATGGCCAGCTTTATTTCTTTTGTATGCCAAGCTGTAATGGCCAGCTAGAATTAAGGATGTCCGTGTCGTGTCAATAATAAACCCCGAGTTTAGGACTATCTAATATATACCGAGTTCTATATGTATAAATTGTATATATGATATATATCCTAAGTATTACAATCTAACAAGTCCCACGCGTAAAACGTATCCATATATATATGACATATAATTGTAATAGGAGAAACTATAGAAGATTATAAGCAAACCGGTGAGTATCGTGAACTCCCCACTTTTACTGTTTTATTAAGTGTTTTCGGGGGAATACATGTCATTTATTAAACCTAGAAATGCTTTACATAATAAAAGATTATCAATAGAAATAAAAGAAGTATAATAGAAAAGGGGACATAGAAACGACAAGGACAGTACTGGACAGTATCCGCCATTTCCTTTCTTGTACCGACTAGAGGGCAAGAACCAGTCTTACCCAAGTAGAGGGTAGGAATGTCCAAGTAGAGGACCAGAACCATTCTTGTCCAAGTAGAGGACATGAACAGGTATTTCACCACAATCAGAGTGGTACCATCGATAGGAATGGCACAAAATATAATCGATATGATAGAATGGATTTATAATAAGAATTGATATATGATAGAGTGATATAATAGAAATATATTTTCCCCTTCAGAATTAAAACTGTAAAGCATGTTTATAAAAGAATGTTTATAAAAGAATGTCTTATATAAAAGAATTATCGATAAACGAATTGGCCATTCACTTTATAAAATACACGACCTCACCAACTTTATGTTGACATAAACTATTTTTGGCATGTGTTCAGGTAACCCAACATATATGATGACGTGGATACTGGAAGACTAAAGACTGTTATTATTTGAATTCCGCTGCGTAGCTCCGATAACCCGACCCGACGACCCGGCACCGACTGCCAGGGTCGTTACAAAAACTAACCATTAAGAGGTCCAACTTAATGATTCAGCGCTTAACCATTCAGACCTCTTAACCATTCAGACATCTTAATGATTCAGCACTTAATCAAACAAACAGCCCCTTAGTCTATGTAATTTCACCAACAACGGGACCCGGTACTAGTGTATTCCCAAAACGACTCCCAATGATCCTCCAAATCATTGAACCCTGGACAATCCTATCTTGACCTAACTCAACTAATCTAGTTAAGTCTGTTTATAAATGTTTCCCGCTAAGGTAGACTTAGGTGTTACTAAAATGTTTAAGCCAAATATGCCGGGTGTCACAAAAAACATATATACTATCATAATATTATTAGTGACTTGCTTAGAAATAAATAATTAATTACCTAAACACATGGTATATTTTTTCAGCATGAACAAAAACCCATTAAAAAGTTTTTTTTTCTTTTTTTATAACACTACGATACTCGTTGGAAGGATAATAAAATGTTCATTAATTTGGTGTAATTTTTTTTAAAACAATGACGTATATAAAAGTTATCAACGTTTAAAAGTTTTGAAAGGAAATAAAAAAAATAAATTTAAAAATCTTAATTAACATATTTGAAATTTTAAAATAATAGTTAATAGTTATCTTTATTTAAAATACATTTAAAAAAGACTTTAGGAGGGAAATCAAGGGGTGTGAAGGCCACACATAGTGCCCATGTGGCATACCCTTTTTCTCGTTTGTTATATATATATATATATATATATATATATATATATATATATATATATATATATATATAGGGTATGGATCATGCGAGAACCAACTTTAGGGAGAGAACTCGAGAACCAATGTGAACAGGGGGCATTATTGCAAAATATATTATTAAAAAAAGGACGGGTCATAAAACGGCTGATAAGAACAAATGGGTAGAACATTATCACATTTCAAACTCAAAAACTCAAAACCCTAGTTCATACAACCGATTCATCAACAACCGATTCATGGCCTACATTGTGATAGGATGAAGAATCATTCAATCTAAAGGATTATAATCGAAGAAACATTCACTACAACCGCTACCACTGTCGCTCCATCATCCACTACAACCTCTACCACCGTCGATCGACTACCTTACCACACCGGCATCTACCGTCGTCCTGCTACTCCGGTTGGATAAACTCAATAATCGGCGGCGTAAGGTTGACCGAACTACATATTTGTTGGATCAGTTTGCTCTTTTTGCTAAGTAAGAACTTGCTATCTTGACACTTAAGTGTTTAGCAAGCCCTTGTATATCAGATAATAAGCACAGCGAAATGTATAAGTTAAAGCAACACTTTTTATACTTAGGAAGAGTTATTACTCCCCCTAGATGATTGAAACTAATAAATGACAAGTATTTATTATGAATCCAAGCAGTAAATGAGAATTAGATACTTAGACAGATTCACAATAAATACTGAAATGGAATAGAACAGTGAAAGTGTTTGAAGGATTTTTCTATTAAAATCAATGTATAAAATAGAAGGTTGAAGCCTCCTATTTATAGACGATTACATACATGTATCTTGCCCAAAAAGCAAGTACAGAAATATCAGAAACAAGTTGCACAAGTTGCAACATTGAAACTAACAAATACAGCTAAAAGTAATAATAAACAATAAAACTACTGATGCAAAAGGCGGTGGAAAATATCTGATGCTAAATGCTGATGAATGACAAACTACTGATGAGTAGTTTGTCTTCAGTACTTCTGAAGTGAACTTGTCTGGTTTGGACTTCAGAACTTCTGATGAAGTTTCTTCTTCAGCACTTCTCATATCTTCTCTTCAGCAGTTTCTTGTTTTCTTTTCAGTTCTTCTATACTTAGCCAAAATGACAGAAGTGAATTAGACTAAGGTTTCCAAAAGTGGTTTCACCAATCCTCTTTGTCCTAACAATCTCCCCCTGGATTGATGAAGCCAAAACCTTACTAATTCCTTATGTTTTTCTTCTGTCTTGAACAATCTTCCATATCTCTTTGTACATGGTGTTCTTGAGCTGGTTTAACTGTCCATCAGATAGAGATCCTCTCTGTGGTTCCAGATGTTGAATTGTGAGCAGGTCTTGTGTTGACAGTTTCTTTAGATCACTGATCTTCTTGTAAGCCCTGCTTGAGAGGTCTCTTCTTGTCAACAATACTGAGTTGTTATCAGTAAGTGACCATCTGATGATAGGTATCTTTGACTTGTTAAAGTCAGAAGAATAGGGAACCAGACTTGTCCCTTGGGTCGATGGTCCTGAGTGTTGGATGCTTTCAGTTTCAGTTAACCTCAGGTTGGAGTCTCTTCCTTGTTGTTGTTGCATATCAGGCATCTGAACAGTTGGGAGATGGTGTTCAGTCACTACCCTGGTATGCATCTTTTCTTTGATGGTCTTTTGGATTTGGTAGGCAAAAGTGGAAGGATCCCTGAATTGTGTCAACAGAGGTTTCTCCTCAATGTCAAAATCTGAATGGACTATTGAACTTCCTTCAAGTAGTACCATTTTGAAGTCAGTTCTGACATTGTCCTCTGCTTTCTTTCTCTAAGTAGCAGGTCTTCTTGTTGATACACCAGAAGTTCTAACTACTGATCTTGAAGGATCAACAGTTTGAAACTTCTCTGGATTTGCAGCCTTGGCAGCCAAGTATTTTCTGTAAGTATCCATTAGTCTTTCTTCTTTCCATCTGGATACTGAGGCTTTTGAACCATAGCCCTCTGCTACTAATTCTTCTATTATCTGGGCTCTCTTGGCCTTCCCTTCTTTGCTTGTGGCCAGTTTGTCTGCAAGCAGTTGTGCTCTTCTTGTCAGCTCTTGCATAGAGAGTCCCTTGAGTGTGTAGGCTTTAGTCTTGCTGTTCTTTGTAATGTAAGACACCAGTTGTTGTCTTTTATCTTGTTCAGCAATCTCATTGTAACACCCCAACCGATGGCGGAAACATCGGGATGTCACGTAGTGATGATTGTTCAGTAGCTCATGGTGAATAATAATTTCATTAATTGATTTAAATAATTTACATACAATTGTTCTATAAAGATTCATACGTCAAATTGAATAAAACTATGCACATATCTTCAAGCAAATCTTCAAGCAAGTAGAACCTGAAACATGTTAAGTTAAAGATATTTTGGGTCAACAAAAGTTGGTGAGAATACATAGGTTTTTGAAAAATAATTGATAACAATAATTTGTACAACATTCAAAATTGTATGATGATAGAGTATGATGCAGACATGTAACAATGCGTCTTTGTACAACCAAACCTTGTGTCGACTGATGACTAACTCGCAAGTTAGTTAAATGTTATTACTGTTATCGATCATCCCTGAGTCTATGCGGGGGATGGGTTTGTCAGACCTATAGCGCTATAATCTAAACAGGCGGCTTGATCATTGTTAATGATTGTACTGTGTCTTTTTGTTACAGTCAAATGATAGAATGATAGTGTATTTGAATTACGAGTAAGTATGAGTAAATGATAGTATAAAATGTTTAAACATGTTTCACCCCAAAAATGTAAAAGAGAAAAGGGGCTATGTAAACTCACCTTAGCAAATTGTTATAACTGTTGAAAAATTGAATAATGGTGTTGCCCAAATGTATCAAGTATCACCCTATAATAAGGTAATAAATATGTCTAAGTCTATCAAGTCTACAAATGTATAAGTTTCTAGGGCTTCGAATTGGGGATAATTGCTCGTTTGATTAATATTAAAAATATTCGACAATTGGGAGAAATTTAGTAAATAAATAACCAAAAATATTTTTATGAAATTTAAATTTATGATGGCAACAATAATGTGTTTAAAGTATAAAAATAATTTTTACAAAATTATTTTCTTTAAAATAGAATATTAATTCTATTTATAACAAGTTGTCAAACTTTAACTTTAATATTTAAAAATACTAAAATTAAAGAATTATTAGTTTAAAAATTATGTTTCTGTTCCAAATAATCAGAAATAATTTCTATAAAATTTTGGTGCAAAAATATTAAAAATTGGATTTATTATGATTTAATTATGATTAAAACTAACAAAAATTGATTAAAAATATTCAATAAATGATTTTTCAGAAATAAAAATCATTTCTGAAAATCTTAATGTTATAAAAACTTAGAATAAATTTTGTGGAAATTTATATAATCGTCTTGATATTTTTATATAATTTTATAAATGAATTAGAATAAACTTGATTTATTTATTATATATATTAAATAAATAAATTTTTGAAAACTAAAAATTGTATGTTAAACTTTTTCACAAGTTTAACATAATGTAATTTTTGTATCATTTTTAAAAGTGTTTTAATATTTTAAAATGAATTTATAAAGTATAAGGATTGTATAATTAAAGTTTGAAAAGAAAATAAACACACAAAAAAAAAAAACCCGCTGTTGCCGAGGATCGAACCCTCGTGGGCCGGTCCAAGGGCACCAAGCACAACCACTTGGTCTAGACCAGTGGTTGTGTCTGATTTCAGTTCGTTTAATATTTAAGGTTTACACGCGATACTTGTTCTTCCCCAATTCTTCATATGCGAGCCCTAACTTTCAAATTCGTTTAATTAGCAAACGATAGCTCCTAAATTGTTGGGGCTATCGTTCTAACAGGGCCGACTAACAAAAACACGTGATCAATTGTAACTTACAGTGTATCGAGGTGCGATTTGAAGCGGTCAACGTATAGGTCAAACCGAAGCAAAATCGTAGGATTGGGAGAGTTTAAGGATAATTTGAGAATAGGGATATGTTTTTCGGCGATTGTAGGAGGCTTGGGGCTGTTCAATTTATAGTGTAATAGCTTGGTGTTCGTTTTGGTAAGTTTTGACCCGTTATTGATTGTTTACGCGTATAATTAGCCTATAATTGGTGTGTTTTGACTGTGATAATTGGCGTGTAGGAGACGAAATAGGGTCTGTCCGTCAATTTGTTGCCATTTCAGGAATTAAAACGCGTGAATTCAAGAGTGATTGAAGGATTGACCTGGGTGTTGACTTACATTGTTTGACTTATGATAAACAAAGTAGGTATTTAATTTTTTTGTCTCTGGTTGTAATCACAAGAAATAGGTTGGCTTAGTGGTTTAGTGGTGATGGTTTAAGGTTGCGAGCTGGTCTGGACGCGGGTTCGATTCCCGGTCCAGACATAATTTTTTTTTTTAAATGGTGAAGGGGATGGAAGATGGGCCAAGTTTGGGCTGGACTTGCAAAGGGTTTGGGCTTGGATGGACACAATTTTAGAAAGAATGGTTTGAGTTTGAGGCTTAAGGGTTATGATTATTATTGTTATTATTATTATTATTATTATTATTATTATTATTATTATTATTATTATTATTTTTATATATGTATAAAATAAGGTTTTTTTATGAAAATTGGGGAAATTTTGCGATGTTACACTCATCAAGGCTAGCCTGCCTTTGTAGTTCAGCTTCATAAGCCTGAAGTTTTTCTTCATGGCTTAAATCTAGATCATCACTTTCTTCCAGAGTTTTCCAGATCAGATCTTCTCTGGCCTTCTTGTTGGCTGCAACTAAGCTCTTCTCTAATAATTCAGCTGATTGAGAGATAGGAGAAGGGTTTAGTACAGTCATTGTTGTAACAGTTGTAGTAGGCCTGATAGGATCAGATGTTGGTTGAATGGGAGCAGTGGTTCTGGAAGGGTCAGCAGTTTGAGGTTTGGAAGTGTTAACCTCTGAAGGGTTGACAACTGCTGATGGTTTGTCAACTACTGAAGGATTGTCTTCAGTACTTTATGTGCGGAGAGTTTCCAGGGGCTTAAGCAGCATATGGTATGTTGATAGTGGAGGCTCTATGCACATGACTGGATGCAGATACCTGATAAACAACTTTATCAGCCAAAGAGAAGGATCTGTATCCTTTGGGAACAATGCTAAGGGATATGTGCTAGGACATGGCAATGTCTCCTCTGGCAAAATACAGTTTGACAAGGTCAATCTGGTGGAAAACCTTGAATACAACTTGCTGAGTGTGTCACAAATGTGTGATAAAGGATATTCTTCCTTTTTCACAAAGACAACATGCAAGATCATCTCACCAGAAGGCCAGAAGTTGATAGAGAAGATCATTGAAGATCATACTTTGCTGATTGCCAAAAGATGTGGCAATGTCTATGCAGTGGACATTGAGAAAGACAAAGTATTGAACAACACTGCCTGTTTCTTCTCAAGGGCATCAACTTCAGAAACAGATCTCTGGCACAGGAGACTTGGCCATGTGAACTTTAAAACCATAAATAAAGTCACTAAAATGGGCTTGGTCAGAGGTCTACCTTTGAAAGTATACCAGTGTCAAGAACACTGTGTATCCTGTTTAAAGGGAAAACAGCATAAGTCCTCCTATAAGTCTATTGAAGAATCAAAAACAACTGCATGTCTTCAACTACTCCATATGGACTTATTTGGACCTGACAAGATTATGATCCTTGGTAAGAAGAAGTACTGCTTAGTCATCATTGATGACTACTCAAGATTCACATGGGTATTCTTCTTATTCTCCAAGGATGAGGCTGCTGAAATCATCAAGTTCTTCATTCTACAAGTAGAGAAACAATATTCTCTATCTGTCAAAACCATTAGAAGTGATAATGGGACAGAGTTCAGGAACAAAACTCTGGATGAATTCTGTTTGTCTAAAGGGATTATTAGACAATACAGTGTTCCCAGAACTCCTGAACAAAATGGTGTAGTAGAAAGGAAGAACAGAACATTAATAGAAGGAGCAAGAACAATGTTAGCTGATTCTGGACTGCCCTTTTACTTTTGGGCAGAAGCAGTTAACACATCATGTTATGTTCAGAATAGAGTTCTTGTGGTCAAGAGACATTCCAAGACTGCCTATGAAGTTCTTCATGGCATGAAGCCCCTTATCTCCTTTTTCAGGGCTTTTGGGTGTCAATGTTTCATCTTGAACATCAAGGAATCTATCTCAAAGTTTGCTGCCAAAGTTGACTCAGGTTACTTTCTTGGTTACTCTTCAACTAGAAAAGCCTACAAGGTTTTTAATTCTCACACCAGGATAGTAGAAGAAACATTGAATGTCAAGTTCAATGAGTCAAAACACACTCTTATTCCAGCACATCCTGCTGAACTTTTTGACCTTGACAACTTCCACTTTGGACCTGAAAAGACTGTTACTTCTTCCAAACCTACTTATTATGGTGATCAAAGGTTTGAAGATGAGGATCCTACACCATGGACTCCTCAAACAGTCATTAAGTCAACTTCAACACCATCAGAAGTTTCACAAACTTCTGATCCAACAAATACTGAAGGCCAAACTCAAACATCTGCTTCAGCACCTGCAACTACTGAAGAAACTAAAACTGCTGAACCAGATATTATAGACCTCAGTAGTTTGTTTGAAGAACATGAGCCACCTACACCTGTCAGTGGTTTACAACAACTGATTGAACACAGAGATCATCCACTTGATCAAGTCATGGGTGATATAGCTTCAGGTGTTCTTACCAGAAACCAGCTCTCCAACTTTTGCCTATTTTCAGCCTTTATCTCACAGTTGGAACCAAAGAAGTACCAGGAAGCCCTCAAAGACAATAATTGGGTGCAAGCTATGCAAGATGAACTGCTTCAGTTCAACAAGCAACAGGTCTGGGAAACCTGTCCCTTACCTCCAAACAAGCAACCAATTGGCACAAGATGGGTTTTCAGGAACAAACAAGATGAAGCTGGTATGATAATCAAGAACAAGGCAAGACTGGTAGTTCAAGGGTACTCTCAAGAAGAGGGAATTGACTATGATGAAACCTTTGCTCCAGTTGCAAGGCTTGAGGCCATCAGGTTATTTCTGGCCTATGCCATTTCCAACAAAATTAAAGTTTATCAAATGGATGTAAAAAGTGCATTTTTGTATGGAAAAATAAAAGAGGAGGTGTATGTCTGTCAGCCACCTGGGTTTGAGGATCCTTCTCATCCTGAGTGGGTGTACAGACTGGACAAAGCTCTTTATGGGCTCAAACAGGCTCCAAGAGCCTGGTATGATACACTCTCCACCTTTTTACTCAAAAATAACTTTACAAGAGGTGCCATTGATAAAACTCTTTTCATTAAACATGTTGGAAATCATGTCTTACTTGTTCAAATTTATGTTGATGATATCATTTTTGGTTCAACAAACACAAAACTGTGTGATGATTTTAAGAAACTCATGCAATCAAAATTTGAGATGAGTACCATGGGAGAACTGCAGTACTTTCTGGGACTGCAGATCAAGCAACAAACAAATGGAACTTTTATACATCAATCAAAATATGTTAAAGAATTATTGAACAAATTTTCTTTAAAAGACTGTAAATCATGTTCCACTCCCATGACACCAATCACACAAGTTGAACCTGATGATCAAGGAAAACAGGTTGATCAAACCATGTACAGATGCATGATAGGTTCCCTTTTATATCTAACTGCTTCTAGACCAGATATTATGTTTTTGTTGGATCAGTTTGCTCTTTTTGCTAAGTAAGAACTTGCTATCTTGACACTTAAGTGTTTAGCAAGTCCTTGTAAACCAGATTATAAGCACAGCGGAATGTTATAAGTTAAAGCAACACTTTTTATACTAAAGGCAGAGTTATAACTCCCCCTTGATGTTTGAAACTAATAAATGACAAAGTATTTATTATGAATCTAAGTTGTAAATGAGAATTAGATACTTAGAGAGATTCACAATAAATACAGAAATGGAATATAACAATGAGAGTGTTTGAAGGATTTTTCTGTTGAAAATCAATGTCTAAAATAGAAGGTTGAAGCCTCCTATTTATAGACGATTACATGCATGTATCTTGCCTAAAAAGCAAGCACAGAAACTACAGTGACAAGTTGCACAAGTTGCAACATTGAAAGAAACAAATAAAGCTAAAAGTAATATTAAACAATAAACTACTGATGCAAAAAGGCGGTGGGAAATATCTTTTGCTAAGTGCTGATGAAGGACAACTACTGAAGAGTAGTTTTGTCTTCAGTACTTCTGAAGTGAACTTGTCTGGTTTGGACTTCAGAACTTCTGCAACTTCAGCACTTCTCATATCTTCTAATCAGCAGTTTCTTGTCTTCTCTTCAGTACTTCTATACTTAGCCAAAAATGACAGAAGTGAATTAGACTAAGGTTTACAAAAGTGGTTTCACCAATCCTCTTTGTCCTAACAATCTCCCCCTGGATTGATGAAGCCAAAACCTTACTAATTCCTTATGTGTTTCTTCTGTCTTGAACAATCTTCCATATCTCTTTGTACATGGTGTTCTTGAGCTGGTTGTACTGACCATCAGATAGAGATCCTCTCTGTGGTTCTAGATGTTGAATTGTGAGCAGGTCTTGTGTTGACAGTTTCTTCAGATCACTGATCTTCTTGTAAGCCCTGCTTGAGAGGTCTCTTCTTGTCAATAGTACTGAGTTGTTATCAGTAAGTGACCATCTGATGATAGGGATCTTTGACTTGTTAAAGTCAGAAGAATAGGGAACCAGACTTGTCCCTTGGGTTGATGGTCCTGAGTGCTGGATGTCTTCAGTTTCAGATAGCCTCAGGTGGGATTCTCTTCCTTGTTGTTGTTGCATATCAGGCATCTGAACAGTTGGGAGATGGTGTTCAGTCACTACTCTGGTATGCATCTTTTCTTTGATGGTCTTTTGTATTTGATAAGCAAAAGTGGAAGGATCCCTGAATTGTGTCAACAGAGGTTTCTCCTCAATGTCAAAATCTGAATGGACTATTGAACTTCCTTCAAGTAGTACCATTTTGAAATCAGTTTTGACATTGTCCTCTGCCTTCTTCTTCTGAGTAGCAGATCTTTTGTATGCACCAGAAGTTCTAACTACTGATCTTGAAGGATCAGCAGTTTGAAACTTCTCAGGATTTGCAGCCTTGGCAGCCAAGTATTTTCTATAAGTATCCATCAGTCTTTCTTCTTTCCATCTGGATACAGAGGCTTTTGAACCATATCCTTCTGCTACTAGCTCTTCTATTATCTGGGCTCTCTTGGCCTTTCCATCTTTGCTTGTGGCCACTTTGTCTGCAAGCAGTTGTGCTCTTCTTGTCAGCTCTTGCATAGAGAGTCCTTTGAGTGTAAAGGCTTTAGTCTTGCTGTTCTTGGTAATATAAGACACCAGTTGTTGTCTTTTATCCTGTTCAGCAATCTCATCAAGGCTAGCCTGCCTTTGTAGTTCAGCTGCATAAGCCTGAAGTTTTTCTTCATGGCTTAAGTCCAAATCATCCCTTTCTTCCAGAGATTTCCAAATCTGATCTTCTCTGGCCTTTTTGTTGGCTGCAATTAAGCTCTTCTCTAATAGTTCAGCTGATTGAGAGATAGGAGAAGGGTTTAATACAGTCATTGTTGTAACAGATGTAGGCCTGATGGGATCAGATGTTGGTTGAATGGGAGCAGTGGTTCTGGAAGGTTCAGTTGTTTGAGGTTGGGAAGTGTTAACTTCTGATGTGCTGACAACTGCTGATGGTTTGTCAGCTACTGAAGGATTGTCTTCAGTACTTTCTGATTCTTCATCAGATGTTTGGTCATCAGAAGTTTCTTCATTATGCCTTAGGGAATCTTCAGAACTTTGGGTCTCATCTTCTTTCTCTGCAGCTTCAATTTCTTCAATTGAGACACCAAACTGTTTGGCCAATTTTTCTTTCCTGGCCTGATCTTTCTGATCTCTTTCAAGGAGTGCCACTCTTGCCTTTATCCTGGCTTGGAATGACTCCTTAGGTTCCCTGATCTTCTCCCCCCTTTTGGATTCATCAATTTTAACCCTTGAAGCAGAGGGTTGGGAGAATTGTCCTTGAAGATGAGCAATCTGCTGGCTGTTGAAGTCTATTTTGTTGGACAGATCGTTCATCTTGGTTTTGATCACTCCAAATTGGTTCTTGATGGACAGCTCCAAGTCAGCTGTATATGTTTGGAAGTGATTTCTGATGAGTGTATTCATCATGTGGTACAGGGGACCCTCTGGGCTGCATAGCTGGTTCAGGTCTATGCTTGTTTGCCCAGGAAATTGGGTAGGCATTTGCTGTGAAGGGGGTGTTTTTGGGAGATCCTCATGTTGTACAGAGGATGCCACTCTAGGGGTTTTAGGGATTGAGTGGGCATTAACCTGTGCAGAGGTGACTGGCTTCTTGAGCCTGGATACCTTTGCAACAGGACCTTCAGAAAGTGCCGTCAATTCAGTAGTTTGAGTTTGTGAAACATCATCCAAACTAATGGAATCATCTGAATCCCTGATGTTGCCCTCAGTGAGGACTGTCTCAGTTAAATCATGAGCTGAGCCCAACTCAGTTCTCTCATGAACCTCTTTTTCTTGGTACTGAGGATTTCCTACTTCAGGCATTAAGCCTTCATCAGTAGTTGCCACATCTGAGGTTTTAGCTATGTTACTTCTGTCCTCAGATCCACCACTGGGTGGTAACTGAGTAGTAGCAGCCTCAGATGCCCCAAGAGTCTCTAAAATTGGGCTTAAAGACTCTGGTCCACCCTCATCTCTTGGGATAGGGCTAGTGATGTCCACATCCATGTCTGATGTAGTAGTTATGTCCCCTGTTTGTTGTGGTTGATGGGGACTGACATGATCAGATGGGACATTCTCTTTTAGCCCAGAGAGAAGTTTGGCAATTTCTATTGCCTCTTGTTCAGAAATTTGTGGGGTTGGTTCAGTAGTTTGGGCAATAGGTTGTTGTTCAGCAGTTTCAAAAGAAGAGTGTGTTTGATATGTTTTTCTAAGTCTTTTTCTTTTGAATTGAACAGATATGGGTGCTCTTGGTGGGGTTTGAGATGGATGAGACTGAGAGGGTGTTTCAGTCTCAACAATTTGAAGAGCAGAATGCTCATGAGCATGTTCAGGCATCTCAACCTCCTGAACAGCTTTTCTTTTGGGTTGGTGGGGTGCAGTTTTTGTTGGCTTGGGCTTTTTGGCTTTTGGTGGTGTGAGTTTGGAAGATGTGGGCTTCAGGGGGACTTGTTGTTGTTCTCCCTGATCATCTTCTGGCCAGGCAGCCGGTTTGTTAAGTCTTGAGTATGCTTGTGATGTTAAAGGGTTTAAAGTTGAAATTTTTCCCACAAGCACCTCATTACCCAGTTCCCCTATTATGCATTGCATAATGAACCTTGGGTACAACAAAAACTTTTTCTTGGTATTATTGTGATGTAACACCAACTCATTGAAAAATAATTTTGATGCCCTGAATTTAGTTTCATTCACAATGGAATGAAATATTGGTTGAAAAGTGGAGGGCATCTGGTCATAAGACCCTGTTTTTGGACTCAAACACATAATGATATAATGAAACAAAAGTTTATATTTTGGTTCAAAATATTTTTTGAATATTGTAGCATGGGAGAGAGTACCTTGATAACCACACTCAGTCATGGTTAGATGAATATCAGTGTTAGCAACATGGTCAGGGGCAGTTACATCATCCAGACCCAGTCTTGTTGCTAGTGTGGCCGGTGTGATGGTCAGTTGTTTCCCTTTTATCTTTGAGTTGAGGGAAATGACCTCATCACCCATTGTAACCGTCTCAGCATTTGCCCAGAACTCATTCAGAGTTTCTGTGTGAATTGGTGGGTTTATTGTGAGAGCAGTAAAGTATTGGGATTTGACGACAAGATCAATGATCTCATCGTATTGGGACCAGCCTTCTTGTTTTTCAAGAAAGGCTCTTTGATTGTGTCCCTGTTTTAGAACTAGAGCCATGTGGTTTGGGTTTTTGATCGAACAGTGGATTTTGCAGGTATAGGTTGAGAGAGTTTTGAGAGAGAAGGAGGGATATTTTTGAGTTTGAAAGGATAAGTGTGTAGAAAAGGTATTTATTAGAAGTTTTAACCGCTTGAATCTTCTTTATTAGAAGTTTTAAACCCGCCTTTGGTTAAAAATCTCTTTATCAGAGGTTTTAAACTGATTAGGTCAAACCTCTGATGATGGAAAAGTCAGATTTGCCCTTTTGACTTAAACTGCTGATGAAGGATTACTTCATCAGTAGTTCCCATTTTTCTCTTCAGCAGTTTTAACATCTGATGAGAAATGTTTTTATAAATACTTTATTCATAACTTCTGAAGGTTATTTTATCAGAAGTTACACACTTTTTCAGAAAGTTATCCCCATACTGATGATTTTTGTTCATCAGTAGTTTCTCTCAAACTGATTTTGTTTTTCAGAAGTTTTGTTTCAGACTGTTGACATTTGTAAGTGAAAACCAGAAAAAAGATAAAAAGGTTAACTTAGATTCCACCAAGGTAAACAGGATGGAATCAAGGATGGAAAAAGGAAAAAGAAAATTTTGATGCATAACAGTAGTGATTGATGTAGAAGTTTGATGTAGAGTTGGGTAGAATCAAGTGTTAACTTGGATTCTAACTGATATGCAAAAAAAAAAAAATAAATAAACACTTACAAATTTAGCATTCCAAGCATGGATACTAACTTCTGAAATGTTGATGTGTCAAGGGGCTTAGTGAAGATGTCAGCTATCTGATTAGCTGTTGCTACATGCTTCACCTCAATCTTGCCTTTTTCATAGCAATCTCTTATGAAATGGTACCTAATCTCAATATGTTTAGTTTTTGAGAACTGTACCGGATTTTGAATGATGCTAATGGCAGATTTGCTGTCTACAAACAAAGGTGTCTTGGTCTCTTTGATTCCATAATCAAGAAGTTGATATTGGAGCCATTGTATCTGTGATGTACAACTTGCAGCTGCAATGTATTCAGCTTCAGCAGTTGAAGTTGCAACAGATGTTTGCTTCTTTGATTGCCATGACACTAGACAGTTACCCAGGAATTGACAACCACCAGATGTTGACTTTCTTGTCATCTTACACCCTGCATAGTCACTATCTGAAAAAGCTGATAACTTGGTATTGCTTGAAGCAGGATACCAAATTCCCAGTGTTGGAGTTCCTTTCAGATATCTAAAAATTCTTTTGACTGCAATAAGGTGTGATTCCCATGGTGCTGATTGATATCTAGCACAGACACATGTTGAGAACATAATATCTGGTCTAGAAGCAGTTAAGTATAAAAGGGAACCTATCATGCATCTGTACATGGTTTGATCAACCTGTTTTCCTTGATCATCAGGTTCAACTTGTGTGATTGGTGTCATGGGAGTGGAACATGATTTACAGTCATTTAAAGAAAATTTGTTCAATAATTCTTTAACATATTTTGATTGATGTATAAAAGTTCCATTTGTTTGTTGTTTGATCTGCAGTCCTAGAAAGTACTGCAGTTCTCCCATGGTACTCATCTCAAATTTTGATTGCATGAGTTTCTTAAAATCATCACACAATTTTGTGTTTGTTGAACCAAAGATGATATCATCAACATAAATTTGAACAAGTAAGACATGATTTCCAACATGTTTAATGAAAAGTGTTTTATCAATGGCACCTCTTGTAAAGTTATTTTTGAGTAGAAAGGTGGAGAGTGTATCATACCAGGCTCTTGGAGCCTGTTTGAGCCCATAAAGAGCTTTGTCCAGTCTGTACACCCACTCAGGATGAGAAGGATCCTCAAACCCAGGTGGCTGACAGACATACACCTCCTCCTTGATTTTTCCATACAAAAATGCACTTTTCACATCCATTTGATAAACTTTAATTTTGTTGGAAATGGCATAGGCCAGAAATAACCTGATGGCCTCAAGCCTTGCAACTGGAGCAAAGGTTTCATCATAGTCAATTCCCTCTTCTTGAGAGTACCCTTGAACTACCAGTCTTGCCTTGTTCTTGATTATCATACCAGCTTCATCTTGTTTGTTCCTGAAAACCCATCTTGTACCAATTGGTTGCTTGTTTTGAGGTAAGGGACAGATTTCCCAGACCTGTTGCTTGTTGAACTGAAGTAGTTCATCTTGCATAGCTTGCACCCAATTATTGTCTTTGAGGGCTTCCTGGTATTTCTTTGGTTCCAACTGTGAAATAAAGGCTGAAAATAGGCAAAAGTTGGAGAGCTGGTTTCTGGTCAGAACACCTGTAGCTATATCACCCATGATTTGATCAAGTGGATGATCTCTGTGTTCAATCAGTTGTTGTAAACCACTGACAGGTGTAGGTGGCTCTTGTTCTTCAAACAAACTACTGAGGTCTATAATATCTGGTTCAGCAGTTTCAGCTTCTTCAGTAGTTGCAGGTGCTGAAGCAGATGTTTGAGTTTGGCCTTCAGTATTTGTTTGATCAGAAGTTTGAAAAACTTCTGATGGTGTTGTAGTTGACTTAATGACTGTTTGAGGAGTCCATGGTGCAGGATCCTCATCTTCAAACCTTTGATCACCATAATAAGTAGGTTTGGAAGAAGCAACAGCCTTTTCAGGTCCAAAGTGAAAGTTGTCAAGGTCAAAGAGTTCAGCAGGATGTGCTGGAATAAGAGTGTGTTTTAACTCATTGAACTTGACATTCAATGTTTCTTCTACTATCCTGGTGTGAGAATTAAAAACCTTGTAGGCTTTTCTAGTTGAAGAGTAACCAAGAAAGTAGCCTGAGTCAACTTTGGCAGCAAACTTTGAAATAGATTCCTTGATGTTCAAGATGAAACATTGACACCCAAAAGCCCTGAAAAAGGAGATAAGGGGCTTCATGCCATGAAGAACTTCATAGGCAGTCTTGGAATGTCTCTTGACCACAAGAACTCTATTCTGAACATAACATGCTGTATTAACTGCTTCTGCCCAAAAGTACAATGGCAGTCCAGAATCAGCTAACATTGTTCTTGCTCCTTCTATCAATGTTCTGTTCTTCCTTTCTACTACACCATTTTGTTCAGGAGTTCTGGGAACACTGTATTGTCTAATAATCCCTTTAGACAAACAGAATTCATCCAGAGTTTTGTTCCTGAACTCTGTCCCATTGTCACTTCTAATGGTTTTGACAGATAGAGAATATTGTTTCTCTACTTGTAGAATGAAGAACTTGATGATTTCAGCAGCCTCATCCTTGGAAAATAAGAAGAATACCCATGTGAATCTTGAGTAGTCATCAATGATGACTAAGCAGTACTTCTTTTTACCAAGGCTCATAATCTTGACAGGTCCAAATAAGTCCATATGGAGTAGTTGAAGACATGCAGTTGTTTTTGATTCTTCAATAGACTTATAGGAGGACTTATGCTGTTTTCCCTTTAAACAGGATACACAGTGTTCTTGACACTGGTATACTTTCAAAGGTAGACCTCTGACCAAGCCCATTTTGGTGACTTTATTTATGGTTTTAAAGTTCACATGGCCAAGTCTCCTGTGCCAGAGATCTGTTTCTGAAGTTGATGCCCTTGAGAAGAAACAGGCAGTGTTGTTCAATACATTGTCTTTCTCAATGTCCACTGCATAGACATTGCCACATCTTTTGGCAATCAGCAAAGTATGATCTTCTATAATCTTCTCAATCAACTTCTGGCCTTCTGGTGAGATGATCTTGCAAGCTGTCTTTGTGAAAAAGGAAGAATATCCTTTATCACACATTTGTGACACGCTCAGCAAGTTGTATTCAAGGTTTTCCACCAGATTGACCTTGTCAAACTGTATTTTGCCAGAGGAGACATTGCCATGTCCTAGCACATATCCCTTAGCATTTTTCCCAAAGGATACATATCCTTCTCTTTGGCTGATAAAATTGTTTATCAGGTATCTGCATCCAGTCATGTGCATAGAGCCTCCACTATCAACATACCATATGCTGTTTAAGCCCCTGGAAACTCTCTGCACATAAAAGCAAATTAGTTAGATTTGGAAACCCAAGCCTGTTTGGCTTTGGGTTTGCTCTTGAGAACAGTTACAGTTTGTTCTTGACCAGGTTGAGAAATCCATGTCTTTTTGGCAATGGATTTTTCCTTAAGAACCATGGTGGTATCCTTTTTAGGACCACCATTAACCTTGGTCATCAGTAGTTCTACCATATTCTTTAGATTTTGAATCTCAGCAGTTTGTGAAACTGCTGATGATTCTGGTCTAACTACTGACAAGGAATTTTGAGAAAAAGATTTTGGTTGAGATTTTATCTTTTTCTGAGAAAAGGTGTTTTCAGGTTGTTGTTTCTTGGGTTTAAAGACTTTTTCATAATCATTTCTGATTTGATTTCCCACAACCTGTTGTTTAAATTTTTGATTGAACTGAATTCCTTTTCTGTATCTACAAAATTCAGTTTTGTGGTTGAACAGGCCACAAATTTCACATTCTTTTGCCTTTTGTTTTTGATCTTAAGGCAAATTTCTGACAGTTGTGAAAAGATTTTGCTCATCAGTAGTTTTCAGGGTCTCAACTCCTGAAGTAGATGAAACTACTGATGGCTTGTTGTCAGTTTTTGTAAATACTTCTGAAGTACTTTCTTTAAAAATGCCAGGATTTCTGTTTAGAAAGTTTTCATGGAAAGATGTGCATTCTTTCCCTTCAGAAGTTTCATTTGAAACAATTCTTCTCCCATCTTCAGTAGTTTTGGGAGAAAAATCTGTTGGTGTTTCAACATGATGGTATCCTATGCCAAACTTAACATTTGAAGCACTTTGTTTGTTTAGCAATAGTTGATACCCCCTACAAGATTCCACCCATTTTTCACAAGTGATCCTGGTGTCAGCAAGCTCTTGTCTGACATCTCCCAGGTCATTTAGCATCATTTTGATTTGTGCTTGGGTTTCAATAGCAGAGTCAGTTAATTTAGAAACCTCTTTTGTTTTAGCACACAGTTTTCTTTCTAAATCACATTTTATCTGTGTGTATTTTCTTTCTAAATCATTGGCTTTGCCTTGTAGGTGCACGTTTATCTCTTATGAGAGCAAAAGTTTCTTTGCAAGAGTTTGAACAAAGTTTTGTCAAAGATTCTTTTGATACCTGAGACAATGCAGATTTTGAGGTACAGCCTTCAAATGCCATTAAGGCAAAGTTCTTTCTGCCATTGTCTGGTTCTCCCCAGTTGATGTCAAACACTTTGTTGTCTGCATCAGGATTGCACTCTGTGGTGTCATAAGGGAGACTGCTCCAGTCAACATACCCCGAGGTAAAGAGACTTTGTTGAGGGGGTTGTTGAGGCTGTGGAGGAAGTTGAGCAGCTGGAAAGGGAGGGATTGATTGTTGGCTCTGCATCTGTTGAGCAGGCACTTGAACATATTGTACTTGAGGCATATATTGCTGTTGAGGAGCTTGTGCCTGTACAAAATGAGCACTCCCTTGAGTTCCATTGTTCCTATTATAATTGGGGTTATAGTTATTTCCAGATTGTGATTGGTTAAAGCTAGAGCTTCTACATTCTCTAGCAAAGTGTCCCAACTTCTGACACTTGTGACATCTCAGTTTAGATTTGTCAAAACCAATTTTTGTATTACTGGTCAATCCTGGAAATTTCCTTCCTGACCTTTTATAAAACTTGTTAGTTTTAATGCTTAGCATGGCCAGTTGGTGTAATATGTCCATTTCTTCTAAGTCATCACTGCTAAAATTTTTCAAATCATCCATGATAAAACATAGATTATCAGCAGTTTGACTTTGGTCATCATTGTCATAACCTGGGAAAGATCTTTCTGATGAGATCCCAGTGGTTATGTCAATATTGTCATAAGATCCATAGGAACAAGTTGGTGAATCTTGTCCCAAAAGTGCTGTACTACCTGGTAGGTAGTCATCAGCAGTTTTACCAGAAGTTTGTAATTTCTTCTTTTGATCGATTTCTCTCTCAAAAGTAAGTAATCTCCCATGGAGTTTTGTAAGAGTGAGGGAGCTAAAATCTGGTGAGGATCTTAAGACAATGGAGTAAGTTTCCCATTTGTCAGGTAGAGACCTTAAAAATCTATGTAACATAGATACTGTTGTATAGGTCTGACCATTTAACTTTAGCTCAGAGATTAATGAGGAGAATCTTTCAAATTGTTGTGTCGAAGTTTCCCCATTAATATAAGCAAATGTTTCATATTGTTGAGCCAAAATTTCTCTGGTGTTGGCAATCACCTCTTCAGTTCCTCCAAACTGTTCTTTAAGACAGTCCCAAAGTTCTTTGGCACTTTCACAATGTAAAAGGCCAGAGTATATTTCATTTGGGAGAGCCATTTCCAACATAGAGAATGCCTTAGCATCTAGCTCAAGTTTTAGGAAATCCTTATCTGTATAGTCTTTGGGATCCTTTGGAATCCCTTCTTTAGTTTCAAGATTTATGTTTACTGGTTTGTGTGGACCATATATCACAGATCTCCAACAACCTGTGTTGGTTTGTGACAAGGTATGTGCCATTCTCTTTTGCCATATATTGTACTCATTTCTTACAAGCATGGCAGGTTTGGTGGCAGAACCAGTATTATGTGGATCCATTTTTAAAGAGTATAGATTTGTCAGATGACTCTTTTAAGTGATGGATATTGATAAAAAGTGAACTTTTGATCTTTTTATTGAATATCAATAAGAGCTTTGTGTCTGATTCTCAATTTGTTAGATTGATATGTGATCAGATAAACCAATGCTCTGATACCAATTGTTGGATCAGTTTGCTCTTTTTGCTAAGTAAGAACTTGCTATCTTGACACTTAAGTGTTTAGCAAGTCCTTGTAAACCAGATTATAAGCACAGCGGAATGTTATAAGTTAAAGCAACACTTTTTATACTAAGGCAGAGTTATAACTCCCCCTTGATGTTTGAAACTAATAAATGACAAAGTATTTATTATGAATCTAAGTTGTAAATGAGAATTAGATACTTAGAGAGATTCACAATAAATACAGAAATGGAATATAACAATGAGAGTGTTTGAAGGATTTTTCTGTTGAAAATCAATGTCTAAAATAGAAGGTTGAAGCCTCCTATTTATAGACGATTACATGCATGTATCTTGCCTAAAAAGCAAGCACAGAAACTACAGTGACAAGTTGCACAAGTTGCAACATTGAAAGAAACAAATAAAGCTAAAAGTAATATTAAACAATAAACTACTGATGCAAAAAGGCGGTGGGAAATATCTTTTGCTAAGTGCTGATGAAGGACAACTACTGAAGAGTAGTTTTGTCTTCAGTACTTCTGAAGTGAACTTGTCTGGTTTGGACTTCAGAACTTCTGCAACTTCAGCACTTCTCATATCTTCTAATCAGCAGTTTCTTGTCTTCTCTTCAGTACTTCTATACTTAGCCAAAAATGACAGAAGTGAATTAGACTAAGGTTTACAAAAGTGGTTTCACCAATCCTCTTTGTCCTAACAGTTTTCAACATGTGCTTGTGCTAGATATCAATCAGCACCAAGGGAATCACACCTTATAGCAGTCAAAAGAATTTTCAGATATCTGAAAGGAACTCCAACACTTGGAATTTGGTATCCTGCTTCAAGCAATACCAAGTTATCAGCTTTTTCAGATAGTGACTATGCAGGGTGTAAGATGACAAGAAAGTCAGCATCTGGTGGTTGTCAATTCCTGGGTAACTGTCTAGTGTCATGGCAATCAAAGAAGCAAACATCTGTTGCAACTTCAACTGCTGAAGCTGAATACATTGCAGCTGCAAGTTGTACATCACAGATACAATGGCTCCAATATCAACTTCTTGATTATGGAATCAAAAAAACCTAGACACCTTTGTTTGTAGACAGCAAATCTGCCATTAGCATCATTCAAAATCCAGTACAGTTCTCAAAAACCAAACATATTGAGATCAGGTACCATTTCATAAGAGATTGCTATGAAAAAGGCAAGATTGAGGTGAAGCATGTAGCAACAGCTAATCAAATAGCTGACATCTTCATCAAGGCTAGCCTGCCTTTGTAGTTCAGCTTCATAAGCCTGAAGTTTTTCTTCATGGCTTAAATCTAGATCATCCCTTTCTTCCAGAGTTTTCCATATCAGATCTTCTCTGGCCTTCTTGTTGGCTGCAACTAAGCTCTTCTCTAATAATTCAGCTGATTGAGAGATAGGAGAAGGGTTTAGTACAGTCATTGTTGTAACAGTTGTAGTAGGCCTGATAGGATCAGATGTTGGTTGAATGGGAGCAGTGGTTCTGGAAGGGTCAGCAGTTTGAGGTTTGGAAGTGTTAACCTCTGATGGGTTGACAACTGCTGATGGTTTGTCAACTACTGAAGGATTGTCTTCAGTACTTTCTGATTCTTCATCAGAACTTTTGCCATCAGAAGTTTCTTCATTGTGCCTTAGGGATTCTTCAGAGGTTTGGGTCTCATCTTCTTTTTCTGTGGCTTCAATCTCTTCCATTGAGACACCAAACTGTTTGGCCAGTTTTTCTTTCCTGGCTTGATCTTTTTGATCTCTTTCAAGGATGGCCACTCTTGCCCTTATCCTGGCTTGGAATGACTCCTTAGGTTCCCTGATTTTCTCCCCCTTTTTGGATTCATCAAGTTTAAGTTTAGAGGTTGAGGGTTGGGAGATTTGACCTTGAAGATGAGCAATCTGTTTGCTGTTGAAATCTATTTTGTTGGACAGATCATTTATCTTTGTCTTGATCACTCCAAATTGATTCTTGATAGACAGCTCCAAGTTAGCTGTGTATGTTTGGAAGTGATTTCTGATGAGAGTGTTCATCATGTGGTAGGCATTTGTTGGTTCAGGTCTATGCTTGTTTGCCCAGGGAATTGGGTAGGCATTTGTTGTGAAGGGGGTGTTTTTGGGAGATCCTCATGTTGTACAGAGGATGCCACTCTAGGGGTTTTAGGGATTGAGTGGGCTTTAACCTGTGCAGGGGTGACTGACTTCTTGAGCCTGGATACCCCTGAAACAGGACCTTCATAAAGTGCCGTCAATTCAGTAGTTTGTGTTTTTGAAACATCATCCAAATTAATGGAATCATCTGAATCCCTGATGTTGTCCTCAATGAGGACTGTCTCAGTTAAATCATGAGCTGAGCCCAACTCAGTTCTCTCATGAACCTCTTGTTCTTGGTTCTGAGGATTTCCTACTTCAGGCATTAAGCCTTCATCAGTAGTTGCCACATCTGAGGTCTTAGCTATGTTACTTCTATCCTCAGATCCACCACTGGGTGGTAACTGAGTAGTAGCAGCCTCAGATGCCCCAAGAGTCTCTATAATTAGGCTTAAAGACTCTGGTCCACCCTCATCTCTTGGGATAGGGCTAGAGATGTCCACATCCATGTCTGATGTTGTGGTTATGTCCCCTGTTTGTTGTGGTTGTAGGGGACTGACATAATCAGATGGGACCTTCTTTTTTTAGCCCAGAGAGAAGTTTGGCAATTTCTATTGCCTCTGCTTCAGAAATTTGAGGGGTTGGTTCAGTATTTTGGGCAATAGGTGAAATTTGTTGTTCAGCAGTTTCAAAAGAAGAGTGAGTTTCAATAGTTTTTCTAAGTCTTTTTCTTTTGAATAAAATGGTTATGGGTGCTCTTGGTGGGGTTTGAGATGGATGAGACTGAGAGGGTGTTTCAGTCTCACCTATTTGAAGAGCAGACTGCTCATGAGCATGTTCAGGCATCTCAACCTCCTGAACAGCTTTTCTTTTGGGTTGGTGGGTTTTTGTCTTTGTTGGCTTGGGCTTTTTGGCTTTTGGTGGTGTGAGTTTGGAAGATGTGGGCTTCAGGGGGACTTGTTGTTGTTCTCCCTGATCATCTTCTGGCCAGGCAGCCGGTTTGTTATGCCTAGAGTATGCTTGTGAGGTTAATGGATTTAAAGTTGAAACTTTTCCCACAAGCACCTCATTACCCAGTTCCCCTATTATGCATTGCATAATGAACCTTGGGTACAACAAAAACTTTTTCTTGGTATTATTATGATGTAACACCAACTCATTGAAAAATAGTTTCGATGCCCTGAATTTAGTGTCATTCACAATGGAATGAAATATTGGTTGAAAAGTGGAGGGCATCTGGTCATAAGACCCTGTTTTAGGACTCAAACACATAATAATATAATGAAACAAAAGCTTGTATTTTGGTTCAAAATATTTTTTGAAGATAGTAGCATGGGAGAGAGTACCTTGATAATCACACTCAGTCATGGTTAGGTGAATATTAGAATTAGCAACATGGTCAGGGGCAGTTACATCATCCAGACCCAGTCTTGTTGCCAGTGTGGCCAGTGTGATGGTCAGTGGTTTCCCTTTTATTCTTGAGTTGAGGGAAATGACTTCATCATCCGCCGTCACCGTCTCAGCATTTGCCCAGAACTCATTCAGAGTTTCAGTGTGAATTGGTGGGTTTATTGTGAGAGCAGTAAAATATTGGGATTTTACGACAAGATCAATGATCTCATCGTATTGGGACCAGCCTTCTTGTTTTTCAAGAAAGGCCCTTTGATTGTGTCCCTGCTTTAGAACGAGAGCCATGTGGTTTGGGTTTTGATCGAACAGTTGATTTGCAGGTTTTAGGTTATTGAGAGAGTTTTTGAGAGAGAAGGAGGGATATTTTGAGTTTGAAAGGATAAGTGTGGAGAAAAGGTATTTATCAGAAGTTTTAACCGCTTGAATCTTCTTTATTAGAAGTTTTTAAACCGCCTTTAGTTAAAAATCTTTTTATCAGAGGTTTTAAACTGATTAGGTCAAACCTCTGATGATGGGAAAAGTCAGATTTGCCCTTTTGACTAAACTGCTGATGAAGGATTACTTCATCAGTAGTTCCCATTTCCTCTTCAGTAGTTTTAACAGCTGATGAGAAATGTTTTTATAAATACTTTTATTCATAACTTCTGAAGGTTATTTTATCAGAAGTTACACACTTTTCAGAAATTATCCCCATACTGATGTTTTGTTCATCAGTAGTTTCTCTCTTTTCAGAAGTTTTGTTTCAGACCTTTTGTCTGTTTGTAAGTGAAAAATGAAAAATTGCAAAATAATAAAATAAACACTTACTAATTTAGCATCCCAAGCATGGATACTAACTTCTGCAATGTTGATGTGTCAAGGGGTTTTGTGAAGATGTCAGCTATTTGATTAGCTGTTGCTACATGCTTCACCTCAATCTTGCCTTTTTCATAGCAATCTCTTATGAAATGGTACCTGATCTCAATATGTTTGGTTTTTGAGAACTGTACTGGATTTTGAATGATGCTAATGGCAGATTTGCTGTCTACAAACAAAGGTGTCTTGGTTTCTTTGATTCCATAATCAAGAAGTTGATATTGGAGCCATTGTATCTGTGATGTACAACTTGCAGCTGCAATGTATTCAGCTTCAGCAGTTGAAGTTGCAACAGATGTTTGCTTCTTTGATTGCCATGACACTAGACAGTTACCCAGGAATTGACAACCACCAGATGTTGAATTTCTTGTCATCTTACACCCTTCATAGTCACTATCTGAAAAAGCTGATAACTTGGTATTGCTTGAAGCAGGATACCAAATTCCAAGTGTTGGAGTTCCTTTCAGATATCTGAAAATTCTTTTGACTGCTATAAGGTGTGATTCCCTTGGTGCTGATTGATATCTAGCACAAACACATGTAGAAAACATAATATCTGGTCTAGAAGCAGTTAGATATAAAAGGGAACCTATCATGCATCTGTACATGGTTTGATCAACCTGTTTTCCTTGATCATCAGGTTTAACTTGTGTGATTGGTGTCATGGGAGTGGAACATGATTTACAGTCTTTTAAAGAAAATTTGTTCAATAATTCTTTAACATATTTTGATTGATGTATAAAAGTTCCATTTGTTTGTTGCTTGATCTGCAGTCCCAGAAAGTACTACAGTTCTCCCATGGTACTCATCTCAAATTTTGATTGCATGAGTTTCTTAAAATCGTCACACAGTTTTGTGTTTGTTGAACCAAAAATGATATCATCAACATAAATTTGAACAAGTAAGACATGATTTCCAACATGTTTAATGAAAAGAGTTTTATCAATGGCACCTCTTGTAAAGTTATTTTTGAGTAAAAAGGTGGAGAGTGTATCATACCAGGCTCTTGGAGCCTGTTTGAGCCCATAAAGAGCTTTGTCCAGTCTGTACACCCACTCAGGATGAGAAGGATCCTCAAACCCAGGTGGCTGACAGACATACACCTCCTCTTTTATTTTTCCATACAAAAATGCACTTTTTACATCCATTTGATAAACTTTAATTTTGTTGGAAATGGCATAGGCCAGAAATAACCTGATGGCCTCAAGCCATGCAACTGGAGCAAAGGTTTCATCATAGTCAATTCCCTCTTCTTGAGAGTACCCTTGAACTACCAGTCTTGCCTTGTTCTTGATTATCATACCAGCTTCATCTTGTTTGTTCCTGAAAACCCATCTTGTGCCAATTGGTTGCTTGTTAGGAGGTAAGGGACAGATTTCCCAGACCTGTTGCTTGTTGAACTGAAGCAGTTCATCTTGCATAGCTTGCACCCAATTATTGTCTTTGAGGGCTTCCTGGTACTTCTTTGGTTCCAACTGAGAGATAAAGGCTGAAAATAGGCAAAAGTTGGAGAGCTGGTTTCTGGTAAGAACACCTGAAGCTATATCACCCATGATTTGATCAAGTGGATGATCTCTGTGTTCAATCAGTTGTTGTAAACCACTGACAGGTGTAGGTGGCTCTTGTTCTTCAAACAAACTACTGAGGTCTATAATATCTGGTTCAGCAGTTTTAGTGTCTTCAGTAGTTTCAGGTGCTGAAGCAGATGTTTGAGTTTGGCCTTCAGTATTTGTTGGATCAGATGTTTGTGAAACTTCTGATGGTGTTGAAGTTGACTTAATGACTGTTTGAGGAGTCCATGGTGTAGGATCCTCATCTTCAAACCTTTGATCACCATAATAAGTAGGTTTGGAAGGAGTAACAGTCTTTTCAGGTCCAAAGTGGAAGTTGTCAAGGTCAAAATGTTCAGCAGGATGTGCTGGAATAAGAGTGTGTTTTGACTCATTGAACTTGACATTCAATGTTTCTTCTACTATCCTGGTGTGAGAATTAAAAACCTTGTAGGCTTTTCTAGTTGAAGAGTAACCAAGAAAGTAACCTGAGTCAACTTTGGCAGCAAACTTTGAGATAGATTCCTTGATGTTCAAGATGAAACATTGACACCCAAAAGCCCTGAAAAAGGAGATAAGGGGCTTCATGCCATGAAGAACTTCATAGGCAGTCTTGGAATGTCTCTTGACCACAAGAACTCTATTCTGAACATAACATGATGTGTTAACTGCTTTTGCCCAAAAGTACAAGGGCAGTCCAGAATCAGCTAACATTGTTCTTGCTCCTTCTATTAATGTTCTGTTCTTCCTTTCTACTACACCATTTTGTTCAGGAGTTCTGGGAACACTGTATTGTCTAATAATCCCTTTAGACAAACAGAATTCATCCAGAGTTTTGTTCCTGAACTCTGTCCCATTATCACTTCTAATGGTTTTGACAGATAGAGAATATTGTTTCTCTACTTGTAGAATGAAGAACTTGATGATTTCAGCAGCCTCATCCTTGGAGAATAAGAAGAATACCCATGTGAATCTTGAGTAGTCATCAATGATGACTAAGCAGTACTTCTTCTTACCAAGGCTCATAATCTTGACAGGTCCAAATAAGTCCATATGGAGTAGTTGAAGACATGCATTTGTTTTTTATTCTTCAATAGACTTATAGGAGGACTTATGTTGTTTTCCCTTTAAACAGGATACACAGTGTTCTTGACACTGGTATACTTTCAAAGGTAGACCTCTGACCAAGCCCATTTTAGTGACTTTATTTATGGTTTTAAAGTTCACATGGCCAAGTCTCCTGTGCCAGAGATCTGTTTCTGAAGTTGATGCCCTTGAGAAGAAACAGGCAGTGTTGTTCAATACTTTGTCTTTCTCAATGTCCACTGCATAGACATTGCCACATCTTTTGGCAATCAGCAAAGTATGATCTTCAATGATCTTCTCTATCAACTTCTGGCCTTCTGGTAAGATGATCTTGCATGCTGTCTTTGTGAAAAAGGAAGAATATCCTTTATCACACATTTGTGACACCTCAGCAAGTTGTATTCAAGGTTTTCCACCAGATTGACCATGTCAAACTGTATTTTCCAGAGGAGACATTGCCATGTCCTAGCACATATCCCTTAGCATTGTTCCCAAAGGATACAGATCCTTCTCTTTGGCTGATAAAGTTGTTTATCAGGTATCTGCATCCAGTCATGTGCATAGAGCCTCCACTATCAACATACCATATGCTGTTTAAGCCCCTGGAAACTCTCTGCACATAAAAGCAAATTAGTTAGATCTAGGAACCCAAGCCTGTTTGGCTTTGGGTTTGCTCTTGAGAACAGTTACAGTTTGTTCTTGACCAGGTTGAGAAATCCATGTCTTTTTGGCAATGGATTTTTCATTAAGAACTATGGTGGTATCCTTTTCAGGACCACCATCAACCTTGGTCATCAGTAGTTGTACCATGTTCATTAGATTTTGTATCTCAGTAGTTTGTGAAACTGCTGATGATTCAGGTCTAACTACTGACAAAGAATTTTGAGAAAAAGATTTTGGTTGAGATTTTATCTTTTTCTGAGAAAAGGTGTTTTCAGGTTGTTGTTTCTTGGGTTTAAAGATTCTTTCATAGTCATTTCTGATTTGATTTCCCACAACTTGTTGTTTAATTTTTTGATTGAACTGAATTCCTTTTCTGTATCTACAAAATTCAGTTTTGTGGTTGAACAGACCACAAATTTCACACTCTTTTGCCTTTTGTTTTTGATCTAAAGGCAAATTTCTGATATTAGTGTAAAGATTTTGCTCATCAGTAGTTTTCAGGATCTCAACTCCTGATGTAGATGAAACTACTGATGGCTCATTGTCAGATTTTGTTAATACTTCTGAAGTACTTTCTTTGAAAATACCAGGATTTCTGTTTAGAAAGTTTTCATGGAAAGATGTGCAGTCTTTCCCTTCAGAAGTTTCATTTGAAACAATTCTTCTCCCATCTTCAGTAGTTTTGGGAGAGAAATCTGTTGGTGTTTCAACATGATGGTATCCTATGCCAAACTTAACATTTGAAGCACTTTGTTTGTTTAGCAATAATTGATACCCCTTACAAGATTCCACCCATTTTTCACATGTGATCCTGGTGTCAGCAAGCTCTTGTCTGACATCTCCTAGGTCATTTAGCATGATTTTAATTTGTGCTTGGGTTTCAATAGCTGAGTCAGTTAATTTAGAAACTTCTTTTGTTTTAGCACACAGTTTTCTTTCTAAATCACATTTCATCTGTGTGTATTTTCTTTCTAAATCATTGGCTTTACCTTGTAAGTGCACATTTGTCTCTCTTATGAGAGCAAAAGTTTCTTTGCAAGAATTTGAGCAAAGTTTTGTCAAAGATTCTTTTGATACCTGTGACAATGCAGATTTTGAAGTACAGCCTTCAAATGCCATTAAGGCAAAGTTCTTTCTGCCATTGTCTGGTTCTCCCCAGTTGATGTCAAACACCTTGTTGTCAGCATCAGGATTGCACTCTGTGGTGTCAAAAGGGAGACTGCTCCAGTCAACATATCCTGAGGTGAAAAGACTTTGTTGAGAGGGTTGTTGAGGCTGTGGAGGATGTTGAGCAGCTGGAAAGGGAGGGATTGATTGGATCTGCATCTGTTGAGCAGGCATTTGAACATATTGTACTTGTGGCATGTATTGCTGTTGAGGAGCTTGTGCCTGTACAAAATGAGCACTCCCTTGAGTTCCATTATTCCTATTATAATTGGGGTTATAGTTATTTCCAGATTGTGATTGGTTAAAGCTAGAGCTTCTACACTCTCTAGCAAAGTGTCCCAACTTCTGACACTTGTGACATCTTAGTTTAGATTTGTCAAAACCAATTTTTGTATTACTGGTCAATCCTGGAAATTTCCTTCCTGACCTTTTGTAAAACTTGTTAGTTTTAATGCTTAGCATGGCCAGTTGGTGTAATATGTCCATTTCTTCTAAGTCATCACTGCTAAAGTTTTTCAAATCATCCATGATAAAACATAGATTATCAGCAGTTTGACTTTGGTCATCATTGTCATAACCTGGGAAAGATCTTTCTGATGAGATCCCAGTTGTTATGTCAATGTTGTCATAAGATCCATAGGAACAAGTTGGTGAGTCTTGTCCCAAAAGTGCTGTACTACCTGGAAGGTAGTCATCAGCAGTTTTACCAGATGATTGTAATTTCTTCTTTTGATCAATTTCTCTCTCAAAAGTAAGTAATCTCCCATGGAGTTTTGTAAGAGTGAGGGAGCTAAAATCTGGTGAGGATCGTAAAACAATAGAGTATGTTTCCCATTTGTCTGGTAAAGACCTTAAAAATCTATGTAGCATAGACACTGTTGTATAGGTCTGACCATTTAACTTTAGCTCAGATATTAATGAGGAGAATCTTTCAAATTGTTGAGTTAAAGTTTCCCCATTAATATGAGCAAATGTCTCATATTGTTGAGCTAAAATCTCAGAGTTCTTTGGCACTTTCACAATGTAAAAGGCCAGAGTATATCTCATTTGGGAGAGCCATTGCCAACATAGAGAATGCTTTTGCATCTAGCTCAAGTTTTAGTTAATCATCATCTGTATATTCTTTTGGGTCCTTAGGGACCTGAACATTAGTTTCAAGATTGACATTTACTGGTTTGTGAGGACCATATATGACAGATTTCCAACAACCTGTGTTGGTTTGTGACAAGGTATGTGCCATTCTCTTTTGCCATATGTTGTATTCATTTCTTACAAGCATGGCAGGTTTAGTGGCAGAACCAGTATTATGTGGATCCATTTTAAAGAGTATTGATTTGTCAGATGACTCTTTTAAGTGATGGATGTTGATAAAAAGTGAACTTTTGATCATTTTATTGAGTATCAATAAGAGCTTTGTGTCTGATTCTCAATTTGTTAGATTGATATGTGATCAGATAAACCAATGCTCTGATACCAATTGTTGGATCAGTTTGCTCTTTTTGCTAAGTAAGAACTTGCTATCTTGACACTTAAGTGTTTAGCAAGCCCTTGTATATCAGATAATAAGCACAGCGGAATGTATAAGTTAAAGCAACACTTTTTATACTTAGGAAGAGTTATTACTCCCCCTAGATGATTGAATCTAATAAATGACAAGTATTTATTATGAATCCAAGCAGTAAATGAGAATTAGATACTTAGACAGATTCACAATAAATACTGAAATGGAATAGAACAGTGAAAGTGTTTTAAGGATTTTTCTATTAAAATCAATGTATAAAATAGAAGGTTGAAGCCTCCTATTTATAGACGATTACATACATGTATCTTGCCCAAAAAGCAAGTACAGAAATATCAGAAACAAGTTGCACAAGTTGCAACATTGAAACTAACAAATACAGCTAAAAGTAATAATAAACAATAAAACTACTGATGCAAAAGGCGGTGGAAAATATCTGATGCTAAGTGCTGATGAATGACAAACTACTGATGAGTAGTTCGTCTTCAATACTTTTGAAGTGAACTTGTCTGGTTTGGACTTCAGAACTTCGGATGAAGTTTCTTCTTCAGCACTTCTCATATCTTCTCTTCAGCAGTTTCTTGTTTTCTTTTCAGTTCTTCTATACTTAGCCAAAATGACAGAAGTGAATTAGACTAAGGTTTCCAAAAGTGGTTTCACCAATCCTCTTTGTCCTAACAATATTCTGTCATAATCACGCTTTCCGAGGCACCATCATCATTCTCTCATAACTGTATTCTCCACCACCAAAGCAGACATGGGAGACGGTGGAGGAGTTGACTGAGAGTGAGGGACGGAAGAGGGCCTTACAGGTGGAGTAGCAATGGAAGGCCTTCTTCAAGTTCCACCTGCTTAAGCACTACGTATAATAACTATAATAGGATTGGTTGCACAGTATCGAGATGATGATTTTGATGGTGTGGTTGGGATTTGGATGTAATGGATTGAAGCTAGTGACATTTTTGATGAGTTTGGGGTTTGGTTTTGTTTTGTTTATGGTCATAAAATAATCAGGGAAGGAAGGTGTAGTTGTTGTTCTTAGAATAATAATGCGGATAAGGTGGGCTTTTACGGTTAAAGTGACACCAAGGTTTATAAAATTGACAGGTCATCAACTATATTGTTGGATCAGTATATTGCTCTTTTAGTTGAACTTGCTAGTTGACACTTAAGTGTTTAGCAAGTTCTTGATGAGTAATAGCACAGTGGAATGTTTATAAGTTTAAAGCTACACTTATCAACAGGAGTTATTACTCCCCCTGGATTCAAGAACTAATAAATGAAAAGTGTTTATTGAGAATCTAAGTATTGAATGAGAATGAAACACTTTGACAGATTCTCAGTAAACACGAAATGGAAATAACAATAATAAGTGTTGAAGGATTTCTTGTATTAAAATCAATGTCTAAAACAGAGGGATGAACCCTTCTATTTATAGACTTTACAAATACATGAACCTTGCCAAAAGCAAGTTCAGAAACAAGTTGCAACAAGTTGCAGTCTTGGAACTTGTACATAAAGCAAAAAGAAACATTAAAGTAATAAACTACTGATATACAAAGGCGGTGGAAAAGATCTTCTGTAAGTATTGATGAATGACAAACTACTGATGAGTAGTTTGTCTTCAGTAGTTCTTCAGTAGAAGTGTCTGGTTTGAACTTCAGAACTTCTGATGACTTTCTTCTTCAGTACTTCTGAATCTCTTCTTCAGCAGTTTGATCCTTCTTCAGCAGTTCTATACTTAGAATATTTTGACAGAAGTGAATTAGACTAAGGTTTGCAAAAGTGGTTTCACCAATCCTTTTTGTCCTAACAATCTCCCCCTGGATTGATGAAGCCAAAACCTTACTAATTCCTTATTGTTCTTTTCTGTCCTTCACAATTTTCCATATTCCTTTGAACATGGAATTCTTGAGCTGGTTCAGTTGATCATCAGTAAGAGACCCTTTCTGTGGTTCTAAGTGTTGGATTAAGCAGGTCTTTGGTTGATAGTTTCTTCAGTTCATTCATCGACCTATATGCCCTGCTTGTCTGATCTCTTCTTGTCACAAGTACTGAGTTGTTATCAGTAAAGGACCATCTGATGATTGGTACTATAGACTTGTCAAAGTCTACAGTGTAGGGAACCATGGTGGTACCCTGGGTTTCTCCTGAGTGTTGAATGTTTTCAACTTCAGTGACTCTCAGGTGGGACTCAATTCCTTGTTCTTGTTGCATCACATTAGGTATCTGAAATGTTGGTAAATGATGTTCAGTTACTACCTTAGTGTGCAGTTTGTCTGTGATGGTCTTCTGGATTTGATATGCAAAGGTGGAAGGTGCCCTGAATTGTGTGAGCAGAGGCTTTTCTTCTATATCAAAATCAGAATGGACTACTGTACTACCTTCTAGTAGTACCATTCTGAAATCAGTCTTTACTTTCTCCTCTGATTTCTTTCTTTGTGTAGCTGGTCTTCTTTCAACACCAGAAGTTCTAACTACTGAAGTTGAAGCTTCAGCAGTTTGAAACTTCTCTGGATTAGCAGCCCTTGCAGCCTTGTATTTTCTATATGTGTCCACCAATCTTTCTTCATTCCATTTGGACACTGAGGCTTTTGAACCATAACCATTTGCTACCAGTTCTTCTATCATCTGAGCTCTCTTGGCCTTTGTGTCTTTACTTGTTGCAAGTTTATCTGCAATAAGTTGAGCTCTTCTTGTCAGCTCTTCCACAGAGAGTCTCTTCAATGTGTGGGCTTTGATTTTGCTGTTCTTTGTAATGTAAGGCATCAGCTGATGTCTTTTGTCTTCTTCAGCAATTTCATCTAGGCTAGCCTGCTTTTGGAGTTCAGCTTCATAAGCCTGAAGTTTTTCTTCATGGCTTAGATCTAAGTCATCCCTTTCTTCCGGTGTTTTCCAGTTCTGATCTTTTCTGGCCTTCTTTTGGGCTGCCACTAAACTCTTCTCAAGTAATTCTGCTGATTGAGATATTGGAGAAGGGTTTAGCACAGTCATTGTGGTAACTGTTATAGTAGGACTGATAGGAACAGAGGTTGGTTGAATAGGAGCAGTTGATCTGGAAGGGTCAGCAGTTTGAGTCTTGGAAGTGTTAACTTCTGATGGGTTGACAACTTCTGAAGGTTTGTCAACTACTGAAGGATTGTCTTCAGTACTTTCTAATTCTTCATCAGAACTTTGGCCATCAGAGGTTTCTTCATTGTGCCCTTGGGATTCATCAGACTTTTCAGCATCTTCTATTTCTTGAATAGAGACACCAAATTGTTGGGCCAGTTTTTCTTTTCTGGCTTGATTCTTCTGATCTCTTTCAAGGATAGCCACTCTTGCCCTTATCCTGGCTTCGAATGACTCCTTAGGTTCCCTAATTTTCTCCCCCTTTTTGGATTCATCAAGTTTGGAAGTTGAGGGTTGGGAGAATTGACCTGTAAGAGTAGCAATTTGTCTGCTGTTGAAGTCAATTTTGTTGGACAAATCGTTCATCTTTGTCTTGATCACTCCAAATTGGTTCTTGATTGACAGCTCCAAGTTAGCTGTGTATGTTTGGAAGTGATTCTTGATGAGAGTGTTCATCATGTGGTACAGGGGACCATCTGGGCTGCATAGCTGGTTCATGTCTATGCTTGTGTGCCCAGGGAATTGGGTAGGCATTTGTAGTGAGGGGTGTGTTTTTGGTTGATCTTCTTGTTGTACAGAAGATGCCACTCTAGGGGAATCATGGATTGAGTGGGCTTTAACCTGAGATGGTGTGACTAGCTTCTTGAGGTTAGAGACACCAGGTGCAAGACCTTCACTTGTAGCCGTCAATTCAGTAGTTTGGTGTTTTGAAACATCATCCAAATCAATGGAATCATCTGAATCCCTGATTACATCCTCAATGAGGACTGTATCAGTTACATCATGAGCTGAGCCCAACTCAGTTGTCTCATGTACCTCTTGTTCTTGGTTCAGAGGATTTCCTACCTCAGGCATTAAGCCTTCATCAGTAGTTGCCACAGTTGAGGTCTTAGCTATGTTACTTCTGTCCTCAGGTCCACCACTGGGTGGTAAATGAGTAGTAGCAGCCTCAAAAGTACCAAAAGTTTCTAAGTTTGGGCTTAGAGACTCTGGTTCATCCTCATCTCTTTAGTTAGGGCTTTGAGTGTCCACATCCATGTCAATTTCTGAGGCTATGTCCCCTGTTTTATGTGGTTGATGGGGACTGACATGTGTAGATGGGACTTTCTCTTTTAGCCCAGAGAGAAGTTTGGCTATTTCAATGTCTGGTTCAGAAATTTGGGGTGCTGGTTCAGTAGTTTGGGCAGTGGGTTCAGCAGTTTCAAAAGAGGAATCTATTGGAATATTTTTCTTAAGTCTTTTTCTTTTGAAAAGGATTGTTATTGGTGCTCTTGGTGGGGTTTGAGATGGATGAGACTGAGAGGATGTTTCAGTCACATCTTTAACAAGTGCAGATTGCACAATAGGTTGTTCAGGCATCTCAACCTCCTGAACAGCTTTTCTTTTAGGTTTGGTGGGTTTTTGTTTTTGTATCTTGGGTTTCTTGGCCTTTGGTGGAGTAGGTTTGGAAGATGAGGGTTCCATGGGGACTGGTTTTGGTTCCCCTTGGTCATCTTCTAGCCAGGCAGCCTGTTTGTTGTGCCTTGAGTATGCTTGTGAGGTTAAGGGTTTTAAAATTTCAGTTTTACCCACAAGCACCTCATTACCCAGTTCAGATATTATGCATTGCATAATGAACCCTGGATATAACAAAAACTTTTTCTTAGTGTTATTGTGATGTAACACCAACTCATTAAAGAAAAGTTTTGATGCCCTGAAATTTGTTTAATTCACAATAGAATGAAAGATTGGTTGAAAGGTTGAGGGCATCTAGTCATAAGACCCAGTTTTAGGACTCAAGCACATAATAATATAATGAAACAAAAGTTTATATTTTGGTTCAAAATACTTTTTAAAGATAGTAGCTTGTGAGAGAGTACCTTGATAACCACACTCAGTCATGGTTAGGTGGATTGCAGAGTTGTCAAACTTCTCAGGGGCATTCACATCATTCAACCCCAGTCTGTTTGAGAGTATGGCCGGTGTAACACCCCAACCGATGGCGGAAACATCGGGGTGCCACGTATTGATGATTGTTCAGTAGCTCATGGTGAATAAAAGATTCCATTAAATGATTTAAATGAATTACATACAATAGTTCTAGAATTTATACATCAAATTAAATAAAACTATACACATATCTTCAAGCATCAATTCAAATCTTCAAGCAAATAGAACCTGAAACATGTTAAGTTGAAAATGTTTTGGGTCAACAAAAGTTGGTGAGAATTACATAGGTTTTTGATAATTGAATAAAAATGTTGTGCAATTCATGTGTCATGTCAATCTAGTCCATATGTGAGAACATACTAGAAATAAATCGAGTGCATAACCAACCCTGATGACTGTTATAATATGATACATACCATACGCTCATGGTTCACTTGAATATGTTATACGATAACAAACACCCACGCTACCTTTGTAGGAGGCACGTATCCGGGTGGGATTGTCAGTCCAATAGATCTATCAATGTTTACCGCCGGCTTGTACGGAGTTAATGATTATGCTGGAATGGTGCTTACTCTAATCATGCTCAAGACATAATGCAACATAGAAAAACACATAGACACATTGATGATTGAATTGCATAAAATGATGTTGTAACATGTTTCACCCCAGAAATGGTGATAAATAGAAAAAGGGGCTATGTAAAACTCACCTTGGTAAAATGTTATATCTGTTGAGAAATTTGGATAATTGTGTTGACCAAATGAATCAAGTATCACCCTAAAATGAGGTAATAAATATGTCTAAGTCTATCAAGTCTACAAATGTATAAGTTCTAGGGCTTCGAATTGGGGATAAACGCTCGTTTGATTATTATTAAAAATATTCGCCAATTGAGAGAAATTTAGTAAATAAATAACTAAAAATCTTTTTATAAATGTTAAATCTAGGATGGTCATAAGAATGTGTTTAAAGTATAAAAATTATTTTTATAAAATTATTTTCTTTAAAATAGATTATTAAATCTATTTATTACAAATTGTCAAACTTTAACTTTAATAATTTAAAAATACTAAAATTAAAGAATTTTTAGTTTAAAATTTATATTTCTGTTCTAAATGATCAGAAATAATTTCTATAAATTTTTGGTGCAAAAATATTAAAAATTGAATTTATTATGATTTAATTATGATTAAAACTAACAAAAATTGCTTAAAAATATTAAATAAATGATTTTTCAGAAATAAAAATCATTTCTGAAAAGCTTAATGTTATAAAAACTTAGTATAATTTTTGTGAAAATTTATAAGATCGTTTTGATATTTTTATAGATTTTTATAAATAAAATAGAATAAACTTGATTTAATTATTATAAATATTAAATAAATAAATTTCAGAAAACTAAAAATTGTAAGTTGAACTTTTTTATTAGATTAACTCAAAATAATTTTTGTAGGATTTATAAAAGAGTTTTAGTATTTTAAAACAAATTTTAAAATACTAATGATTATATATATATATATATATGTTTTGTTTTGTAGAATAATCAAAAAAGAAGTGCCACTGACCGGGTTCGAACCCGCGTGGCTCTGTCCATGGGCACCAGACACAACCAGCTGGTCCAAGCCAGTGGTTGTGTTTGGATTCAGTTTATTAAAAATAAATAGAGTACATGTTCTTCCCCAAATCTAGTTTTAAGCCCTAGATTTCCCAATCAAGTGATTTACCCAATGTTAATCTAATTACATAGGGTAAATACTGTGTAGAGGCCGATGATCAAAACCCACTAAATCAATTAAACTTACAAAGCTGTTATGATGTCGATTGATCGGTCAAACTCGAAAGTCAAAGCACGATCGCAAATTCAAGATCAGAGGGTGATTCAGAGGGATTTGATGGTTGAGAAAAGTGTATGAGCGAGTTGTAATGGTTTGTGAACGTCCAATTTATAGGGAATGGGTCTGAATCGTTAATTTGGCAATGGTTGACCACGCTTAAATGTTTGACGCGTCAAGAACTCAAATTTGGTAAGAATTGGTTTGTAATTGGACGTGTATTGATGGGTGATAGGCCGGTAATCAAGTATCAAAGGTCAACGACAATTATCACGGATTACTATGGCCATTTATGAAAAAAAATAAAAATTAAAAATGTAATTCTGCTGCTGATCGCGAACAGGTATGGAAAGGAAGGAGGAGATGAAAATTTGTATATTAATATAAAATAAATCAGGTTTAAATCAAGTTATGTGTGTGGAGCAGATGGTGTAAGCGTGTGTGTGTGAATGGAAGGTCTCCGGTTCGAGACCCGGCATAAACAACCTTTTTTTGTTTTTAAAATGCAGTAAGGGGGAGGGGTAGTTGGGCCGGACCCAATAAAGGGGGAATGGGCTGAGTTCTTTGGGCCGCTAATCTGGGCTTCAGATTAAGAAAAAGGGTGGTTTTGGGCTTTGGGTTTGGTTTGGGTTTGTTTATAAAGGTGTAGTTTAAATGTGGGTATTATTATTATTATTATTATTATTATTACTATTACTATTATTATTATTATTATTATTATTATTATTATTATTATTATTATTATTATTATTAGAAAAAAAAATGCATTATATATGTGTGTATATATATATATATGTTGTGAGTTAGGAAAAGTAAATATAGACTTGGGCACATTAGTATAGAATTAAGGATAATAAGGGCTTTTTCGTATAAAAATCCGTGAAAATTTTGCGATGTTACAGCCGGTGTTATGGCCATTTGTCTCCCTTTAATTGTTGAGTTGAGGGAGATAACTTCATCATCCACCATCACTGTCTCAGCATTAGCCCAGAACTCATTGAGAGTTTCAGGATGTATTGGTGGGTCTATGGTGAGAGCGGTGAAATATTGGGATTTGACGACGAGATCAATGATCTCATCGTATTGGGACCAGCCTTCTTGTTTTTCTAAGTAGGCTCTGAGATTGTGTCCCTGTTTAAGAACTAAAGCCATGTGGTTTGTGTGTGTTGATGAATCGAACAGTGTTTGTGTTGCAGGTTCAGGGGTTTGAGAGCTTTCTTGAGAGAGAAGGAGGGAATTTTTGTGTTTGAATGGATAAGTGTTGAAAAAAGATATTTATCAGAAGTTTTTAACCGCTTGGATCTTCTTTATTAGAAGTTTTAAACCGCCTAGGTTGAAAAATCTCTTTATCAGATGTTTTAAGCCGACTAGGTCAAACTTCTGATGATGGGAAAAGTCAGATTTGCCCTTTTTGACTAAACTGCTGATGAAGAATTATCTTCATCAGTAGTTCCCATTTTGTCTTCAGCAGGTTTTGAACAGCTGATGAGAAACATTTTATAAATACTTTATTCATAACTTCTGAAGATTGTTTTATCAGAAGTTAATCACTTTTTAGAAAATATCCCTATACTGATGTTTTGTTCATCAGTAGTTTCTCTCTTTTCAGAAGTTTTTCAAGTTATTGAAAACAGATGTAAGTGAAAAATAAAAAAAAATTGTGCAGAAAAATAAAGAGAAACACTTACAAATTTAGCATCCCTAGCATGGATACTAACTTCTGAAATGTTGATGTGTCAAGGGGTTTAGTGAAAATGTCAGCTATTTGATTAGCTGTTGCTACATGTTTCA
The DNA here is from genome assembly GCA_028751855.1 of Ambrosia trifida. Classification (NCBI taxonomy): domain Eukaryota; kingdom Viridiplantae; phylum Streptophyta; class Magnoliopsida; order Asterales; family Asteraceae; genus Ambrosia; species Ambrosia trifida. The sequence continues at coordinate 23,498,313 of CM054127.1, forward strand.
CTTCAATCTTGCCTTTTTCATAGCAATCTCTTATGAAATGATACCTGATTTCAATGTGTTTAGTCTTTGAAAACTGAACAGGATTTTGAATGATGCTAATGGCAGATTTGCTGTCTACAAGCAATGGTGTCTTGGTCTCTTTGATTCCATAATCAAGAAGTTGATATTGGAGCCATTGTATCTGTGATGTACAACTTGCAGCTGCAACGTATTCAGCTTCAGCAGTTGAAGTTGCAAAAGATGTTTGTTTCTTTGATTGCCAGGACACTAGACAGTTTCCCAAGAATTGACAACCACCAGATGTTGATTTTCTTGACATTTTACACCCTGCATAGTCACTATCTGAAAAAGCTGATAACTTGGTATTGCTTGAAGCAGGATACCAAATTCCAAGTGTGGGAGTTCCTTTCAGATATCTGAAAATTCTTTTGACTGCAATAAGGTGTGATTCCCTAGGAGCTGATTGATATCTAGCACAGACACATGTTGAAAACATAATATCTGGTCTAGAAGCAGTTAGATATAAAAGGGAACCTATCATACATCTATACATGGTTTGATCAACCTGTTTTCCTTGATCATCTGGTTCAACTTGTGTGGTTGGTGTCATGGGAGTGGAACATGATTTACAGTCTTGTAAAGAAAATTTGTTTAATAATTCTTTAACATATTTTGATTGATGTATAAAAGTTCCATTTGTTTGTTGTTTAATCTGCAGTCCCAAAAAGTACTACAGTTTTCCCATTGTACTCATCTCAAATTTTGATTGCATGAGTTTCTTAAATTCATCACACAATTTTGTGTTTGTTGAACTAAAAATGATATCATCAACATATATTTGAACAAGTAAGACATGATTTCCAACATGTTTTATGAAAAGAGTTTTATCAATGGCACCTCTTGTGAAGTTATTTTTGAGTAAAAAGGTTGAAAGTGTATCATACCAGGCTCTTGGAGCCTGTTTGAGCCCATAAAGAGCTTTGTCTAGTTTGTACACCCACTCAGGATGAGAAGGATCCTCAAACCCAGGTGGCTGACAAACATATACTTCCTCTTTTATTTTTCCATACAAAAATGCACTCTTGACATCCATTTGATAAACTTTTATTTTGTTGGAAATGGCATAGGCCAGAAATAACCTGATGGCTTCAAGCCTTGCAACTGGAGCAAAGGTTTCATCATAGTCAATGCCTTCTTCTTGAGAGTAACCTTGTACTACCAGTCTTGCCTTGTTCTTTATTATAATACCAGCTTCATCTTGTTTGTTCCTGAAAACCCATCTTGTGCCAATTGATTGCTTGTTTGGTGGTAAGGGACAGATTTCCCAAACCTGTTGCTTGTTGAATTGAAGCAATTCATCTTGCATTGCCTGCACCCAATTGTTTTCTTTGAGGGCTTCCTGGTACTTCTTTGGTTCCAACTGTGAAATAAATGCTGAGAATAGGCAAAAGTTGGAAAGCTGGTTTCTTGTAAGAACACCTGATGCAATCTTACCCATGATTTGATCAAGTGGATGGTCTTTGTGTTCGATCAGTTGTAAACCACTGACAGGTGTTGGTGGCTCATGTTCTTCAAACAAACTACTGAGGTCTATTATATCTGGTTCAGCAGTTTCAGTGTCTTCAGTAGTTGCAGGTGCTGAAGCAGATGTTTGAGTTTGTCCTTCAGTATTTGTTGAATCAGAAGTTTGTGAAACTTCTGATGGTTTTGAAGTTGACTTAATGACTGTTTGAGGAGTCCATGGTGCTGGATCCTCATCATCAAACCTTTGATCACCATAATAAGTAGGTTTGGATGAAGTGACAGTCGTTTCAGGTTCAAAATGGAAGTTGTCAAGGTCAAAGAGTTCAGCAGGATGTGCTGGAATGAGAGTGTGTTTTGACTCATTGAACTTGACATTCAGTGTTTCTTCTACTATCCTGGTTCTTGAGTTAAAAACCTTGTAGGCTTTTCTAGTTGAGGAATAACTAAGAAAGTAACCTGAGTCAACTTTGGCAACAAACTTTGAAATAGATTCCTTGATGTTCAAGATGAAACATTGACACCCAAAAGCCCTGAAAAAGGAGATAAGGGGCTTCATGCCATGAAGAACTTCATAGGCAGTCTTTGAATGTCTCTTGACAACAAGAACTCTATTTTGAACATAACATGATGTGTTAACTGCTTCTGCCCAGAAGTATAAAGGTAGGCCAGAATCAGCTAACATTGTTCTTGCTCCTTCTATTAAAGTTCTGGTTCTTCCTTTCTACCACACCATTTTGTTCAGGAGTTCTGGCAACACTGAATTGTCTAATAATCCCTTTAGACAAACAGAATTCATCCAGAGTTTTGTTCCTGAACTCTGTCCCATTATCACTTCTAATGGTTTTGATAGGTAGAGAGTATTGCTTCTCTACTTGTAGAATGAAGAACTTGATGATTTCAGCAGCCTCATCCTTGGAAAATAAGAAGAATACCCATGTAAATCTTGAGTAGTCATCAATGATGACTAAGCAGTACTTCTTTTTACCAAGGCTCATGATCTTTACAGGCCCAAATAAGTCCATATGGAGTAGTTGAAGACATGCAGTTGTTTTTGATTCTTCAATAGACTTATAGGAGGACTTATGCTGTTTTCCCTTTAAACAAGATACACAGTGTTCTTGACACTGGTATACTTTTAAGGGTAGACCTCTGACCTAGCCCATTTTTGTGACTTTATTTATGGTTTTAAAGTTCACATGGCCAAGTCTCCTGTGCCAGAGATCGGTTTCTGAAGTTGATGCCCTTGAGAAGAAACAGGCAGTGTTGTTCAGTACTTTGTCTTTTTCAATGTCCACTGCATAGACATTGCCACATCTTTTGGCAATTAACAAAGTATGATCTTCAATGATCTTCTCTATCAACTTCTGGCCTTCTGGTTATATGATCTTGCATGCTGTCTTTGTGAAAAAGGAAGAATATCCTTTATCACACATTTGTGACACACTTAGCAAGTTGTACTCAAGGTTTTCAACCAGATTGACCTTGTCAAACTGTATTTTGCCAGAGGAGACATTGCCATGTCCTAGAACATATCCCTTAGCATTGTTCCCAAAGGATACAGATCCATCTCTTTGACTGATAAAATTGTTTATCAGGTATCTGCATCCTGTCATGTGCATTGAGCCTCCACTGTCTACATACCAAATGCTATTTAAGCCTCTGGAAACTCTCTGCACAAGATAGCAAATTAGTTAGATTTAGGAACCCAAGCCAGTTTGGCTTTGGGTTTGCTCCTGAGAACATTTACAGTTTGTTCTTGACCAAGTTTAGAAATCCATGTCTTTTTGGCAATGGATTTTGCATTAAGTACAATGGTGGTATCCTTTTGAGGACCACCATCAACTTTGGTCATCAGTAGTTGTACCATGTTCATAAGATCTTTAATCTCAGCAGTTTGTGAAACTGCTGATGATTTAGGTCTAACTACTAAAAGAGAATTTTGAGAAAAAGACTTTTGTTGAGATTTTGTCTTTTTCTGAGAAAGGGTTTTTGCTGGTTGTTGTTTCTTGGGAGAAAAAGTTTTTACATAATCATTTTTGATTTGTTTCCCCACAACCAGTTGTTGATTTTTCTTATTGAACTGAATACCCTTTCTATATCTGCAAAATTCTGTTTTGTGGTTGAACAGACCACAAATTTCACATTCTTTTGTCTTTTCTTTCAAAGACAAATCTCTGACTGTTTTGATTGGTTTTAGGTCATCAGTAGTTTTCAGGTTCTCAACTCCTGATGTAGTTGAAACTACTGATGGCTTAAAGTCAGATTTAATCAGTACTTCTGAAGAACTTTCTTTGTGTGATTTTAGAAAGTTTTCATGGAAAGATGTGCATTCTTCCTCTTCAGAAGTTTCACCTGAAACAATTTTTCTCCCATCTTCTGTAGTTTTGGGAGAGAAATCTGTTGGTGTTTCAGTGTGATTGTACCCTATGCCAAACCTAACATTTGAAGCACTTTGTTTGTTTAGCAATAATTGGTACCCCTTACAAGATTCCACCCATTTTTCACATGTAACCTTGGTGTCAGCAAGCTCTTGTCTGACATTCCCTAGGTCATTAATCATTATTTTAATTTGTGCTTGGGTTTCAATAGCAGAGTTAGTCAATTTAGAAACTTCTTTTGTTTTTGCAGAAAGTTTTCTTTCTAAATCACATTTTATCTGAGTGAGTTTTCTCTCAAAATCATTAGCCTTTCCTTGTAAGTGCACATTTGTCTCTCTTATGAGAGCAAAAGATTCTTTGCATGAATTTGAACATAGTTTTGTCAAAGATTCTTTTGATACCTGTGACAAAGCAGATTTTGAGGAGCATCCCTCAAATGCCATTAAGGCAAAGTTCTTTCTGCCATTGTCAGGCTCTCCCCAGTTGATGTCAAACATTTTGTTGTCTGCATCAGGATTGCACTCTGTGGTGTCAAAAGGAAGACTGCTCCAGTCAACATACCCTGAGGTAAATACACTTTGTTGAGAGGGTTGTTGTTGCTGTGGAGGTTGTTGAGCAGCTGGAAAGGGAGGGATTGATTGTTGGCTCTGCATCTGTTGAGCAGGCATCTGTACATATTGTACTTGTGGCACATATTGGTGTTGTGGAGCTTGTGCCTGTACAAAATGTGCAATCCCTTGTGTTCCATTATTCCTGTTATAATTGGGGTTAAAATTGTTTCCAGACTGAGATTGGTTAAAGCCAGAGCTTCTACATTCTCTAGCAAAGTGTCCCAACTTTTGACACTTGTGACATCTAAGTTTAGATTTATCAAAACCAATTTTTGTAGAACTGTTAAGTCCTGGAAACTTCCTTCCTGACCTTTTGTAAAATTTATTTGTTTTTAAACTTAACATGGCCAGTTGGTGCAAAATATCCATTTCTTCAAGGTCATCACTGCTGAAACTATTTAAGTCATCCATGATAAAACACATGTTATCAGCAGTTTGACCAAAGTCATTATGTCATAACCTGGGAATGATCTTTCAGATGAGATCCCAACAGTTATGTCAATGTGGTCAAAAGATCCAAAACTATTTGAACAAGTTGGTGAGTCTTGTCCCAATAGTGCTGTACTACCAGGTAGATAGTCATCAGCAGTTTTACCAGAATTTTGTAACTTTTTCTTTTGATCAATTTCTCTCTCAAAAGTAAGTAATCTCCCATGAAGTTTTGTAAGAGTGAGGGAGCTAAAATCTGGTGAAGATCTTAAGACTATTGAGTATGTTTCCCATTTATCAGGTAAAGACCTTAAAAATCTATGAAGCATAGATACAGTTGTATAGGTCTGACCATTTAGTTTTAGCTCAGATATTAATGAGGAAAATCTTTCAAATTGTTGAGTTAAAGTTTCCCCATTAATGTGAGCAAAAGTTTCATACTGTTGAGCCAAGATTTCTCTGGTGTTGGCAATCACCTCTTCAGTTCCTCCAAACTGTTCTTTTAGGCAGTCCCAAAGCTCTTTGGCACTATCACAATGTAATAGGCCAGAATAGATTTCATTTGGGAGTGCCATTGCCAACATAGAAAAAGCTTTTGCATCAAGCTCAAGTTTTAGTAAATCATCATCAGTATAGACTTTTGGTTCTTTTGGAATCTCTTCCTTAGTTTCAAGATTTATATTTACTGGTTTATGAGGACCATATATCACAGATCTCCAACAACCTGTGTTGGTCTGTGACAAGGTATGTGCCATTCTCTTTTGCCATATGTTATATTCATTTCTTACAACCATGGCAGGTTTAGTGGCAGAACCAGTATTATGAGGATCCATTTTAAAGAGTATTGATTTGTCAAATATCTCTTAAAGTGATGGATGTTGATAAAAGTGAGCTTATAATCCTTTATTGAATATCAATAAGAGCCTGTGTCTGATTCTCAATGTGTTAGATTGATATGTGATCAGATAAACCAGTGCTCTGATACCAATAGTAAGGTTTTGGCTTCATCAATCCAGTGGGAGATTGTTAGGACAAAAAGGATTGGTGAAACCACTTTTGCAAACCTTAGTCTAATTCACTTCTGTCAAAATATTCTAAGTATAGAACTGCTGAAGAAGAAGGATCAAACTGCTGAAGAAGAGATTCAGAAGTACTGAAGAAGAAAGTCATCAGAAGTTCTGAAGTTCAAACCAGACACTTCTACTGAAGAACTACTGAAGACAAACTACTCATCAGTAGTTTGTCATTCATCAGTACTTACAGAAGATCTTTTCCACCGCCTTTGTATATCAGTAGTTTATTACTTTAATGTTTCTTTTTGCTTTATGTACAAGTTCCAAGACTGCAACTTGTTGCAACTTGTTTCTGAACTTGCTTTTGGCAAGGTTCATGTATTTGTAAAGTCTATAAATAGAAGGGTTCATCCCTCTATTTTAGACATGGATTTTAATACAAGAAATCCTTCAACATTTATTATTGTTATTTCCATTTCGTGTTTACTGAGAATCTGTCAAAATGTTTCATTCTCATTCAATACTTAGATTCTCAATAAACACTTTTCATTTATTAGTTCTTGAATCCAGGGGGAGTAATAACTCCTGTTGATAAGTGTAGCTTTAAACTTATAAACATTCCGCTGTACTATTACTCATCAAGAACTTGCTAAACACTTAAGTGTCAACTAGCAAGTTCAACTAAAAGAGCAATATACTGATCCAACATATATCCTCAAAAATCATTATATTCCTTTATTTTTATCCCAACAATCCAAAGAGTAAGTTTCATTGTATGTGTTTTAATCTTATTCTCTTTAATAATGAAATGCACATGTGTATAATGTAGTTGCTACTAATAAAAATAATGTTAATGCACATGTGCAATTATATGATATCATTAAGGTTTTTCGCTCTAACGCACATATTCATAGTTATATGGTAATGAAAAAAAGTAATGTTAATGCACATGTGCATTAATATTGAAAATTTGGTTTTCTTATGTTGTTTATTATTTGTAGATAAATACGGGCTAAAAATCAAAGAATGTAACTTTTGCGTTATAAACGAGGGAGAAAGGGTCAAAAAAGCTGCCGGATGCGATTGAGGATGATAACATAATCGTTGATCATGTAGTTAAAAAAGGTCGTTATATTTATTTTTGCAATTTATGTATATATGCGCATGTGCATATATGTATATTTTTCATGTTAACTAATAAATTATAATTGTTAGTTGTTTAAACACATGAACAATGTGATAAATTTGAGAAATATACGATATTCAGGTTGACGGATGAAAAAAAAAGGAAGATGTTAGATGATACATCAATGATGTGTGAAGAATGTTGTAAGAAGATAAGTAAAAGGGGAAAGAAGATGAAAAGGGGACAAATAAGCAATAGAAGGGGACACTATTGGTGAACATGAGGTTGTGAGATAATTTGAAGTTTGTAGGTAGGTGGTCAATGGTAACATGGTAACATGGTTGGTTTGTAATATGGATTTTTTTTGTCGTTTGTTATATTGTATTGATGGTGTGGTAGAAACTACATGTAATTGTATAATAAAACCAGATGGGTACAAAAAGTTTGTTAGTTGAAGGATGATGCATGCTTAAATGTATATTTTGGGTGGTATTAAATGGTGGTTTATAGATTGATTATGTTTGTGATTTTTATGATAGCATATGTAAATTTGTATGATAAGTAAATTGACATATGCACACGTGCATAATTATAATTAAACCCCCACCCCCACAAAAACCTAAACCCACCACCCCATCCCATCATACCTAAAAACTAAGATCTAAAGCTAAACCACTCAAAAAATCCAACTATATTAGTGAAATGCACATGTGCATGTTGTACACGTTTCTTATTTTATAGTTCTTATATAGAGTTATTTTAAGTTTATTCATGTTTGTTGTCATACACATGTTTTATTTTCAATTTACGTTATAATATGAATGACTAAACAATTGACGAGTTCAAGTGTATTTTATATCTCACTTTGCGTCCATTTAATGATCATTGAATAGAATTTGGGACTCCTTATATATCTGTATCACGTCCCTTTAATAATCATTTAAGTATGACAATTCATTCAAAAGTGTGATTTAATAGTGAAATGCACATGTGCATACGGTGTATTTCTGTATATATAACAGCGAAATGCACATGTGCACCAGGGATGACGTCATATGACGTCATATCAGCCATTTTTTTATTTTATTTTTCAAATTATTAATGCAAAATAATCATTTTGGTGTTTACTTTTTTATTTATTTAGGTTATATATTTTTTTTATTATTTTTTTATTTTTTGATGGAGGGGTTTTTGTAGACACCATTCATATTTACAAAAATGTCATCTGTTCACACTGGTTCTTTGGTTCTCTCCCTAAGTGGTGGTTCTCAAATGATCCGCATCCTATATATATATATATATATATATATATATATATATATATATATATATATATATATATAGGATTGGGTTCAAATGAGAACCCCATCCAGTTGTGAGAACTAGAGAACCCTAATGGACCAATAAGCATTTGACACATAGCCAATTAGTGTGTTTTATATTAATGGGTAATTTAGGTAAATCACTTTGTGTTATGAGTAAAACAACTGTCAAAAGATGCTTTTAGAAGAAAATTAGCACAATGTGTCAGTAAATAATCACAATCTCAATAAACAATCTGATCTTTTCTCCCGCCCATTTTTTATTAACACCTTTTGATGTCTTTATAACACACACACAAACATAGAACATATCTCCATGCAACCCTATTTAACAGTCTGATCTCTACTCTAAAAGTTATCGAAAATAATAGTTTAAAATTTAGCAACGATGAAGAAAGCAGATGATGCTGGCAACGATCTTTTTTTTAGTTTGCTGATGTATATCTGTTTCCTTTTTTTTTGGGTTCAGGGAGTGGTTGCGATTATTGGTTTACCCCCAATGGTAGTCGGTACTGGAGACCTATAGTAGATGACTCAATCAAACCAAACATGAGTGCTAGGTATAGAGAATGGGAAGATGTGGTTGAAATGTATGAGTTGTATGCTCGGAACTGTGGGTTTTCAACAAGGAGTGGGACTGTCAAAAGTGTTAACGGGGTCATTACGCATAGGTACATACTTTGCTCTAAGGCAGGCAAACCGCAAAGTAAAAGGAAATTTGACTCAGCGGAAGAAACCTCCTTGAAGGTTAGGCAGTCAACGTTCCAGCGTAGTGACTGTAAAGCCAGAATTAGAGCTAAGTTGTGCAATGTTACGTCATTGTGGGAGATTTACCACTTCGAAGAGACCCACAATCACATGTTGGTTCCGTCCTACAATAGAGATCTAACGAAAATAGGGAGGAAGCTGGATTTTGCAACCAAGGACTTTATTCACTGTGTTAGCCTAAACAAGGTAGGTCCAACAGTTGCGCATAGAATGCAGGTTAGCCTTAAAGGTGGACATCACAATGTGAAGGGTACCCCGGCTGACTACAAGAATTTTGCCAGAAGTATCCGTATGTTCATTGGCAGTAGGGACTCGTCTATGATGATTGAGAAGTTGAATGACAGGCTTAAGCACCTGCCAAATTTCTCTTTCAAGTACAGTTTGGTAAATGGTGAGCTTAGACATGTTTTCTGGGCGGACGAGATATCGAAGATAAACTATCAGCATTTCGGCGAAGTGGTTGCGTTTGATGCGACATACCAGACCAACAGGTTCGTAACGAGAGTTTTTATATGTTTTGAAATACTTATCGTTTCCCTGCACATCACATGCCACGCAATCGCTAACTATTTTTTTTTTTTTTTTTTTAACTAGTTACAACTTAATTTTTGTCCCATTCACTGGCGTGGACAACAATAAACGATGTGTAACCTTCGGGGCTAGCCTGTTGTTTGATGAGACAATAGAGTCGTATGTTTGGTTGCTTAATACGTTCTTGGGAGCTCATGGGAAACATCCTAAGTTGGTGTTAATAGATCAGGATCCTGCGATGAAGCAAGCTATGCCCGCTGTTTTTACCGAGGCAAGGCATCGCCTATGCATGTGGCACATTATGAAGAAGCTGCCCGCAAAGGTACTGGTTCGTTCTCTTTTTTTCGATGTGTTTTTTTTCCAGACACGTGGTACTTTGTTTTTGCTTTTTTGTAAAGCTGAATCGTGTTTTGGTTTTTTTTCCTGTGCAAAGATTGCAGGAGTTGGTGTCGACAATGCAGAAGTACGGGCCGCCCTTCACAAGTTGGTATGGAACGTGTACATCAAACCGGAGACCTTTGAAAGGCGATGGGGAAAGTTACTTGATAAGTACGGGTTAACTGAAAACGAGTGGCTAAGAGACATGTTTAACATGAAGGAGCTTTGGGTGCCCGCATATTTTCGCGACATCCCCATGTCATGCCTCAGGAAGACCACATCCCACTGTGAAAGCTCAAATGCGGCATTCAAAGTAAATTCCAGGTGGGCAAACACGCTTGTCCAATTCTTGTTGTGCTTTGACACCACGATGGACTCGCAGAGATACAAGCAGAGAGTTACGGAGTACAAAACTGAGTGCAGGGCCCCTGAATTAAAAACTGGCATGGCGATTGAGAAGCAATGTGCGTTGGTCTACTCACAAACGATATTTTATGAGGTGCGAAAGGAAATCCAGAAAGGTTTGTTGCTTTGTTTCATTACAAACTAAGAAGAAGTCGATGGCGTCAAGGTGTACACTGTAACGCACCTTGATAAGCGGTCAGACGTGGTCAACGAATACACGGTATTTTTTTGTCATCAGTTTTTTTACATCAGTGTCGATTTGTTTTACATCAGATTTTTACCGCTGTCTCTTTTTTATTTTCCTGTGTTCTTTCCTGAATTGTTAATACACAGGTTAAGGTTGATGCTGTTGCGGGAGATACGACATGTTCGTGTAACTCATGGACCCGAATTGGATACCTATGCCGCCATATTTTCTGTGTTTTTAGGTATACAAAAGTTGAGGAAATACCAGACAAGTATATTATGCCGCGTTGGAGGCGCGACGTGTTGCCAAAATCTGTCTTTAGCATTGATGCTCGGTATGGGGTTGACAACAGCGACATGGCCGTTATGCGGAATGACTTGTTGGAGATGTTCAATGATTGTGTGGATCGGCTTAGTGTATCGCCTGACCGTTTATGTGCGTTTTCGGAGCAGTTCAAGGGCATGAAGGATCAAGTTTTGGGGAAGGCTGTTGAGGTACCAGAACCTGAGGTCATCAAGGAAGCTGTCATCGCAAGCCTTTTACGTGTACCAGAGGAGACTGAAGTTTCGTGCAGTAACCCGCAGGGTATTAGGAACAAGGGGTGTGGAACAAATCGCCGACTAGTTGGCCCTGGCGAGAAAGCTGCAACAAGGAAGAAGAAGCACCCGCGCCAATGCAAAACATGCTGGGAATTCGTTACTGATCACGACTCCAGGAACTGTCCATCCAAGAACAAAGAACCAGAACCTTAGATGATGCATCTGCCCCCCCCCCCCCCCCACAGCACACCCGACCGGTTGGTTTTTATTATGATAAGTAGTATGGTTTATTATGATAAGTAGTAGCGACTCTAATATGGCTTGGTTTTTTTTTTGGTGCCCGATGGGGACATGGTGTAAATGTCTGGTCTGCACGTCGTTTACAATATGCGGAACTGGCATTTTTTGGCCCATGTGAAAATGTCCAGCAGTGGTGGGGGTGGTGCTTTTTTTTGGTGGTACGTGTGGGGGGTGGGGGTGGTGGTTTTATCGTGTTTTTTTTTTTTTTTGGTAAAAACAGTTTGTAATGTGTGGATATATCATAATATTTTTATCTTCTGTTGTGTATTGGTACCTTTTTCTGTGAGTGTGTTTGGTTTTGGCAAACTGTGATAGATAATGCAATCCATAAAACCATTAGGAAGACTGGGATACCCAGCTAAATAGTACATGAGTCCTTTACACCAGTGTAAACAGAACACAGGCAACATAGGACTTAAACATTAAACCTAAATAGCAGCAGCAACAACAGTTACATTTTTTTATTTAGATACATTGACCTAAACCTCCACATCGCAAGGCCAAAAGATACTCTCTGGCAACGCCCTTTTGGTGACATCACTGCGTCCCAATCTGTTTCGTCTTCAGATGGCCAGTCAAAGCCCACATAATCGTCATCTTCGTCATCGTAATCCTGCTGGCCTTGGTAGTCTTCTTCGGGCATTGGTGCTTTTGATGCAGACACCACATGTTTTGGTTCATGTGGCTTCGACTGGGCGATGTTTTTCTTGAGTGACCTTGGGTCCACAGTAGAACTAGTATTTGGTGAATCCATGTCCAACGGTTTACCCCAGCCTAGGTCGAGCAACTTCACTTCCACCCCTCTCCCAGCACCCCTGTAACCTGGGTACACCGGTAGCGGGCCATAGTTTGGACAGGGGCTGTAAGCCGGCAGCGGTCCGTAGTTTGGTGACGGGCTATACGGCCTCTGGATTGGCGCCTTGCCTCCGTCGTACTGTTGATGCATGCCCCGAGGTGCAGAGTTCGGTGGGGGGTTGTACGTACCCTGGCTTAGTGATTTGCCAGTGTCGTAGTCTCGGCGGACAGCTGAAGCTGCAGCAGGAGCCGGGACCGGGTGTGTGGGGGGACTGACGTTGTTGTATGTTACCCCCATCTGTGAACGATTCCACACTTGCACCAATTTTCCTTTGCGTTCGTTACGGGGGAATTTGAATGGCCGTGGTTTGTCATCAGCCATACTGTTTCAATTGAGGGGGTTAAAAAAACAAGAAATAAGGGAAAAAAAAATAAAGCAAGTAACAACAATAGTAAAACATGTCAGAAGAGCTTTTTTTTTTTTTTTTTTTTTGCACGGGTGTATTTTTGTTTACACCAGTGTTTTACCCATTTTGCAAAAACAACCACTGTTACACGATTTTTTTGTGTTTACACCAGTGTTTTTTAAACAAAAAATACACATCTAAAGCTGTGTGTTTTTTACATCAGTGTTTTTTAACGATCTGTCATTTTGTATGTGGTTAAAAGAAATAACAGAAAAAAAGACTGGCCTATATATACATTTTTTACACCAGTGTTACAATGCACAACGACTGAATTGTTTTTTACCAATTGTAAAACAACCATTTATTTACACCATTGGTTTTTACACAAAAAAACACACATCTAAAGGTGTGTGTTTTTTTACATCAGCGTTTTTTATCGCTATGTCATTTGTATGTGTTAAAAAAAATAACACCAAAAACAAAAAAGAGTGGCCTACATACATTTTTACACCAGTGTTCCAATAACACTAAAAAAAAGAAGTCCCATGTGTCTTTTTTTTTTTTTACAAAAAACACACATCACAAGCCAGGGCATTCTTTTTTTTACACCCGTGTTTTTTTATGTACCATAGGGGTTTTTTACCAAAAAAAAAAACAAAAACAAAAACACGCATCCAAAGTCGTGCGGTTTTTTTACATCAGTGTTTTTTTACTTATATGTGTTTTTATAGCCCACACACGCCCCCATCCTTAAAATACACACGTATATGTATTTTTTTTTATACCAGTGTGTTTTCACATCAGTGTTTTTTACACCAGTGTCTCAATCCGCCCCACCCCCCCCCCCCCCCCCCCCATTTCAAGAAACAACATCAATACCTTTTTTTTCTTTTTTTCAGGAGTGGTGTTTTTTTTTTGTGATGGAGAACCTATTTGGGTGACCATAGATTATAAATAGACAAAGGCAGTGAACATATTCAATGGAAGAATTATTTTAGCAGTTGAAAAAAAAGCCCCACGTGAATGATGTAGATTGGGCAAGATTTGTTTTTTATTCCCTTTTTTGGGTATAAGTGCACACCTAATTTCGTCGGTAGGATACCTACAGGACCCCCAGCAACTTTACCCCGATGTAAGATTAAGATGTTTTTACAAATACGAGTATACGATACATTTTACTCTAGTGTAAAAAAAACGTGTACAGGGATAAAGTGGGCCATGGAAAATAGTCCCACCACATGGATCAAAGTTGTTGTGTTTTTGTTTTTTTGATGTGTCAAAGGGATGTTTTTTTGCCATTTTCAATTACTTTGCTTATATATTTGTTACCCTTTTTTAATACCTCGTTTTTTTGGGTACTTTTTTTTATTATGGTGTAAACTTTGATCCCCGAGGCACTCACGCACATTGATGTGTAAAAACACGAAAAACAAAATATATTTTTTACTAGTAATCAAAAGTGTTTTTACCCATTACACAAACAACCATTACAACTCCCAGCCCACCTAACCAAAATAACCAAACCACACAACATGTTTTAAACCAGTACACACAACCATTGTAAAAAAAAAAAGCATAAAAAACACAATGTTTTGGCTGAAAACAGATTCAACGCCTGCTAGACGCTACCCACGCCAAACACGGTCGTTGTAGATGTTGGTGGATGACAAAAGCATAACTCCTGCAAACCGCTTCCTCAAATTATCCAGCTGGGACTGTTTGCGCTTCCCGTTCAGGCTAAACCCACATTTGAAATTAACGGAGGTGCCGCAGTAATTTTCCATGTGGCGCATAACAAACACCCCATAATCGTCAGTGTTTTTCGAGGTGGCCTAGGGCAAAGGGACTGGTCTTACATGGCATCCGTTCATCACTTCCGCTTTTGGGTGGTTGACCATAGTCAAGTAGTCAACAAAGATATGTTTCTGCACAAAATACTTTTTTTAGGTAGGATTACCGATTTTATGGGCACATTTTTACAAAGGTAAAAAACAATGGGGTAACAATGTAACTGTTTTTTTTCTTACCACTTTGAACGGAGTGGTTTTAACAATGTACAAGTTGTGGTCCGATAGCACAACGGGCGACTTCCTCCGTACGATGTTATCTATCACGCAGATATCCTCATTCTTGAAATCAAACACCACAACATAGTAATGCTCGCATTCCAGAACAGGCACAAACACCATGTCCACAGCTTGCAGATCCAGTAGCGTGTCATCCCCGCACACTGCGCCTGATATAGCATTCTTCAACGAAGCCACACGGCTGCCCCCTGGGTCCTCATCCAACGTCAACATCCAGTTAACCTGATTTTTTTTTAATGTTCACACCAAAATCTCAGCACCCTGTTTTTTGAGAGTAGACATAAAAAAAAAAAAAAAAAAACAAAACAAAACAAAAACAAAGTCGTGTATGTACTCACAATGGTACTAGTACCAAGGAACAAGCGACGCACACCGCCAAGCATCTGGTACATTGGGTCGTGGTTAAGGACACTCGCCCAAGCGTCAATAACTGCCCCGTACAACCTTCTACCTATTGCCAAAGACCGGAGCAGCGGGGCTTCAGCACGCAGCCCGTAACGGGTCTCAAACAGCACATACCTGCCATTTTTGTTTTTAATACAACGAGAAGCGTGAGGGAGGGGTGGGGGCAGTTTCACATTTACATGTAAAGCATACAAATATTTATTTTAAAAAGACACTAACGGGATATGCTCGGTGGGGTCAATGTTCTCCGCATCAAAAAAAACCTCCAGCAGCTTCTTTTCTACAAAAGGACACAAAAAAAAATGAGAACTAAAACGTGCGTACAGACTATCGCGTTTTACACAAAAAGCAATATGACTCTATAATAATATTCCATAGCTTACTGGGTCTTAGCTTAAATGGTTGCTAGTTCCATCAGCTTTGTCTTGCTAGTAGTCCTAAACAGAAAATCCCATACCAGCAGGTCCTTCCCCGATGCCTTTGTGGGTAATTCATCGCCACTGTTCAATACCACAGGCAACCTAGCAACCATACTCCTTGTTGGCTCCCGCGACGCGGCTGTTTGGCGGATAACACCCTGGTTAGTAGCTATCGCAGCAGCATTTGTTGGTAAGTTAGAGACAGCACACAGCTTTTCATGACCTACCAAAAAAATCAAAAAACACGAATCAAATAAACTAAATAGGTTCTAAAATACCGGGGGGTGAGACAAATGACACCAGTGTAAAAACAAAGTCATAGCAAAAATAAAATAGACCCTGAAATAAAGTTTTTATACTCTGACCTTCCCCACCCTTAACCTCAATACCTGAATTAGAAGCGTCCGTAGCCGCAGTCGCCAAGTCCTTTGGGTCTTGGCTCAGCCCCAAGCTAAAAGACGGTAGGGTAAAATCAGGAACAACAGTCGGGGCTTTCAGCGTGGGGCACCCCGAGGTTTCTTGTGTGAGTCCAAGACTAAAAGATGGTTGGCTCAAGTTTGTATCTTGCAGCACGGGTGCAACCGGCGGAAGCACCACGGGTTTCTCTCCACTAGCCCCAATCGACTGACTCACTTGTGTCAGTCCCAAGTCAAAACTTGGCTGACTCAACAACGCTGTCGCCTAGACCGATGCTCCTGCTACATTTTATGTGTCAAACGATGGTAAAGAAGAAATTTCAGCACACAGTTTTTTTCTTTCCAAACAACACATTTTTTCTATGTAAAAAAAGAGGTGTTATTCGAAAAATGCTAGGGACATACCATTTACACCCGCACCAATTGATGGAAGACCAAACCTCTTCCTGTGCGCATCCATTTCCTCTGCTAGTTTTTCCCCGCCACTGCCACTAACTCCAACAGCAACAATCGTTGGGCTTACACATTCAACACTTGGCTTTTTTACCCTAGTGTCCAACGCAACACCAAGAGGCTCGAACAATCGGCTCAATTTGCTATCAACCACTGCCTCGACACCCTTCACAACCTTAGCCTGTGGTGCACCTTTACTGACCGCAGGTTCGAACTTGATAAACAACCAGCGACCATCGCCCTGCGACTCTGATGTATCTGATTTGGTGGTAACATACGCTGCACCTTCGTTGTCCGATGCCCCTGAAAAAGCATTAATGTATAAAAAAAACAGTTTACATAAAACGGGCTGCCATAGGTTTGTTTATACCTTCAAAACTGTCTGGTTCATCCACTGGCGACCCGTAGCTGCACTGTCCAGCTAAGCTTGTAACCACATGTTTTATCGTCTTAGCTGGCATATCAAGTGTCTTCCCCTTATCAACAAGCGCTGGACGAACTGAACATAATTCCCTCTGGTACTCAGCTTCCAACTGAATCACGTTGCTGTTGTTTGGATATTTTGAACTGAGCATAGATAAAGTTGACCCAATCTGCATTTTCAACGACTTGAATTGCGATAACCTTTCACGCGCCGTACGCAATTCGATCTATACACAAAAAGAAAGTTACGATCAACCCAAGGTTAAAAAAATAAAAGAATAAATTAAGCAAGCAACGGTCGTATCATACCTCAACATCACCATCAGCAACACTGGTATGCATAGTAGCCTCTGTAGTTAACTCCTTTAACTTGCCCAGACCAAACCCTCCATGACGCAACTCATACTCCTGACGTTTGGTTAACAATTCCTGCGACCAATGATGCATCGCTCGAACACCCTCTGGCGTGTTCATACCCTCAATTGCAAAACAATCCACATACAGAAGCTGACTAAAAAACAAAGTAAGAAACTAAGTTCTAGTTTTATTATTTACTAATTTATTTAAAACCAGGGGAGGGGGAGTGAAGTAAAATTTATTATTTTTACCGTTAGGAATGTCAACGGACCAGCAAAGGCGCAACCTGGATCACTGCGCCTCCATCTTGTCTTACATGTGCGAAGGGAGCTTACCATGAACTCGCACCAGTCAATGTCCTCGAACCTTGTCTCACTTGTAAAACACTTTGGAATTTCTTCCTTGCAAAGCCCATTTCCATGTGAGATGATCATCGTTGTCACGAACAGCATAATGAAGTCAACCTTAAAGATGAACATGTCTTCATACTCATCAGCGAGTATATTGTTGACTATCAATGACGTGGATACGTAACACTTTGCCGGGTAGCGATCACGCCAGACTTTCAGTGTAGGATGCCATGTCTCCGGTTCAGCCAAGGTTGAAAATTTAATGCCTCCATACGGCACGCCAAAAACCTTATGCACCACAGTAGCGTCTATTTGTACTTCTTGTTTCCGAGACAACATTCGCATTTTGTCAGGCTGGAAAACATCTACCGCATAGTGTGCGAGCTTCACCGGGATACCGTCTACTCTGAAACGCAAAAGATCCCCAAATCCCATATGCCGAACCGCTTCCTGTTGGCGACCACTCAGTTTTGAAACAGCCAGGAAGAGCTGGCAAGGGGATGAACGCGTTTTTAAGCTCCCCCATGACTGCTTTTGGGGCGGCTTAGCCACTCACTTCGGTGACACTGAATCAGAGACGTAACAACCTTCAGTTTGAAGTGGAATAGGGGATGAACGATTTTTTCGCTTGCTTAGAGTTCGTCTACTCGCAGGCGAGTCAGGGACAGCAGATGAGCCAATATGTATGGCAACGTCAACATCAATGGCCCTCGTTTTTCTGCTGCTGGAATCACCCGTATCATCCCCTGAACAACGAAGCCATTAAGAAACTAAAAAACACAAAAAAAAAATAAATAAAATAACTATAAAAACATGTTTTTAAAGAATGGGGCAGACCTTGTTCCCCAGAACTCAGGCAGATAACCTCCCCCGGGGTAAAATGTGGCACACGAGACCGTTTTGAACTTCTGGTTCCAGCCACCATCCTGAATAACACATATATCAGCAACGTGACTCTTAACCCGATGTAAACTACAAGAGACACAATCATAGCCCTAATCACACCCCAAAAAAAAAAAAAATAAGAAAAAAAAAACCTTTTTTTACATGTTTTACCCCAACGTTAGCACAGCAGAACAACCATTACATGAAGAAGTATGGTAATGGTATTATCATAGGTACAAAGAAAAACCCTCAAAAACCATAAACAAAAAAGAACAAAAAAAAAATTACCAACAAAAACCATACGTTTTTAACGGCAATACCCAAACCTAAGTATAATTTTTTTTTTCATAGCAAAATGTATAAAAAAATACATATAAAGAATGCTACCAAAATACAGTACTATAATGCAAAAAAAAAAAGAATGTATACAAAAATACATATTGACATCAGATGATTCTTACCCTTATTTTTTTCATTCGGCATTATACTTAAAAAAGAATACCCAAAAAAATAAAAAATAAAAAATACCTCAATCGTCAGATGATGTGCGACCTTTTTTTTTTTTTGATGATCAAAGAGAGAAAGTGAAGTTTTTGATGATCAGATGATCGACGAAGGGGAAGAATGAACGACGGTGGTTTTTGAAGGGTGGGCAAACGGTTTTTCAATCGTGGGTTTTGATGATCAGAGAGAGAAAGTGAAGAGTGTGAATTTAAATTTTTTAAAAAAAATAAGAGGAGGGGTGATATGATGGTGTGATAGGGATGCCAGGATTTTTGTTTTGTGATACCCAAAATGCCTTTCCCAGCCTTTTTTAATTCTAAAATAATAACCAAGAGGTATTCAATCCACTACAAAACAAAAAACCCCAATATTGATTCTTAACCCTTAAATCAACAAGATCAATGGTCCTTAGGGGTTCTCTAGTTCTCACAACTAGAGGGAGTTATCATTTTAACCCAACCCTATATATATATATATATATATATATATATATATATATATATATATATATAGGCCAAGTATCCATAGTAAACCCTAAAAATTTGAGAAAACTCTAGAAAACCATTAAAAAAACCTACTTCCCGAGCTTTTTTTTTTTTTTTTTTTGAAAAAATTAGGGCATGTAATATACATGTTTTTAAGTGTTTTAAGCCAAAAAAAATCAAAAAAACTCCGAGCGGTTTTTTAAAAAATAAAATAAAATAAGTTATGCACCATAACATATGTTAGCTTATTTTTGCACTGGTAACATATGTTATGATGCAAAACTTATTTTTTTTTAAAAAAAAAACCCTTCGGCGCTTTTTTGATTTTTTTGGCTCAAAACACTTAAAAACATGTATACTACATGCCCTAATTTTTTTTAAAAAAAAAGCTCGGGAAGTAGGATTTTTTAAGGGTTTTCTAGAGTTTCCTCAATATTTAGGGTTTTCTACAGAACCATCCCCTATATATATATATATAGGGTTGGGTTAAAATGAGAACTCCCTCTAGTTGTGAGAACTAGAGAACCCCTAAGGACCATTGACTTGTAGGAAAATAGTTTTGTGTAGGAAGTGTTTTCAACCGTTTGATCTAGAAATCGATGGTTTAGATTAAAAGTTTTGGTTACTTAAGATTATACTAATTATAATTTAATAATCAAGGGTAGGATGGTCCAAAAATGTTTTAAAAGAGGGCATGAAAGTCAATTTCTTGTCTTTGATCATTAAGCACTTCCTTAATTAACGTTTGTTTCTCTCTCATAATAACTCACGTTCTTCATCTTTCTACATTCTTAAAATAGCAGGCTTCCTCCTACCATCTTCACCAATATACAACATTTTTGAATTATTTTAGAGAAAGAGAGGATTGATTATTCAAAATAGATTATGCGTTTTGAAAAAACAGGGGTGGAGCTGCTTATAGATTATTGCGTTTTGGTAGCTTAAAAAACTGATTATCTGCGTTTTTAAAACGTAATCCAAACACTAAAAACTGATTATCTGCGTTTTCAAAACGCAATAATCTAAAAATCAGATTCAAAACGCAATCCCAAACACCCTCTTAGTCTGCCGATAAATTCACTTTGCTCGTGGTCAATCTCCGAGGAACTATTTTGAAACTTACCAAACCTGATGCAAAATTAACATAAGCCAAGCTGAAACCTGTTGTTACTCATCTATAGATTATATCAGATGGACTTATTCTTCAGTGTCTTAATTTTGGTGATGAATAAACAAACAATTTTGGGTTGAAGAAAAAAAAAACTTTTATATATATCTATTAAAACAAATACACTTGAACAGTGTCTTTGTTTTAATATATATATATATATATATATATATATATATATATATATATATATATTGGCTACCAACTTTTAAGTTAATTGTATTTTCTGTTATTAATTTTTAGGTTAACTTTATTTTCTTTTAATCTTACCATCAAACTTAGACCACCAAACTTTTAGCTTTTAGGATTTAAAACTTTGACCACTAACTTTTAGCTTATCTTTATTTTCTTCTAATTTGACCACCAATCTTTGACCACCCAACTTTGGCCACTAACTTTCTTACTAACTTATTTACTTTATTTTCTTACAATTTGACCACCGAACTTTGACCGCCAAACTTTTAGCTTTTAGGATTTATAACTTTAACCATCAAACTTTTAGCTTTTAAGATTTAAAACTTTGACCACCCAACTTTGGCCACTATCTTTCTTACTAACTTATGTACTTTATTTTCTTACAATTTGACCACCGAACTTTGACCGCCAAACTTTTAACTTTTAGGATTTATAACTTTGACCACTAAACTTGTAGCTTTTACGATTTCAAACTTTGACCACCCAACTTTGGCCACTAACTTTCTTACTAACTTATGTACTTTCTTTTCTTCCAATTTGACCACCAAACTTTTAGCTTTTATCCGCGAGTATTTTTTTGAAGCCCACACGATAATAGCAGTTACTTAATATTATCTTTTATGTCCACGAAACCGTCCACGCAACAGGAGCTCCCACAGCGACGTGCAATCTTTAACGTCTACCAAACCCTCAACGCAACAGGAGCTCCCGCCGCGAAGCGCAAGGTAATACAATCCTAGTTGTTCTTAATGTTTGGATAGATTTTTCTGATCACCAAACAAACACACCCCACTAAATCTCCTTCTAAAATGCACGTATTGCCCACCATCTAGAGTATTTAAAGCCACACCACTCTGATAAGGATAAAGCTCTAATACAACTATACCGAAAGGGCATCGGCAATTGTTGGCAAATGATTATAGGTACGATCGTTTAAGTTGTAATTAAATTTTCTTTAATTTGTTTATTAATGTTTCTATTTGTTTACCGTTTCAAACTAGAGAATGATTTTTAAAATTATGGTAATTATTTTTATAATAATTTTCAACTATTTATGAGTCGAAATTTACTATTCAACTTTTACTAATTTAAAATCGTGGTGGACAACTACTTAAGCTTCCTCCTTTTACATTTTTGCTTTATTTTCTTTTTTTATGTTTATCTTTGTTTTATATTGATTTTGTGAATATACGCCTCACTTACGGTTTGCGCATTTAATGTATATATGTGTGGCTCTAGAGGGGTAAGAGTAAAGCTGTACTAGTTTTAATGTTATTTTACTAATTTCGTGAAAATAACGTTAAAAATGACGAACGGTTAATCATGCATCATGTGGTGGCGTTGATAGTCAAAAGACAAAGGGGTACATGCACTGATCAGGTTTGTCCCGTTTGCTAAGTGTTTTTTGCCTTATGTCCAAGGCTTGATACCAAACCACATCGAGCCGAGGGTCTCACTGGAAGCAGCCTCTCTATTCTTAGGGGTAGAGGTAAGGCTGTCTACATCTTACTCTCCTCAGACTCTACCTTAGCTTTGCTATAGGTGGGATTAACTGAGTATGATGATGATGATGATTTGTTTTATATTGATTAACTAGATTATATCCTGGGAGTGTCACGGGATTTAAAAATCTAATATGACACATTAATTTACATATTAAATAGACTTATGCGCTTTACAGTTACATGCAAGAAAGCTTCGGGTAGCACTTAACCTAAAACAATTAACAATGTATCTTCAATGTTAACGCATAACCTTAAACAATGTATAATTCTAATGTTAACACCTAATCTAAAACAATGAATAACTCTAATATTAATATCTAACCTAAAACAATGTAAAACTCCAATGCTAACACTTAACATAAAACAATGTATAACTCCAATGTAACTCTAATATTAACATCTATCCTAAAGGCTAAAAAATGTACAACTCTAACATACTAATATCAGTACCTAACCTAAAATAATGTATAACTCTAATATTAACACCTATCATAAAGGCTTAAAAATGAATAACTCTAATATCAATATTCAATACATAACCTAAAATAATGTATAACTCTAATATTAACATCTATCATAAAGGCTAAACAAATGCATAACTCTAATATCAATATTCAATACGTAACCTAAAACAATCTATAAATGCAATGTTAACACCTAATACTTCAAACAAAAAATAGTCGTTTTTTTTTCTCCGTTTTTTATATAGCATTATGGTACTCGTTGGAAAAATAATAAAATGATCGTTAATTTGGTGTAATTTTTTTTTAAAAAAAATCCGTATATAAAAGATATTAACGTTTAAAAATTATGGGGGAAACATGAAAGAGAAAAATCCAATTTTATTTTTATTTTTTTTTCTTCCTAAAATCACTTTTTTTTTTTTTTTGAACGGCAAATTTCACTCCTTGTGGGACTTGAACCCATGACCTCCCCTTAGGTGTTCCTAGAAGTTTTGCTTCTACCATTAGGCCACCACCCCAATGGCTTCCTAAAATCACTTAACCCCACATGGGCATATTGGCATACTTAATGAGAAGGCTGACTATTTCAGTGTCATGTAAGATTTATTGGTTTGGTTATTATATATATGGATATAGATATAGATTATTTCTTATTTATTGTAACTTCTACAAATATAAATACAAATTTTTTTCTTTTAATTTGATTTCTTAGGACTTCTAAATAATGTACACAAACTTCATTATTGTCTAATGCATATAAATTACTTTTTCACTATCGTTAGTGTAACTCAAATATTTAATTGTAACCTTTATTTGATTGAGTGTGATACTATTGTAAACATTATTTTACGTTTCAAACATTAACTTATATTTTATTAGTGTCCATGTGATCCGTGAGTTAACAAGGGACGGATACAGGAGGTTTTAGGGGGTTTCTAGGAACTCTTTCGGTTTAAAAAAATTGAAAAGTTTAATGGAAAATTTTGAAAAATGAGTGAAAATCTATAAAAGAAACCCCCTAGAAATCCGTCCTGGATACACCACTGGAGTTAACGTGTATTAACGCTTCTTGCACAACGTGCAGTTATGTGTTTACTAGTTATACTAAATATCTAAATATGAATTTCTTCTTACATAAACTAGTTAGTTGTTCCCCATAAAACTAATATACACTCATTGTGTGAGTTACAAGCTATACACACACTCTTGCAAGAACCTACAAATATTGGCTTTCTCTTTCAGAATAATTCATGGCTCCAATTCACTAATCACCATGTTTTCTTTTTTTTTTTTTTTTTTTTTTTTAACGGCCAACGAATCAATTTCCGAGCACTCTCGGGCACCCTTTTGGCGAATCAGGTACTCGAGAGTACCCGGGTCATCAATTGCCACCAATTCCCGGGAAAACCCGACCACTCACCCGCCCGAAGGCACGACAGTGAAATAATCGGTAAAACCGGTCGGGATCAGGACTCGAACCCAAGCCAATGGCCGGGTCATCCCTCATTTCCCCTCCACCAGTGTCCTCTAAATGTAGCTAATGGGAATTGAACTCAAGCCTCCATAAAAAACTTTAGGCCCTCAACCAGCTGGACTACAAGTGTTAGACCCAAAAATTTAGTGTCATGTTTTCTTTTCAAAACTCCTCTTCCTTACTTTTTGTCATATTAGCAATTTTGTTTCTAGAACATTCGAGTCTGACCGATAGGAAGTGAATTTGACAGGTGATAATACCTTCAAAGTGCATTGTAACATATGAGATGCATGGACGTTAACCTAATTTTAATTGTATAAACTTTATTATATTGTAACACACGGTCCCTCTATGTGCAATTGTCATTGTATTTAGTATAGGGGTCATATATAATGTGATATAATTATAACTTCTGTTTTATTAAATTGTAAGATTGAATATATAGAATATGTAATTTTTTTTTGGTAATTTTTTTTATGTTAACTATGTAATTATAAAAAAAAATAGATAAAAGAATTATGAAGATGGAAATATGTGAAAGAGAGATTCACAAAGCATTGTTGGGTCCCTGAAAGCACCTAGAAAGTGGTGCAAATTATAACTAGCTATTATACGATAGATCACAAGAACACGTTTATGTGGGTGCTACAAGCTGACTAACTCGCCAACCAAAGTAAAACAGAAATCGTCGATTTATAAAGGTATTTAGGAGCCAATGACCCTGTGGTTTAGTGGTGGAAAGGACTTGGTTTCTTCTTGGAGAGCCAGGTTCAATTCCCACTTGCTGCAGGTGAGGTGGGAGGTTTTCAGGCTTTGCCTGTTTCCTACCCTGGAGTGCCCGGTTCGAATCCCACATCGGCCGGACTATGCTCATGTATAGCCCTGAGCGAGATGCCGTTCAAAAAAAATAATAAAAAAAAAAATAAAAAAAAATAAAAATAAATAAATAAAGGTATTTAGGGAATTGATTGGTTTTGATGGTATCTAATACTTCTTTAGAGAATTGATTGGTTTTTCAAAACTACATTTTTCAAGGTACAAAAACAATAAGTCTCTTGTGATACATAATTCATAAACATATAATAAGTTACTCCAAAACAACTAAAATATCACTCAAATAAATAGTAACAAAGATCCACCCACTAATAGTAACATATCCTCCTATATGTTCTTAAGAATCAAGTTTTGACCCCACATCACAATAATGTCACGTCAATCTCTATTCAAATTTCCAACATATATTTTCATCTCAAATTAGTGCATTTAAAGATGTTGTCTAGTGTTTTGGTATCCTATGTTTCGTGTTTCTGGTGTATGTTTTGAATCATGTGATGTATTGTGCAACTTCTTGCTATTATTATTATCGTGTGATTTTAAAAAATTAATACGATGACTTAATCTTACTCCTAAATCTATATACTTTTCCATTATGAGACTTGAACCCCCAAATATGCGGGAGAGACATAGTTCTCCACACTTTGAAGCTCCTAGACTACAACTTTACAAGCCCTTTGGTCAAGCCATAGTTAAATATCTACAAGTTACTAAGCTACTCATATACACAGTGGCGCAGCTCTTAAGGGGCCGGGAGGGGCGGTCGACCCTCTCGAATTTTCGTGCAGAAGTTCCGATTATATAGTATTTGTATAGAAATTGTTTGGTATATACGGTTTCAACCCCGAAATTGGTTTTCAACCCCCCGAAACTAGTGATTTCCAACCCCCGGTGACTTCCGACCCCCAAAGTTTCGGGTCAAGCTTCGCCGCTGCATATACATGCACATAGAACATGTAAATATAAAACATTATAATAATCCCTCATATACATGCACATAGAACATGTAAAGTGTAGAACTATCTAATGGTGTAAACCTAACCAACTATAAGGAATGAAATTATTGGCAAACCGTATAGTTGACTATTTCACCAAAGTACCCATATATACCCATATTATTGGCACTTGTAGTTCTTAGCTTTCACTCAAGAAAAAGCCTACTATTTGGCTAAAAGAATGTGCTCTTTTTCTTCCATGGGTTGCACATAGTGAAGAAAAAAACTGAAACGACTCGAGTGCTAGCTATAGTTGCTTGTGGGGATTTACCTTATCTTACAAAGGGGCTTTAAGTCACTTCGTTCTTGTCGCTTTCTTGTTTCAACTTTGCACCGACTTAAGCATAAGAGAAATGAATATATCGACTTACATAACAAATTTACACAATATTTAATATTGACTATCTAGTGAACAGGAGTCTAGATTTAAAGCCCTACTCAGGATTTATATTCGCTAGGTCAAATATATTGCTCAATCAAAATCAATAATTGTTAGGCACGTTTGTTTTTTCAACTTTGCAACTAATTATTAATCTTTCTTTTTATTTTTGTTACTTATAGGTTTTGACTTCATCGGAATATATTTAAAAAAAATCACTTACATAAAGGACTTTAAACTTTATGAAAAATGCCATTGAACTCAATCAGGTTAATTCATAACTTATTTGGTCATATATAAAAAAAAAGTAGATTTATCTTAATTTTCTATGGAGCTTGGGAAACATATATGAAGAAACACGATATTGTTTCCTCTGATACCAATTCAAGTCCTAATCGACAATCAAACCAAATAGAAAGGTCGAAGAAAAGAATTAAAATTGAATTCCTCTCAATTTTATTAATCAGAAACTAACTCAAAACTGATTACATCTCTCTTAACCTTAATCACAATTTTAGGACTCAACTTCCTAACTAGATAATAATAGAGTAAACTCACATGTTTATCTAACATATCTATTATAAATTAAAGACAACTCATATAATTTATCTCTAATTGACTTAACCAAATAACCATACTAATCCATATGCTCTAACTAGCTGGCCCAACCCACCTCATATGCTTAAGGACGGGAATTATGTCGAACATACATCGCCCATGACCAACAAACTGAAGTGCCCCCACATTTCATGACATATGAAACTTAGATTAACCCCAAATTTGATGCAATAATTTTGTAATCGTTTTTAATGCCCCAACATTCCTTTGTTGATTATAATGCTGAGGAAACCTGTTGGATATTTGAGTCATAATCAAGGTCAAATAAAAGGTCAAACTGGTCAAGAAAGTTTGAGGGACCAGTTGTGACAAGTTACAAAGTCCTTTTATAGCTTTAATAAAATTTGTGCTATTTTTGTCAAAGCTGAAAGATTGAAGGGTCATTTCTGTCAAGAAGCAAAGTGTTAACAGACTTGTTAACGAACACTTTAGGTATTAGGGTTTATAAATAGATTCCTTCAAATCGTTGTAATCGGTCTTTTCTTTTACAATTCCTTTTGTATTTCGTTTTCATTAATCATCAATAAAGCTTGAAGCATTCGACTACTTGTTCTTGTTATCAATTTCATAGGTGTTTTATAACAATTGGTATCAGAGCCAGGTTGCTCTAATTATGTGAAATTGGTTGTGTTATCCGTGTAATAAGATCAAGAATGGTGACGACGAAGCTCGAGTTGGAGAAGTTTGATGAAAGAAACGATTTTAGTCTGTGGAGGATGAAGATGAGAGCCTTGTTAGTGCATAATGGTGTTGTTGATGTATTGAGGGGTGAGGATCATATTCCTGGTGATCTCACAAATAAGGAGAAGGAGATGTTAGAAAAGGCTCATAGTTCGATCATATTGAGTCTGGGTGACAGGGTGTTGAGGGAAGTGTCAAAAGAAACGTCTGCAGCAGGTATATGGGCAAAGCTTGAAACTCTGTACATGACCAAGTCATTTGCCAACATGTTGTATCTCAAGAAGAAGTTGTATACGTTTCAAATGGTTCCTGGTAAGACACTGGATGAACATACAGATGAGTTTAATAAACTTATCTTGGATCTTGAGAATATTGAAGTTGAATTGGATGGTGAAGATCAGGCCATTATATTTCTCACATCATTGCCATCTTCGTATGAGCATTTTGTGGATACTCTTATGTATGAAAGTGAGACATTGACTATGGATGAAGTCTTGGTTGCTCTGAATTCAAAAGAGTTGAAAAGAAGATCATATGTGGTAGAAGATGATGGAGGTGCATTGTTTGTGAGAGGGAAGGCTGATTAGAAGAGTTCTAGGTTCAAGGGTGAATCAAGATTCAAGTTATGTTTGCCACTCAGAAGATCATTTGAAAAGAGACTGACCTGAGTTGAAGAAGAGAAAGGGTGAGCAGAGGTATGATAATCACAGGCAACAAGAAGGTGATTCATAAGATGAATGTGATGTTTGTGATGTTCTTGTGGTGACCAGTGAAGAGTTCTATTCAGAGAAGTGGATCTTGGATTCAGGTGGGTCTTTTGGGATGACATATGATCAGGGGTATTTCAGGGATTTGAAATATGGTTATCTTGGTAAAGTCAAGATGGGTGATGATAGAACTTGTGAGATTCAAGGGGTTGGGACAGTTGTATTCATGATGGACAATGGTAATATTGTTGAAGTTCATGATGTGAGGTATGTTCCTGACTTAAATAGGAGTTTGTTATCATTGGGTTGTTTAGAAAAGAAAGGTTACCATGTGTGGTTGAGAGATGGTAAGGTCTTGGTCATGAATGATCAAGAGGTTGTGGTGGCTGGAACTAGACATGTGAGTAATGTGTATGTTCTGGATGGTCATGTGTTGCCTAGTGTGAAAGAGTTCATGTGTCACACAGATGAACAGGTGTTGATTGGAAAAGAAAGTCATGATGTTGGTACATAGAGGTGTAAGGCTGTGGTGGAGTTGAGTCACAGGTTAAAAGTCTCTGGTGAAGGACAATCAATGGTGGTTCATGGTGAAGTGTGTGACAGGGTTGTGAACTGGGGTCTAGGTGGAGTTTGTGATAATCTTTTGGTTGGAAAAGATGTGTTTCCAAGAGGGGTAGTTTTGGAAATGTTTGGCTGTGAATTGAATAAATGTTCTAGACAGGTGGAGTTGATGAGATCAAGGACAGGTGTTGATATGTTCTTGGGATATCCTAAGGTGTTAAAGATGTTCAGGATATGTGGTCTAGAAAATGGGAAGCCAAGGTTAAAAGGCAGCAGGGTTATGCTGTGTTTAGAAGGTTTTTGGACTGAGGTGGAGGCTGCACAAGGTGATGATGATCAGTTTGAGGTGGAGTTGCCTCGTAAGTGTGCAGGGAAGATTACTCAGTTGTGCAAAAGTGTGTTTTGTGAGAGGCAGTCCTGTGATGAAAGGGACTGGGCATGTGTGAAAGCAGCTAATCTTTTGACTAGTGTTGAATTTGAGAATGAAGTTAAAGAGATCAAGGGTTGGAAGATAATGAAGGTAGAACGGTTTTCATTATTGAGTGGTGATACTTGGTTGATGCTTAGATGTTCTAAAGCTCAGTTGATGTTGGTTAAAGATGTGAAAAGGGGCTGCAGGTGCAGAATTGTCATATTCTGTGGTGTTTCTGGGTCAATAGGTGTGAAAGGCTGGAAATGGGTCAAAACCAGTGGTGAATGTCAGATCTTGGAATGTTGTTTAAGGTTGGAAAGGGTTATGCAATATGGGTCAGGTCTGGATGGTGTTGATTAAGGGGTAGCAGTTGTTAAAGGAAAAGGTAGTTTGGTCCTGAAAAAGTCTGCTGAGCAAAACAGCTGTTTGTTGCTGTTTGATGGCAGTTGTTTGGAAACTACTGATAGTAAACAGAGGTTTGAAACAGCTAATGGTGAGCAGATGTTGGAACTACTGATGGTGAACAGTTGATCAGTAGTTTGGATAACAGGTGATTGATTCAGTTGTTTTGGGTCAGATGTTTATGGATCAGCAGTTTAGAAAAGATGGTTCAGTGATTGATTAATAACTCAAAGTTGGAGATTGTTGGATATTTGAGTCATAATCAAGGTCAAATAAAAGGTCAAACTGGTCAATAAAGTTTGAGGGACCAGTTGTGACAAGTTACAAAGTCCTTTTTATAGGTTTAATAAAATTTGTACTGTTTTTGTCAAAGCTGAAAGATTGAAGGGTCATTTCTGTCAAGAAGCAAAGTGTTAACAGACTTGTTAATGAACACTTTGGGTATTAGGGTTTATAAATAGATTCCTTCAATTCGTTGTAATCAGTCTTTTCTTTTACAATTCCTTTTGTATTTCGTTTTCATTAATCATCAATAAAGCTTGAAGCATTCGATTACTTGTTCTTGTTATCAATTTCATAGGTGTTTTATAACAAAACCTACTAAGATTATGTGTTGTGGCCTGTGGGGACGCTAAGCTCTACCATGTTGACAAAAATGGAATGCAACACAACCACGAGAGGGGCGCTAAGGGCCTGAAGGTGGTGATTTTCACGGGTGTGATGACAAAAGAAATTGAAAGTTGGAGGTTGGGAGTTTGTCACGAGCCATTGCAGCCACAATTAATAAAATAAAAATTATTAGAGATATAGAAAATTATTTGTCAGAGTTACTACATGTCAGTGATGCATAGAGTATATACTCACTCATGATCCTCTGAAAATGCATTACCCATACCATGTTAATGGGAACCACCTGATGGAATATCATGGTGAACACTATATTAAACCTTGCTTTTATTTTTTCATGTAATTTGTGGCCTAATATCATTTACCCATCAAGAGGATATTAACCTTTTAGTGATTGATATTGTACACCTATTATTAGTTATATATAGGGCTGCAAACAAATTGAACGAACATGAACAAGGTCTTGTTTGTGTTTGTTTGTTAAGGAAATCATGTGTTCACGAACAGTTCATGAACACTTGCTGAACGAGATTTTTTGTTCGTGTTCGTTCATTAAGAAAAACACTTGTGTTCGTGTTCGTTTGTTAATTTTGTTCATGAAAGCACACGAACACAAAGAAATGTTCATGAACAGAAGCAAACACAAACGGACATATATTAACTTTGAAATAAGATATAATTCTTAAGACATCAACTAGATCTACTCAAAATATAACTAAATTATCCAAACATATTTACCTCACATAAATAAAATAAAATAAAAAACTATAAAAATTATAAACCCTATTAAACTATCGAACATAAACGAACACGTTACCGAACGTTCACGAACATAAACGAACGAACGCGGCCTCTGTTCATGTTCGTTCGTTTAACTAAACGAACAAAATTTTTTGTTCGTGTTCGTTCATTTATTAAATGAATGAACGAACACAAACGAACTTCCCGCCGAACGGTTCACTGAAAGTTCAGTTCGTTTGCAGCCCTAATTATATATATATATATATATATATATATATATATATATATATATATACTAGTATGAATGCCCGCACGTTGCAGCGGGTGCTTGTTTTGCCAAAAAAAAAAAAAAAAGAAGATGAGATGGCTCAAGTTGGTTCGTGTTTTTTTGCATGTATTTGTGTTCCACACTATAGCTTACACAGATCATAACTTCATAATATTTGACATAGAACCTAATAACCTGTTGTCAACATGATTGGTTAGTGGTGCCCATTGGAGGAACCTAAAGAAGCTACGGCATCTGATCCAAAACGTTTAAATCCCTAAAGGGTACCCTATATATTTCAAACACATAAAAAATATCAAAGACCAAGAATAATGTTTTGATAGTTTAAGATTTAAATAATCACTCTTAGTGAATGAAGAAGGCGGTAGGAAATGTGTGCCTATGTATCTATTGTTCTGTTGATCAATTTAGACAAACGAGCAGATTCATCTCTCAATCCTATATCCTATAGCAGCAGGCAAAAAAAATGGTACTTGTATAATAATATTTATATCATGAAGAAAATGGTCAGCCAAACCAAGCTTCAAAATATGGATTCCTTTTCTTCTAGATATCAAAATCAGTTTGTCAATGAGACAATAACATAAGAATAAAAAAACCCATACGGTAAATTTTATTTTATTTTAAAAATACGAGATTTTAGATATACTATTGGGACGATAGCGTCATCCTGTCCAGTTCTTCGTAGAAACTGAGAATCCGGTTAAATAACTGAATACACGGATCAATTAAGCGAAAACAACTCGGTTTCAGACGGAAGATATAAGACGAGACAGAAATCAACGAAAACAATGTCATCACAGATTCGTATTACATCAGAAACGGTTACAGACACTGTCATCAGTAGGATAAACATCTATCTCGGGGCCGGGGGAGGTCGGGCATGACCTCCCCCTTGAGAGCATTCAAAGCACAAACTCAAAATCTTAAATGAAAACCAACACATGAGATTGCTATTTATAGTCCAACAACATAAGTCACATTCGCCCCTATGAGGAGGTCAAACCTGCAGGTTCGACCTTCATAAGGTTCGAATGAACAACTTATGTTTTGGTCTTTATTAACAAATGCATCAGATCCATAAAATGCCCATATGGATCACCACAATCTCATGTAATACAATACAAGACTCAACCCTAGTCTATTCAATAGTGACGTCCACAGAAAGTGCATCAACAGAAACGTATAGGATAAAAGACCAATACCTTTTGGTTACTCATCTACAAAACAGCAATATCAAATATTAAGGGCATAATCATCAATTCCAACAATTCAAAAATAAAGAATCAAACAACATTAAGACAATGCACGTTACCATCTGAAAAATAGTACCCTATGCACGGCTGAAAACAATGACATCGGCTCCTAACTGCATTGTGGTTGTTTTGAATCCATTACAATCGGGAAAATATAAATATCTTTCAATGAACGAAATGTGGTTGCATTGGTTTCAAAGCCAAAAATTTATACAGCAAACGAAAAATGGACGCTTTCAAAAGCACAATCGAGTTACATTGCCCAATTATTTGTTTTCTTGATTGAGTATCCCAAGCTCACGCACTTCCGAATAACATCTGGATCAATTCCACCTCCATCGTTTGTAACAGTAGTTCAAGTACTGAATTAAAGTTTAGATAAATATGGCTACTTGTAATTATAAACTTTGGACAAAGACTGACAGTTACCTCATCAACAGCATTATCCAAAACTTTGAGAATTGCTACAATAAGATTGTGCATTTTGATGGTTAACTCTGGACAATAACATTAAATTGTCGTATAATAGGTTGGGTTTTGAAGGATTAGAAGGATATCACCCATCTTAACTACGAGATTATTATCCATCTTAATTCTTAACCTAAAAATGTGCAAGAAAGTGGCTACGACCATAAAATTTTAAGCATGCTCCTTGGAAATTCATGGATTTTATGCCATATCGCATTGTTGGCTACCTAAGATCATCATAATTTTATCTCTAACATGGTATAGCCAATTGACACTTGATAGTATACACTCAAGAGAGGCAAGGCACAACTTAAGCGCCCGAACACGCTCACATGCAAAACAACAGTTAGCTTTTTTTTTGTCGCTTGCTGGTAGTGCTCGTTACATGTTGGCTTTTGTTCTCTCTGTTATTTTCTTTGGTCTTTTACTTGCTAAATCTCATGGTTATGGTATATTTTTTGTGGGTGTTACATCCGTCCTTGAAAAAGGAGGTCCTAGGCAATGAGACTTTGACCAATCTACTGCACACAGGTTATTTGGTTTGGGCTACTTTTGTTCCCAGCCAGAAGTTATAACTTTCTGTAACTAAATGTTCCCATTTTTGTGGTTCCC
Source organism: Ambrosia trifida (assembly GCA_028751855.1). NCBI lineage: Eukaryota > Viridiplantae > Streptophyta > Magnoliopsida > Asterales > Asteraceae > Ambrosia > Ambrosia trifida. The sequence continues at coordinate 23,532,198 of CM054127.1, forward strand.
CTGTGACCATATGCCTACTTTTAGCCTCACTGGATTGGGTTGCTTTTGTTCCCAGTCAGAAGTTATAACTATCTGCACCTTTATACCAGATGGCTCGATTTATATGGTTGGTATATGCTAATTTCAATTTGCTTCTAGCTAGTAATCCAAAAGGTTCAGTTTTCTACTACTTGTTCCAGAGTATTTCATCTACAAGTTAAAGAGTCATGTTCGAAATTTAAAATGTCCGAACATTGGGATTGCATTAGAATCTTCTTGGTGCACCTTAGGTCTCTTCCAATTTGCTACACCATGATTAAAAAAGTTTAAAAAAAACTATTAAAAAAGAGTAAAAAAATATCACACCTCCAAAAGCCTATTTATGTGAAGTTGCATTGGAATGAATAAACTTAGGAGGTGATGCACGAGCATGTTCTAATTCACCTGCAACAAAAAGAAACAACAAAAATTGCATTACAATAAACTGTTATTAATGGAACATATATTTTAAAGGAGGCATGAATGATATAGTAATATATTTAACCTTGTGAAGGAGTCCACTTTGTTGGACTAATATCAAAAGCTCCATATGAAGAAAATAAACCTGAATGACCATGATAATCACGTACAAACGACAGATACACAACAAATGCATTCAATGAAAGACAAGAGTCATTTAGCGTACCTCACCGCCACCACCGCCTCCGTTGTTCGGTCTCATGTTACTGGCTAGTTACCGATTTCGTTTCCGAGGACGACTGGAGCATTATAGACTTGACATTTCAATGGGGGTTTCACAAATACTGTCACACCACGCCAATGGCGGAAACACGTGGCGCAACGCTCGAAAGCATATCAAAGTCAAGATTAACACAAACTATATTTAATTAGAAAAGATCAATTTATTAGGATGTCGAAAATGAGTATCTCGTTACAATATTGCACAAAGCATTACATAAAACGACGAACATTAAGTTTCAATGTGGGGGGATATTTCCGTTTATGTTCCAACCCGATGGTAACAATGAATGAAACCCCGACCAGTATCTGACACCCTGAATTCCACCGCACTAGCCCCATATCTATTCAGCACTTAGTTACCTGAAAGATATGTTTAAAAAGACGTCAATATATAAAATATTGGTGAGCTCACAGGTTTTAGTTTCATAACAACAACATTTTCACAACCATCGACTCGACTCACTTTACCGTATAATTATTTTCCCATTAAATAATTATACTAGGATCTTGTCGATCGATATTCCGTTTTTACAACATGTGCGAGACCTGCACAACTTGTGGCTTTTGTAAGGAGTAGCTAGCTCCTTCAAACTATAATGATGAGCAATCCCTTGAGCCCCATAACCAAACCAAGACTAATAATAATGCCCCGCTCCAAGTCGTTCCTCGGAACCCAACGACTTAATTTCGGAATACGTGCACCCCAGGCATACGCCGATGCATAATCGACGCTATCGATTAGGGGTGGGCCTTGTCAGGCACCAATAGTACTATCCAAATATTCCTTCGGTTTCATTTCCCTGAATTAATGATTACAGAAGAGAGGACTCAACCCCGAGTGGCGATCACTGCTCAAGTACTCATCATACCACTTATCACATTTTAACCTTTGAAAACATTTCAACATGTGACAACGTTTGACAAACATATCTTTCCCCCAGTTAAAACAGTAAAATGGGGCCGTGAAACTCACCTGATGTACAGCGTACAATCAAATAGCAGAGAATAGCAAGTCCGTGATCAAGCACCTACGAACGTCCTAGTGCGTGTAAGTCACTAAGTCTATAGCGTGTGCTTTTCCGGCAAGTTGTACACCCAACTCCCAACACTACCATTTACATATAATTCCCCGTTTAATTAAACATATGTCCTAGGCCCGTTGGTGATGGATTACCATTGTTACAAGTTACATTTATACTTCCATGAATATTAATTAACTTGTATAATATTATTCTCGGCTCAACTTCACTTAACGTATAATTATTTTCCCATTAAATAATTATACTTAAGATCTCGTCGTTCGATATAATATCTTTACCGCTCGACACGACTCACGTTACCGTATATTTATTTTCCCATTCAATAAATATACTAAGGTCTTGTCGTCCGATAATATATTTTTAACGCCCGACTTGACTCACCACACCGTATATTTACTTTCCCATTAAGTAAATATACTAGGATCTCGTCGGTTCGGTATACATATATGTATATTATTTACTCGTCTCGGTTTTCCTTCCCGTATATTTACTTTCCCATTAAGTAAATATACTAGAATTTCGTCGAGCCGAACATATATATATATATATATATATATATATGTGTGTGTGTGTGTGTATTTTCCTCGTTAAGTCCATACGTTCGTTTAACGTTTTTAATCGTTAGATTATTTACGTTATATTTTCTCCCACGAATATTTTTCCAACACTTAGGAAAGTGTTATGTAAATTTTTCACCCAAGTTATATATATTTTAACTCCTTAAAATATATTTTTACTCATCTTGACGTAATGATATTTTTCTTGTTTGTCCGCTTTTACGTCTTAGTTCGTTAACACGTCCAAGTCCGATTTCTTAACTTATATGTGATTATATAGTTAATCTTTTTCCAAGTCTTCCAATATGTGTTTTCTAGAAGTATTATTCAACTTTCTAATTCCCAACACATATTACTTGGAAGTTTTATAAACACTTTTATATTTTTAACACAAAACTTGACAACTTATATACAAAAATGTTCCAACACTTTTATATTCCCATTTATATAAAAGTGTTCATTTCTATATAAGTTCTCCCAAGTTTTAGTTTGTCTAACATTTTTATAAAAACCTTTGTTTTTACATAAATCCATATGTTAGAAAAAGTCCATATTTCTATAAAACTCCATTTTATAAAAATACACCTTTATACAAAATACATGTGTATGTTCACTAGTATTTACCACTTTAACAAGTCTTATATCCTTAAGTTAAGATGATCAAAATCACTTTCAAGTTCATCCAAGTTTCATTAACAAGTGTTACCAAAGCCCTATTTTTCTTCAAGTGTTCACGATCTTAGTAAAAAAAACTACAAGAGTACTTAACATCCATCACTAAACTTTCAATTTGTTCACACTAACTAAACACCATTTTAGTCTTTAAAATCATATGTTTCATTATCAAAAGCTCATTCAAATCCACCCCTTGTACAACTTGCTTTAAGCTAATAAACATAAGCTTTTTAAAGACAAAACATGATCAAGAATACTTACAACTAGCACAAGGCTAGGGAAGCTTTCAATGCTTGATTATGATGGGTTTAGTGTGTTCTTCCTTAGTGGTTAAGCTCCAAGCTTGAAACACACAATGGGGGTTTGAAAGATGGATGTTCATGAGTGATTTGGAGATGTTAAATCTTGAAAGAAAATTGTGTGTGTGTTCTTGCAAATCCACGGCCAACAAGAAAAAAAAGAGAAGTTTTGTTCAAGTGTTTTCTCATAGGATCTCTTATAAGCTTCTCCATGATCTTCCAAGATTGTATGTAATCCCACTAGATATGAATTAGAGATATGTTGTACCTAGTGATCCTTGAGTGATCTTGAATGAATGGTGGAGGGTGTATGGTGCCGTGAGTTTTCAAGGAAAGAAAAAGATTGGTAAATCTCCAAGGACATGTGTATCTCATATAATCTAGTCTTAGATCTTAAATCCCTTGAAACATGGAGATATTTGTACTAGTTAAATCTTGTGTGGATTTGTTCTTCTTGGGTTAGTTTTGGCCGTGGGTTTTGCTAGCCAAGGAGAGGATTTTGTTTTGATTTCAAGGACACAATAATATCTACCATGATCTATCTTAGATTTACAAGGATTGTGAGTGTACTAGAGTAATATTTGCATGATCTTGGGATGATTTTTCTTGTGTGTTGGCCGAGATTTTTAAAGGAAATGGATGGATTTCTCAATCTCACAAGGACACACAATATCTTATAAAAATCTTATCATATCTTCACACAATCTCTAAAGATCACAAAGATCTATTATTAGATCTAAATCCCATAAATCTTGGATATGTTTGTACCATGTAATCTTTGATAGATTATGGTAGGGTATTTTGGCCGATTTGTTGAAGGATTTAAAGGATTTTTATGAATCTTGTAAGGACATGTGATCTTTATCATATCTTACATAATATCTCATCAAGATTTTCCTTAGATTGCAATATTATTTAGGTACAAAAGAAGAGATTTGGGACATGTGAGGGAAATGGGGACGGTTTGGGGGTGGTATTAGTGGGGTCCACAACACAACATATTTGCTAAATAATATGTTAAGTTTAATTCTTTATCGTTCGGGTGTCGTTCGGGTATTTTTCGGACTTTAACCGCGTGTTATTCGTTTATTAAAAGTGCCTCTAATAACCCTTAAACATAGTCTATTTTAAGTGTTGATTGGTTATATAGGCTCTTGTCGGGTGAAATTATAAGTTATACGCGCACCGGGTGCGGTACGCGCACTTTATTCGCTACCGGGAGATTTGTATGAAAAGTTTTCACTTATGGTTTTGGAGTTCCAAAACTCATTATATTTTGTGAAAATATCCTTTATTTTATATCCTGGGTGTCCGGGATCCTTTTCGTTTATTTAATTTTTGCCGGGTAATCGCCAACGTCCGTACCGGACAAGTTTATTCGCACATGATCCTATCATGCTTCATCATTAAACGTGTGCATTCCTATGCATCTTATGGGGAATTTTCTATTCTCTACGGCATCAGTTAAATTAATCCAATTAATTTAAACATGCACTTAATCCGTTAATTACATATACTAATTACGTACGGAATCACATCGATTTTTGCCGGATGTTACAAATACTGATGTTCAAGAACCACGGTTACAAGTAACAATCTTAAATCCCCATGATAATTCCTAAATTCATAGCCCGTTGGCCCATGGATTTTATCTGCCCAACCTGCAAGTTTCACGGAAATAATATGTATCTTATGCACAAGTTGCAATTGTACCAGCAGGAAGATTATTTCTTGAAAGTCCATGCGACTGGATGGTCCATCCTCCACATCGATAATCAAGATTATCAGCATGGGACCTTGCATGGAACTGAAACAACAACAAAAACAACAACCTTGAGTCCCCTACATTCAGATTAAACAAAAGCTAAAAATAGTCAAACTAAACAAATGAAAACACTAAATCGCAAAGGGAGAACATGTCGACAATACCTCTTCGCCGTCGCAAATTCGCCAACAACTTCAATCGTCCAAAACCTAAAACAAAAGCAACAAAAACTTCAACTTTTTTAGAGTCATATTTGACTAACATTCCATGGATCCTGGTTAACTGAAACCCTAGAACCCTAATCTCTAATTACCCTTCAATTTCTTTTAGGATTCATGTAATTGTATATAGAGAGAGATGATGAGTCGTAGATTGAAAGAATGAAGGCCAGCTTACATTCTAGCATTTAAGAAAATTGATTAATGCAGAGAGGAAATGCTGGTATGGTGAAAGGAGGGAGGGTAGTAAGGGAATGAAATTTGAGTTGTAAACTAAAAACAAACCATAAAATTACTATTATAACCTTGCAAGCATCTTAATATATACCTTAGTGACTAATTTACCCTTATCTAATAAGCTTTATTAACTTGTATATGTATGTATAAAATTTGTGCAAAAGACAAAATTACAATATTGTCCATCACTCATCCTTTATAATGTAGTATAGATATAGATTAGTAATTTAGTATATTGTTAATTAATTGTTTCTAACAACATTTAAGCCATATGTTAAGTATTGCTTTTTGATAGATCTTTGAGTTTGGTACTGTAGGTGTGCATCCTAGCCCTCGTGCGCCTTTGATAACTATGACAAATTGTATAGCCATTTTGTGCCAGTAATTTTTTCTCCCTTCTAATTTGGCTATTAAAAATTTGCTAATGTTGGTGAGATTATCCCATATATCAAGATGCTATTAAAATTGCTCTTTACTTGGGGATATTTAATATTGACAGTGAGATTAGAGGAGTTGCAGGCAAAAGAAGAACTCCCAAGATAGTTATGGCACACTGGTTACATGCAATTCTGCTTCCTATTGAGGTACTTATTGGTTCGTTGTCAAATATTGTACCATCAAATTGCAAATTTTTGCCCCGCAGCAATGCGCAGGTTTACCAGTAGTATAAAAATGGTGAATGATGTAAGTAGTAGAGGTTTTCTAGAAAATGTGTCGAGTGTTTAGAAAACACTAGAAAGAAAAATGGATGAGATTAGGGCTGAGCAATTCACAGTTCGGAACCGTTAGAACCGAGGAACCGATGCAGAACCGCTAGATCCGAACCGTATTCTTGTATTTAGGGTTCGGTTCCGGTTCTTAAATTTTGGTAAAAACGATTCCCGGTTCGGTTCGGTTCAGAACCGCGGTTTTGTTTAAAGAACTGCTAGAACCGGGTTAGGTTAAAACTTTAAATATTATATTTAAAAGCCTATTAATTTAGTGAGTTTTTCCTAGTTTGTATACTGACTATTCACATTTTCAATTCCCAAGTTTCATTTTTATAAAGAATACTGTTCGAGTAATGTTAACTATATAATATCTAACAAACTTGTTGAGATAGGAGTTCCATTTGAGTTATGTAATTTCTATAAAAACATATAGAGTACAATAAAATGAACGAAAATAGCTTAAATTGAGAATCAACGCTTACAAATTCATTTATAAGGTGCACATGTTGGCGTATAATGTGTATCGAACAATGATGTAGTATAACATGTGGCATTAGGAATGCATGACACATATCATTCGTAGTGTCAAAATTACAATCATTGCATATATGCAGTTGGTATCGTGCACTTCTAAACATGTATCATAGGTCCGTAATATGAGTAGGACACCACACTTTAGTTTACTAAAGTTGCCTTTGATTTAATTGTTAGTTTTAGGATTTAATTGACAACCGGTTCCGGCAAGAACCGTTTACACGAGAACCGTTTACTCGGTTCCGAACCAAACCGGTAGGTTTTTATACGGTTCGGTTCCGATTCTTATATTTATCACTAAACGGTTCCGGTTCGGTTTCGAACCGTTGCACACCCCTAGATGAGATGATAGAAATAATAGTAAATTAATTAATAATAAAGCCGAGTCAGAGTGGATTTACGGCCAAGATGATATTGTGAAGGAGATCTACGGTTGTGACGTATGGCCTATAAAAATAGAAGGCATCGTTTAGGTTAGGACTTGAGATTGCAACCCACCCACCCGTTTGACTGTAATTTGCTCATTCATATCCATCTAGGGCTGCAAACGAACCGAACGAACACGAACAAGGCCTTGTTCATGTTCGTTTGTTAAGAAAATTATATGTTCACGAAAAGTTCATGAACACTTACCAAACGAGATTTTCAGTTCGTGTTCGTTTGTTAAGAAAACACTCATGTTCGTGTTCATTTGTGTCCGTTTGTTAATTTTGTTCATGGACGCACAAGAACACAAACAGACATATATTACTTTTGAATAACATTAAATTCACATACATTAAGACATTAGCTAGATCTACAAAAAATATAACATAATTGTCCAAACATACTTAGTACTGGAGAAGGGTGTTAGAGGTGGAGGGAATAACGCAGGAACGTGGAAACATATATTGGATACAAAAGATATGTTTATTGATCTCATATAGTCATATATTACCTCATATATATTATTTATTGGGTAAAATAAATAAAAAATAAAAATATAAAAAAATGTGTAAAAATTAAAAACCTTAATAAACTATCGAACACAATCGAACATAAACGAACACGGTACCGAATGTTCACGAACATAAACGAACGAACGTGACCTCTGTTCATGTTCGTGTTCGTTCATTTACTAAACAAATGAACACAAACGGACTTCACACCAAACGGTTTATGAACGGTTCGTTCAGAGTTCAGTTCGTTTGTAGCTCTATATCCGTCTATCAAGAAAAGAAAAGAAAAGAAAAGAAAAAAAAGACTGATCTTCTGAAAATGAAAATGGAAGAGATGTCTTTGCGGACTCTGTTCGAGCAGGCCCGTAAGATTGCAACCGATTATGATTCTGGCGACAAGGTATGTGTCTGTTTTTATTAATTAATTAATTATTCATCTGGCTCGGTCACAAGCAAGCAGTTATAGGTTTTTGTTTGTGTTAGACTGTGATGTCGATGATTCCTTCTTCTTCTTCTTGATTGATAGGAAACAAGGTTGAGAAAAGGATGCGAAGCTTTCCAAAAGTGCGAGGAAATGATTACCAAATTAGGCCTCTTTTCAACTAATGAGACCATCCATGAAATCACCACATCAAATCTTAAGTATATTCTGCTCTGCTCATTCTTCTTCATTTTATTCTTCTTCATATTTATTATATCCACTCCACTCCACTGTGTTAATATAAATAATAATAATAATAGGTTTGTTTTGCTTATTATTATTATTGTTGCAAGTAACAGGTCCCTTTTTATCTTGCTGAATTGACTGACAACACAAGACTGGGCACCATGACCAAGACAGGATTCAGATTCTCAAGTCTTCACAAGCTAAGTTAAAGGAATTTGTTTCCTTTTGTGATGCAATGGAGCTTCTACCTCAAGATGAAGAAGAAACTACTCACAATACCACTGCTGCTAGGGCTAACAAGGTAGGTACCTCCCTCCCTCCTGCAGCTTTACCAATTAATTACCTTCACCTTCTCCTCCTCCTCTTTACTTCATCATCCAGATTGCTCGCTTCAAACGTCAACGTGCTGCACACTCCAAACTCTTGGAAATAAAGGAACGCAAGGAACGACGTCGCCCATCAACTAGAGCTTCTACTCCTGTTGTTGATGCCGGCCATGATGATGATGATGTGCTAGATGATGATGATGGGGAAGAACAAGAAGAACGGGAGGTCAGTCAGTTTCACTACGTTACATTACTATGTTTGATTGCTTTTAATTATGTTTGCTGTTGTCCTCTGCTTTCTTGAGCAATCACCATCTCTATTTTATGCATAAGGAAGGGTAGTGAATAATAGGATAAACTGTTACTTCTTAAAGGAGGCCACTAATTATTTCAGTTCGTTCCATACAAAGCCTCCTGTAGCTGCTATTATTAATAGAATCCTTGAGACCTTGACATACAGCCTCAATATGTTTTGCAAAGCCTTTCTTCATAAGATATTTCTACTAACATAACAGTCTCAATACCTTTATAAGATATTTCAGAACCAGCAAACAAATTATTATGGACTTTGATTTAAATAACCATCAAACTTAGCTAATGAGATAACATGTAGTAAAAACTACTTAAGTTTAGCTAATCAGCTTTCCTCTACTCATACCCCCAAACCAAACCAATACAACAGACTATCTATCATTTTCAAAGCCAATATTTCAAATGTGAAGAAACATATACGTCTTTTGTAAATTTCCGTCGAAAAACACCAGATTAATCAACTTGCAATGAACCAAGTCTGCCCATGATTTTCTCCTGCTACACTTTAATAACATGCAAATACAAGGAATTATCACATGCTACCATTTCTAACGTCACAAGGTACAAAGAAATAAGATTTATATATATAATTGCTCCGAAGACCTAGCATTTGTAACTTTTTATGAATTTCACTACTTATTATATATAAAATAAGTTGTAACAAAATAACTCACTCTTATGTCAAGACCACCCGTTTTTCTGTATTTTGGCTCTAATACGAACAAGAAGATACAGTATACAGCTTAGGGCAGATGCCCATACAGATTCTTCTTTCTTTTTCATTGTAACCAAAAGTCTTACTTTTTTTCTTTCTTTTTTACCAAATCTGACTGTAATCACTTGGCTTTCCATACTCTTTTTGTCATAGTTATCAAAGGCGTGAGGCGCACTCAAGGCGCTTAGGCTCCGCCTGTGGCCTAGGCGAGAAGCGCAAATAAAAAAAATATAAAAATCACTAAATCATTACAAATAAAAACCATCTTATAAAATAATATATATATAAACTGACTGGTTTAGCCATACCTGCTCGCTAAAAGGATTAACACGCCTTTGATAAATATGTAGTAGACAAAATCAGTTGATGGTAAATCAATGAGTTGAGGTGTTTACATATTGAAAAATAATTCAATATCTATAAGTGTTCTAAAAATCAAATGTATTTTAAAAAAAAATTGATTGAGATTTATATATATCTCTATAAATTGGTAAGTATTGGTCGATTATATTAGTCAGGGATTAGGTTTTAAAAATCAAACTGTGGCTTTTTTTACCTAGGAGGGAAAAGCGGGATCTAGTGGCTTCTAGGAAATTGGTCGCCTAGGCGGTCAAAGCGATGGCTTTTGATAACTATGCTTTTTGTCAATTAGCTCCATGAATCAAATCAACTCTCTACTAATTGATAGTTTACCATCTCTATCATCGGATCACTACCCTGTCAAGTAAAAACCCTCATCATATCTTCACAATGCCAATCCAATCCAATCACTTCGTGTCCTGTATAGAATCAAGTTTGATGAGCAAATTCATTGATTCTCGAGAATCGAACTGGGTTGTATTGGAAACAGAGGATTTGAGAGCTGACTTGAAGTTAATTAAACATGTCGTGACATGGTGATTCAAGAAATTGATTAATGATCGGTGAGGGCAGAGAGAAAGGTCAAGGATGAATCGATTGGGTCTTTCTTGCTTGAGATTCACTTTAATTCATTTTTGAATGTTGTAAAACACCTATGAAATTGAATCAAGAACACAATTGTCGAATGCTTCGAATTATTATTGATAATGGAAACAAAAATACAAAAGAGAATTACAAAGAAAAGACTCTATACAAACGAATTGATGAGACCTATTTATAAGCCCTAATCCCTAATTGAACCGTTAAAGTCTGTTGAGACTTTTGAACTTGACATGATTAGTCCTCCATCTCCATCAGACGTTCACTTATTAACCAGAACTATTATAAACTGAAAGAAACTTTTGCGCCTTGTCACAGATGGCCCCTCAAACTTTCTTGACCAAGTTTGACTTATTATTTGACTTTGATTTTGACTTAATATCTAACAATCTCCACCTTTAAGTCAACAATCAATCCAGCCTTCTTGACAATCATCCAAACAACTGATCAACAAAACAATCAGCTGTTTACCAAACTACCGATCATTAACATCAGCAGTTTCTGACCAAACTACTGATTCTAACATCTGTTTATCATCAGTACTTTCAAACCTCTGCTCCTCAACAGCAGATTCAAACCTCTGCTCTTCATCAGCTGTTTCCAACATCTGTTTCCCATCAGCAGTTTTCAAACAACTGCTACAAAACAACACCAAACAGCTGATTTTCTCAGCAGACTTTTCAAGGACCAAACTGCCCTTCCTGAACTTATCAGCTTCCCCTGAATCAATATCACCCAGACCTGACCCATGCTGCACAACTCTTTCCAACCTTGAGCAACATTCAAAGACCTGACAAACTTCAATGGACTTGACCCATTTCCAGCTTTTTACTCCTATTGACCCAGTAACATCACAGAATATGACCATTCTGCCCCTGCAACCCTTCTTCACATCTTCAACAAGTATCCACTGATCTTTAGAACCTCTAAGCACCAACCAAGCATTACCCTTGATCTCTACTGCTTCAATATCAGGCTCAACACTAGTCAAAAGATTAGCTGCATTAACTACTGACCAGTCCTTTTCAACACAGGACTGCCTTTCACCAAACCACAACTGAGTCACATCTCCTGCACACTTACCAGGCAACTCCACCTCAATCTGAACATTATCACCTTTTGCAGCTTTCACCTCAGTCAAAACTTCTTTAATCCCTAGCACACACCTGCTAGTGTTGTACCTTGGTTTCATACCATCTAGACCACATATCCTGAACAACTTTAACATCTTAGGATATCCCAAGAACATATCAACTCCTGTCCTTGACTTCATCAACTCCACCTGTCTAGAACAACCAAGCACTTCCAAAACTCCACCTAGACACCAGTTCACTATCCCATCACACCTTTCACCATGAACTACCATTGATTGAACCTCACTAGAGACCTTTAACCTGTGACTCAACTCCACCACAGTCTTGTACCTCTCTGAACTACCATCATGAACAACCCCATGACTATTCTTCCCAATCAATCCCTGTTCATCTGTGTGATCTATGAACTCTTTCTCACTAGGCATCATCACATGACCATCCAGAACACAAACATTACTCTGCCGTCTAGTTCCAGTCATGACAACCTCCTGATCATTCATGATCAAGACCTTACCATCTCTCAACCACACATGGTAACCTATCTTTTCTAAACAACCCAATGACAACAAACTTCTATTCAAATCAGGAACATACCTTACATCATGAACTTCAACAATATCACCATTGTCCATCATGAACACCACTGTTCCAACCCCTTGAATCTTACAAGTTCTGCCATCACCCATCTTGACTTTACCAAGATAACCATATTTCAGATCCCTGAAATATCCCTGATCATATGTCATCCCAAAAGACCCACCTGAATCCAAGATCCACTTCTCTGAACAGAATTCTTCACTGATTACTACAAGAACATCACAAACATCACATTCATCTGATGAATCACCTTCTTGTTGCCTGTGATTATCATGCCTCTGTTAACTCTTTCTTTTCTTTAATTCAGGACAATCTCTCTTCAAATGATCTTCTGAGTTACAAACATAACACCTCCTCTTGAATCTTGATTCACCCTTGAACCTTGAATTCTTCTGATCAGCCTTCCCTCTCACAAACAATGCATCTCCACCATCTTCTACCACATCTGTTCTTCTTTTCAACTCTTTTGAATTCAGGGCAGCCAAGACTTCATCCCTAGTCAATGTCTCCCTTCCATACATAAGAGTATCCACAAAATGCTCATACGAAGATGGCAATGATGTGAGAAATATGATGGCCTGATCTTCACCATCCAATTCAACCTCAATATTTTCAAGATCCAAGATAAGTTTATTAAACTCATCTGTATGTTCATCCAGTGTTTTACCAGGGCTCATCTGAAACGTATACAACTTCTTCTTGAGATATAACCTGTTGGCCAATGACTTGGTCATGTACAGGGTCTCAAGCTTTGCCCAAATGCCAGCAGCAGACGTTTCTTTCGACACCTCCCTCAACACCCTGTCACCAAGACTCAATATGATCGAACTGTGAGCCTTTTCTAACATCTCCTTCTTCTCCTTATCTGTGAGATCACCAGGAATATGATCTTCACCCCTCAATGCATCAACAACACCGTTATGCACTAACAGGGCTCTCATCTTCATCCTCCACAGACTAAAATCGTTTCTCCCATCAAACATCTCCAACTCGAACTTCGTCGTCACCATTCTTGATCTTATTACACGGATAACACTACCAATTTCACAGAATTAGAGCAACCTGGCTCTGATACCAATTGTTGTAAAACACCTATGAAATTGAATCAAGAACACAATTGTCGAATGCTTCGAATTATTATTGATAATGGAAACGAAAATACGAAAGAGAATTACAAAGAAAAGACTCTATACAAACGAATTGATGAGACCTATTTATAAGCCCTAATCCCTAATTGAACCGTTAAAGTCTGTTGAGACTTTTGAACTTGACATGATTAGTCCTCCATCTCCATCAGACGTTCACTTATTAACCAGAACTATTATAAACGGAAAGAAACTTTTGCGCCTTGTCACAGATGGCCCCTCAAACTTTCTTGACCAAGTTTGACTTATTATTTGACTTTGATTTTGACTTAATATCTAACATTGAATTACAGGTATCAAGTGTAATATGCTCTACAAGGTTTCATTGTTTGTATATATCTTTTTAGCAAGTGTTATTGAGTCTTTCTTGCTTGAGATTACTTTAATTCATTTTTCTGTCTGTAAATTCGCAGGCATGGCTTACTACAATCTCATTGGCTATATGCAAGGTTGGTGTTTGTGTTTAGTAATTTTTTTGACCCGAGCTCTTCTTATTGCATCTTAAATTAATTGTTATGTGATGAAATCATATTTTGGAGGGGAGAGCTAAGGTTTCACAGGCACATGATCACAAACACCAACCACTCATGTTTGGACCAGCTAGTCTTGTGGGTGGAAGCATAACAAGTGAAAGAGAGAGGATTGCTGCACAGGTTTTCCAACCTGGTCACAGGTGTTATCATATAACAATTATTTTTAAGTTGTTCTCGTGAGAATATGATAATTAGTGGTATGTTTTGGAAATATGAGATTGCCAACGATGAGCATAGACGAAGCTGGGTTGAAGGAGATGGAGATGATGAATAAATGGCAAGAGAATACTGCTAAGATGATAGAAGAAGCGAATTCCTCGTGGCACAATGACAAGTGGAAGCCAAGGGCAGGTGGCGCTGATGACGACGATGACGACGACGCTGCACAAGACAGGGCAAGGGCCTTTGATGATTGGAAAGATGAAAACCCTCGAGGGGCGGGAAATTCAAAGCTCACACCTTGTGGCTAGGTAGGTATTCATTCCTCTGTTTTCGGCCAAAACTCAAGTGGTGCTGATGTGTCTATTTGAGGATAGACATGTGTAATAGCGAGCTTAACTTCATGTAAACCGTATAAAACAATGTTGTGGAGCGCAGCATTATCCCATGAACAATCTCTCTGCATACCTCTTCTCATCAACCCTTCCTATGATGTCTTGTGCTCCCAGTACGTCTTTGTGGCCACCCTTACAGCCTACAACATCAATAATCAGTCAATCACAACTGCCATAAAAAGTTTCAAAATTCATGATGGGATATAACTTAATTTAAGTATCATCTCACATTGCAGAAATTTTGCACAAAATAATAGTCTCACTTCTCTTCTATATATTCTCTAATGTTAATAGATTAACCATATCGAATCAGTCTATAACATTCTATTAGTGGTTTAGAAAAATAAATTAGTCAATGTTCATTACACAAAGTCAGACAAAACAAATGAATGGCAGAATTCTTCTATTCATGTTTCCTCCTTCGATCTCTCTAAATCAAGTTTCATAGTTTGGTAAAATGATCACAATGAAGACACTATGTTCTGGACAGTGTTAGGACGACAAATGTCTGGAAACACTTCGCCAGACCAGGCCGAGTCAGCAATCAGTGAGCTGACTGCATGTCCAGGGTTGAACTGATCCCACCACACATAGGTTGAAGGATCTTCACAAGCCATAGTCATGGACATGCACCCCCTCATCCTAGTATTCATGCCAGCTTCCCCGCAACATGCATTCTTCGCATTCTTAATTCCTACAAAATTAATGTAGCAAACTGCATGTTACAATCCATATATATATTGATGCATATAAAACAAAAAAAATAATGTGCACAGTAGGATTTGTAAACTACATAATAATTTATAGAGTAAAGATCAAATACAAAGTGTTTTTCGGTAAGAACTGTGAGAATCAAAGGGGCTAAAAAAATTTTATTTTATTTTTAGAATTTTTTTTTCCCATGTGCTTAAACATACTTTCTAAATGAATAATACAAAAAAAAATTAAAAATATTTTTTTAGTGTAATTACGTCATTAAAGTAAATACACTAGTTTACACTAGAGTAATTATGTAATTACTCTACACGTAATTACTCTACACCAATTTTTGTTTTTTTTTTTTTTTTTTTTTTTAGTTTTCGATATTATAAACATGTTTAACAATATGGGAAAAAAAATTTCGAAAAAAATAAATAAAAAAAAAAACCATCCTTTGATTCTCACAGTTCTTACCAAAAAACACTTTGTACAGGATCTTTCCCCATAATTTATAATATATATTCACACGCACATTATGACTTTCGATTATGAGTTATATGTATTAAGAATTGGCTTTAATTTATTCGATCCAAATTAGCAAGCCAACGAGCAGGCTGCTTACCTTGGCTCGGGTTCAGCTCATTTGAAATCGGGCTCAGCTCATTTACAAGAGTCGAGAGCCTTTGATACAAACCCTAATGGTATGAGCTCTTTCATAGATTAAAAATATATTTCCAGGATCATTTCATACCATAGGCGTTGGGGTTATTAATGATCTCCATCATAGGCCGATAAAAGTCGCAAAAGATCAACTGGGCATCTGATAATTTCATACTGAGCCGAACAATGCGTTGTTCTAGAAAAGCATTGTACTCCAAAACAAAGTTATTGATGTCATCTGCACAAACCATCTCATCTCCAATGCCGAATCCACCATGACCATCACTGACCGAACCGTTGGTCGCATGCACAAACCTTGGTGCACATCCTAAAGGAAGTATGCCCATAAAGACAAACTTCCTCACATTTGAATCATAAAGATACTCAACAGCATTAGTCATTTGATCCACCAATATTCGGGACAACTTTTCGGCATCTGATCCTGGACCCTTGACAGATTTGCTGCGGAAGAGGTTAATGTAGTCATCTTTACCGAAAGAAATGTAGAAGAGGGTGGAGGATTTTACAAATTCGTTCGCGGGTTCTTGGCCGAGTTCTAGTTGTAAAAGCTGAAAAATCTCAAAGGCTTGACGAAGCTGCTGGTTGAGAGACTGTAGGAGAGGGTTTGTTGGGTTGCTTAAGATGGTGGCTCCTGTTGATCCTAGGTTTACACCCTTTGCAAGCACCTCTGATGAACCATTTTGGCTATTGAATGGTATGGGATATGATAATCCCATCTTTTTTGCTACATCAAAAGCAAGAATATGAAATATTATAATGAAGATAAAGAAATGAGATTATAATTGTCAAAGATGTAACAAAAATAAGACATGTTATATATGTACGTGTTTTAACGGCTGTTTGAGTTTGCATCAAACGACTGGTTGAAGGTTAATGCATGTGTCATAACCCCTCCTATTTTTAAACAGCTGTTTGAAAAATTGTCAAACGACCGTTTGAAGGTTAGAGCTTGTGTCGTGGCTCCATACCTTAAACAGCCGTTTGAGTATTTCGTCAAACGGCTGTTTGAGTTTAGGAGTGGCGTGGGATTAGTAGGGTCCTAAATTTATATAAAACAAAGTAAATAAATGAGATGTAATTACCAAGAAGATGTGGAAGAATGGTGGAAGGACCCTCACAAGGATGTATGGAGAGGTTACGAAGGAGATAAGGGAAAAGGAGTGTGTTTTCACCACAATCAACCGTTGAATCCCCCATCACATACATGGCTTTTATGTTACTTACAGTTATGTTGCAATTCACCATTTTTATAAATATTGTGGTGACAATAGGAAGAAGAACATCGAAATTCATTTTGTTTATCATCATTCCAATTCTTTTGTTTATTACTATCAAGAGTGTCCCTTTATATTGTTTTGAAGTCAAATTAACAATTTGTGTTTAGTTTAAAAATCGATGAATTAATTTAACATTTGATTGTTTATTATGTATATAGTTTAACTTATAAATCAACAATTTCCCAACATATTTTTGGGTTAATTATGTTTAGCCCACTTAGGTGCATACCTAGACTCACTTTTCAGGCGCAACGCAGCTCTCTCGCTTTGCTTCAAAAGCCCTAAGCTCTCATGCGCCTTTTTTAGGCCAAGTTCCATTGGAATTATGGCCAACAGTTGTCTAAACAAGTCTGAAACAATTATACCAACCCTAAACAAGTCTATAATCAAACTAAAACAACCTGAACTAGCCCTAAAGAATCCTAAAACATGTTTAAAACTTCTAAAAGTATTTTTATACCGTGTGTTTCGCTTAAAAAAACTCTTGCTTTTTAAGCGTCTTGAGTTCGCCTTTAACAACTATGGTTTTAAGTAATATTAACCATATTGTTGTTGTTATTATTAATATTATAATACCAACCAGGGTTACCTAAAAAAGTTAATTGTTGGTCATCAGATTTTCAACAATTTGGAATTTGAAGACATGTAGATTTGCATGTATAAAGCAACATAATTAGGTGCATCATGAATGTCATGTTCAACTTTACTAGACTATTTACGGATCAACAAAACTTAAACAAACTTTAAATTTGATTTTACAGATTATGTTTGATAATCAGAGTGAGTTAAACAAATAAGGTATTTTACAATAAGAAAATATTATGTGAAGCATTCATTAAGTGTGTATTAGAATAATTTCAGCTTTGAACCAAAATTAAGTGACTGTTTGGTTGATTAAGTGCTGAATCATTAAGATGGTATGAATGGTTAAGAGGGTTTAAGAGCTTAATCATTCAGCATCCCTTATTAATTTAATGGTTCAGCACTTAATCATTTCATTTAGATGCTGAAACAAACAGTCTGAATGCTAAATAATTCAGACCTAAATGGTTAAGAGGTTGATTAAGAGGCTACCAAACAGCCCCTAAATGCGGTAATCTTTACATTGCCAAAAGACATGGAACTAAAATCATCAAAATTTGGCAATCATTTGATCGGCAATTATTTTTTTATTATTTTTTTATATCAATAACCAGAGGTGCACAAAAAAACCGAAACCGGAAAAAAAAACCCGGAACCGAGTATTAAGAAAACCGGAACCAGCCCTACCCGGAACCGGAACCGACCCTACCCGTCGGGTACGCATAGGGTATAGATTTCTGTGTGAAAAACCGGACCCGGTTTGTACCCGGTTTTTTAATACCCAGTTCATGACCCAAAAAATATATGTCAAACGACGGGACTGTTTGGCATTTTGATGTTGAGGCGGTCCGGGAAGGAATTGGTCACTTCGTGATTCAAGAAGGGTTGCCATTTGACCACTTCGACAACCCAAGATTGACTTGTCTCATCCAAAGAATTCTATAACCGCGTTATAATCATCTAAGTCGCACTACCCTTCGACGTGATTGTATAAAAAGAATTCAATATCCAGCATAGCCGGGTTTTTTCAATACCCAGTGTACCCGTTTTTTTCAATACCCGGTATACTCGAAACCAGTTCCATATCCGAAACCGGGTATTGAAAGAACCGAAACCGGGTATTGAAAAACCGGAACCGAAATACCGGGTATAGTTTTTTATGCTAGAAACCGGAACCAGAACTGGAACCGGTTCTTCCAATACCCGGTCGAAGTAATACCCAATGCTACCCGGAACCGGTTCTATACCCGGAACCGGGTATTGAAAAAACCCGATTTGTGCACTCTATCAATAACACTTTTCTAGTGGATGTGGGCTTTAGAATTAATTGGGCTTCATTTCGTGACAAATCGGGTTGGGCCAAGAACTTCAACGGGATTGAACAAGGAGAGGCTCGGGCCCGAACCAGTTTTGGTAAGTTCGAAACACAAACCTATGGACCCAGTATGGTTCGGTTCACTTTCGGTTTGTATACCAGTTCGTGTACGTGCACACATTTTAAAATTGTTTCATTTACAAAACTAATAATTTTAAAAATTATAACATCAAGTAATCCAATTTTATTTAGTGTTTATTCTTCGCTAGAACGATAGTTTATGTTAATCGAACATTATAGGCGAGTTCTACTTTGGATATGAGATCATTTATTCCCTTATTCACCTCTTCCTCATGTATTCCTTCTTCAATTTCTAGTTCATCATCGAGACTTCGATGTGTTGTATCGTTACAAAATTTTATATATCTCATATATCTTTTCTGCTTTGTATAAAAACATCATGTAACATATTTCTAAGGGGGACGGGGCATTACCAGATTTGGTCATGGGTATTCCACTACCAGCACGGCAACCGCCGCCGGTAGCGCTGATAGGGGTCCCGTGGATCTTTTGCTAGTTTTATCTAACGGGATCTTTCACGGGAGAGAGGGGAGAGAGTGAGTGTCAGACCCATTTATTATTAAGAGAGAGAGAGAGAGAGAGAGAGAGAGAGAGAGAGAGAGAGAGAGAGAGAGAGAGAGAGAGAGAGGGTGGGAAAAGGTAATATATTATTGTTATTATTATGTGTGAAAATAATTAATTGTTGGTAAAAAAATCAGGTGTTGCATCCAAAAAACTGTTTCAGTAAAGTAAATCAGTGAAGTAATGTGGCAATACAGGATTGACAGAAATCAGTGAAGTAAATTTTTTTTTCAGTAAAGCGCCCCTCCCCTAAAAGCACACCAACAAAGAGACTGCCCTACACAATCAAATTAATAGAGTGTACAACACTTCAAAAATGAATATATATATATATATATATATATATATATATATATATATATATATATATATATATATATATATATATATATCGTCACAAATTGGATTGTCTTATTTTAAAATTTTTTAACCATGCTTGTATTGTTTGGGCGTTATTGAAGACGGTGAAAAAAATTGTTATATAAACTATAAGTTTTATTACGTAATAGTTTAAACGCAATCGTATGTTTTTATCATTTTTGCTATGTATTGGGATATACCCAATGAGCGTTGACACTTATATGTACCATTCCGGTAAACCATGTGGAGGCGTCCAAATATCGATAGTTAAGTTCAAACCGGTTTTTAAATTTTCAAAGAATAAAATTAATTTTGTTTTGTTTGTTTCACAATTTCATACAATAGCATCTTAACTCTTAAAGTAGCATGACTCACGTGATTTGTCACACCCTCAAATTTTCACATGCGGGGTTTTACCGCGAGGCGCGTGACACACCAGGATTCAAGTCAACGGTCACAATAAACGACAACTAAATGTAAGAAAATACGCAAAAACATTCCATGCAGTAACCAAAACATTATGCTTTGAGCCGTAAACCAGCAGCGGAAGCATTTCTTGTTTACAACCAAAAGACATATTACAGTTTACAAAACATTAATATGCTACAAGACTCTAGACGTTGTGTGAGACTCCGTGCGCCTAGTCCATTTACTGCTACCTTAGCAACCTGAGAAAACATGCCAAAAAAAAACGTCAACATGTAATGCTGGTGAGTTCACAGGTTTTTCTTTTTCAATAAGCGTTTCATTAATCCTTTAAAAACTGTTACCGTTACGGTTACTGTTATTATTACTGTTCATACTATGCTTGTATGTACGCTAGCTAGGCGTCAAGTGTGATACTCATACGGGCGAAACCATTGCTGACTGTATGATACCCTTGTTACAGACTACCTCATCTTCGGTAAGCCTAGTATGATTGAGACAATATGCACCCGCCCGGCCTCCAACCGTCGAGTGTGGTTTGTCAGGCCCAATAGCGCTATCCACATTTCCCCGCTACATCCTGTATTAGTGGTTTCTAAGGGACTTAGATGAACCGTATAGTAATAAAGTGTGAGCCATAGTATAGCATGAAAACGTGTGTTTATAATGTATAACATGTAAATGTGTGATCAAAACGTATAAGCATGTTTCTCCCCCAAAAACAAAACTAGTAAAGTGTGGGGCCGTGAACTCACCTTAGATTGCGTTACTTGAAAACAGTTAAATCAGTATGCTATGATAGCCCCAAATAGCGGCGACCTATCATAAGATGTATATAAGTACCTGTAACACCCCAACCGATGGCGGAATCATCGAGGTGCCACGTAGTGACGATTGTTCAAAAGCTCATGGTACTAAAATGTAAATATTATTGAATAATCCAAAATTTGTCTTACATGGAAATGGAAATTACATTGTCTAAATGAATTGTAAATATTGAAATAACTGAATTGAAATAAAGCACTAAATGTCTCTTGCTAAAGCACTAGATCAAACTGCACCTGAAACATGTACAAAAATAGGTTTGGTCAACATATGAAATGTTGGTGAGCATTCCTAGATTTGATATATATAGTAGGTTAAAAAGTTATACAATTCAAGTGCAAGCTACAATGCAATTATGTAAACTATGTATCATACAAATGAGCGAAATCAACCCTGTGACTGTATAATGTACTGTATGAACTGTAGTGTACTTATCCAACAAATGGATAAAAAGCTTAACACTGGCCACGGATTCTCCGATGAAAAAGGGGGAGAATCAATCTAGGCGGGTTGTCAATCCAAATAGCGCTATCCAATGTTAAGGTCGGCTTGTACCATGTTAATGATTTCACTAAGTACAAATGTAATCCACATGTATTGTCTAAGCATAAAGCACGTTGTAAGCAATGCACATAGTACTAGAATTGTATTGTAAAAAATGTAAACTTGTATTTGAAATTGTAATAGTGTACATGTAACACCCCAAAAATGTATAAAAGCAAAAAGGGGATAGGAATACTCACAGTTCACGTAATAGCTTGTAATTGAACTGGACAACGAAATATGAATTGAGGTTACTCCCAAATGATTAACCTAAAGTAATTGATAATGTGTAAGTGAAATAACTCTAGGATACATGTATTTCTAGGGCTTCGAATTGGGGATAAATGCTTATTTGATTAATTAATGAATTGTTTATTAATTATATGAAATTTAATAAATAAATAAATAAAAGTCTCTTTGTAAAATCCTAAGTTGAATATAATCATAACATAAGGTTTTGAGTATGAAAATAATTTTTATAAAATTATTTTCTTGAAACTAGAATAATTAATCTAATTATTTCAAATTGTCAAAATATGACTTTAATATTTAAAAATATTAAAATCAAAGAATTTCTGAATTAAAAAATTGTATTTCAGTTCCAAATGAATAGAAATAATTTATGTAAAATTTTGGTGCAAAAATATTGTAAAATGAATTTATTATGAATTATTTATGATTAAAACTAACAAAAATTGATTAAAAATATAAAATAAACGGTTTTTCTGAAATAAAAATATTTTCTGGAATGTTTAAGAATATACAAGTTTAGGATAATTTTTGTGAGATTTAATAAAATCGTTTAGATATTTTTATAGAATTTAATAAATATAAATGAATAAACTTGTGTTATTAATAATATATATTAAATAAATCATTTTTGAAAAACTAAAAACTGGGTGATGAACTTTATCACTTGAAGATCATATAATAAATTTTGTAGAATTTATAAAATAGTTTTAGTATTTTAAAACGATTTTTTAAAAAAAAAAATGGAGATAATATAAGTATAAGGAATAATAAAAAAAAATGTTTGTTTAAGGTGGGATTCGAACCCTGGCCCATGGCCGGTTCAACCCTTTCTTCCCACGCGTGTATACCAGCTGGTCTGGTAACGTGTTTGATGTTTGTTTCAGTTTCAAAATTTATTTATATTTAACCTGCAAATAATAATGATCCCCAAATCAACTCTTATAAACCCTAATCCTCCAATTGAATCAAACGACCCCAATTCGTTACAGTTAATAAACGATGATAAGGGGCTTTTGATATACACTCATAGTCGTCCCTATAGTAGTTAAGAATTGAAGAAAAATCTTACCTTATGATGGATTATTCAAGCAACAAGACTTGGACATAAACGCATCAAAATCGAGCAAGTGTGTGCTTGTAAGTGAAAGATGGCATAGGGGTTATGTAAATCGGCCCTTATTGTGTCTGTGTGTGAATTTAATCGAGCTAACAATGCGTATTTATAAGGTTTCAATTCTCTTGACCAAGGTCTAGTCAACCGCGTGTGATTAATCCCAATCAAGACTGTGTTAGCGTGTAATGATGAGCGGGAATCATTGCTGGTCCATGGTCGTTCTTTAATTTTGTCAAAGCTTCCAAAATT
Source organism: Ambrosia trifida (assembly GCA_028751855.1). Classification (NCBI taxonomy): domain Eukaryota; kingdom Viridiplantae; phylum Streptophyta; class Magnoliopsida; order Asterales; family Asteraceae; genus Ambrosia; species Ambrosia trifida. Next base: position 23,555,759 of record CM054127.1, read on the forward strand.
AAGCTTGATGGTGCGTAATTTCCGGGTCAACTCTTTCCTTTTATTCTTCTTGTTCATCGCGTACAGTAGCAGAGGCAAGGGAAGGAGATGGCTAGCTTAGATGGGTTTAAATATAATTGGGGTTGAGTTTATTACAGAAATGTGGTGTAGCTCAGGTGGTTAACGCGTGTACGTGTGTGGGGAGTGGCTCAGGTTCGAGACCCGGCACAAACACCCTTTTTTTGTTTCTTTTTAAAACAGAGAAGGGAGGGGGTGAGGGGCTTTGGGCCGAGTTCTGGTGGGCCGGGATTAGTGTTGGGCCACGCCAGGTGGGCTTAGGAGAAGGTTGGGCTGATAAAAAAAAAAAGAAAGGATGGGTTTGATTTAGGTTAATGTATATATATATAAAAAAAGAAATGTAAATCTGAATTTTTTTTTATCATCATTATTATTATTATTATTATTATTATTATTATTATTATTATTATTATTATATAAAAGAAAAAGTGACGGATGTCACAGTACCCGGACTAATAACCCGCGGGTTCACTAGTCCCCGAATGTCCAGACCATAAGCATATACGTTTGAAAACACCTTTGACTGTTAAACCGACCGTACCAGACAAGACCCGACATCCCATTGGTGACCCGTCATCCCACGTGTTAGCCAAATACAAAATACCATGCAACATATGTAGTTAAACGCTTAGCACGCGCGAGAGTTCACCTAGTCTAACATAACGTTCAATTAACGCATAAACGAGTCCAAACACATGTTACTAAGTCATTGGACATGTCACGGGGTTCCTATCATGTTCCTAGGTGTCAAATTATGCTTTGGGATGTCAAAATACGCTTACAACAGCAGCACACGCGATTAGGCTATCATACATGCATTTAGGAAAGTCAACTGGTGATTAGGATGGTCAAACTAGCAATTGGGAGTGTAATCACATGCAGTACAGGCGATTAGGTGCCCAATCGCCTCTAATGTCAGGCGATTGGCCCAATCGCATGTCCCATCAGGCGATTGGAGCTCCCCAATCGCCCCCTGCAGCCCGGTTCCGCTTTTTCGCGCGTTTAACCCTCCAAATCAGATCCGAAACGTGTAAAAACACCCAACATCAAACCTAAACTATTAACCAACCCATTTCAAGCAAAAACTCCCAATTTATCTCTGCTCTAACACCCTCGGTGCGATTATTTCCAAAAATGGTAAAGTACTAGGTTTCATTAACTATGCAAATCTTTCCTTAAATGGCAATAATCAGACTTCACAATCTACAACCTTGTAAATCTTTATCCCTATGTTATAACATACTTCTAATGTGAATCCTAATAACAAACAATCATTGAATCATATCATAACATCCTAATTCTTCAAGAATCATCAAAATGGGTCAAAATGCATACTTTCATCAAAACATCATAACAATAGCTCAAATCCTTAGATAATCATCCTAATAACTCCTACACATCAGAAGTACATCAATTACATGGAAACATTCATGTTCTAATCACCAAAAATCATCATATGCATGAATACTTCACATATAGCAAGTATAATGGTTTAGACTTATTTTAGAAACTCATTTCAAAGGTTTTTAAAGACACAAACTTAGTAAAACATGGTCTGGACCTTTGGGAACCAAAACAATAACATTACAAAGGTTTGGGATGAAGAACACACCTTGGATTTTATCAAAGAAATGTGTGTAAGCTTGGAAATGGTGAGTTTTGAAACTAAACAAGTTCCAGAGGTGTTTGAGGTGTGTGGGAGGCTTAGGATCAGTTAGGGTTGCACAAATGGTGTTTAGTGAGTCAAGGGTTGTATTTATAGGTGTTTCTAGTCGTCAAGAGCAGATCAGGCGATTACAAGGCTGCAACAGGCGATTGGGCTCCCAATCGCCTATACTGACTAGCGATTGGGGCCCAATCACCCCCAATAACTGGCGAGTAGGCTAATCGCATGTTCCCAGTCGCCTGGTCCCCTCCTAATCGCCCTCAGCATCCAACTTTGGGTTTTTGGCGCGTTAAACATTATTTTAACATATATAAGCACGTATTCACATACCGACAAGCCACATAATGATTACAAACATATAAGGCATGATAACTAACACGTTTACACTCGTTCACCAATTCCCGGGACTCGAGACTCGCGTGTGTGCATTAAACCCGGTGATTCCACGAATCACCAATCCTTGTACACGCGGTTATGGACCGACTCCCAATGATCCCGTGGATCATCGTAATGACTCCCGATGGTTCCCCGAACCATCGTAACGACTCAACTGACCCTGTTAAGTATGTAACATGCATGACTCGCTAAGGTAGACTTACTAGATTAACGAAAGTTATTAACCGGAGTTTGCCAGGTGTCACGTGATTGTAATTAGATTTAAATGTATCTTTTTTTTTGTCGTTCTGCATGATGTGATGATTGCAAGGTTTTTATAGCTTGCAGTATGTTACACCATTGCATTACACATGTTATTTGTGTGCTTTTCTTATTTTTGTTCTCTGTAGTCGGAATCAGTAAAAAAACACATATAAAATCTGGTTGGTAGATGTCATACGTATATAAGCAACAAAAGAAAAGAGGTAACCATAGACTAAGCTGGCATCTCTACTGTACGAGATTTCACTGGAGAAGAAAACACTCGGGAGAGAGAAACTAAAGCGCCAAAAGTACAAATGTGTATCAAACACTATAAAGCATCGCCTCATTTATTGATATCATAAGTGGTTGTGGGTATAAGAGAATGATCAACCACATTTTATTCGTAATTCATACATGATATATATACAATGAGTAAGATACACAATCTAGCAAACCATTAATAGTAATAAAACTCTTTGACTATGACCAGGACTTGAACTTTGACTTGGAAATACATAATTACATATTCAAAATATACAATTAATAACAATGAGAATTTGGTGCATCTCTAATATGCCCCCGCAAGATGGACGGCCTTGGAATAAATCCAATCTTGTATAGAAGTAGATGATGTCGTTGGTTGAGCAAGGGAAGAAGTTGATGAAGTAAAAGATGTAAAGAAAGATGAAATTGATTAAGCAGATGAATCAAGAGAAAAACATTTTGTGTTTTTTTTTAATATTGCAGGTAAAGAACATGAATAAAAGAGAATTTGGTGCATCTCTTATATGGATGAAATAGAGATGGCTAAAACCAACAAAAGAGAAATAGAGAAGAATGATTAGAGGGTAAACGGAATAAGTGATAGAAGATTAGAGGTACCGTTTGTCCGGAACATAAAGGTTGTGGCACAGAAAAGGATTTTAGATTTTTAGGTTTTGCAAAACCAGGCAGAAGGAGAATGAGTTATGTTTGAACTTTGAAGGAGTAACAAAGTGTAATAGTGAGGTAGGTTGATACTGTTGAGGGGATGAGATTAGAGTTTTGAAGATGCTGGTAGATGTGAGTTTTGAAGATGTTGGAGAGATGATAAAAAAGAAATAGTAGGGGATATTTTAAAGAATTTTGGAGTGGTGGTGATCACGGAATAGTTGAAGAAAATGAGCTTTAGGTAGACATGGTAAGGATCGCAGTAGCCTGAAAAGAAATTTAAGGGTGATGGGCAACGGTTCCCATGTTGATAGGATCAAGAGTTTTCTCATTGGAGATAATGCTCTGATACCATATAAGAGAATGATCAACCACATTTTATTCATAATTCATACATGATATATATACAATGAGGAAGAGACACAATTTAGCATAGGGCTGTAAACAAACCAAACGTTCGGTGAACAGTTCGTAAACTGTTCGGCGGGAAGTTCGTTTGTGTCCATTTGTTTAATAAATGAACGAACACGAACAAAAAATTCCGTTTGATTAACTAAACAAACAAACACGAACAGATGTCTCGTTCGTTAGATTGCGTTCGTGAACGTTCGGCAATGTGTTTGTTTACGTTCGTTTATTTATATTCATTTGTGTATGTTTGTTTATGTTCGATCACTAGTTAAAACTTAGGATAATTATAAACTTTTGAATTAGGAATATCATGTATTCATGCATGTGCCTAAGTAATTTTAGATAATTATGTCTAAGTTAGTACAATTTGACTTATCGACATTGTTTAGTAGATGTACTTTGTCTAACGGTTAATATTAACAATGTTTATATTAATTTTTTTTTTGTTTGTTTGTGTTCAAGACCTGTGTTCACGAACAGTTTGCAAACAACTGAATTTCTTAACAAACAAACACAAACATAGAATTATGTTCGTTAGTGTGTTCGTGAACGGTTCGTTTGTCCAAGAAACCTTAACAATTCGTGTTCGTTTGGTTCGTTTACAGCCCTAATCTAGCATATCATTAATAGTAATAAACTCTTTGACTAGACTTTGACTATGACCAGGACTTGGACTTTGACTTGAAAATACATAATTACATATTCAAAATATAAAATTAATAACAATGAGAATTTGATGCATCTCTAATAGTGGGACCATAAATGGCAATAACTCAAACACTAAGGATTTACACGAAAGAAACGACCAAAGGGACCAAAACTTACAAAGCCACAAAACACCAAGGGTTTACACTAAACAAAAAAGTTACAAGGATAAATTAACCAGCCATTGCTCAAACTTGAAGGGCCAATGCCGAAAGAAATTAAGTCCATCAACTCTGATTTTTAGTATATATAGGGTAACAGTTCTTTACACTTTTTATTTCATCTTCTACCAATCTCAAGTGAGTAAACGAAATCGAATTACAGTTTATTTAGACCAACTAATGGCTATAAGAAAAAGGAAAGCCACGTGAATTCTTGGACAGTTATGCATGTATAGTTATTGGGAATGAAATTATAAAAAACTGACATTTTATTTGGGTTCATGTTATTAAACATTAAAAATTATATGGGTCTCTATCTTTCTTTTAATTGTTTTATAAAATCGAATAGTTATACTTATAATGAGTATAATATTGTTCATATTTAATAAGAAAACGTTTTTTAAAGTCTTTTTTTCTGATCAACTCAATTTTTGAATTTTTTTGAAGTCTTTATAAACCGGTTTGTCAATGTCATTTTACACAGTGCGTCTAACATTATATAACGGTGTGTCGATATCATATAACTGTGTGCCAGGCAGCCTAGTGTGTGCATCATGCACCATCTTTTATATATTGGTATGTCGCAATTCACATTAAGCCTGGTGTGCATCATGTACCATCTTTTATATAATGGTATGTCGCAATTCGCATTAAGCCTAGTGTGCATCAGGTACCATCTTTTATATATTGCTATGTCGCAATTCACACTTCTCTATGTATGACGCCTCATGGTTGTTTAACACATATCTTACGAATTTGTTCTTTTTATAAATCTTAATGTTATAATAGAATTCTGTGTATATGTATGTATGTGGGTGTGTGTTTGTAAATTTGGCATGATCGATCACTTCAATAATGCATTGAAACTTAAAAGACAAACACCTTGGCTTCCAAGCCTAATTAAATTAATGTCAACAATTGTGCAGTTAACTAATGCAATACGTAGCTTCTAAATTCAGATGATATTTATTTTTTCTGCCGTGAAGTATAAGGTTTGGGATTGACCGATTGTGTCCTACTAGTAAGAGGTTTGTTTCGCAACTAAAAGGTTGTGGGTTCTAGCATACCATTGCCCAACTAAAAATTTGTGGGTTTTTATTCAAAAATAAAAATATAAATTCTAGGTGTTGGTGTATATGGAAAAAAATAAAGCGTCAATAAGAATATATTTTTTTGTCAATTCAATCCAATGTATAAAACTCAGAAACAATAAGTATCACGGTGATTACGACTAATCTCCGAGTGGTTTATACCTATGTTACGTCAGGATCCACCTGCGCGCGAACAACACAACAAGCCATGGCGCAAGGATCCACCTGCGCGCGAACAACACAACAAGCAGCTTAGCGCACTAAGGCAGCTGATAAGCAGCAAGCTACATCTGATAAGCGCGTACGGCCACGCGCGGAATCTTCCCTTAACACCTTTAGTACGAGGTACAGAAGATAACAAAAGGAAGATTCACAAGGATCTGTGTCAGAGTACACGCGGACAAGAGAAGGACATGTGGCAGATAGTACAACTACCGAACGGCTCTACTGTACCCGTGCTGCCCACCATGCCCAACAGACATACCTTGCCAACTGTCAGACGTCACATCAGACGCCGATGGCAGCCCTAGCCATTGCAGCAAGGACAACATCACTGGTCACCACCCAGAACTTGCCACATGTCCAGCTATAACAACGACCACACTGTAGCATGATGTCATCAACAGTATTTGGCCATTTCCCGCCATTTTCAGGAACAGCATGGACTTGGTCCTTGACTGGGCCTAAGCTGACGACAGGTCTCATGGGCCTCTTCCTTCGGCCCACAACTATGCCTATAAATAGGGATATACTTCTTCTTGTAAAGTCATTCAGAAATCAACCATCGTAACCCATACCACTCGTAATATCTCTCTCATAATAATATTCCGGCAGTTACAGTGGACGTAGGTCATTTCCGACCGAACCACTTATATCTCGTGTTTACACACACCTTGCACACATTCTCCACACTCACTAAATCACCTTACGGGTTAACCAACGAGGTTTGGGTAAAGGATTAATCCTGACGTAACATAGGTATAAACCACTCGGGGATTAGTCTTAATCACCGTGATACTTATTGTTTCTTCACTCATATAGCACCACTAATTCAGTGCAATAAATGTTGGGAATCATGGTATCGAATACACAACGGAAGCGGTTTATATATTTAACGAAAACGTAATATATATAATAGCCGATTTGTATATATAAATTGTTAATTAATTTTATTAATCCAATTAACAAAATATTCCAAATCAGGATCTCGGTTAAACGCGTATAAACAAATAAATAAGAAACAACCATAGAGGGTTTAGTAATCAACCTTTGACGAACCTTTGACGACTACACCGGAATTGTAACACGCGGGTTACAACGAATCCTCGCTAGTAGGAAGTTCATCACCAAGTACGAGCCAACCGGGAGCAACCGTATGCAAGATGAAGGCGACGGTGGAGTGGTGGTTTGGCCGGAATAAGGCAACAAGGGCGGCGGACCTTTTCCTTTTGGTGGCGGCCAATAACTTCGAGAGGAAGGGAGTTGTTTTGTTGAAAAGGATGCATCTAGGGTTTACACCTTAACCCTCCTTTTATAAAACAATAACTTACACTAAGCCCCCTTGTTAAATATCATAATATTCCTTAATATTAATCTAATTAATATAAAGTCCCTCAAGTCTAAAATATTATTATTTCATAAATAATAATCCACCGACACATGAACTTATCTGATTCGTGTACCAAAGTGTAACTCTTCGGATCGTACCGGGTCGGGTTACGTTGACCTCAACTTTTAATTACATCGGACATACTATATATCCAACAATCTCCCACTTGGACGATTTTAATTAAATGAGTCAACGTGCGCAAAGTTGGACGCCTAGCTGCATCGCATTGCACCCGAACCAGTATGACACTTTACAGTCGTCAACTAGTTCTTTGAGTTCAAGTAACACTTTACTTAACCAAATACTATAGCCTTGATAATTCTATCAATAAGTCCCTTCTGTATAGACATCCGTTGATCATAAGACATGGATCATTCATTCTTATATAGTGATCAACTATTCTCTATTCTCGTCTCTAATTCAAAGTGGTCTAACGAACTACCTTAGTCCGAGCGTGGCCACGCGTTTATACCAGTTTGAGTTTACGAGGGCGCCAGAATGTCTAGACTTCTAATCCTATAGAAGTAGATAATTCCATCAGCGTCATACAACTCCCACTTAATCTTGGATTTCTCCCAACGCTACCCTTATTGCTACCCATGTTTCAAGATAGTGTTAGATAACATCAAAGATATTCCTTGATCAATGTAGTTTAATATGTGCCTTAGGAAAAAGGACAGATTGAACGTATCAATATCAAAACATCTCATGACATAGATCCATGGAGATCGTTTTGAAGCGAGTTACATCCAATATCATTCCCTAATGATATCTGTGAATTATGATCCTCAAACCCTTGAGTTATTCATCTCATGAATACAACCATCTCAATTCACAATAGTCTTACATTCAAATTCATTCCCATGTAATTTGATCGACTACCGATATTTTAGAATACTCTTATTCAAGGATTTAAACACACAAATAATGAACACAATTACAAAATATTTAAATTTGCATTTAACCCATTAAATCAAATAAATATTCCATGTAACTGTTGTAGTTCAAAATAAAACACCAATACTAACTACTGATCATGCTCATCATGTTTAGCTTGAGGTAAAGGCTTAGTAAAGGGGTCAGCCAGATTTAGATCTGTATGAACTTTGTTTATCACGATGTCTCCACGCTCTACTATCTCTCTAATATAGTGGAATTTCCTGAGTATATGCCTTGTGGTCTGGTGTGACCTTGGTTCCTTTTCAAGAGCAATGGCACTAGTGTTGTCACACAGTATCTCGATTGGTTTCTTTATGCTAGGCACAACATCGAGATCAGTAATGAACTTCTTCATCCAGGCAGCCTCCTTTGCAGCATCTGATGCAGCATTGTATTCTGATTCACAGGTCGATTGAGCAACCACACTTTGCTTAGAGCTCTTCCAAGTAATAGCCCCACCATTCAGAATGAAAACATATCCCGTTTGTGATCTTGAGTCATCACAATCAGTCTGGAAGCTTGCATCAGTATAACACTTAACTGACAACTCCTCATCCAGTCCTCCATATATTAAGAACATGTTCTTAGTCCTTCTCAAGTACTTAAGAATGTTCTTCACTGCAGCCTAGTGACTCTCTCTCCTGGATTCTGTTGATATCTACTCGTCATGCTAAGAGCATACGAGACATCAGGTCTAGTACATAACATAGCATACATGATGGAACCAATCGTAGAAGCATATGGAACACCTTCCATTTTCTTCTTTTCCTCTTCAGTGTTTGCACACTACTTGTTACTAAGAATGGTTCCATGTGCCATGGGCAAGAGCCCCCTTTTTGAGTCTTGCATTGAGAAGCGTCGTAAGACCTTATCAATATATGTACTTTGACTCAAACCCAATAAACGCTTTGATCTATCTCTATAAATCTTTATTCCCAGAATATAAGCGGCTTCACCAAGATCTTTCATTGCGAAACATTTACCCAACCAGTTCTTAACATCTTTAAGCATAGGGATATTGTTTCCAATGATTAGTATGTCATCTACATACAGTATAAGAAAAGTGATATAGCTCCCACTAGATTTTTTGTAAACACACGGTTCATCTTCGTTCTTGATAAAACCAAACTCTTTGATTTTCTGATCAAAACGGAGATTCCAGCTGCGAGATGCTTGCTTTAATCCATAGATGGATTTATTCAGCTTGCACACCTTATTAGGATTCTTTGGATCGACAAAACCTTCAGGTTGAACCATATAGACATCTTCCAGTAAGTGTCCATTAAGGAACGCGGTTTTGACATCCATTTGCCATATCTCATAGTCATAATATGCAGCAATGGCAAGTAGAATTCTAATAGACTTAAGCATGGCTACTGGCGAGAAAGTTTCCTCATAATCAATTCCTTGAGTCTGAGTAAAACCTTTCGCTACAAGCCTTGCTTTGTAGGTTTGCACATTCCCATCCATGTCAGTCTTCTTCTTGAAGATCCATTTGTTTCCTACAGTCTGACATTCGGCAGGAAGATCAACCAAATCCCAGACTTGGTTATCATACATGGATTGTATCTCTGCATTCATAGCTTCTTGCTATTTCTTAGATTCCGAATCCAAGATTGCAGCTTTGTAAGTAGCAGGCTCAGCTTCATCAATCATGAAGATATCGTCATACCTTACACGTGCACGACGATCCCTAATACTTCTTCGAACACTTGGTGTTTCTGTTGTTTCTTGAGTCCTCTCAGGCTCAACATCAACAACTGGTTCAGTCACTTGTAATTCTCGAATTTCTTCAAGATCCACATGGTTACCTCCAATCCCTCGCGCCAGAAGCTCTTCCTCTAGGAAAGTGCCTCTGCGTTTAGTGAAAATCCTATTTTCAGTGGGGTGGTAGAATAGGTAACCGATCTTCTTACCGTATCCAACGAAAACCACTTTTTCGCCTCTGGGATCTAGTTTATCCGAAGATTCTAGAGTGGCATAAGCATTACATCCCCAGACTTTAAGGTAGGATACATGAGGTTTCTTTCCATGCCATATCTCATAAGGCGTTTTATCAACCTTTTTCGTTGGAGCTATATTCACAAGTCTTGCGGCAGTTTCCAAAGCATAACTCCAAAAGGATTTTGGAAGGTTTGTTCGGCACATCATTGATCGAATCATATCCAATTGAGTTCGATTTCTCCGCTCAGACACACCATGATGTTGCGGTGTTCCAGGTGGAGTGAGTTGTGAAACTATTCCACAATCCTTTAGATGGTTGATGAATTCCTGACTAAGATATTCACCGCCTCGATCTGATCGAAGCATTTTAATAGTTCTATTTAGCTGATTTTCTACTTCGTTTTGGTACTCCTTGAACTTTTCAAGAGTTTCATGTTTATGTTTCATAAGATAAACATAACCATATCTACTGAAATCATTAGTAAATGTAACAAACTATCTTTCTCCATGTCTTGACATTGTTCTGAATGGACCACATACATCTGTATGTACAAGTCCTAATAGATCATTAGCTCTTTCTTCAACATTTGAAAAAGGTGCTTTTGTTAACTTTTTTACTTAAGCATGATTCGCATTTTCCAAACGACTCTGAACCCTTGGAATCTAGGATTCCTGCGATTTTGAGTTGTTTAACACGATTCTCACTTATGTGACCAAGTCTACAATGCCACATATACGTATCATTAAAGTCCAACTTATTACGTTTATGGGAGATATTGCATAATATGTTATCGTTTTAGATCTCTATCTCATAGATTCCATTGTTGGGTTTTGCATCAAAGTAAAATACATCGTTAAAATGAGCAGAAATAAATTCACCATTAAAGCGATAATCAAAACCTTGTCTATGCATAGCATGAAATGAAACAATATTTCTAGTCACACTAGGAATGTAATAAACATTGTTCAAAACAAGTTCTAAACCAGAAGGAAGTAGAAGAACATATTCTCCTATCGCCTTCACTACAACTCTTTGTCCATTGCCAACATGGACCTCCAAGTCGCCTTGTTTCAGCTTTCTAATCTTTCTTAGTCCTTGCAAAACATTACAAATGTGGAAACCACATCCTGTGTCAAACACCCATGTTTTGCTAGGAAAAGCAAAGATATCAATAACATATATACTTGAGGACTCTCCTCCTGAAGCCTTAGCTTGCTTCAGCTCAGCTAAATACTTAGCACAGTTCCTCTTCCAGTGCCCAGTTTCATCACAATGAAAACACTTGGCAACTTTCCGAGGTTTCTTATTGGCAACAGATTTGCCTTTGCCCTGATTGCCCATTTTCTTGGTGTTAGGTTTCTTAACTTGACCCTCCTTGATCACTAGTACTGGTGCAGTCTTGCTAGGTATGTTCACCTTATCAGTTTTGAGCATCTGATGCAGTTCTGCAAGTGTCTTTTTCATCCCGTTCATATTGTAGTTCATAATGAAATGGTTATATGACTTGGGCAATGAGTTTCGGATAATATCCCCAGCTAACTCATCGCTCAAGGGGGATTCCAGACGAGCCAAGTGATCAACATATGCCTTCATGTTTAGCACACGAGTGCTAACTGGCGTTTCCAGAACATACAACTTGTTCTCCACCTTGAGAACAATTTTCAAGTTTTGGTGCCAGTCCATGAAGTTGGAGTGGTTAAGTTTGTCCTTCTCTAAGATGGACTTGAGAGAGAATTGGGAGGCGGAATTGTTTTCAGTTGACATCTACAAAGTTCAAATTCTAATTTATTAGTATTTTATGTTTTAAATATCCTAATTTAACTTATGACCCAAAAGCAAAATTAATTAGGATGAGACCCCGATTCATCAATACACAGTGAACTGGCTTAGCACTGTCCACTGGTACGATTAGGTAGGTAAACAACGATTGTTAATTGTGTCCGCTACATAACTCTCCATTTGGAGTTATCGCTAAGAGCGATGTATGTTTAACCCCAACTATGCCCACTTGTCAAACAAGCGATGTTTGGTCCTTTGCTTGTTAACTGTAACACCGGCCTATGTTACACAGGAAACGCGATGATTACTTTCACTCATGATCAACGCCCAGATGAAGGGTCAGCACTAACATTTGGGTTCGATTTAGAACGAAGTGTTAACTTATTAAGGGTGGCATAAAACATCAATTTAAAATTGGGATTTAATTTTAATATTTACCATAAATATATTGAATGACTCGTTAGCATGATGTGAGTCACACAATAGTTTATAAAATCCAATTTTATATTGTTCGTGATAATTGAAACTCCTTTCAACACTCGACACGGTATAGTTTTAAATACCCTATTTAAACTATGTTGGTCGTATTATCGCGAATGGACTTGTTTTAATATTAATAAAACTCCTTTTATTAAATATGTTTTTCGGTTTTTATAAAACTTGTTTTAATAAAACTGTTGCCATGATTGTGAAAATTGTATTTATTGTGGGTTATCTAAATTATTTACTATAAATAAAACACAACCACAAAACATAATAATATAATTAAACGAATCGAGCCCCTAATAGGTCGCCCGTTTCGTTTTAGCCAGAAACGAAACGAACTAGTCAAAAAGGGGGTTTCAAAACTATTTTGATATAGCTCCCACTTGACCCGAGATCTCTATCTTCATGGAACCTGTTCACCTTTTTATCTTCGTCTTGATCTTGTACTTGTAGGATTACAGATAAATTTGAAATACAAATAAAACAAATCTATTCTAATCCTATCTATTACACCGGATCCAATATCCGTAATAAAATACAAATCAATAAAAAAAATAAAACATCACAAACACAACCATGACAAGGGTCAAAAATACCTAGGGCTCGATTCACATCACAATCCATGAACAACAAAAAGCTTTTGATCTTTTGTCAAAAAAAAAAAAAAAAAAAATTGACAAATAAAACATAGATCAAAATTATAACTTTACCATCTATACGCGCGTAACCGTGGCTCTGATACCACTTGTCGGAATCATGGTATCGAATACACAACGGAAGCGGTTTATATATTTAACGAAAACGTAATATATATAATAGCCAATTTATATATATAAATTGTTAATTAATTTTATTAATCCAATTAACAAAATATTCCAAATCAGAATCTCGGTTAAACACGTATAAACAAATAAATATTAAGAAACAACCATAGAGGGTTTAGTAATCAACCTTTGACGACTACACCGGAATTGTAACACGCGGGTTACAACGAATCCTCGCTAGTAGGAAGTTCACCACCAAGTACGAGCCAACCGGGAGCAACCGTATGCAAGAGGAAGGCGACAGTGGAGTGGTGGTTTGGCCGGAATAAGGCAACAAGGGCGGCGACCCTTTTCCTTTTGGTGGCGGCCAATAACTTGGAGAGGAAGGGAGTTGTTTTGTTGAAAATGATGCATCTAGGGTTTACACCTTAACCCTCCTTTTATAAAACAATAACTTATACTAAGCCCCCTTGTTAAATATCATAATATTCCTTAATATTAATCTAATTAATATCAAGTCCCTCAAGTCTAAAATATTATTATTTCATAAATAATAATCCACCGACACATGAACTTATCTGATTCGTGTACCAACGTGTAACTCTTCAGATCGTACCGGGTCAGGTTACGTTGACCTCGACTTTTAATTATATCGGACATACTATATATCCAACAATAAATTCCTTGTGTCACCATCAAATAAGACCCATATAGCACCACTAAATTAACTTTATTATAAAGGTGCGGTTAGTATATTTTACCGCACCTCTAAAGAAAACCCATAGCACCATTAGTTCACTTGTGTACTAGTGGTCGATTAACATGACTTTATATTTTTTTTTCTTGTATTTTAACTTTCATGTTATATCATATTGACATAGTTAATGATGAACCAACAATAATTAATTTGTTGTCGTTAAAATGATAGCACTTATAATCATTTGAAAGGAAATTGCCGTTCAAAAAAATTGAAAAGAAATTGAAATATTTCATTAACTTAAGATTAAAAAAAAAAAAAAAACAAAACAAAAGTATGAGCAAAAATAGCGTTTTATCACTTTTTGGCAAAAATTAAAAAAAGGGTTTTTACACAATTTGTATTTGAGTTTCGATATTGGTGTACGCTGAATTTTTACGTTTGCATGCATTGCAATTTGACTTCACTTTTCTTGCTGACAAAACTTAAAACACAAGTAAATATAGCCTGACTTCTTCCCTCGACATGTCTATGCAAATCATAAAGTACTAATCGACCATCTGTAACCTTGCCAGCGTCCACAGATACTGTTTGTCTATGTCCTATATACAGTGCCATAACATTCAATTTACATTTTTAATTGTTTTTTAAAAAATAGTTATTGTATTAATAAAGGACAAACCCGAGGCTACACATATATACACGGTATTCATATGACCACAAGATCACATCTAGCGTACCGTAAGTTACAATATTATTAAATCGTATGATACAAATCAATTCTTTTTAAAAAGTTGTAAAGTTTGTTTGATAGGTATTTAGTGTTAAGTTATTTACTATATATTGCAAACTAATAAAATAAACGCATACTCGGTGCAGAAGGCTTCCATGTGTGTTGGGTGAGGGAGTGTCAGGTAGGGATGAGCATTCGATGGTGCGTGCTGGTATGTATCGATACCGTACTCGTATGTATCATACCATACCATACCGGTATCCATTTTTCGAGAAGTTGGTATTCATACTTTCGGTATCAATAGCATATAATAGAATTTAACATTTTATAATAAGTATCGGTACAGTACCAATAAATTCATTACGCACTTTTCGCAAAATTTGGTATTTGTATTTTCGTTACAGATATAGTACCAATCTCATCGCTAGTGTCTGGCCAAGACAATTATTATATACGCATTCTTTATTTGTGTAGGACCGATTTCCGGATAAACTGATAATCACGGATCAACAAACAAAGTGCGGAATCCTTTATTTGAAGTTTGGCAACAAGTGTAATATTGAAAACAATCAAAACAAGTAAAGAAAAGTTGTTCGAATATGGTTAAATGAACAACTAGTAGGCTAGGGCTACCAACATGTTCTATTTATAGGCCTAGGACCCCTTCACCTACACTATAAGGAATAAGACTATTAGTGGCAATCAAAGTCGCCGCTAATAACCCACCTTTAACGGCGACTAGACTTTTAGCGGCGACAGTCATTGCTATTGCTCCCACCTGTAAAAAAAATGTCGCTATTGACAACTGTCGCCCCTAAAGACGTCGCCAATAAAAGTCTAGTTTCTTGTAGTGCTAAGGCCTGAGGCAAAGGGGTTGGACACACGAAGAGTACCAAGCGAAGAGATGGACTCCTTCGCCTGAGAAACCACACGAAGGGATGGGCCATTTGTGTGTAATGGACCCCTTTCACCAGGGGCGGAGCATTAAAGGGGCGGGGAGGGGCGGCCGACTCCCCCGGATTTTCGCTCAGAAGTTTCGAGTATATAGTTTTTGTATGGAATTTTTTTTGTATATACGGTTTCGACCCCCTGTTTAAAAAAAAATAGTTATATAAACCAAAACCTTAACCCAAAACAAAGTAAATGTAAAGCTCAAATCCTAAAGTACTAAGCACAACAACTACATGAGCGGGATAGTAGATTCAATGAGCAAGCGATTGAGTTGTTATCTCTTAGCTACTCGAGCTTGGCAGGGTAAAAATCTCGAAACGAGCTGAGCCTTATCGAGCCCGAGCTTGAGTTTAAAACAAAGCTCGTGTACTAATCGAGCCCGAGCTCAGCCTAGCATGTGAAGTTCGCCAGGCTCATCAAACCTTAGTGTAATATTAGGTTTATTAATATTTAATAATATTTACCCACTCATTTAAGCTTGTTTACTAAACGAGTCTAAGCCAAACTTCATTTATCGAGCTCCGAACCAATTATTTACATTACTTTTATTTAAAATATTAACTAATAGATAGTAAACGAGCCGAGCTCGAGCTCTCATAAGTCTTTTGAGCTCGAGCCTAATCGAGCTCGGGCTTAGCTCGGCTCGTTTGCAACCCAATCCATAATTGAATAATTCAAAAATCTTAAAGGTCGACGGGATGAACTGTAATTCTTCATCCAGGTACCAACCATTTGTCTCATTTTTAATGTTTTAGTGTCTTTGTTCAATTGTTTGTTAAAGAATGCTTAAAACTTTTATATTTATTGTATTTAATGTTTGACTTGACTTGACCCGACCCGAATCGAATCACCGACACAAACATATCACCCGAACTTTAGCTACAGAAAAAAATAGGTCACGTCCCGTGACCGCTGACTTCCGACCCTCCGGGTCAAATTCTCAAGCTTCGCCACTGCCTCTCGCCCAAACTAATTACAAATATGCCCTTACCTATCAAACAAGCTAAAAACAACGTAAATACATACAACAAACACGTATATCGGGCTAGGGACATATAATAAACGTTTACTAACAATCTACAATTCGCAAGAGGTTTTCATGACTCGACATCATGATCCCTCCATGTCATATAACAGCAGCCTTGCCGTCGCTCCAATGTTCGCCAAAGAATAAAAATATAAAGACATCACTACAAGGGAAGAGATTTTCCCTAAAGCTACACCTATAAAAAATTACAATGGCATTCACATAGAACAGATTACGAATAGGTTTCGGCAATCCCAGTGCATATGCCAAATCTATGAAATTGACATTTCAATTCCTTCACTAAATGCTAGCTTCTATGGCAATTCAGATCTTTCATCTTTCTTTATATATATAGTACTATTACTGTCAAGCAAACGTCTAGTGACATAACAGAAACCCACAAGTCACAACATGACACATTACCTAAACCAAAGGTACAATCTTTATTACACGATTTACAAGTTATTATTTCAGCAACAATAACAATTTACCCTACTACTGGGAATTAATATCATCTTCTCGAAAACTTAACCATAATGTCAAAGGTTTAGTCTTGTCCACATCACATAGGTTGACTAGGGTTAAGTGGTGTGGTCGGGAAGAGTTGTAGTGTTTTGGGTGGTACTCTTGTGCAATATGGACTTGTACTCTCCATCATCATCACTGTCATGAATGGGCAATCACACATGACGTTCTTGCATCTCTGATCTACATTCCATTCGTTCACCATGTTTTTGCTGCTTATTGCTGCTATATTATCTTCAACTACAGCACCACCCTGTAAATTATATTGATCATTAACTATATATTACACAATTATATAGAAAGTAAATACATTTTTTTATTAAATAATATGAACCTTATATAATAATTAGAATTTTAAGTTCTAAATCATTGATTTTTATACTACAGTTTTGAAAAAAATAATAATAATAATAAACATATCATGAAACTAATGTTTCATGTAACATAGTTTATTAGTATGATAATCTAGTACACTAAACAAACTATTTTAAATGTTTTTTTAAACAATTTCAAGATTTTCTAGGATGAATACATTTTTCACATAAAATCTGCTCTATATCCCTAAGGGGTTTAGGTTTGAAATTAATTTAACAATTTTATGTCACATTAAATATTTTTTTACAAGTAATTTTTAATTTACATTTAACAAAAAGTTATGATATATAAAGATTTTTGGCAACTAGTCTGTTGTACTTCACTCTAATTCATGCGACTTTGTACTTTCTACCTGCTTTGCTAGGTAATAAATAAAAACATGTTTGCTGTTAAAAAAGATAAGATTTTAACAAATATATCGTAAGTTGCTTTTCATAAATCTACATTTAAAGATATAATATAATGGTAACTCTACATAATAAAACTAACCAATCAACTACCAGTAACTTTTTTATGTTGTTTTAACATATATGTTCAAATACATCCAAAACCCTAACCAGAAAATTTTTGGACGTTCTTGTAGAATTGTGACATTAACACTATTGTGGTCAAGTGTGACAAGTTTAGTCATGAACATTGTTCGTGTGAGATTAATTAAAACTATGACAATATACATTATTGTAAACAAGTTTCAATTCAGCTAGACAAAGATGGATATATTCTTTGTTAGAAGCTAACTAGAGGATCAAAATCATATATATTTTTAACATAGATTATATATATATATATATATATATATATATATATATATATATATATATATATAGGGTGAGGTTCCTGTACAAAGTGTATTTTTTGTACAAAGTGTGAGAAGTCTATACAGGCATTGTGTTTTAAATTTTAGGCATGATGTTTTATGTTCCTTTGGCATAGTATTATATAGAAAAACACAAAAACTAACAATTTAAAACACTAATTAATGTATTCTCAACATGCAATCTAAAACACCATACGAAGATAGTAATCAGTGTGTTTTAAATTTAATGTCTAGAATACATTTGATTGTGTTTTAAATTGTAACGTTTGGTGCTTTTCTATATAAATCAATGCACAAGGAACAAAAAACATTATAGCCAAACTTTAAAACACAATGACTATATAGACTTCTCACACTTTGTACGAAAAATGTACTTTGTACAGGAACCTATATATATATATATATAACATATTCAATCTAGTGGTCGGGCTAATTAGTAGACTGACCTTGACTTGGCGGATCTAGAAATTAATTTCAGTAGTAACGATTTTCATTTTTTTCATTTTAGTAGTAACGTTTTCCAATTATCGTAAAAAAAAACAATTTTACTACTAATTTTTCACTACGCGCGCGAAGTTGAGTACACCTAGCTTCAAGCTAGGTCCACCCCTGCTTGGCCACATTATTTAAACAAAGAGTAGGTAATTACCTGAATAGGAAAATGATGATAACAAGGTGAGTTGTAAGAAGGTAAAAACCGCTGGTGTTGATACATAGCCAAGAGTTTCTTTCGAATTTTCTGTCGATCGCGCGCTTTATGATTTTGAAACCAATAGAACACATTTTTGCCTTGAATTTTGCCATAAAGAGAGAGCCTTGCCGTTATATGTTGTATTTGTGTCGCGGTTGGTGTTTTCAGACCTCCTCTATACATTTCCTCTAACAACATCACCTGCTCGGGTGTCGGACACCACCTGCTTCCGCCACCGCTATTCGACATCCTAAATCGTAGGTTTTGTTGAATTTTATTGTAATGACTGGTGGAATGAAGGGGTATTTATAAAGGGAATGAGTGATTTGATTATGTTGTTGTCACCCTCAGTTTGCATGTACTATTTTGAATAAAAACAAAAGCCATGGAATATCAAGTAAAAGTGAATTTTGGATGGGATAGATGCAGCCGTGCAAACTCTTTTCTTTCTACTATTATTTGTTTTGGAAAATAAATGATTCCAAGTAGGGATCATAATTAAGGTTGTTGGATTATTTTCTATATATTTTTATTTCTTACTGTTTTGTTTTTGATATATTTGAAACCCTAAGCAATCAGATTTTTTTAAGTTGGTGCAAAACGTGGTGCATAGTAATTTTAGATCGGTCAAGAACCAAGATTTTATTTTTAATATAATAAGTTTTGCTATTTTAAAGAGGGGTAGTGGCGCAACTTGTTACTCATTTACATGCGCCCACTTGTAATTCTTTTATATAAACGATAAATCAAAATAGAATATTAATAAATGTCATCATAGTTTTCAGTTAAAAAATCTGAAAATTCATTAACTTTTTTAAACGGCCAACTAAAGAATCGTCGGGTACTCTCGTACGCGGCCCCCAATGGCAAAGGGAAGCCCACAGACTCGGAGCCGAACTCAAGAGCCTCGCGGCGGCCTAACCCGCACGCATGAGAGCCCCTAGCCCACCCGTGTGCCAGTTCCAGTGAAAACCTGGCCCGCATACCCGCCCGAAAGCACGACGGTAGCGAACCGATAAAACCTGTCTGGCTTATGAGTCGAACCCATGACCACTAGGGTCATATGTCTCTCCCTCATCACCTATCACCTGATACCACTCCACCACAAGGGTGGGTTGAAAATTCATTAACTAGTAATTAAGATTTGAATTTCGATTACAAATTCACTCTATCCGGTTAATATACATTTATATTTTAGTATTTTACACCAAGGTGAATTCCAGAAAAAAAAAAAAGAAAAAAAAAAGGTGACGTCGTTATCATCACCTAACAGATCGTTTATAGTTGTTATAAAATTGAAGGAACTTGTTTCTGCATGTCCAACAGTTCAAGTCACTCACATCACATCACATCTAGTGGCGGAGCTACATACACAATAACGGTGAGCCCGACACCATTCAAATTTTGGTATCATATGTAACGTGTAATAGAAAATATTCAAGCGACACCATTGTTTTTTTACGACTGACACCGTTGCTATTTTTTTCTAAACATTTTAAATAATAAGATAACTTATAGTTTAAAAATGGTAATCCCAATTACTTAATTTTTAATGATAGACTTGAAATCATTGAGAGGCTCAATTTTTTTAGTTTTTTTAACCCTACAAGTCAATAAAAATAATAGGCCCATCCATTAAAAATATAAATTTGGTAAAACTAAATTAAAAAGGTACATGACTATCTTTTGCCAGCCACCAATGCAGAGCAATAATTAAAAGTTTTTAGGTTTTGAGGAACAGATGACCAATTATAAGTTTGGAATTATAATGTTTGATTGTTGTAAGTTCTAGTGTGTTTTGTATAGGTTATGTTGAAATTAATTCATGACTTAATAAATTAGGTGTTTTTATTGGTCCTCATTTATATTTTCAAGGACTCAAGAATTAAGATAAGTTGCAAGGAAACGTTTATCAAGGAATCAATAACAATATAACATGAGTAAATGTTAGTTATTCTTTAATCTTTAATTTTAAAAAGAGACATGAATACTTGATAACCTGAATTTTGAATGCTTTAATAGAGTATAAAGTAGTTTATAGAATGTGTAATTTGTTTATGTGATTGATATTTGTGTATGAGTGTCTTAAGCCCGGATGATAATTTTAGTGCATTTGATGTTCCAAAGATACTAAGGGTAGCAGAGATGTATCCGTATAACTTTAATTGTGAAGAAAGAGATGATTGTATGCATGAGCTCGACATCTACATTAATAACATAAGAGGCGACAAAATGTTGGGCGACGTGAAAGGTATATCCAATCTTGCAAAAATGATGGTGGAAACAAAGAAACATGTCGGATGGGTGATGATTATTTGAATGATGCTTGCATTTGTTATATTGAAAAGAGTTTTTTTGGCAAAAGTTACGGTTGAAGACGTTCATAATCGTTTTCAAAACATGAAAACTCTTAAGGAGCAACTATAAAATCTAATATTTTATATATTTTAAATGACTTTGTATTTCTATCATGTGTTATCTCAATGATATTGTATTTTTATTATGACATAGATTTTTATTGTGTGATTTGACTCGACCAGATTCGAAAATATTGACCCCGTGTTATTTATAAACATGGGTATTGAAAAAACCAACACCATAGGAAAACATTCCTAGCTCCGCCACTGATCACATCAAGCTTAAGTTTAGCATTGTAAGCAGTTTTTAAAGCTTGGACTCACTTGTTTACAATGAGGCAAAGGATGCAGTTATTTAGGCTAACAGGCGTGGTTCTAGACCCGCACCTTATAGCCTCACATTTATTGGTCTTTTAATTTTGACAACCAAAATGCTTAAAATCTTTGATATTATAAGCTTAAAAATGAAAATAAAATACACAACAAAAATTAAAATTAATATAAAATAACACGAGCATATAAAATTACAAAAGTTTCAAAGTAACACAAATACATATATGTCAAAAGATGAAAGTGATATACAATAACTTCCTGAACCGACGTCTTCGTACCTGCAACCCAAACCGACATCTTCAATTCATACTTGCAACCAAAACAATACAAAATGTCGAATAAACATAATGTTACGTTAATAAATGAAGCTTAAAAATATATGCAAATGCATATATGTATGCAATGCAATCTTTAAATTCAAATGTTAAAATATTATCATACATGCATGCAAATAAGAGATGTTAGTGCACTTCGTATGTGTCCCCAGCTAGTGATAGGTTAATATTAGTTGAATGCGCGTATGACAGGGTCATACGTGTACATGAGGAACACGTATGAACCCATACAGGTCAATGATGTAAGGCGTATGGACCAGGGACTATAAATACCCCATGCCTTGTGTTATTTTAAAAAATGTTGCCATTTTCAACAAATGCATCACTTAAGTGTTTGTTTTTGTGTGTGTGCTCTCCACATTATTGTCCTTTCATTAAACACTCACCTATAACAACTAACCGGATTATTGACTTCGCCTTTAATCCGATATGCACGTGATACATCGTTTCTTATCCGGAACACAATCCTACAAGTGGTATCAGAGCCGAGGCTCCTTTCACGCGTATCACACTTCATACGTGTAGCTTGTGATACGCCTACCTTTCATACGCTTGTGCTGACATACATGTCTATCATTCATACATGTTCAACCTTGACACGTATGAATCTTCATACGTGTGGTTATCATTCATACGTGTGAAAATTTAAGGTGTAAAAAAATTTCGAACCTCTAAAATGGTGTATCCAAAAAAACCTTTGAATTATTTTAACCAAATCATTCGTGCTGAAGACATACGACCGAGTGGCAAAAGTGATCTGTTCTTTCAAACTCCACCTCAACAAAGGGCCAATATGACAGATCCGTGGGGAATCACCATGTCGGCATATTCAATCGCATAGTGTTCAAATGATCCATGTGAGGGAGAGGGAAACCGGAAGCTGTAAGAATGATTCGACAAATACAGTTTTAGTCAAAGCATCGGTTGAACATGCAGATAAAGGGTGTGAAGGGAGTACAAGAGTTTGGGATGAAGAAGAATCTTCAGACACTATTTAGAGTTTAAAGGAACAATGCAGTGGAGTAGATGAGAGTTCAAATGAGGAAAGTCAGAGCTCCGGTTCAAGCTCAATGACTTATGAAGACGGGTGGTCAGGTGAAAAGAGTGAATCATCTGTTGATGAAGGAAGTTCTGAGTCAACCAGCAGCACAGATGTAGGGTGTTCAACATCTGAAAAGGGTGATTCAGATGAAGACAGGATAGAGGAGAGGGATGCTGACACTTCAATTCAGTCAACTGAAAATCAGACTGAGCAGCATACTCTGGTAAGTTCTAACTCCTCCAAGCGTGTTTGTGCTAAATGTTTAGAATATGAAGCTAAGCTAGAGTTAATCAAAGAACATAACACGAGTCTGGTATGTGATTTGAGGTCATGCACTGATGCTAATGCAACATTGAAAAAGAATTTAAAGAAACGGTTTTCTTGTTAAAGAAAGATGCAAGTGAGCTTAAACGAATAGTTTTAAACAAACAAGATGCCATTAAAAACTACATCACTGATTTGCAATAAACCAAGAAAGCATTAGCAGCAGCACTATGTGACTATGAAACCATCAAAAGGAAGTTGGAGAGTTATTCCAACTCAAGATATGTGCTAGATCATATCATTGATAGTCAAATCACAGAAAAATCTGGGAATGGGGTAGGTTACAATGTAGTTCATCCTCCTTTGCATGACAATTATTCCAAGTCACCAGAGGAGACAGATCTCACAAACTTTGTTGTCACAACACCACTTGTTGCTGACCCATCAGAGATCAAGGAAATTGAGGTTGTTAAAGATGAGAATTATGTGTTGGTCAAAAATGATTATGAAGATTCTGATGAGGAATCTGAGAGACAGGGTTTAGGATTAAAATCAGTTATTCCACTTGAGAATCATATTGAATGTGATCCTGATCCCGAAGTCAAAAAGCAAAATGGTAAACCTCAACATGTGAAACCACAAGCTGTTCCTCAGAAAACTCATCAGAATTAGCATAAACAACCAAATCAATCTAAGAAAATCAATTGGTTCCAAAGAAAAATTCCGGGAAGACCAAGTCAGTTTCCAAGACTAAAGAAGTTAAGTTTTTCAAATCTAGGGGTACGGATCAAGTGCAACATTTTGAAAACCATTCAAATTTTGAGTATTTTAAACAAAAAGATCAAAGATATGGTGCACCTAGATCTCATGACCATGAAGCATCCTCGAGTACCACTAGATTTGGAAGCTCTAGCCCGAGATCGTCTCAATATATCTTGGGGTATTCTCAGTATGAACGTCAATGTTATGAACAGTGGAGGTCATGCTTTGAATGCAACAAGGTAGGACACATTAGATCTCATTGTCCCTATGTGAGAGAGATGAAGGCTAGCAGTTATGAACTCCCAAGAAACAACAACAAAAATCATTTTGGCTCTCCAAAACAAAATTTTTATGATAATTATTATCAAAATGAGAGACCAAGCCCCTTTAAAAGAAAACAAAGAATTGTTGTTGAAACTCCAAAGCCAAAAACTGAGAAGTTTGTAAAACCTAAGGTCTCAAAGCCTAAGACAAACCCTAAGGAAAGTCCAAAGGGAAACCCAAAAGCATAACCTAAGGCCAAACCCAAGCCTGCAAAGCCAAAAGTCTTCAAAGATAAAACTAAGCAGGTTTTGAGACTTAAATCAGTAAATTCTTTAGAAGGTTCATTATCAGGTGATCCTACTCCAACTCTTCACAGTAGATGGATGGATCTACCAATGATTGATGACCTAGGCCGACAGACGACCATTAAGGCATGGGTCCCCCTCCAGAATTAATCCTTGAACGAGTGTGCAGGGTGTTCCAGAAGGAACGATCAGCAGTCATAGATTGTTGATAGTGGGGCATCTTAGAATACATTTGGTGACATGTAGCTCCGATAACTTGATCAGAATATCTTTGGAGGATATGTAACCTTAGCCAATAAAAGGAGGGAGTTTGTTGTTAAAGAAGAAAGAATAAAAAATGTCTGATGAGATTAAAATCATGACCCAGTGTTTTGACTTAACAACGGGTGTCAGTAATGAATAAGAGTGGGGGTGATTGCTGTAGAACGGTTCATTCATAATCTAAAGGGTTAGCGACTAAAGGTCTATGGTACTCTAATGGCGATAAGCTGGATCTCGTTGACTTTGCTGATTTTGTCAATGGTGGTTACAATGTTGAATATGGATCCACAACGGGTGGATATCAGTTCATGGGAGGTCGTCACATGTGTTTCTTGCAACCTGCGAAACCGAATCAGGTAGCTGCATCGAGCTATTATTCCCAGGTTCTTCAATGGATCAATCAACACACATGCGTGACTACGGTTTGCGTTTTCTTATCACCTCCATTTTCTTATTTATAGTGTAACTTCCATAACAATCACTAAGAATCCAGTGATTACTATAGTCCACATTGACTACCAAATTGCCAACAATTTTACCAAATCATTTGACAAATCTAAATTTGACTATCTTTCAAAGGTAAAAGGCATTTTGGGAAAATCTGAGTAAACCACATCGGAAGATTTGTTTTTGTTTAACCGTTTTTCTATCAGAAAATCCAAAAAGATTTCAAAAAAAAAAACACAAAAACATAAAAAAAATAAATCAAAAATGAGTTTTGCTGTAAGAAAAGGAGAAAATGATAGTACATCACTGGATGTCTGATTTCCTAAATCCTAAATTGCAAATGATAATCAGTATTACAAGTGATATACCGATAGGCCTGAAAATCATTTCAAAGTTGCCATGGTGATATAAACATTAAGAACTTAAAGTTGAGTGGTTACCCTCCTCATTGGCATATGGTCTTGGTACTGAAATCCCGATTGATGGGTTACCAAAATCTGAGGTTCTGTGTCATTAAGCTGTGATACATCCGGGAACAAATGGTCAAATCTTGGATCTATCGCAGATCCGATTAATTTGATCAGGCGTTCTTAAAACGTGCTAAAAAGATCCATCAATAGCCAAACCCTAATTCCCGTACAAGCAATAAGAGAATTCTACCTGCGAAGTGCGAGCATCTTTCGTCTTCAGCTATTAGTACCGGTAAGCCATTGTGCGTTGTAGAGTATACTATATATAATTCTGAAGCTTATGGTGCTTGCTCACTAGGATAGTGACCTGGATTGAACACACCCGTTAAGACAAGTTTGCTAATTCAGCCACAACGTACTATATCGAATAAATACGGACCTTATGACGACTGTGCACTGGGATAGTGACTTGGATTGTACATGCCCTCTAAGGAAAGTATCCCATAAAAAATGGCTTCCGGTATCTGCACCCATCCTAATCGAGACTCAACCAGTCTCGTGTCTTGTAGACGGATGGTCATGGCTTACTCACCCGTTACGATGAAGCTTTACGCAATGCCTGATGCGGGAATGTATCATGTGCGTGGGGACCATTGACCGCAAGTATAAATCTTACCTTAATTGTATCTAAAGTGCCGGCGAGTAATCCTGATTTTTTTTGGTTTAAGTGGTCGGACCCCATGTTGGTAATCATTTGTTTACTGATTATCTTAATCTTAACTAACTGAACAACGGTTTTCATGACAAGTCTGAATACTGATATGATTCTCTTATTAGCAAGCTCGCAAAAATATTATCTGTGAATATTAGTTATCTGCTTCAAATTTCTTTTTTTTTTTAAATATTTTCTATTAACCAATGTTGGAATACTAAATTCTTCAATTGGAATCTTATATCCGAAGCCGAAACACAATAAAATAAAGTCTTTCAAAATTCAAGGGTCAAAACGCAACTTTAAATTAAAGGGTTAAAATTGACATGTTTGAAAGTTCAGGGAGAAATTTGAATAGATTCAAATGTTCAGGGGGAGAATGATTCGTTTCTCCAAATGGTGGTCAAAATGGACCAATCTTGAAAGTTTATCGAATGGTAAACTTCAATAATTTGATTGAGTCCGGGTTATTTGTCGTATCTAATACAAGTTGTAGTTTGTGTGTAGTTTTTATTAATTTTTCTGCAGGATTAAACACAACCAGTGTGCTCATCATGATTCAAAAGACAAAGCTTGATGTTGAACAAGACCCGAACCTGAACTACAACACCATCTAGAGCAACAAGAATCTAGCTTTCCATCTTTAGAGACACCCGATCGTGGTAGAGTTCCAGCAACCAAAGCTGATGAAGATGAAGATTGAGAAATGAAAGTGCAGATGATAGTGATCTACGTCTTTTTCAAAGAATCGTCAATCAAAACAGTGGAGATTTCTTGATTCCTCCCAAGTTATCGAAGCTGATCGAAGACCAAGACGAGATCTCATGAAGCCACAACCAAAATTCAAATCAACAAGTATTCAATTCTTCACGGGGAGATTGTTAGCACATTGCGGTGTATGTTCCCACGTTGAAGATTGCCAGATATGAAGACTTGAAGACCTAAAGACTGAAGATCATTAGCTAAACCTTATGGGGAGTCTGTGAACGTCTTTCAAGACATCCCCAGCTCAGTGACTGGTTAAGTTTGCAGATCACTAGCTAGGTCCAAGGGAGAGACTGTTAGTGCACTTCGTGTATGTCCCTAGCCAGTGATAGGTCGATATTAGTCGTAGGCATGATTGTATAGCGTTTTAGATGTTATCGGGCTGCATTATAGTGATCAGGGGTATTTTAGTCATTTGTAATGGTCCATATGCGTATGAGAGGGTTATACGTGTACATGAGGAACACGTATGAATCTATACGGGTCAATGATGTAAGGCGTATGGACCAGGGACTATAAATACCCCATGCCTTGTCTTATTTTAAAAAAACTTTTGTCATTATCAACAAGTGCAACCCTTAAGTGTGTACTCTCCATATTATTATCCTTTCTTTAAACACTCACCTATAACAACTAACCGGATTATTGAATTCGCCTTTAATTCAATACACACGTGATACATCATTTCTTTTCCGGAACACGATCCTACAAGAGATGATCCAAATCGCTACATATGCACACAAGACATGAAGGTCCAAATCAACGACCTATAAATCTGGCCAACAATGCTACAACAAACCCACATACCTACGAATCATAAACCATTAACCATAAAAAAAAAAAAGCATTCGTCTAATATGCAAACATGCGAAGGATATACATGTATTATGTGATGATCAAAACTAATGAGTTATAAATGTATTGGTATGGTTGACCCATTTGTATATATACACACACAAATACATACAAAAACACACACATTTACACTACATACACATAATAATGCCATTAAAAATGTGTGTCACTAAATTGGTGGCACAAAAATAAATGCCACTAAAGTACGTATCAAACAATTATGGCATACTTAAAGTGTCACTAAAAATCAAAATTAGTGGCATAACATTTAAATGCCACTAAAAGTACGTGTTAAGCAAGTATGGCACACAAAAAGTGTCACTAAAAACCTTATTAGTGTCACATACCCTAAATGCCATTAAAAATGTGTGTCACTAAATGGCATTTTTTTGTAGTGTGTGTATATATATATATATATATATATATATATATATATATTATACTACATAGACATATATACATATATTTATACTACATACTCGTATATAAGAAAGTGTTTAGTTGACATGTTATATCGTTACATATAAATGAACATTAAATGGTAGAATTTGAGCTAACTTTGATACGCCTTTATGGTGTTCATGTTTGGCTCTTAAACACCAAACACCTTCCTAATAAGATACAGTATGAAAGAACCTCATCTTTTGGGGTCATTTTTTTTCTTTAAATAATGTATAAGACACGGTTGTGGGATGAACTGCAGTTATTTTTTTAGTTGGTCTATAAGGTGTAGTTTGGATTGTGAACCGCACCTTGTAACTTTTGTCATTCGCACCATTTGATCATTTGTATACTAGCTAAGGAACAAGAGTTGAATGAACATAGCAGTCTACTTTAATTTTGATAATTCGTATCAAACAGGAATGTTTTTAACCTTTTCTTTTGACTTTTGACCTTGGAGGTACATATGTGAAGTAACTTTCAACTATATAATTCCATTTGTTTAGAAACATTATATGAATAAATAATTATATTTAAAAAAAAATATGCTTCTTAAAAAGAGGTGCAAGATTTAACGCTTGGCAAGTGTGTAACTTACAATTATTAGACTGTAATTTACAATTATTAATGTAGAACTATAAAAATTTAACATTTTTTTAACTGCATAAAAGTTTAGCATTTATCATTTAAAAAATTTACATTCGTTTAGAAATGTCACATAAATAATAATATTTTTAAATAAGTAATTATGATTTAGTGGTTAATAGTTAAGATATGTGGATAAACTTACTATGCACCATCTTCTGTACTCGATCCAAGAAACGTGTTGCCTCAGGGGCAAAAGATCTAAACGTATAGAAAGCAAAAGACAGGAACACATGTTGGTTCTCCAAACAAGTTGTTTCTTGTTTTGCAACCTTCTTAGCCTCTACTTTCAAAACCGTTTGCCCCGACACAAACCCATATTTCGCAGCCCCACCATAGGGGACACCCTAGTAAGGTCCACAAAAGGATGTTCCTTCCTGCCCAACTAAACACAAGAATATCCGTCGGATGCAAAGTGGACCTCCATTCACTTGGGTCAGTCAAGAAACTCAACGGAATATAAACATAACGAAATTGTAATCACAATTTTTATTTTCGATATCAATTTTAATCACATATGAATATCAATAAAGAACTAGCATTTTTATTAGAAACATGAAGTTATCATCCACATTATGTCATAATTTATATGTATAATTCGTAAGCTGCAAAAATCAACAACCGAGTGACAAAAGTTAATAGATTGTCAATTTACCTTTAAGGGATGCGTAGCAAATCAACCATTTTGTTTGACTATTTCGAATGAGCTAAGTCGCTAATTACAACACCTTATATTTTTATTTCGATCTTGATTTTGATTGTAAAAGGAATAAGAGCAAGAATGCAACAAAAAAATAGTTGAACTTCGAAGATCGTGATTTGACTATTCAGACGTACGACCTTATATTGTTACTACATGATTAGATTTCACATCCTCACTTTTCCACTTTCATTTTTTAACCTAACCGCCTTGCCTTTTCTTGGGAACGATCTATAATCCAGTACTACACTAGACTTATAATATAGAATAACATCTTATAATGGCCCCAAAAAGATGGAGCCCTAAGCTCATGATTTAATAGACTTATACTTTAGCCAAAGCTTGGTTTTGGTTATTAACAAAATTAACTTAACTGGATTTAAGTTAATAATTGAATTGAACAGAACCATGCATACACGTAGAAGTGGTTGTGTTCTCAGCCACTTCATGCAGGCACCCTCCTTGTTTTCTTAAAAGACGATGAATTGAGGGGCAAGAATAATTTAGTAAATTTATCTTTTGTACAATTTAATTTCATTTTCCATTTTACAAACTAAACACACTACAATTTTTCATTGGAATCAATTTCAATTCCTTAAAATCCCAATTCCTTTGAAATTTTCCATTTCCTTTCTAATTATTTTGTGAACCAAAGAACCCTAAGGCTACTGGCTAGTTAAACACTTTCCTTTGTACTTTACCCCTAAAGGACTACTATCATTGTGACAAACATTAACACTATGCCACACGTTTCTTGATAGATACCTACAAAAACCGAAGTAGTTTGAACTAAAATGATGGCCCTCAAATACGTGGATTTGTGCAAAAATGTCAATGACAATAGCAACTTACTACTGATATTACCATTAAAAAATTAGTAATTTACAACTATTGATTAGTTTTCGTAGAATTTTTCATTAATCATGCAAATCCAAAACAACTTCATGAAACATTTTATAAGATAATATAAACATTTTCTATCATGGACGTCACTCACTAACTAGACAAAGCAAGACCTCCACCCGGAATACTACTCTAGACCAAGCCTGGGGCTTTGCCCCGAACCCCCCACCAAAGGAGCGCTGCCCCTTCAACTCTAGGGTTTTTTAGTGCATGAAATAAAAATAGTTAAGAATGAATGTGTACTCCACACATGCTAACTCATGTCAAAATTTCATCTCAAGTAAATCCAATTTTTCGACGATGATCATTATAACACTACAATAACCAACACATGAGTTATAAGAACTAAAAGCTCAAACATACAATCTGACGATGAGAACTTGCAAAGAATTGAGAATTTAATTTATGGTGATAAATAAAGATTAGGGGTTTTCTATGGGGAGATACAAATGTAATTAATATTATGAGATATTATTAATAAATATGTATTTGACTTTCTTTGTTGGTTTTCAAGGTTTATATAGTTTGAATTTGTAGATTGAGCCTTGATGGGTTGGTAAAAACACGCGAGTTAACAAAGCCAAAATGGGTAATTAATATATAAAAGATTGTGGAATAGCACTACGTTGATGGGTTTTATGATTTTTAGGCATTGACATGAAAAGGTGCAATTTCTGAAGTTAAATGATGCATTGGATTGAAGCTAGGAGGAACCGGGTGCAAGAAACGAGCAACCGGGAGCAAAGAACGAAGATTTAACATGTTTTTGAGAATTTATATGGAGTGTAAATTAATATATTTTTGTATGTCATGAAAGAGGATTGAAAAACGAAGACGTAGCCACAAAACGTAGTAAAACGGAGTTGAAACGAAAAAGTTATGAAGAAAACCGGAATTTCAGCAACTGGTCGTGTAGGGCAGCAGAAAATAGCTAAGGCAATCTGGTGTTGGCATAACCTACGCCAAAAGTGGCGTAGCCTATGCCATTTGCAGTCAAACTTCAAGATTTTCCTTAATTTGCACAATTATGACGGGGGTTACGAATGGAATCAATAAAAATGACTTCCCTTGACCAAGAAACATATCCTTCATCATTTGGAATCAACCCGAGTTATTCCAATCTATCCTACAATCATTTTCCATCATTCTTGTGAAGATTGAAGATTGAAGACTGAAGAACACATCAATTGAAGATTTTTATGGCCATGCTTGGCTAAACACTTATTCATATCCGGGTGTAAACATTGATTCTAAGTTTCTAAACATTTGGGTATTTTCTATCTTGTTATTACTTTTGAATGTCAAAAACTTGTGTTGAATTGCGATTAATCTTATGTTGAAGTCAATTTAAGTTGATTGATCTTGTGCCAATTTCTAGTGTCATGAACATGGTTCCTTGCTTCAACACAAATCTAGGGTTGTATGTTCTAGAGTTATAAAGTATATTATCATCCATCATAGATGTTGATGATTCTTGATACCTACACCTAATGAGACAACCAACCCGCGTACATTATTTGCAATAGCATAATTGACCCAATTGTTAAGAGCCTTAGTAATCAATTGTTGAAACATGGGTGTGATCCTTTCTTATCAATTGTTTACAACTCATTTCTATCAATTAATTTTATTGCAATTTAATTCTAAGTTTTACTAAATAATTAAAACCTTCTCCAATCAAATTTCATAAATGAACAAACTGGCATCTTCATAATTAACATAGCATCTTCAAAAGCAACATTTTTCTAATCAACTAAACAATATTCACTAACCACACGCTTCTTGGATTCGATACCCTATTTACCCTAACTACCTAGGTTAATTAGGTTTTGTATGACCCGTGACGACCGGATCATTAAGCCTAATAATTTTTTAATCAACATACAGACATAACGTATCTTAAGGTTAAATAGCATGTGGCCTGTCCATATAGTTTAGTAATTATGGATGTGTAGAACATAATAACACATTGGTATATGTATATCCTAATTTGAGCATTGATAATGATCTATATTATATTTATTATACTATATTAAAGAAACTCGACGTACAATATAGTAATTTTACTATCTTTTTAAGAAGGCATATGAAAAGCCACAAGTGTAATTCTCTATTTTTTTTACCTATTGTGTTCCTTTTATACCCCTGTGTACAACCTTTTAATGATAAATGTACAAATGACTAAAGCAAGTTTTTTTTCCAAATCATTGCTTTTGAAACCATCTCCTTCAATATCACATCTTCAGTTACCCTGTTCTTGAATGCAATCAAGAAACCCAAGCTTTTTCGTTTTCCCCAATTGAATATGAATGAGAATGAGAAAGGGTAATCATCATCAATGCGGTTTTCACTCTCCACACATAAGAAACGCGTCATCATTTAAACCCTAGATACATCACTTCTTCATTCCAATTCCTTCTTCCTTCAAGCGGTTGTTGTCCGGTTACCGGGGTCGACGATTTATGTAATCTCAGGTATAGAAATTGTCTCCCATTTATGTTAGTTGTTCTTGATTTTTAAATTTGTATTTACTTCTTATTTTAGTTGCAATATATTGTTGTTCACTTCTTATTTTAGTTATAATCTATTACTGCAATATGCGTTTGCTAAGCATACCCAGATGCCCTATGGCTATTGTGAATCCTCACGACAGGATTGGGACTCCAATTATCAATATATGTCCCATACCCTCTGCTCATTGCCATATTAATAATGCTCAGGCTCAATAATACATGGTTTTGGGTTTAGGGCAAATCTTCTTTTCGGAGTGTATTCCACTTAGAAAAGTTTATACTTTATCAAATTTTATCGAGTATATCATATGTTTCAACCATATAATATCGAGCTTACATATTACAAGCCGATTTCAACCCTAACTTGGATTTACTAATTTTTATTCAGATTATTATGGCAATTTCAACTCTTATTTTGGCTTCTTCATTTGTCTAATTTGGATTGATTCAGATGTACATTTCCATGGAACTACCCACAGTAAGCCCCTAGACTTATCTTGATTATTGTTGTTTATATGTATTTTCTTTAAAGAATTTTTTAAAGATATTAGGGGTTATGGGTATTCTAGAGTTTAGCAAGATTCGACTTATCATGATTGTACCATATTTTGACTTTCTTTTTTTAATTTCATAACAGATTTCTTCTTTATTTGATGTTAGTTTTTGTGGGTGTTTTTTGAATATGTGATAGAAATATGTAAAGGTTCAGATTAGATTAGATTAGATTGTGTTTTTGTTAGAAAATTTTATATCTTTATTTGAATTTGTGGAAAATTTTCATTTTTTCAGATTCTTTTTCTTAAATTTGATTGCAAATCATGCATGTTCGTACCATGGATGTGTGTGGAAGCTAAGGGTTGAACTTCCAAATTAATATCCTTACAAATCTCCATCGATTGGCTTCGTTAACAAAACTTACAATCCAAATATCAATGAAATGTGAGTGTCAATGTGTGTCATGTGTGAGATCTTATGTTCGCTTGATTCAAATAATGCATGATGTTGTTTCGGTAACGGTATGATTTTTCATGAGGATCACTATTGACACATGTAATTTACTTTTCAGGTCAGGTTCAGTTTGCTTGGATGTGAATAATCAGCGATGGAGCCCCATCTTTGGTAATTGCAACATTTTCTTGTTCTGAAGTTTCTCAATTTACAATTAGGGGGTGTATGGGATTAGTCCGAAATAAGTTGTTTTACACAAGTAGTTTAAACTTTGAAGTTGTTTATTCCAAACAACTTATGTCAAAACGTAATAAGCAGATTGATATACGTTAAAATATACATATTTAAGTCCCCGATTTAACTCCCAAATTACTCGTTTTCGACCATAATTGCACGATTTCGGTACTTAACCGCTTCATATGTTTATTGCAGGTCTTAAACGACGTCCCACGAACAAAGTCGAAGAAACCGGGCGAAAATCAGACAAGACGGAAAGTTTCTGCAAAATCAGCTAAGTCTGGGAATAGTGCACGGTCGTGCACCCCAGGTGCACGCCCGTGCGGGCTCAGGTTACTCGGACACAGACGAGCTGCACTGCCAGTGCGACCTGGCGTGCAGCCTATGTTCTCGGGCACCCTGATCAGCACTCCCGTGCGGGTGCCCGTGCAACTCCTTTTCTCGGGTGGCACTGCCCGTGCACCAGGGAGTGCCACACCATGTGCTCGGCTACCACAGACCTGCACGCCCGTGACACCCGGGATGTTTGAGTCAACATTTTTATAAAACACATAAGTCTACCTTAGCGGGAAACGTTTATAAACGAACTTAAATGGGTTAGTTGAGTCGGGTCAAGTTAGGATTGTCCAGGGGTCAATGATCTAGAGGATCATTGGGAGTCATTTTGGGAATACACTAGAACCGGGTCCCGTTGTTGGTGACATTACATGAACAAATTAAGTATATGTGTTGATTATGGTTCGTGTGGTGGATTATATACATAGATGTTTTTAAATGATGTGTAAATGATTATCCATGCTTAATTATGTTAAAAATAAACTTAGGATGCATGCTTATATGTTAAGGTATGTTAGAATGCGTTAAACACGACAAACTGGAAATCTGAAAAATAACACTTCTTTGGTTCGACCGTTCGAAGGGTCGAACCAGGCCCTCAGTCTGTTAAGGGCCTCCTTCGACCGGATAAAATCACCTTCGACCAACTAAAGCTCCACGTTCGCCCGTACGAAAGGGTCGAACCTGGACATAGTATAAATACCATCCTTTGTCATTTTTCACCATTTCACAAACCCTAACCGTCTCAAAACACTCTCTAGCAATTTTAAACATTGGGGAAGGAGTTTTTGCCTTTGTTTTCTATAATTTAACCTACAAACATCTTCTACACAAAGATCTAAGGTGTGTTCTTCATTCTAAATCATTTTTAAAGCATTTCAATTCGTTTTCATTAAACCCCAAGAGTCCAGATCTGATTCAAACATATTTTCATGGATAAAAACCTTCCTAATATCTTTCTAAACAAAACCTATTCATAAACAATGAGTTTTCATACAAACTAACATGTGTTAATGGTGTTTTATGTGATGTTATGTATTGTTTGATGATTGATTGCTGTATAGATGTTATGACAATGATCTAGGACTGTTATTGATGATGATTTATGATTGAGATAGGTTACAATTGATTATTGATGATATTATGTTCATTTTGGGGATTTTGGGTTAGATCTAGGGCTTGTTCATAATGATAGTGATGAGGATATGATTGGGGGGGTTTATTGTTCATGATAATCTGAGCATATTAAGTTGATTATAGATTGGTTTCATAGAGTTTCCTAATTGGGTAAAGATTGCATGCATGATGATGTGACATCTTCATAATTTACTATTTTGGGAAACTTGTAAAACGACTAGATTTTGGGTGTAAAATCGGTAGGGTTTCGTAGGGATATGTTAATGATAGTTGACTGCTGTAAATCATGATGTTTCGTGATGTTTTCGGATGTTTTGATGCGTTTTTGAGGAAACCGAATAACAGGGTTGAACCTGGAGTACCTTCGACCAGTCGAACGGTCGAAGGAGGATCTCCAGGGTCGAACCTGGTTACTAAATGGTCGAACGTATTACAAATGGGCGAAGGAGGGAGAAAAGGGGCGAAGGTAGCCACATTCGACCGTTTAAAGCCTCATTCGACCGTTTAGAACTACATTCGACCCTACGCTAACAAAAATGAGATTTTTGATGTAAACTAAGTGTTTTAATGCTTGAAACTTATGTGTTAACTTTATGTTCATGACTAATTGATGTAACGAGTCACCAACAGGATGTCGGGTCGGTCTGGGATGTCCGGTTAACGTTTAAACACACTTTTTAACACACGTAGTCAAGATCTGGACAATCAGGGACTAGTTAGCCTTCGAGTTAGTAGTCATCATACTTATGTAAACTCACTAATAGGTTGTTACTAGCCGGAAGTATCATACACGGGTTGGATCTCTAGTTATCAGGAAGACGCACTCGAAGGTGAGTTTCACGGCCCCACTCTTTTACTGGTTTTACATTTTCGGGGGAGAAAACATGTTGTGTTCTTTAAACGTGTTTCAACTATGTTTTCATAAAAGGCGTTTCAACTAAGTTTTCATGAAAGGTGTGTCAACTACGTTTTGGTATTCATAAATTCATTGGGTTTGGAGTATTCATTATGTTTTCACGTATTCATTATGTTTTAGAGTATTCATTATATTACTATGCGATCTTTGGAAGTCCCGGGGAGAACCATGAATGTGCGGGGATGCACAACGGGGGAAATGTGGATAGCGCTATTTGGGCTTGACCCGCCCCACTCGTCGACTGGAGGTCGGACGGGTGCATATTGTCTCTTAGGTATTCAGTATTCAGTATGCAGTATTCAGTATTCATTCGGGCACGTATTCAGTATTCACAGTATTCGAGTCCAGTAATGGTTTTCCAATCGCAGTAGTAAGGTATTCATATGTTTTGCATGCATGTGGTTTGGATTGACCATGGGTATTCAGTTATTGTCGATTTTCACTTAGAGTTGGTATACATTTGGAATCGAATTCATTAAAAACCTGTGAACTCACCGGCATTATTTGCTGATGTTTTTAGCATTTTTGTCTTAGGTCGTTAAGGTAGCAGCTGTTGATAGGCGCACGGAGTCTCACGGCGTCTAGGATTCATGTGCATCTCATTTAGTATTTTCAGACTTTCGTACTTTTGATTTCGTGTTGTAATAAAGTTTTACGCTTCCGCAGCGATGGTTCAATTATGAAAAACTCAATGGTTTGCTTATGTCATTTTTGCGTATCATATAGTGTTGTTTATTGTGACCGTTGACTTGGATCCTGGTGTGTCACGCGCCTCGCGGTAAAACCCCGCACGTGGAAATTTGAGGGTGTGACAGATTGGTATCAGAGCCAATGGTTATAGTGAACTAGGACTGCATGTAGAGTCTAGTCTATAGCAGAGTATCACACACGTTAGACGGTCACACATAGCTACGAGTCGTGTCATTTGGTAAACATACTAACCTTGTCGGGGTGTCAGTGTCCTCATCACACAGTATCACATTATCTATCTTCTGTTATTCCTACCTTGGTTCTATCTTCTTCTTCGGGTTCGAAGATGAAGGGGCTTATCGCTTATACTTGGCAGTAGTGTACATTGGGGTGGCTTCGGCACATTCTTGAGATCTTTCCGGGTTTTGGATATCTCCCCTCTATGCTCTAATGTACATACTTGCCTACACACACACTATCATGCACTAGTACTTGTCATAGTACACTCTTGGGTGACTGTTCACTTTGGGATCTTCGTGCGATAACTGTTTCTTTTAGGAATGTGTGTATCGGGTGATTTGAAGTTCTAGCTAGGAGCACGCCTAGAGGACCATGTAGAGCGATTTGTATTTCGGGTGCACACGAAATCATAAATCGAAATGCATGAAAATCTTGGTGGACTTCGTGTTCGGACTAATGGTCATGCTGGAACCACGTTCTGGATTCGTTTGGTCACTTGTAGCTCGATCTGTTGGTGGTTTTGAGTATCTTGTCTCATGTTTGGCAGAACATGTCCGGACGCGCTGGTGGACGTACTGGTGGACACCGTGGTGGCGGCGGGGGTCGCAATGGCGGTGGACGAGGTGGTGGGAACATCACCATGACTCAGGCAGAGTTGGAGAACATGTTGCAGCAGCATTGAACGTTGCGTTGGCTGCTTTCCAGGCTGCTCAGCAGACTTTTGGAAACACTAATCAGGCGCAGTCTGGGTGCACCTACAAGAAGTTCATGGACTGTAAGCCCCATTTCTTCAATGGGACTGAAGGGGCAGTGGGTCTGCTCCGGTGGTTAGAGAAGATCGAGTCGGTGTTTGCTATGTGTAACTGTCCTGACGCTGATCGCGTCAAGTATGCTTCTGCTACTCTTAAAGGACACGCTTTGACTTGGTGGAACTCCACCACTGCGAACCTTGGTCTGGGTGAGGCCAATGCTATGCCGTGGTCCGAGTTTGTTCAGATGTTGAGGGCAGAGTATTGCCCAAGAGACGAGATTATGAAGTTGGAACATAAGTTTTGGAATCTGAAGATGGTTGGGTCAGAGATCGAGGAGTTTACTGCTAGGCACAACGAGTTAGCTGTGATGTGCCCCGGTTTGGCCACACCGGAGTACCGGAGGATTGAGCACTACGTTGCTGGGTTGGTGCCGGAGATTGCTGGGCTTGTTGCTGCTGCTGATCACACTACTATGATAGCCACTGTTCGGGCAGCTCACAAGCTGACCAACATGAAGGTTGCTGAGGGCGTACTACCTCCGAGGGGTGCTGCTGTGAAATCCCCTGCGGACAACAAGAGGAAGTGGGAGAGTGTTGGAAAGAGCGCTGGGTCGTCCCAGCCGCAGGCGAAGAAGCAAGAGGTTGTGGGGGCATCATCCGAGCAGAGGTCTGGGGGATATACTGGGAAACTCCCGAAGTGTGGTGAGTGTGGGTTTCATCATACGGGTGATTGTGAGAGGTTTCGCTGTCGACGATGTCAGCGTTTTGGTCATCATGCTAAGGACTGTAGGACTACTCTTCAGCCACAACCGGCACAGGCCACTACTGCTGCTACCACTGCTGCTGCTCCTCAGGGGAGGCAGGGATGTTATCACTGTGGGGATAATGGACACTTCAAGCGGGATTGACCTAAGCTGAAGCAAGGGACTGCAGGTGGTGTTGGGGACAACGAAGGTGGCGGTCGAACTACTCGTGGTCATGTCTACGTCATTGGCGCTAGGGAGAACCAGGAGGATCCTGACACTGTTACTGGTGAGTATTCTTTTCTTGATTCTCGTTATGCTCGTATTCATTCTCGTTCACATTGTTTGGCGATTCGTATTCTTTGTGTGCATTCAGTTGGTATTTGGTCATCGTTTTGCATTCATGGGTCTGATGTGGGTCCTCTGGAGATGCTACTTGGACGGTACCGGTGTGACGTTTATACCGATCACAGTAGTCTCTAGTAGGCCTTCGATCAGAAGGATTCATTGTTTTGTATTCACTTTGGGGGAGGGCGGTTCCCCGGCATAGAGTACCTGTTGATATCATCTCTCGTTCGTGACTATCATTTCGTTTGTGTTCTGGGAAAACGTTACTTGGGTTGGGTCGACACTCAACACTGTCGAAGAGTGAATCTCGGGGCGAGATTCCTTTCAACAGGGGGATGATGTGACGACCGGGAAATTTTTTTTTTCTCTTTTTGTCGCTTCGTTCTCTTTGACTTCGGGAAATTTTCGGGGCGAAAATTCTTTCAACAGGGGATGATGTGACACCCGACATGTTTGAGTCAACATTTTTATAAAACACATAAGTCTACCTTAGCGGGAAACGTTTATAAACGAACTTAACTGGGTTAGTTGAGTCGGGTCAAGTTAGGATTGTCCAGGGGTCAATGATCTAGAGGATCATTGGGAGTCATTTTGAGAATACACTAGAACCGGGTCCCGTTGTTGGTGACATTACATGAACAAATTAAGTATATGTGTTGATTATGGGTCGTGTGGTGGATTATATACATAGATGTGTTTAAATGATGTGTAAATGATTATCCGTGCTTAATTATGTTAAAAATAAACTTAGGATGCATGCTTATATGTTAAGGTATGTTAGAATGCGTTAAACACGACAAACTGGAAATCTGGAAAATAACACTTCTTTGGTTCGACCGTTCGAAGGGTCGAACCAGGCCCTCAGTCTGTTAAGGGCCTCCTTCGACCGGATAAAATCACCTTCGACCAACTAAAGCTCCACGTTCGCCCGTACGAAAGGGTCGAACCTGGACATAGTATAAATACCATCCTTTGTCATTTTTCACCATTTCACAAACCCTAACCGTCTCAAAACACTCTCTAGCAATTTTAAACATTGGGGAAGGAGTTTTTGCCTTTGTTTTCTATAATCTAACCTACAAACATCTTCTACACAAAGATCTAAGGTGTGTTATTCATTCTAA
Organism: Ambrosia trifida; assembly: GCA_028751855.1. Lineage (NCBI taxonomy): Eukaryota > Viridiplantae > Streptophyta > Magnoliopsida > Asterales > Asteraceae > Ambrosia > Ambrosia trifida. Next base: position 23,596,541 of record CM054127.1, read on the forward strand.
ATCATTTTTAAAGCATTTCAATTCGTTTTCATTAAACCCCAAGAGTCCAGATCTGATTCAAACATATTTTCATGGATAAAAACCTTCCTAATATCTTTCTAAACAAAACCTATTCATAAACAATGAGTTTTCATACAAACTAACATGTGTTAATGGTGTTTTATGTGATGTTATGTATTGTTTGATGATTGATTGTTGTATAGATGTTATGACAACGATCTAGGACTGTTATTGATGATGATTTATGATTGAGATAGGTTACAATTGATTATTGATGATATTATGTTCATTTTGGGGATTTTGGGTTAGATCTAGGGCTTGTTCATAATGATAGTGATGAGGATATGATTGGGGGGTTTATTGTTCATGATAATCTGAGCATATTAAGTTGATTATAGATTGGTTTCATAGAGTTTCCTAATTGGGTAAAGATTGCATGCATGATGATGTGACATCTTCATAATTTACTATTTTGGGAAACTTGTAAAACGACGAGATTTTGGGTGTAAAATCGGTAGGGTTTCGTAGGGATATGTTAATGATAGTTGACTGCTGTAACTCATGATGTTTCGTGATGTTTTCGGATGTTTTGATACGTTTTTGAGGAAACCGAATAACAGGGTCGAACCTGGAGTACCTTCGACCAGTCGAAGGAGGATCTCCAGGGTCGAACCTGGTTACTAAATGGTCGAACGTATTACAAATGGGCGAAGGAGGGAGAAAAGGGGCGAAGGTAGCCACATTCGACCGTTTAAAGCCTCATTCGACCGTTTAGAACTACATTCGACCCTACGCTAACAAAAATGAGATTTTTGATGCAAACTAAGTGTTTTAATGCTTGAAACTTATGTGTTAACTTTATGTTCATGACTAATTGATGTAACGAGTCACCAACGGGATGTCGGGTCGGTCTGGGATGTCCGGTTAACGTTTAAACACACGTAGTCAAGATCTGGACAATCAGGGACTAGTTAGCCTTCGGGTTAGTAGTCATCATACTTATGTAAACTCACTAATAGGTTGTTACTAGCCGGAAGTATCATACACGGGTTGGATCTCTAGTTATCAGGAAGACGCACTCGAAGGTGAGTTTCACGGCCCCACTCTTTTACTGGTTTTACATTTTCGGGGGAGAAAACATGCTATGTTCTTTAAACGTGTTTCAACTATGTTTTCATAAAAGGCGTTTCAACTGAGTTTTCATGAAAGGTGTGTCAACTACGTTTTGGTATTCATGAATTCATTGGTATTGGAGTATTCATTATGTTTTAGAGTATTCATTATATTACTCTGCGATCTTTGGAAGTCCCGGGGAGAACCATGAATGTGCGGGGATGCACAACGGGGGAAATGTGGATAGCGCTATTTGGGCTTGACCCGCCCCACTCGTCGACTGGAGGTCGGACGGGTGCATATTGTCTCTTAGGTATTCAGTATTCAGTATGCAGTATTCAGTATTCAGTATTCATTCGGGCACGTATTCAGTATTCACAGTATTCGAGTCCAGTAATGGTTTTCCAATCGCAGTAGTAAGGTATTCATATGTTTTGCATGCATGTGGTCTGGATTGACCATGGGTATTCAGTTATTGTCGATTTTCACTTTGATTTGGTATACATTTGGAGTCGAATTCATTAAAAACCTGTGAACTCACCGGCATTATTTGCTGACGTTTTTAGCATGTTTGTCTCAGGTCGTTAAGGTAGCACTTGTTGATAGGCGCACGGAGTCTCACGGCGTCTAGGATTCATGTGCATCTCATTTAGTATTTTCAGACTTTCGTACTTTTGATTTCGTGTTGTAATAAAGTTTTACGCTTCCGCGACGATGGTTCAATTATGAAAAACTTAATGGTTTGCTTGTGTCATTTTTGCGTATCATATAGTGTTGTTTATTGTGACCGTTGACTTGGATCCTGGTGTGTCACGCGCCTTGCGGTAAAACCCCGCACGTGGAAATTTGAGGGTGTGACAACCAGCCCCGTGGTTTTTTGGGGGTTGAAAGGGGATTGACATGGCTATCACATGTCGCTTTATGCCCCTTTCACCCAATGACCACACCATGTAGCCTAAAGAAATGCAAGGAGTGATTGAAGGTCTTGAAAATGCAAGAAGTGATTAAAGATCTTGAAAAGGTTGAGCAAGAACTCGCCGCTTCAGAGAATAATGGTGCCATTGTTGGATATATAGTATGTCCGATGTAATTAAAAGTCGAGATCAAAGTAACCCGACCCGGTACGATCCGAAGAGTTACACGTTGGTACACGAATCAGACAAGTTCATATGTAGGTGGATTATTATTTATGAAATAATAATTGTTTTAGACTTGAGGGACTTAATATTAATAAGATTAGTATTAAGGAGTATTATGATATTTAACAAGGGGGCTTAATGTAAGTTATTGTTTTATAAAAGGAGGGTTAAGGAGTAAACCCTAATACACACTTTTATAAAAACAACAAACCCTTGCTTCCTCCTCTTTGTTTCTTGCGGCCGCCACACAAGGAAAAAGGGCCGCCGCCTCTTTTTGCCTTCTTTCGGCCAATAACCACCACAAGCCGCCGCCTTCCTCTTGCAAAGTGTTGCTTCCCGGTTGGTTCGTGCTCGGTGTGAACTTTCTACTGGTTTTCAAAAGGCGAGTTCTTATTTTAAAAAACAATTCATATTTGTACGGTACAGGATAACAAGAGGGTGTATTATATAATGGACTGGTACCAATGAAAACAAATACAATCAGGTGTAATACTACTGGAGCTGAAGTGCGGGCACTAAGCTCCTTGTATACTGAAGTGGTGAGTTTCCACTAATCTCTAATATTCTTATCATATATCCACATGCTGATGTTAACTTCTTTTAACAATATATGCTTTGCAGGGACAAAACACAGATTCACTTTCACAATATTTTGGAGAGGATACTATTCATTGCCCCTTAGAGCAAGGTTTGGTGTTGTTTTGTATTTGTATTATGACAACACTTTCATGTTTTGATTTATGTGATTTATTATCTTTAACAAGTTAAAAACTCAAACAGGCAAAACCTCAAAAATGCTAATGGTTTGAAAATGGTACAAAGCGTTATTTAATTCATGCAACTTTTTGTATTGGTTAATTTGGAAATTTATATTATTATTGTAATCATATATTTTCATTTTCATATTTTACGCACTAGTTATTTAGGAGCAAACAATTAACTGACATGAAATTATTTAGGAGTATGTTCTATATAAAACCAATCTTATCTGGATAACCACATAAACATTTGTATGTTGTGCTTTAATATGTACATATATTTATGTTGTTAAGTGGTTTTCCAAGTTCTATACAAAAAGTTGGTCTTTGAACAGGCGTCTAACTATCTATGAAAAAATGTGGAAAAAATGACGTGTTTCAAACCGTACTGAAAAGTACTTGTTTTAACCCGTTACCTGACCCTCTTCCACATCATAACCTAAACAGGATTATATTCTTTGTCAAAGATCTCATGCATTTTTGGGGTTGTATGTGTAGTAATGCAGATTCTAGAAGTGTTTGCTAAAATGTTCAAGAAAGCACGTGATGATAAATAACCTACAAGACTTCAAGGAAGGTGTTGATTTCAATAAAGACACTAAAAATGAACTATGATAAATCTATGTTCATAAACAAACAAGACGCATGTAATTAAAATCAACATATGACCTTAATACATTCGGTTATGTGGTAGCAAGAAACCCTTGTAGTTGTTTAACCAGTTTAGCGAATTTGATTTTTATTTCCCGGGAAACGGTATGCATGAAATGTAGTGGTTTGAGATACTTTCACTTACTTTTAATGATTTATTTTATGCTATGAAAGTTAGGCTTTTATAAACATTTACTCTTTCGATGTTTCGATGTGACTGTACATACATAACTTCAAAAATGAAAGATCACTATCAGGCCACATATAATAAGAATACACATAATAAGAATAACGGCTTTACCTTCAAACACACAGCAAGCAAAAAAGGTAAATCTTCCATTCAGTAGGTACATACCAAACATTTCCCTTTAAACCATTTCATAAAACTATATAAAAAGTTGCTAAACTAATTTTATAATACTCTAGCTTGGGTAGATACACATGAGGTAACCTAATTATGTTTAATATAAGTATTAAAAATAAATTACGTTAAATTCATCTTGCAAGATGCGTCTAAAAAACATAACTACCCGCGACAATACGCGGACATTCCGACTTATCTATTAGAAGCCTACATAAAACATGCTTAGGTTCGGTTAAGAGATCTATAAGGCTACTAGCTAGTGAAACACTTTCCTTTTGTGTTTTACCCCAAAAGGGGTACCCTCATTGTCACAAACATCAACACCATGCCACACGTTTCTTGGTAGATACCTACGAAAATAGAAATAATTTGAACTGAGATGTGGGCCCTCTAATACCCGGATTTGTGCAAAACCAGGACGCCAATCGTCATCACCCGTTAATTTTAGATATAAATAGCATACGGGTAACTCTACACACTTGCTTGTGTGTTCAAACTGGTCTATCGTGCAAGCTTGAAATGGTTTTATTGGTACATCATCAAGGACTTGTGGCTCTAATGGATCAAGCCTTTTCACAGGCTTCGAGTTGAGACGATGCACCAAGACGTCATTTGAATTTGAGTCTCCGAACCGTATGCTCACATGGTTGGAAGTGTCTGCACCCCTTGTACAAGTAGTTTGTACCGTTATTGCATACGTGCAATTTCTCTGTGACATGGTGATAAGAAATAGTTGGTTTATTTTAAATAATTTATACAATATTAGTAGTTTAATAAACATAAAAATTAAGAATTTGACATTTACCTTTCCGTTTAGATGAAGAGGAAGAGTGACCCTTGATGCCAATGCCAAATGTTTTGGAAGCATAACATGAATAATAACAATCATGAACACAATGATGGGGCCTCCAAAATTGCCCTTCATTATTTTTTATATATAGTTTTTTTTTTCTAGTTTTAGGAAAAATGAAATTAAGGTATTATCTAAAGCTCAAAACATAAGGATTATATAAATGAAGATTGCAAATATATAGAATGATGATGTGAAGGTGGTTCTTCTCATCACTCATTCCTTTCTTCGATACTCAAATTCTTAAAGCCTCCTTCTTCGGTTACCTTTCCTAATATAAAATTAGAAATTATGTTTTAGCTAAAAAGATCTTAATGGTTGTTAGAATAAAAACTATAGGTAGGTGTTATGGCATCGTGGTTGGCGGGCAGGTTACGGTATTCATCTTCTGATGACGATAATCCTACCGGACCTACCCACTAAAAATCCAAGTAGATAGATTTTAAACTATACAATTTTATAATAAATAAATAAATATAGTGCTATGCAAAATAGATTAAAACTACTAATTTTCAACAAAAAGCCACACCTTTAAAACCAGCGCCTCAATTACGCCATGCAATTATTGTTTCTGTCTTTGCTCCTCATCTAAAAGTACATTTGTTAATATACATTTTCATTCTATTCACATGATTAAAATTATTGTTTTCTCATATTGTATTACATTATTTTTTATGTTACATCGTAACACACATTTTATCACTTCATATTAAATTTGTCTATCCTAGAAAGTTTTCGGGATATAATCTAGTTTTATAATAAATAAATAAATAAATAGTTTTATAAATTATTTAAACTTTTACAACTAGTTTTTATCTTATTTTTTCTATGTTTTTATATAAATTATATATATATATATATATATATATATATATATTAATAGAGCACTGATTTGAACAGTGGTCTATGGCCTACTTGTAATTCTTTTGTATTACGGTGGCAAAGGGGCAAGCCACTTAAGATATTATTCTCATCCCTATCATATCACTCTTTCTCATCTTCTTCTATACTCCATCTGCCATGAGGCTTTCATCTTCCTCATTTCATATACAAACCAAAACAGACATAGAGAGACTGACAGCCAGACGACCTCGACCAGAACCCACGGCCCAGCGACGCCGCAGACCAGGGGCGGATTTAGGTTGGATAGAGTGGGTTCCCGGGAACCCACTCGGTTTGGAAATTTTAGTGTTAGTATATATAGAAAATTTAGAAGGAACCCATAAATAAATATAGAAAGGAACCCATTAAGATTTATGTGAAGTGCTCTGAGCGTCCCTTTTAAAGTTGAGAAGCCCGGTTTGATTCCCTCACTCTACATGAAGTCTTTCAATTTTTTTTGTTTTTTTTTTACAACTTAAAACCCATGTTTTAGGGTTTCACAAAAAATAAACAAACATACAAACCAACCTGAATGATTCCTATCCTGCCTACCCCCTCCACGGACCACGGTTCAATCCTCTACAGCCGGCCAGATCCGCCCCTGCAACCCCGGCCTCCTATACGGCTCGTCCACCTTCTCCCCTGCAACTCCGGCCAACGATTGCTTAAAATTTCACACCCCAGGTTTGTTATTTAAGCTATTAATATGTTTTGCTGTAGTGAATTTTCTATCCATGCTGTTGCTTGTTCAATGCATAAAGGTACAATGTTTTTTCCCTTAATTATGTTTTGCCGGTTCTTCTAGTTATTGTTTTAGGCCAAATAGAACAAAAACTTATAATTAATTTGTTAATTGTTCACAATTTCTATCTTGTAACACACATAGCACAAACATTAGCTAAATATCTAGACAGGTTTGGCGAATTGAAGATTCAATAGGTCAAGAAACTTCAGAGCTGTAATCAAGCATATTAGTGCCAACAAAATACAAAGCATATGCGACATAGGAATCTCTTTTGATGTGTAATAGATAGACATAGTGATCATTTTAATGGTGGTATAATTGTATTAGCCTATTAGATTCCCCTTGTTAGCTGCTTGTTGATGAGGAGTTGACTTTTATTTTTTGTGGTGGAATATAAGTTGTCTGGTCCGGCTTTCGGAAAAAATAAAGATGCTACATGGGTGAAGTTAAGGTTACTCAAGACACATCCCCACTGAATCCACTAGACACAAACCTGTTTAAAGTTTTTGTTATGCACTTATGCATACCAACTACAAGTATTTATTTAAGCCAACCCTACTCATTTATGAATCCATAGGTTTTTAAAACTATAGATAGTGGAAGGTGGACTTTGGATTTTATGCATTAAAGTAAACTATTGAAATTATGATGTTTTGCTAGACATTGGTCATCGTTTTTAAAACTAAACCGATGACCCGACCCAGTTTCATGGTCCGAAAATTCTAGCATTTGGTTGTTAGAAATCCAACCACTTAAAAAGGGGAACCCATAGGAAAAAAATCCTGGATCCGCCACTGCCGCAGACAGCGGCGCGTGGCAATCATCCGGCGCATGAATAACCCAACTATGGCGCACCTACGAGTGGTGACGGCTCACCCATTTAAGCGACGGTGGAAGCTCCACCCGTGATTTCAAGAGAGAAGGAAAGAGTAATAGCAGGTAGGCATCTATTTCGATTTTCCCGTCATCTCATCTGCTGGTTTCTCCTTTAATTTAGGTAACTTTTACTTTTTTGTTATTACAGTAAATTAACAGATCTGGTTCAGAGTCACAATCAGATAGTGGAGGCTAGGGTTCGTGCGGGTTCCAGCCGATCTTCTGCCGAAGGTTCAAAGGGCAAGATAATTTATATTAGTGTTAACATTAGATTTTGATTAAACTTTGTTCCCACGTCTCATCACGTTTATATTAGTGTTAACATCAACTTTTGATTAAAAGTTGTTACCAGGTTTCATTGAAAGTATATATGAGGTCGTTCGTCTTTAAGATAGACGATATTTTCATCTCAAAACTCAAAAGTTGTGTATGAGCCAAATAGGTTGAGTCAAAAAGGAATATTTGAAGTTTGTGACACTGTTAGTTTAAACAATCAATATCTATTGAAGTTGTATGTTAAACTATAACAACATGTATCGAACCGCTAGGCGAATGTGCTCGCCGTTTGGTGGTAAGACGACGTCATTATAAGACGCGCAACGCGCGTCCTTCAAATACCCCTACTTTTGTTGAAAGTCGACTCTACGTGCTTAATTATATTAACGCTCCGACGTGATTTTTTTTTTCGAGTTCAATAATGATGTAAAAGTCATCAAAACCAACCTCACTGTATGTGTGTTTGAACCTGCCATGGTCCGATAGATAAGGAGACACGTTGCATACTCGTAGACTTCTACCGGCATGGGGGCAAAGGGGAGGGTGTTGTGGCTTCTTGTGGTTGGTTGTTGGATTATGGGTGGTTCTTAGATTAAAAAAATATATCAAAAACGCCCTCCACCATGCCCCACCACCCCTTGGTTTTGGGGCTTAGAGAGCAAAGACCCACTCTGCTGACATGGCAGACACCTGACGCTCCACACCCATTCACCCCACTTACCACACCGTATACTCGTTGCATCTTTATCTTTAATTATCAGCATGGGAGCAAAGGTGTGGGTGAGGTGGCTTTTTGTTTTGGTTTATTGGATTATGGATTTAAAAAAAAAAAAAACCAAAAACACCCCTTCCACCCTGTGGTTTTTGAGGCTTAAAGGGCAAAGGCCTTCTCTTCTAACATGGCAGTTACATGACGCTTCACGTCCCCTTCATCCCCCAATCATACCATAATCACCATGTAGTTTCTATAGAGTAATAGTTAATAGAGTGAATTGGATTGAATGTGCAATTCTCATTATTCACAGAAGATTATATAATGGTTACAACATTAATACAATGACTTGATTATAGGGGGACTATTGACTGGACTATTGACTAAGACTATTGACTATGACTAAATAATTACAAATGCATAAAGTAGCTCTTTAACTGTTGACTATGACTGTGACTATTGACTATTGACTATTGATTTGTGTTAATACGCCCCCGCAAGATGGATGTAATAGATAATAGATTGATTGATATATATTTAGTATGATCATCTGTAATTATGATGATTATCATTTACCATAGATAGGAGAGATCCCTTGTATTATTTATACCTGTCAGATTAATGAGAATGGCACGGTTGGTACACTTTCAGGTCAGACGGGACACTAGAGCGTTACAAGGCACGACTTGTTTGTGACGGTCGCTCCCAACAGGTGGGAATCGATTGTGGTGAGACTTTCAGCCCGGTTTTTAAACCGGCCACTATACGCACGGTGTTTTCCCTTGCCCTCTCAAAAGGATGGCTCGTGCATCAGTTGGACGTCACTAATGCATTTCTCCATGGGCATCTCCAGGAAACAGTCTATATGCATCAACCCATGGGGTTTCGGGACAGAAATTTTCCCGATCATGTGTGTCTCTTACGTAGGTCACTTTATGGTTTAAAATAGGCTCTCCGTGCGTGGTATCAAAGGTTCACTGACTATGTACTTTCTTTGGGCTTTCTACATAGCAGATGTGACGCATCTTTGTTTACTTTTCAGCATGGCAGTGACACGGCATATCTTCTCTTATATGTCGATGATATTCTTTTGGTTACCTCCTCTGACAGCCTCCGGCATCGCCTTCTGGCGAATCTTGCTACATAATTCGCCATGAAAGATCTGGGTCCTTAGAGTTATTTCTTGGGTATATCGGCCATTCGGCAGCAAAACACTATGTTCCTCTCTCAGCAGACCTATGCTACTGATATCATAGCTCGTGCAGGTATGCAGTCTTGCAACCCTGCTGCAACACCCGTAGACTCCAACTCTAAGCTAGGCGCTTCTCCAGATGAACCGTTTCATGACCCCACCTTATATCGGAGCCTAGCAGGTGCTTTGCAGTACCTCACTTTTACCTGTCCTGACATCACATACGCAGTTCAGCAGGTCTGTATGCACATGCACGCGCCTGTTACCGCACACTGGAATGCCCTGAAGCGTATCATCAGGTATATTAAAGGCACGATTACATTTGGTTTAACTCTAGGTCCCTCTGCAGCCTCTTCTTTAGTAGCATACACTGATGCCGATTGGGCAGGGTGCCCTGATACTCGCCGCTCCACTAGCGGTTACTGCATCTATTTTGGGGAAACTTAATTTCTTAGTCGTCCAAATGACAACCCACCATCTCATGGTCTAGTGCTGAGGCTGAATATCGGGGTGCCACGATGGTATATTGTGACAATGTTAGTGCCATATACTTAACAGGTAATCCCGTGCAACATCAACGCACGAAACATATTGAGCTGGATATTCACTTTGTTCGGGAACAGGTTCAGCGGGGTCATGTTCGCATCTTACACATTCCCTCCAGATACCAGATAGCAGACATCTTCACAAAAGGGTTGCCACGTGTTCTATTTGAAGATTTCAGATCCAGTCTCAGCATCCGTTCACCTCCCGCTTCGACTGCGGGGGTGTAATAGATAATAGATTGATTGATATATATTTAGTATGATCATCTGTAATTATAATGATTATCATTTACCATAGATAGGAGAGATCCTTTGTATTATTTATACCTGTCAGATTGATGAGAATGGCATGGTTGGTACACTTTCAGGAGGATCCATTGGATATGCCAATCTTGGAGCGAAAGGAAAGAAACGGTGATCGTGGAAGTAGTTTGGTGAGGACATCATCTAGTTAGTTGATCCTTTGAGCTAATGTGAATGACCTTTAAGTTGCCGGCATTGACTTGTTCACGAATAAAGTGGTAGTCAAGGGTAACATGTTTCATGCAGGAATGGTACACCGGGTTAGCACAAAGGTATCTGCAATTATCGATAGAATAGGGATAGAAAGCCACGTTAGCCACCTCCTTATCTCTTTCATGTTCCCTCAACCAAGACCGCCGCTAGTCCGCTACCTCTGATAAAATGGGGGTTCAATTTTACTTTTTACGTAAATTAATATGCCAATACAAGTTAACTAATTCAAATATATTTTGTGTTATTGGTGTGCATTTTCTATTTTCAAATCAGATTCTCTACGAGCATATATTTTCAAACATATTATTTTAATACCTTGTAAACAATGTATGATTTTATAAATACACATGACTTTTTTCATGCGAGGCAAGGTTGTAAAAATCGGGACTAGTCGCCGTCTAGTCCCTGATTAATCGTTGATCGGTGGATTAGTGATTAATTTTGCATTAATCACTCCATTAGTCGGAAATCGGTCCAAGCCGGTCCAAGTCGGGTAAAATCGTGGCAGTCGGCCCAAGTCATTTTACTTAAAATTAAGTCGCTGATGTTTAAGTTTAGTTTGAATTTTGAACTACTTTTAAGTATTATATTGATATGAATGTGTGTGTATATATTGTGACAACCCGCAACTTTCGATCTACATTGATGTGATTTTTTATTAAAAGTAAATATTTATTATAAATATTGTTAATTATAAAGTTTCAGAAGTTAACTGATCGTCTTAACAATGGAAACCGCGACCGATTTAATTAACGTGATGTCAACGCGTGCGTCGAACGCACGTGTCAGTCGACGAAAATATTTAAATTTTTGCTCGGTTTAGTTTTTACATTTCAAACAAAACCGACTACTTTTTATAATTAATTATCGGGCCTAAAATAAAACCCAGGCATTTTACATTTATAACGAGTTCGATACGCGGTAATAACCTACCTAACCCTAAGTATATATAAAGGTAAACTTCATCTCCTTCATTTTGAAAGTGCAGCCACGACCTCTACACTCTCCCTAACCCGCCTCCATCTCTCTCGCAGCTCTCTCTCTCTACTCTTTCTCACCTGCTCGTATCTCTCTTCCCTCTGTCAGTAAGCAGCCGGCCACCACCAAACTTGGGTGGTGGCGGCGCTATCCTGCGAGCCTGAAAACACCAGCAAACAACAACAATAAGTGGCGGCGCAGATCTGTGACCCTGAAAAGCACATAAAACAGCAGCAACATTCACGACAGATGTGGTTTTGAATCGTGGCTCGGTGGCCCAATGATCGTGGGTTCGAGTACAAAGGTGGCGGCATGGTGTTTTGTGCAGAAGACGAAGAGACGTGGTGGTTCCAGGTGGATGTAGTTACGGGTTATGGTAAATCAGCTGGTGTAGGCGTCAGATTTGGGGTGGTTTGTGCTATTCATGGTGCTGGTTCAAGGTGGGGGACGAGGTTGCTATAGGTTCGTGGAGATGATGGTGGCTTGTTTAGGTGTTTGGTACAATCAGTTTCGGTTTGGGGTCCGATGGGTTTTGAGGTGGTCCGGTCGGTGGTTGGCCGGAGATGGTGGTCCGACGCTGGTCTGGTTGGCTAAACCTTGGTCACAGGTCACGGGTCAGACATGGTGTTGGTCTAGGGGTCTTGGGTCGGGTCTGGTGGGCTGGGTTCGAGTTTTGGTCCGGTCAAAGTTGGCTCTAGTCGGGTGTAGTTGTTCGGGTCAGATTTGGTACAAGTTTGTGATGGTTCGGCTCGGGTCGAGATGGGTCTGCTGCGGGTTTCGTCAATCGGGTCAGGTTTGGTTTGGTTTGGGGTTCGTGTTCGGGCTTGGTCAAACATTGTCAACAAGTCAGATCTGCCCGGGTCAGGCCAAGTCGGGTCTGGTTCAGGTCTCGGGTCCATATGGGTACGGTTTGGGTTTCAATGGTTCTCGGGTCTCCTTTTAAGTTCGGTTATACCTGGTCAAGCTTGGCATCAATTCTGGTCAAACTTTGGGCTCGCTCAACAACTGGTCAACGACGGTCAACAGTCAGATTTGATCAAGCGGCTCGGTCAACGGACAGATCCGGATTGATAGCGGTCAACGCGTCGTTTGAGACGCTGTGTCAGGATGCACGTGCAAGCGATTATGGTATAACTAAATCTTTTGTATTTATTTTTGAGTAATTATATAAATCCGAATAATAAATAGTGTTATCTCGCGATCGAACCGACAATATTATTATTGATAAGTATATAAAGCGTGACTTGGTATTATTGGACCTCGGACTAAACTAGTTGGACTATATATATATATATATATATATATATATATATATATATATATATATATATATAGGTTTAGGATCCTGTACAAAGTACATTTTTCGTGAGAAGTGTGAGAAAGACTAAGAATTGACATGTAGACATCATGTTTTGGATTTAGGAATGGTGTTTTAGGTTGTTTTAAAAAAACACCAAACACAACAATCTAAAACACAATACAATGTATTATAGTCATTAAATTTAAAAAACAGCTAAAAAACACCACTTAACGCTTAAAACACACTGCTAATGTTCTTAGCATGGTGTTTTAAGTTTTAAGCCTAAAATACGTTGTTTTCGATTTTTAATTGTTATGTTTGGTGTTTTTATAGGCAAAACAATCCAAAACATCACGACTAAGTTCAAAAAATGATGCCTAAGTATCAATTTTTAATACTTCTCACACTTCTCACGAAAAATGTACTTTGTACAGGATCCTGACCCTATATATATATATATATATATATATATATATATATATATATATATATATATATATATATATATATATATATAGGAAAAGTATATGGAGGAAACCCTCCTTATTTGGTAAACTCTGGAAACTCTGACTTCCCAACATTTTTTTTTTTTTTGAAAAAAATAGGGTATGTAATATACATTTTTTTCAGCATTTCGAGCCAAAAAAATCGAAAAAGCGTCGAACGGTTTTTTTAAAAAAAATAAAAAACGTCTACTGTATCTGTAACACCCCAACCGATGGCGGAATCATCGAGGTGCCACGTAGTGACGATTGTTCAAAAGCTCATGGTACTAAAATGTAAATATATGATTATTGAATATTGTTTTACAATCATGTGAAATTTAATACAAGACAACAAAAGTAAAGAAAATTGATTGATTTAGTCTAAGTCCAAAGTCCTATGTGAAGCGTCAAGCAGCTTATCCTGAAACATGCACGAAAATAATTTTGTCAACATATGAATGTTGGTGAGTACTACTTAGTTTTGTACGTATAGTATAAATTTGAAAAGTAGTACAATTCATGTGTCTAGTATCACCAAGGCATTATGTAAACACGCAAGTAACCAAACAAGACAAAGATCAAATGTAAAGTTTGTACAATGTAATTGATAATGAGCACCTCAACACGTGTGAGTCTAAAAGAGCACCATAACACAAAGTTATGTCTAAATGAGCACCGTAACATAAGTTACGTCTGTATGTATGTAAAGAGCACCATAACATAAGTTATGTCTGTATGTATGATTTTGTATGTAAGCTACGTTCATGTTCAAACATAAGCACAAAGATAAACAAGACACGTATATGAATTGTAATGAATAAAATGTATGTGTAACTGAATACGAAAGTTTTGTATACTTGTGCATGAATCACCCCAAAAGTTGTAAAAGCGAAAAAAGGGATAAGTAATACTCACCTTAGCAAGGTGGTTAAGTCTTGTGTAATTGAATAAGTGAAATCCGGCGTTGCCAAGTATCACCCTATGTATATGATAACAAATAAGTCTAAGTCTATTTGGTCTATAAGTGTGACACCCGGCAAATTCTGGTTAACAACGTTGTCTAGATGAAAGTCTACCTTAGCGAGTCACGCGTATATTGTACTTAACTGGGTTAGTTAAGTCGGGTTATGGTTCGGGAACTATCGGTTTAGTCTAGAGGATCATTGGATGTTGGTCTAGAGGTTCATTAGATGTCGGTCCTTAACCAAGTGTACAAACGGTGACGATTTGTAGGATCGTCAGGGCATACGGAACATACAAGTCTCGAGTCCTGGGAATTGGTGAACGAGGGTGAATATGTGTATTTACATGTGTTATGTGTTTACAATCATTATGTGACTTGTCGGTATGTGAATATTTGTTAACATATGTTAAAACGGGGTTTAACGCACAAAACGCACGAAACCAGCCCCTATAGGCGATTAGGGAAGCCTAATCGCCCATAAGGGAGGCGAGTAGGCATCATATGGGGTGAGTAGGGGACTGATCGCATGACTGTTCATGCGATTAGGCCCCAATCGCATGAACTTACATGCGATTAGGCTTCCTGATCGCGTGTAAAGCTGCATAATCGCGTGTTACGTGCTGGACGACTAAAAACGACTATAAATACCATACTTGACCTCATAAACTTCATTATACAAACCCTAGTCGTCCCATAACCTGCCCCAACACACACACAACCTCTGGAACGCGATTTTTGATCAAAACACAAGGTTTCAAGCTTAATCCTTCATTCTTTCACAATTCTAAGGTTTGGTTTCCATCCATGAATCTTTATAAACGTTTTTAATCAATCCCTAATGGTCCAGACCTGTTCTAAAACGGAAAAGCTTTCTGAAAATCGTTAATAAGTATTGATAATCGGATTCTAACTAGTATACATGTGTTATGTGTGTTTATGATTAGAAAGCTAGGGTTTTTATGATTCAAGGTGAATGAATGATATGTTATTGTTGTTAGATCAGAATAATAATGATATTATGATGATAAAATCTAAGAATTGAATATTAGGGTTATAGTTACGCATGTTAGTATGATGATTGCATGCTCTGTGAATGGTGTTTGGATTACGTGATTGCATGCAGGGCTGATAATACGAGGCAAAACGAAGGGTTTTAGTTGAAACATGTTTAGAATAGTGTTTGGGATGATATTGGGTAGTTACACACGTTCTGGATCTGATTTGGAGCGTTAAACGCGCGAAAAACTGGAACAGCAAGGTTACGGGCGATTAGCAATCCTATTCGCCTATGTTAGAGGCGATTAGGAGGCCAATCGCCAGTTTTTCATGCGATTAGGGCCTAATCGCTAGTTTTTACATGCGAGTAGCCCTAATTGCTAGTTTTTATATGCAATCAGCCCTAATTGCTAGTTTTTACATGCAATCAGCCCTAATTGCTAGTTTTTACATGCAATCAGCCCTAATTGCTAGTTTTTACATGCAATCAGCCCTAATTGCTAGTTTTTACATGCAATCAGCCCTAATTGCTAGTTTTTACATGCAATCAGCCCTGATTGCTAGTTTTTATATGCAATCAGCCCTGATTGCTAGTTTTTATATGCAATCAGTCCTAAATGCTAGTTTACTTTTCCTAATCGCGTGTACTGCTGCCGTAAGTGTAAATTAGCATTCCGAGACCCGATTTGACATATAGTAACATGCTAGGAACCCCGTAACATATCTAATAACTTGGTAACATATGTTTGGATGTAATTCGGTGATACGTGAACTATGTGCTATAACTTGTTGTGCGTTAACGTATGTTAAGTGTGATTGCATGATTTCATGTTTGAGAGCGTAAACATAACACGGGAGGTCTCGGGTCACCAATGGGATGTCGAGTCTTGTACTTTGGGTCAGTTAAACAGTCACGGTGTTTTCAAACGAACTTGGTTATGGTCTGGACATCTAGGGACTAATTAACCTGCGGGTTATTAGTCTAAGTACTTGTAACTGTCATATGTTAGGTCGCCGCTTTACGGGACTAGCATAGCAGCTGAGTTTACTCGGGTTAAGGAGTAACGCCACTTAAGGTGAGTTTACGGCCCCTCTTTTAAACTGGTTTCATATTTCGGGGGAGAAAACATGTGTTAAAACGATTATTTGGTAACTACTGTCATACTATGGGTTTCTATTGTGTACTACACGATCTTTGGAAGTCCCGGGGGGAACCATGAATGTGCGGGTTTGCACAACGGGGAAATATGAATAGCGCTATTGGGAGTGACCAACCCCGCTCGTCGACTTGGAGGGTCGGCGGGTGCATATTGTCTCAAGCAGGAACAACAGGAACAACAGGGTTACTACATCGGGCACACATTTGGTATTCGAGTTAGTAATGGTTTTCCAATCGTGGTAGTAACAAAACATACGCCTAGCTAGCGTACACTGGTTTTCGATTTGTTATAGTATGGACAGGTGGACTTGGTACTTGGATTACAAAACCTGTAAACTCACCAGCATTTTTGTGCTGACGTAAACTTTTACATGTTTTCTCAGGTCGCTAAGGTAGCACAGTGGAACTAGGGCGCACGCGTCTGCTCGGCGTCTAGCTAGAGTTGCATGATTTTACAAACGTTGAACATTGGTTTATTATTGAATAATTATTTTGAATAAGCTTCCGCTGTAAACGGGGATTTTAAACATTGTTTTGAAATTGCATTATGTTCATGTTAGACTTGTTTATTGTGATCGTTGGTTTGGATCCTGGTTTGTCATGCGCCTCGCGGTAAAACTCCGCAAGTGGATTTTGAGGGTGTGACATATTGGTATCAGAGCCAATGGTTATAGTGAACTAGGACTGCATGTAGAGTCTAGTCTATAGCCGAGTCGCACACACTAGACGATCACATGGTACTAAACATTATGGTGGTTTACGTATGGTCTTGTCGGGGTGTCTCTAAATCGTTGGACTTTCTACGTTACATCATCCGTTCTATCTTAGGTCGGGTTACGTACTTTCTAGGCGGTGTAGTATATTGGAGTAAATCGTGTACTCTTGAGATTTGTCCAAGGCTCGGACATCTCCCTTTCGTACTCCAATAGAAACACTTGCCATAAACTACCGTAGTATTACGGTGTATAGCTAAGAGTCTATGTTCGGTGATTTGAACTTTGAACTAGGAGAACACTTGGAGGACCATGTAGAGCGGTTTATCATTTTGGGTGCACACAAAATCATAAACCGAAATGCATGAAAGCCCTAGTGAGCTCTGGGTTGAAGGGATAGTCCTGGATTGGATCTAGCTTTGATCTTGTGAACATTAGTGGTTATCTTTATCTGCGAAACTAAATTTTCTCGTTCTTTCTGCCAGAATCATGTCTGGAGTACGAGGAGGACGTGGAGGTGGTCGCAATGGTGGACGTGGTGGTGGTCGCGGTGGTGCTGGTGGTCGTGGAGGTATTAACCTATCGCAGGCTGATCTGAACAACTTGCTCCAAGCTGCCTTTCAGTTAGGGCACAACGGTGGTGGTAAGTTGATTTATCCATTTTCTTTGCCTCATTGGTGAACCTTGTTTACATTCTTTGTGGTTTCTCATACGTTTCATTCCAGGTGGTCCTGTTAACCCACCCCCACCCATGTGTACCTACAAGATGTTCCGGGACTGTAAGCCCCAGGAATTCTCTGGCACTAAGGGTGCGGTGAGCTTGCTTAGGTGGCTGGAGAAAGTGGAGTCAGTGTTTCTGATGTGTAACTGTCTCCCAGAAGATCGGGTTAAGTATGCTGCTGCATTATTCCAGGATGTGGCATTGACTTGGTGGAATGGCATCACCCAGAATATGGGTATTGGGGAGGCATATGCTATGCCATGGGAGAATTTTGTGCAGTTGCTGAAACGTGAATACTGTCCGAGGGAAGAGGTGCAGAAGCTAGAGCACGAGGTGTGGAACCTCAAGATGACTGGGTCTGAAATTGAGAAGTATACTGTGAGGCGTAACGAGTTGGCCGTACTGTGTCCCGATCTACATGTGCCAGAATACCGTAGGATTGAACACTATGTCTCGGGGTTAGTACCGGAAATTGCAGGATTAGTGGCTGCGGGAAATCATCCTACATACGCAGAGGTGGTTCGATCGGCTCATAGGATGACCAACTTAAAGGTGAATGAGGGTATTTTGCCTACGAAGGGTTCGACTGTTAAGGCCCCAGAGAACCACAAGCGCAAGTGGGAAAATGACGGGAAGGGATCTGGGCCAGCACAGCAGAATAAGAGGTTCGACAATGGGGGTTCTTCTTCTTCTTCGGGTAACAAGCAGGGTGGTTATGCGGGGAAACTGCCCAAATGTAACAAGTGTGGACGTCATCATCAAGGGAACTGCGACAGTAACCGTTGTCATCGCTGCCAGCGAACAGGGCATTATGCTAAAGATTGTCGGGCTACACTTCCATCGACCCAGGCCCCGACTACTAACTCGGCTCCGACTACTCAAGGGACTACAGGAAGACAAGGATGCTACAACTGTGGTGACACTGGGCATTACAAGAAGGATTGCCCAAAATTGAAGCAGGGTGGAAACAACGGTAATGGGAACAACGGGGGCGGCGGCAGAAATGCACGTGCCTTCGTCATTGGAGCCGCTGAGGCTAGACAGGACCCTGACACAGTCACCGGTACGTTCCTTCTCAATAATCGTTCTGTTAGTGTGTTATTTGATTCTGGTGCCGACAAGAGTTTTGTATCCATGGATGTTAGTCGACTGCTAGATGTAGTACCCGTACCATTAGAGAATAAGTATATTATTGAGTTGGCTGACGGGAAAATGATTGAAGCTACTAGTATCCTTCGGGAGTGTCAATTAGAGTTGTCGGGTTTATCGTTCCCCATCGACCTTATGCTGGTACCATTGGGTAGTTTTGACGTTGTGGTAGGAATGGATTGGTTATCTTTGTATCGCGCGGAGATTGTCTGTTACGATAAGGTTATTCGGATTCCTCTCCCTGATGGAGAATTCCTTTCTGTATACGGTATCAAGGGTGGTGTTCCGCTAAACATCATCTCTAGCATGAACGCCCTTAAGTGTCTTCGAAAGGGTTATCCAGCCGTTTTGGCGCTTTTATCTGTTTCCTCTGGTGATGAGAAGAAGATCGACGATATTCCAGTTGTACGCGAGTTTCCTGATGTTTTTCCCGATGATTTATCTGGTCTTCCTCCTCATCGTCAAGTCGAGTTCGGTATTGATCTTGTACCAGGGGCTGCTCCTATTGCTCGGGCCCCCTACCGTCTTGCACCTCCCGAGATGCAGGAATTGTCTAGTCAGTTACAGGAACTCTTGGACAAGGGTTTCATCCGGCCAAGTTCTTCCCCTTGGGGAGCCCCGATTCTATTTGTTAAGAAGAAGGATGGAAGTTTCCGATTGTGTGTGGACTACAGAGAACTGAACAAATTGACCGTTAAGAACCGTTATCCTCTTCAACGTATTGATGATCTATTCGACCAGCTTCAGGGTTCTAGTTATTATTCCAAGATCGACTTGAGGTCCGGTTATCACCAGCTGCGCGTTAGGGAGGCTGACGTTGCCAAGACTGCCTTTCGTACACGTTATGGCCATTTCAAATTCTTGGTCATGCCTTTCGGTCTCACGAACGCACCGGCGGTTTTCATGGATTTGATGAACCGCGTTTGCAAACCATATCTTGACAAGTTCGTCATTGTGTTTATTGATGACATTCTGATCTACTCTAAGAACAAGACCGAACACGAGGAACATCTGCGGTTAGTATTGGAACTCTTGCGACGGGAACAACTTTACGCCAAGTTCTCAAAGTGTGACTTTTGGTTACGCGAAGTTCAGTTCCTAGGACATGTGGTTAATGAACTAGGAATTCATGTCGATCCAGCTAAGATCGAAGTGATCAAGGACTGGGGAGCACCAAAGACGCCAACTGAGGTGCGGCAATTCCTAGGCCTTGCGGGCTACTATCGTCGTTTCATTCAGGGGTTCTCGAAGATCGCTCAACCCCTGACCACTCTCACTCAGAAGGATAGGAAATTCGACTGGGGTGAATCACAAGAGTCAGCGTTTGAGGAACTAAAGTCTAAACTTTGTTCCGCTCCTATTTTGTCCTTACCTGAAGGCCCTGATGATTTCGTTGTTTACTGTGATGCTTCTATTCATGGTCTCGGTTGCGTGTTGATGCAACGCGAGAAAGTGATTGCGTATGCTTCTCGTCAACTCAAGGTGCACGAGAAGAACTACACCACCCATGACTTGGAGTTGGGTGCCGTGGTATTCGCGTTGAATATTTGGAGACATTACTTGTACGGTACCAAATGCACCATCTACACCGATCACAAGAGTCTCCAACATATTTTCGACCAACAACATTTGAACATACGGCAGCGTCGTTGGATTGAACTTCTGAACGACTATGATTGTGCCATTAAGTACCATCCTGGCAAGGCGAATGTTGTAGCAGACGCCTTGAGCAGGAAGGAATCGACTAAACCTCGTCGCGTTCGGGCATTGCAGCTCACCATTCATTCATCTCTACCTGATCAACTCCGTTCTGCCCAGTTAGAAGCTTTGAAGGAGGAAAACCTTAAAGCTGAAACTATGCACGGTGCCGACAAGCACCTCGAGAAAAGGCCTGATGGCCTGCACTATTTCGCAGAACGTATATGGGTTCCTTTATTCGGGGGACTACGGGAGCTTGTCCTTGATGAAGCTCATAAGTCCCGGTATTCTATTCATCCTGGTTCGGATAAGATGTACCAAGATCTGAAAGTGCTTTACTGGTGGCCAAACATGAGGTCGGATATAGCCTCATACATGAGCAAATGCTTGACCTGTGCTAAGGTCAAGGTGGAATACCAGAAACCGTCGGGTCTCTTGCAACAACCTGAAATTCCGGAATGGAAATGGGAACGGATTACTATGGATTTTGTCACACAACTTCCTAAATCACCAAGCGGGAATGACAAGATATGGGTGATTGTCGATCGGTTGACGAAATCAGCCCATTTCCTTGCTATTAAGGAGACCGACACCATGGATCGTTTGGCTCGACTTTATTTGAAGGAAGTTGTCTCTAAACACGGGGTGCCAGTTTCTATTATCTCGGATCGTGACTCCCATTTTACTTCGCACTTCTGGAAGTCTTTGCACAAGGCTTTGGGTACCCAACTAGACATGAGTACGGCTTATCATCCACAGACTGACGGCCAGAGTGAGCGCACGATTCAAACTTTAGAAGACATGCTGCGGGCATGTGTGATCGATTTTGGCAAGGGTTGGGAAGCTCATCTACCGTTAGTAGAATTCTCGTACAATAACAGTTATCACACGAGCATCAAGGCGGCTCCGTTCGAAGCACTGTACGGACGGAAATGCCGTTCTCCTCTTTGTTAGGCTGAAGTGGGTGGGAGTCAACTCACTGGGCCTGAACTAGTGTACGAAACTTCGGAAAAGATCGTACAGATTCGTAACCGGTTGGCAGCGGCACGGGATCGGCAAAAGAGTTATGCCGATCAGCGTCGCAAACCATTGGAATTCCAAGTCAATGACAAAGTACTTCTAAAAGTCTCACCGTGGAAGGGCGTCATACGCTTTGGGAAGCGTGGCAAACTCAACCCACGGTATGTCGGACCATTTACGATCCTGGAACGGATTGGGCCGGTGGCATATCGTCTTGATTTACCGACGGAGCTCGGTAACGTACATAACGTCTTCCACGTGTCAAACTTGAAGAAGTGCCTGGCTGACGAGTCTCTCATCGTTCCACTAGAAGAGATCAAGGTTAATGATCGTCTTCGGATTGTGGAAGAACCTGTGGAGATTCTGGATTACAAGATTCGTAGCCTACGTCACAGCAAGATTCGTATCGTTAAGGTTCGGTGGAACTCGAACCGGGGACCAGAGTATATGTGGGAACGGGAGGATCAGATGAAGTCTAAGTATCCTCATCTCTTTCCTAAGGAAGCGTTCGAGTCGAGATATGTCTCTTCTGCAGCTGAATGAATCTCGGGGCGAGATTCCTTTTAACGTGGGGATGATGTGACAACTCGGGTAAATCTCTCTTTTGGTTTCTATCTTTTGTTTGTTCCCTTCGTTATTTCTTTTGTTCTTTTGGTACTTGTGCAATTTTCGGGACGAAAATTCTTTTAACGTGGGGATGATGTGACACCCGGCAAATTCTGGTTAACAACGTTGTCTAGATGAAAGTCTACCTTAGCGAGTCACGCGTATATTGTACTTAACTGGGTTAGTTAAGTCGGGTTATGGTTCGGGAACTATCGGTTTAGTCTAGAGGATCATTGGATGTTGGTCTAGAGGTTCATTAGATGTCGGTCCTTAACCAAGTGTACAAACGGTGACGATTTGTAGGATCGTCAGGGCATACGGAACATACAAGTCTCGAGTCCCGGGAATTGGTGAACGAGGGTGAATATGTGTATTTACATGTGTTATGTGTTTACAATCATTATGTGACTTGTCGGTATGTGAATATGTGTTAACATATGTTAAAACGGGGTTTAACGCACAAAACGCACGAAACCAGCCCCTATAGGCGATTAGGGAAGCCTAATCGCCCATAAGGGAGGCGAGTAGGCATCATATGGGGCGAGTAGGGGACTGATCGCATGACTGTTCATGCGATTAGGCCCCAATCGCATGAACTTACATGCGATTAGGCTTCCTGATCGCGTGTAAAGCTGCATAATCGCGTGTTACGTGCTGGACGACTAAAAACGACTATAAATACCATACTTGACCTCATAAACTTCATTATACAAACCCTAGTCGTCCCATAACCTGCCCCAACACACACACAACCTCTGGAACGCGATTTTTGATCAAAACACAAGGTTTCAAGCTTAATCCTTCATTCTTTCACAATTCTAAGGTTTGGTTTCCATCCATGAATCTTTATAAACGTTTTTAATCAATCCCTAATGGTCCAGACCTGTTCTAAAACGGAAAAGCTTTCTGAAAATCGTTAATAAGTATTGATAATCGGATTCTAACTAGTATACATGTGTTATGTGTGTTTATGATTAGAAAGCTAGGGTTTTTATGATTCAAGGTGAATGAATGATATGTTATTGTTGTTAGATCAGAATAATAATGATATTATGATGATAAAATCTGAGAATTGAATATTAGGGTTATAGTTACGCATGTTAGTATGATGATTGCATGCTCTGTGAATGGTGTTTGGATTACGTGATTGCATGCAGGGCTGATAATACGAGGCAAAACGAAGGGTTTTAGTTGAAACATGTTTAGAATAGTGTTTGGGATGATATTGGGTAGTTACACACGTTCTGGATCTGATTTGGAGCGTTAAACGCGCGAAAAACTGGAACAGCAAGGTTACAGGCGATTACCAATCCTAATCGCCTATGTTAGAGGCGATTAGGAGGCCAATCGCCAGTTTTTCATGCGATTAGGGCCTAATCTCTAGTTTTTACATGCGAGTAGCCCTAATTGCTAGTTTTTACATGCAATCAG
The DNA here is from genome assembly GCA_028751855.1 of Ambrosia trifida. NCBI lineage: Eukaryota > Viridiplantae > Streptophyta > Magnoliopsida > Asterales > Asteraceae > Ambrosia > Ambrosia trifida. Next base: position 23,620,380 of record CM054127.1, read on the forward strand.
CCCTAATTGCTAGTTTTTACATGCAATCAGCCCTAATTGCTAGTTTTTACATGCAATCAGCCCTGATTGCTAGTTTTTACATGCAATCAGCCCTGATTGCTAGTTTTTATATGCAATCCGCCCTGATTGCTAGTTTTTATATGCAATCAGTCCTAAATGCTAGTTTACTTTTCCTAATCGCGTGTACTGCTGCCGTAAGTGTAAATTAGCATTCCGAGACCCGATTTGACATATAGTAACATGCTAGGAACCCCGTAACATATCTAATAACTTGGTAACATATGTTTGGATGTAATTCGGTGATACGTGAACTATGTGCTATAACTTGTTGTGCGTTAACGTATGTTAAGTGTGATTGCATGATTTCATGTTTGAGAGCGTAAACATAACACGGGAGGTCTCGGGTCACCAATGGGATGTCGAGTCTTGTACTTTGGGTCAGTTAAACAGTCACGGTGTTTTCAAACGAACTTGGTTATGGTCTGGACATCTAGGGACTAATTAACCTGCGGGTTATTAGTCTAAGTACTTGTAACTGTCATATGTTAGGTCGCCGCTTTACGGGACTAGCATAGCAGCTGAGTTTACTCGGGTTAAGGAGTAACGCCACTTAAGGTGAGTTTACGGCCCCTCTTTTAAACTGGTTTCATATTTCGGGGGAGAAAACATGTGTTAAAACGATTATTTGGTAACTACTGTCATACTATGGGTTTCTATTGTGTACTACACGATCTTTGGAAGTCCCCGGGGGAACCATGAATGTGCGGGTTTGCACAACGGGGAAATGTGAATAGCGCTATTGGGAGTGACCAACCCCGCTCGTCGACTTGGAGGGTCGGCGGGTGCATATTGTCTCAAACAGGAACAACAGGAACAACAGGGTTACTACATCGGGCACACATTTGGTATTCGAGTTAGTAATGGTTTTCCAATCGTGGTAGTAACAAAACATACGCCTAGCTAGCGTACACTGGTTTTCGATTTGTTATAGTATGGACAGGTGGACTTGGTACTTGGATTACAAAACCTGTAAACTCACCAGCATTTTTGTGCTGACGTAAACTTTTACATGTTTTCTCAGGTCGCTAAGGTAGCACAGTGGAACTAGGGCGCACGCGTCTGCACGGCGTCTAGCTAGAGTTGCATGATTTTACAAACGTTGAACATTGGTTTATTATTGAATAATTATTTTGAATAAGCTTCCGCTGTAAACGGGGATTTTAAACATTGTTTTGAAATTGCATTATGTTCATGTTAGACTTGTTTATTGTGATCGTTGGTTTGAATCCTGGTTTGTCATGCGCCTCGCGGTAAAACTCCGCAAGTGGATTTTGAGGGTGTGACAATAAGTGTTTTCTAGGGCTTCGAATTTGGGGATAAACGTTTATTTGATTAATAAACAAATTGTTTATTAAATATAAGAAATTTAATAAACAAATGAATAAAAGTCTCTTTGTAAAATTTTAAGTTGAATATAGTCACAACATAAGATTTTAAGTATGAAAATAATTTTTATAAAATTATTTTCTTGAAAATAGAATATTTAATCTAATTATTTCAAATTGTCAAAATATGACTTTAATATCTAAAAATATTAAAATCAAAGAATTTCTGATTTAAAAATTGTATTTCTGTTCTAAATAGTTAGGAACAATTTATATAAAATTTTCGTGCAAAAATAATGAAAAATGAATTTATTATGATTTATTTATGATTAAAAAAAACAAAAATTAATTAAAAATATAAAATAAACGGTTTTTCTGAAATAAAAATATTTTCTGAAATGTTTAAGAATATACAAGTTTAGAATAATTTTTGTGAGATTTAATAAAATCGTTTAGATATTTTTATAGAATTTAATAAATATAAATGAATAAACTTGTATTATTAATAATATATGTTAAATAAATTATTTTTGAAAAACTAAAAATTGGGTAATGAACTTTATCATTTGAAGATCATATAATAATTTTTGTAGAATTTATAACCCACTTTTGGTATTTAAAACTGATTTTTAAAAGATTTAATGTCTTAAGTATATGTAAAAAAAATGGCAAAAATACTTGTTGGTTATGGGAATCGAACCAGTGGCCTGTGTATAGCAACAGCATGCCCAGACCAGCTGGTCTGGGTCTTTGTTTGTTAATTAATTTGAATTCGCGTTTTATTTATATAACACCATAAAACAATCATCTTCCCCAATTAATAAGAACAAACCCTAGAGTTTTCAATCAGTTATAACACGCGATTATAACTAAATTAACCATAGGGCTTTTGGGGTATAAGGGCCGATTAACAAAACCCATAAAAGAAATTGAACTTACAACGCGTTTTAGAGGTGCGAACAAGTGGTCAACAGAAAAGTCAACACGAACAAGAATCTTAGATTTGAAGGTGTTTCAGCATTTGATAGGTGAATGTGCTAGAGGGGTTTTCTAAATCGTTACTCTTAGGTTGTGTGTGCGAGTCTAATTAGATTAAAACGAGTATTTATACTAATTTATTCTTAATCGATTTGGAAGGTTTATAAAGGGTATTAAATCACTAAGTCAAACGCGTGTATTAACTTGTGCGAGTCAATGGTCCATGGTTTCCAAAAAAAAAAGAAAGCTCAATCAAGTGGTCAAATCGTTGACCAGACTTGATTGATGCATGCTGCTGCTGCACGTAATCAGCCAAGGGAAGAAAGAAAGGGTCGCGCAAACCAGGTTTAAAAACAATAGGATCCAAGAATAATTAACAAGGCAGCATGTGGCGTAGTGGTGTAGTGATACCAATCTGTAACACCCCAACCGATGGCGGAAACATCGAGGTGTCACGTAGTGACGATTGTTCAATAGCTCATGGACTAAAAGTGTAAATATTGATATATTGATTAAATAGTTTATTACATTGAAATGAAATACAACGATTCTAACTGCCAACTAAATTGAAATACAAAGAATCAAAATCTAAATATAAATATAAATCCGAAAGCTTAAAGAATGCATCTCAAAACAACCTGAAACATGTACAAAATAATTTGGTCAATACAAAAATTGTATTGGTGAGCATACCCTGTTTGAATAAATATAGCAGGAAAAGTGTTTAGCAATTCATGTGCGGTACCATTTGCAATTATGTAATAAGTAATATCCGTTCAAAACCAAACCTGAGAATAATGACTAACACATGACTAACCAACTGAATAATGAATTAACAAGACAATGACCAAGATTCTCTTAACAGAGTCCCAAGGGGTATACCATAGTACTATTCATTGAAAAGCTAGGCCGCCCAGCGGTTAATGATTTTGACAAGTCATAGACACACCAATTAACATAAAGCAAACACACATGAGAATTGCATTGAGTATAAGAAATTGAAACTTGATTAATATATAAGTACATGAGTCACCCCAGAATAGTAAAACAGTAAAAAGGGGAAAGATATACTCACAGTTGCGAAAGCGATCAAAATCCAACTTAAGCGATCGTGAGCTAAGTAATGGGAATTCCGAGGAATTCAACCTATAATGTATATGAATACTAATAAGGAAGTGTCTAAAAAGTCTAAGGTAACTAGGGTCTATGGCATTAGGGTTTGCTAAGTCGATTTGGGGAATTAGAGTTTTTATGATAAGTCGCGTTAGTGTAAAAGTTGTATATCACAAATAATATATAAAATGTTGTAAATGTGGTTTAGGTAATATAATTATTACCTATTGAATATTTATAAACTTATTTATATTTAAAACTGATTTAATGAAATTAAATCATGTTTAAATGATTAAAAATAGGAAAATTAATAAAAATAAGTGTTTTCTGGACTAATAATTTTTATTTCAGTTCATAATGACTAGAAATAATTTCCCAAAAAAAAATTTGAGATTAAAAATCATAAATATGAATTTTTAACCAATTAAATATGATTAAAACAGATTAAATCAATAAAAATATAAAATAAGATATTTTTTTCAGAAAATAAAAGTGTGGTAATTTTCTTTATGGTGTCAAGATGCTACTCCTAAATTTTTATAATTTTTGAGTAAATATTGGATTTATTATGACTATGTTGAGTTTAAATGGATTTTAATTGATTAAATTTAGGAATTAGAAAAAGAATATAAAAAGAAAACATAAAAATCAGAAAAGAAAGGACAAAAACGGGTTCTATGGATTTCGAACCCTTGACCTTAAATTTAGAGTACATATGACTTAACCACTAGACTATAACAACTTTTGTGAGTTTTATTAAAAATAAATTATATTAAACAATAATACCAATCCATCTTCTTCCCCAAATAAACCTCCAAGAACCCTAATCTCAACCCTAAATCTAATAACCCGAATCACTCAAGATTAGGCATCGATTTCATGGGGCTTTCAAAGATTGATGATAAAACAACAAAATGGCAATAAAAATTTGAACTCACAATAACGTTTTATGGCCGTGAACGAAGATTTAAAACCCGAACAAAATCCCGATTTTTAGCCTTGTTCCAGATGCGATTTGAAGGATTTAGAAGTGGGTTTGTGATTCGTATAAGCTTTAGATTACATTTATATAGTCGATTTATAGATTAACATGCGAATTGGTAACGTATGGATATTGAAACCCATTAACGTCGATGGTTACAAACATGTAACCCGATTAACTCATTAAAACACTGTTTTATGCTCAATTTAATGATGGAGAAACGTATATGTAATATTAAAAACGAATTGAAAGTTATAGAAGATGATAATATGAAAATGGTTATGGTTTTGTTGTTGCCATGTCTGTGTGTCGAAGTCCAAAAAAAAATATATGAAAAAGATTCTAGTTTAGTATTCTGTGTGTTTTGTTGTTGTCATCAATGACAATGAATTAATTTCAATAAATTATATTTTTTATTATTTATTTATTAGTCATTGTGATTAGAAAAAAAAAATATGTTTTTTTTTATATATCAAATCTTAGCTGACCAAATAACTAGTTAAGTTCGTATTTCATAAGTTTCGACTAAAATTTCACACATTCGGTAAGCGTTTAAATTTTACCATTTAAAAGTAGCTCACGTTTTTTTTAAATTCAACAACGTTGAAAAGTATAGGGACTAGATTTGACAATTGATTAAAGACGGAGGTGACGGTTGTCACAGTCTCCCCTACTTTAAAATTTTCGTCTCGAAATTTCTTTCAAGTGGAGGGTTCTATGAAACAAAAGGTGTTGTAAAAGTCAGCTAGATTTATAAAAGATAATTTCATCATTTATGATACCGATGTTTTCCACTGGGGGAAAATCATATATGGACACTTTTCTCGGTAGACAAGGTAGCGGTTTGGAGATGAGGACGATTAATGTGGAGGATCGTGTTATTGCGAATGATGATCTGCATGGGAGAACTGTTATTGCTAGAATGTTAGATCTTGATGCTTTGAAGAATATTTTTGTTATAGTAGAGGAACTATGTCCTGGAGCGGGGAAGATACAATTCTTGGGTGGTCTTTCGGTTTTGATCTCATTTATTGATGCAGAAACGGCTAATAAGTTTTTGACAATGGCTAGAGAGGTTATTGGGCGTTTCTCTTCCCTAGATGTTTGGGAGGGGCAATCCTTAAGGTACGAACGATTGGCATGGTTGAAAGTGGTTGGACTCCCATTACAGTTGATGAATAATGAAGTTATTGAGATGGTGGGCAAGGTCTACGGCAAGATTATGCATACTCCGGATAGGTCGGTAGATGATTTTGATCTATCCTATGATTGTATAGGGGTGCTTGTCGGTGAATGTAAGAAGATCTCGGAAGAAATTACATTGGTGTGGCGGAATAAGAAATTCAAGGTATGGGTCTCCGAGGAGTTGGGAGAATGGTTACCAGAATTTTTTAAGAAGGAAACCAACTCAGAGATGAAAGGTGATGCATCTGAAAAAAGTAAACGGGATGACAATGAACAAACGGACAATTCTGTTAAGGAAGATGCGATGCCGATGGACGGAACTGATTCTGACGAGGACGGTTCTGGTGATGGCCCCGGCAACGATGGTTTTTTGGAAAGTGTTGGAAATTTGGAAACCGATATTATGGGTGTTAATGTGATTTTAATGAGGAGCAATTTGAGGAAAGTAATTATAATGAAGAATTTATTGCTGGAAATAATTTTGTTTTTGAAAAAGAGGAAGTCAACTTTGATGGAGTGGAAACTCCTATTCCACACGTGAACAAAAGGAAGAAAAAACAAAATTGTGTTTTATTGGACCGGGCAACACCAAGCTACTCTAGTAGCTTGGAAAAACATAAGGTGGGGAAAAAGCCCAAAGAAATTGAGACTTGTGGGCCTGTTTCAATTAATGTTTGCAAGGAAAATTAGGAGAGCCCAATTGTGAAAGAGGCCCACGAAGTTAATAACGTTGAGTTCGTCTCTCAGACACAGTTAGAAGATGGGAATACGGCTGATAACCCTTTGACTGTAGGAGACATGTCTGATGGCGGAACTAATGAAGATAATGAAGTGTCTAAAACGATTAGGTTGGGGGTCCTTCTGGGCGCTCAATTGGGAAATCAAAGAGGTATGGTGCAAGAGGATATCACAGGTGAAGGATTACAGGTTGGTTATCAATGAATTTTCTTTGTTTGAATATTAGGGGGGTGAGGGGAGACGGGAAAAGTCGATGGATTAGAGGGATGAAAATTAAATTTGGGGTTGATTTTGTGGTGTTACAAGAAACTATGGTGAATGATTTAGATAAGTGTGAAATTAATAATTTTTGGGGTAACGGGGATTTTGATTTTGCAAAAGTTGATGCTACTGGGAGGTCCGGGGGATTAGCTAGCGTCTGGAATACTAAAGTTTTTGTAAAACAAGAGATTATCCAGAGGCGCAATTTTTTGTTAGTTAAAGGAGTGTTAATATCGGATGGGTCAACAATGAACATTTTTAACGTGTACGGGCCACAAAAGATGAATGATAAGAAACGAGTTTGGCAGGAGATTACGGAAGAATATAGGGGCTGTAATGGCTGTTGTATTTTATTGGGGGATTTTAATGCCGTAAGATTACCGGAAAAGAGACGTAATTCGAGATTCAATTATGGAGTGGCCTCGGATTTCAATAGGTTTATTGATGATTTGGGGCTGCATGAGTACTTTATGCGGGGAAATAAATTTACTTGTCTTACTAGTCGATGTAATGACTATAAAATGAGTAAAATTGATCGGGTTTTGGTTTGCCAAGATTTTTTCAACAGGTGGCCTTTGGCTTGTTTAAGGGCTCTTCCGAGAGACACCTCTGACCATTGTCCACTGTTATTGACATTGGTGGATACTAATTTCGGACCTAAACCATTTAGATGGTTTAATTCGTGGTTGGATAGGGATGGGTGTGAAGAGTTAGTCATTGAGACCTTGCGGAATGCTGTTTTTCAGGGTCCGAGTGATGCTATAATTACTAATAAATTTAAGTTGCTCAGACAGGTTCTCAAAAATTGGTGGGAGAGCAGATTAAAAAAGGAAAACGAGGAGTTTATCCTGTTAAAAGAGGAGGCGGAGAATCTAGAGAAGGCCATGGAGCTCAGAGATATAGCAGAAGAAGAGGGATGGGTCTTGGAGGAATGTAGGAGGGGGATTAACCATTATAATATGTGCCAAACGAAGGATTTGAAACAAAAATCCAGAGTGAAGTGGGCAATTGACGGCGATGATAACTCTGCGTTTTTTTCACAGGTTTATTAATGGGAGGAAAGCTGGGAATGCCATTCCTGGTTTACTTATTAATGATACATGGATTTCAAAGCCGTCATTGGTCAAGAAAGAAGTTTTACGCCACTTCAGAAATCATTTTGCGGATCCCATGAAGAAGCGGCCACGATTGGTATGTTCGAATATTAAAAATCTGGATATTGATAGTGCGACTATGCTGATAAACAGGTTCACAAAGGATGAAATTCGGGAGGCGGTGTTTCAATGTGGCCCGGATAGAGCCCCAGGTCCGGACGGATTCAATATCCGGTTTATTATGAAATTTTGGGATTATTTTGAAGCTGATTTCATTAGACTTTTTGATCAATTTTATGCTTCCGGGAGTATTAGTAAAGGGTGTAGTTCAGCTTTTATCACATTAATCCCTAAAACTAAAACTCCTGTTGGTTTGAAAGATTATAGGCCCATTACTTTGATCGGGATTGTGAGTAAGGTGATATCTAAAGTGATGGCTTCGAGAATGAAGAAAATTCTAGGGAAGGTTATATCGGAGACGCAATCAGCGTTTCTTAAAGGAAGATTCATCCTAGACGGGCCTCTTTTGATTAATGAAACGATCGGCTGGTTAAAGAAGTCACGGCAAAAGGCGTTTATGATAAAGATTGATTTTGAAAAGGCCTATGACAACGTGAATTGGGAGTTCTTATTGTCTATGTTGGAGCAGATGGGATTCCCCGAAAAATGGTGTACTTGGGTTCATGGTATTTTACGCTCGGCGAGATCAGCGGTTCTTGTCAATGGAGCTCCCACGTTCGAATTCCAATGTGAGAAAGGGGTTCGGCAGGGGGACCCGTTGTCTCCGTTCTTGTTCTTAGTGGTTATGGAAGCTCTTCATTGCTTGATGTCTAAAGCGGTGGAATTGGGGGAGTTTAATGGAATTAATTTTACCCATAACGGTCTTCCTTTAACACATTTATTCTATGCAGATGATGCACTAATAGTGGGGGAATGGTCGTTTGATAATATTGAGAAGGTGGCAAGGGTGCTTCGGGTTTTCCATATATGCTCGGACCTTAAAATCAATATTCATAAATCCTATCTTTATGGTATAGGGGTTCATGACGGTGAAGTGATGAGGATGGCGGAGGTTCTTGGGTGTAGGGTGGGCTCTCTACCTTTTGATTATTTGGGGATTCGGGTTGGTGCTAACATGAATCGCATTTTCCATTGGAACCCAGTGGTGGATACGATCCAAGACAGGCTTGCGAAGTGGAAATCAAAAACTCTTTCCACGGGAGGCAGGTTGACGCTTATAAAATCTGTCCTCTCTAGTATTCCAATCTATTATTTGTCTTTATATAAGGCCCCAAGGAAAGTTTTAGATACCATTGAAACCATCATGAAAAAATTCTTATGGGCGGGGGTTAGTGATGAAAGGAAGATGCATTGGGTGGCGTGGGAGACAGTGTGTACTTCTAAAAAAGACGGGGGATTGGGGGTCTCTAGACTGGAAGATATTAATTCTGCTCTTCTTACAAAGTGGGCTTGGCGCTTTTTTGTTGAGGCGAATTCCTTATGGCGTAGAGTGGTTGTTTTAATCCATGGGGGGAGGGGATGTTGGGAGTTTTTACCAGTTAAGAATTCTTTGACTGGTTGTTGGAAGACTCTAGTTACATATATTCGATCTTTGATGTTGAATGGGAAGAATATATCCCAATATATCAAATGCAGGATTGGTACAGGTACTTCCAGCAGGTTTCGGTCGGAGGTTTGGATAGGATCGACGGTTTTGAAAGAAAGGTGGCCGGATTTATACAAACTTGAAAGACAGAAAGGATGCAGCGTAGCTGATAGAATTGTGACGACTCAAGAAGAAGGATGCAAGTTTGTTGGCTGCTGGTACAGATCTCCGAGTACGGTCAGTGAAATTTCGGAGGCTCAGGATTTGGAGAGATTGCTGTTTTCATTCAGATTGGGGAGCAACATGGATACATGGTATTGGGACGATGGCATAGATGAAACTTTCTCGGTGGCTAACTTTAAAAAAATTGTGCGACAGGGAAGAGATGTTCGTCGGGAATACAAGATGAAATGGGAGACGTGGGTGCCTATTAAAGTTAACTTATTCAGTTGGCGAACGGAATTTGACAGGATCCCTACTCGAACTGCTTTGGTGCGAAGGGGGGTAACAGTTCCGGACATACATTGCCCTTTGTGTGGAGCGCATGCAGAAGATACAAGCCATCTGTTTGTTAGATGCATATTCTCTAATGAGGTTTGGACTCGAGTTTTTATATGGTGTAGACTCCCCCCTTTCTGTGCTTACGAGTTCGAGGAATTACTCACCTTATATAAGAGCGTTCACGGTGGTAAATGGAGGAAGAAGATAATTAATGGTATTATGATGATAACAGTGTGGGTGATTTGGAAAAATAGAAATGAAAAGCTTTTCCAAGACAAGTCAAGACATGCTAGGGATGCGGTGGCCGATGTGAAATCGTTAGCGTTTTTTATGGCTTAAATATAGATCTAATTCTAAGGCGTTAACATGGAATGATTGGTCTATGAACCCCTTGTATATGTATGTGTAATCTTTGGCGGTCCCCGTTTTGAGGGCTAGCCGGTTTTAATGAAAGTCATTGTTCAAAAAAAAAAAAAAGTTAACACATTGTTAACACCTGTTATTAGCGCTTAACATGTGTTAGTCAAAATTTTATTTAAAAAAAAAAAAAAAAAACTCGGCGCTTTTTTAATTTTTTTGGCCCAAAATGCTTAAAATCATGTATATTACTTGCCCTATTTTTTTTTTAAAAAAAAATATTGGGAAGTCAGAGTTTCCAGAGTTTACCAAATAAGGAGGGTTTTCTCTAGAACCATTCTCGATATATATATATATATATATATATATATATATATATATATATATTGTCGTGTCTTTATATAAATAAAGGTAGTTTATATAAAAGCGTCAAAACATATAAGTCTCGTTTGATATGGAATTTGCAGATAAACAAATTGTAGTCTTGTGTTTTGAAGTTGATTTTGGGAATTTTTAGACAACTTGTGTTGTCTGGATTGTACAAAAACAGAGGAAACTCTGCCGATATTTTTATAAAACTATAAGAATAAACGGAGATGATATTATTAAATATTTCATTATAACAATCTTCCAAGTATTTTGACAAATGTATTTTTTTTACAAAATCGCAAAGTTTTCGACAATTGATTTATTGCAACATTTAAAGATAAACGTCGAACAATATTTCCAAAACAAATACATAATATCTACTGAGCGTCAATTGTGTCAATCTTTAAAGATTTTATTAACTAAAACATTTCTATTTAAACGGTTTTGAATTACAAAAACGCTCAGCATATTTGTTATATAAAAATTTATGTTCGAAACCTTTAAAGACACAGATTTGGAAAAGAAGCGATATTGTTATTAAGCAGTTTTAAATAACTATACTTATATTTTTATCAGAGAGTATTTTCCTAAAATATAATTATAAGATGAGTTTTGACTCATGATAAGTTATACGTTTCATAGTATTGGTCCAACGTGGTGCACACACGAATAGTGACAAGTGCGCAACTTGGGTACTATGTCGGGTGTTAACTCATATGTAAGATAAGTCACGATCGGTTCGTCGAGTTAAAGCATATCAGTACTCGAGTTAATGCACACGAGTCTAGATAGTTGGATAAACTATCTTTTAGCCGGATAATAGGCTAGGTTTATTTGTAATAGACTGTTAAGGTGTCCTTTATTGGTAATTAGGGCATGAGGAAGTCGGTCGAGATTTCAGGCTTTGTTTGCTAGCGTAGCATGGAAATTAAGGTGAGTTCATGACCCCACTTTTTACTGTTTTATAAATGTTTTCGGGGGGAAGACATGTTTCTTTTATGAAAACCTGAGGAATTTAAACGAACAAGTTTTTGAGAAATGAAATGGGTGCGTGAGTGTCACAGCCCCACTTTTATTGTTTTGCTTTCGGGGGAGAAACATGCTACATACTTACACTCTAAAGGTCATGTTATACTATGGTTATGGATATTTACTATACGGGCATTTCATCAGGGAGTCCCAGGGGGAAATCATGAGTATGTGGGAACACATATCGGGGAAATATGGATAGATCTATTGGGACGGGCAAACCCCACTCGACGGCTGGGAGCCGGGCGGGTGCATATTGTCTCTACTACCAGGGTCACCGATGATGACGGTGGCTCACGGCTGGGCAAAAACAGGAAAACGTGTCAGTAATGGTTTCCCACTCGTAGTAATAAAAATACTTAACGTCTAGCTAACGTTCTTATAACATAGTATTAACGGGAATGATCTTTTTAAACTTATGGAAACTCTTTTGTAAAACTTATGAACTTACCAACTTTATGCTGACTTTTTAAGTATGTCTTTCAGGTTTAAACTTTGGTAACGGCACGGTTGGAGTAGTCGACGTATTGGGATCGGGGATCCTAGAGGGTTAGCAATGGCGTTCAGGAAATAAGAGTCTTAGATGCATCTTTCCGCTGCCTGGCGAAGCTACCAAACGTCACAACCGATGAGGGAAAAGTCGGGGTGTGACATATATAATTAGAAAAAATATGCATATAAAATTCCGATCCGATTAATCCCGATTAATCGCTAGTCCACACCTCACCGGCTAACTAGTGCCTAGCGAGTTCTACAACCTTGATGGGAGGTCTCAACGGTTAAGATCTCGTTTATAATAAATTGTTATGCGTGAGTCAAAGGTTTTACCATAATTGACCTTTGAGGGATGTGTTTCCCCTAGAATTGTTAACGGGTTGGGTCCTTAACATTGTATGCGATTGCGTGTGGGGGTGACCTTTTACCGATGCGTGTACCTGGGTGACCGGATTTTATTTGGCGTTAAAAAATATTACATGATAAGCAACAATTATGAATGCACTTGCCCGATATTTTTTTTATAAACTTGTCGCAAAACATTTTTCATTTTTAACTACAACATTCACTTTCCACTTTGGTCCATTATACTTTTTGTCTTTTACAATATTTTTCATTTAACATTTTAGTCTAACCTTATGAGTTAAGACACTACAACGTGCATGTGTGATTCAACGTTTTTAGGTTTAATTTTTAAGTTTTAAAACGACTTTGTCACAACGCACACTGATTCTAAGCCAACTTTATTATTCTTTTATATATTTTACGTTTTAGTATTTTTTTTGAGTGTTAACACGTCAAAATAGGCGTGCATGATTTAACATTTTTAAATCTACTTTTTCATATGGTTTAAGGGTTCTGATGCAAAACACAGAACCTAAATACTTGTTGGTGTGTTCTTTTAATTTTCAAATTAGATTCAACAAACATTTATCTTTCAAATACATTATTTTAATGCTTGTGTAAACTATAATATATATAATGCGTTTTAGAATGATATTTTAATAAACACAAAAGGTAAGATTTTTTTTTTATTCAATGGATTGGTAGAACTCTAAAATAAGGCTAGTCTTTCAAAAACTAAATACACTTTAATCTCTTCATGCTAATTACACTATGTATTAAAGAAGACTGAGGTGAATAGTAATAAATGGCATTTTTGTAATTGTTGTTTTGGTTGAGGGCAAATCAAGTGAATAGACATTACTTCATCCAGTCATTTCTCTACATGATTGCCACGTTCACACCCTCTTCATAGCTTATACACGTTGCAGAAGAAAATTGACTCCTCAAGGTAAACTTCCATTTCAGATCTCTTCACAGCTTCCAACCCTAAAAGCTTCTTCAAATCCTTATGATTTTCTTATACTAATTTTCAACCCTAAGATTTTGTTGAAATAACTTCTTTGTTTCAATCCTAGACTAACTTTTACCAATGGTCAGTCAAAATGGATCTACCTGCATCAAGCCGTTCGTCCATCACCACCGTCTCTACCCGCCTCATCCACAACACTACCGCCATCTTCAATTGCTCCGTCCATCACCATCGTCATCTTGCAAACCGCTCCGTTCATCACCACCGCCATCTTCAATTTCTCCGTCCATCAACATCGACTGGTTCGTGTCAACTCGAACCCGCCTCCTGAGATTGTGCAGGAGAAGTATGTTATTTGTGTAGTTGGATCTATAGCCGCTTCAGGTATCGTTTGTTATAATAGGTTTTAAATCTTTGTGTTTTGTTCCTATTTTATGATTGTTAAGTCTGTTTAGAATGATATTGCATGTCTTCTAATTGTACTATCCGTAATAATGATGACGAGATTTTGACAAATTTGGGGGTTTTGACCTAGGATCAAAAATCATGCTTTTAATAATATAATATGTTTTGAATGGCTGATAGCTATTTTTTAAAACTTATTATTGTTGGTTTGCATTAAGAGATGGAATTATGAAAACATAAAGTTTCTATATCACTGTTAGATAATGGGTTGCAATTATGTAAGGATTATAAACCCATGGAATTTTATGTATGGATAATCACAGGAATAATGATCACAATGTTGTGGAAATAATTGTTGTTAAAGCGGTCCACCACCGGGGTTAAAGCGATGGAAATAAACCAACTCAAAATGAATAATGATGAGTTGTATTGTGGATCATAAATTGATTTTAACTAAAAAGATGGTGTTGTATAGGAAACAAAGTTCTTAGGCTAGAAGATTATGAGGCGGGTTCATCATCTTATACAAAATGTAAGTATATACTCCTTTATGCTTATATTTATGGTGTTCGAAGTTAATAGGTTGGTTCTTATATTATGTCTCATTGTTTGGAAAAGTTTATTTATGATTTGAGATAAGGTAACTTGGATACTAATATGAAATGAATCAGAACAGAAAGTTATGTTTTGGTGGTTAGAGATATAAAAAACTCCCTTACATGTTACTTTGAATACTAGCAGGCAAACAATTAGGATAAAGAAATATTAGGTTTAAGAAAACAAACAAATATCATAGCCAATCTAGACTTTACAGGGACCGGCATATCGCGGACATTTTGTGTTGCGCCGATAGCTATGTAGTTTCTTACGCCATTGGAAGAACAAGGAGTTTTCATAGAATTACTACTTAAACTGGTACGGGTATTTAGTTCGTGATTATTCTTTACAAGCATTATTCTTTGTTGTTGTTGTTGATATAGTAAGTGTGAAGAAATTGGAAGAACAAGATGATTCTTGGCAATGAAACTGTAAGTTCTTTTGTGCAATTTTTCACATGGAGTTCTTTGTTAAATGCATTTCATATTATGAGGTTCACTAATCATTAATCTACTGTGTCTAAAGTGGGTTTTTGGCTCGCAATTCGCATTATTAAGTCGCCTGGTTGTGAATCATTAGCTTTGTTATGACAATTAATGTTGCACCATTGAGGTATTGGTGATATATATTATTTTTGTGAGCAATGACAATGATACGTTGATAATAATGACAACAACCATTCCTAACTTCATATCATGAAAGTGATAATTCCATGAAACTTATAGTTGAAAGATTAATGTTTGGATTATAGTAATTTAGCTTCTTTATTATGGTTTAATTGTATGGTTAAAGTCGGATTTACAAATTGTTTGATGGATGGTGTTGTTTGTGTGTATGCAGATATTGGTGTGGCGTTGAAGTAGGTGTTACAACAGTTTAGTAAGGTAAAATTTTTGCTCTATTTACATGTAACTCAAATATTTACCTTATAATTAGTAAAATGTACTTTTTATATATATAGATTTTCGAACTATTCTATACAATGATAAGTACAACTTTGAACTCTAAGTAGCTCATAGTAGTATTCAAATAAGTTTTTATGTAATAATGTAATTCTTATATTCTCAAACTTTATTGATTTTATTATATATATACACACACATAATCACATATATATTGTGAACACGTAAAAAAAGAACATCAACCACGGGTTTGTAGGCAAGATCCGGAACACCCCCCCCCCCAAACCCCGACCCACCCACACACGCACCACAGACAAAAATTTGGGGCTTTCAAACCAAAGCAATACACCTAGCAATATAGTTGGTGAATACGAATTTGCTCATATAAATGTTGGTTAAATATTTTGATTGTAATGACAAAAAAGAAAAAAAACAGTTTGACCATGTTCACCAATTTTAGTCAAAACCATTTGTTTTCCATGCAATATGCTTAAGACTTGGGTAAATAACTAATAGGCGAACAGGTTAAATGAGTTTAAAATGTTATGTAATATTATGTATTCCTATTCATAAGAGATGGTTAGATTGTGTAGTAATGCAGCTTCCTATTCATAACAGTTTGACCATGTTCACCAATTTTAGTAGTCTTTATGGTCAGGGGATGATATCGATTTCGTGTATGCAGATCTTGGTATGGCGCTGAACTTGGTGATACAAGGGCTTAGTAAGGTAAAATTTTTGCTTTATTTTTGTGCGTCAGAATACTTATTCTATAATATGCCTTAACGGAGTTACGAGTGTGACCAATGCAACAAACTACCAGTTTAAAACCGTATGCAACAGAAAAAAATTGGCAACCAAGTGATAAATTCATCCAACTATTGGTTTTGATTGGCTATTGCCCTGCAACTTAAACATCTGGTATAATTATGAACAATCATGGTTTTCTGATATTATGGTTTGAACTCTTCTATTTCTCTTATGTATTAGGTTTTATAATTATTACCATGTGCTATAGGCATCCAAGGAAATAGTTTCACATTGAGGGATCTGAAGGCTTAGGGAAGAAAGCATTGACAATGGTCGGCCCTAATATGTGAAATATATGGAGATGCTACATGTAGTATATATAAACGAATTCAATAAGTGTGCGCCAATGCCTGTGATATGGTGTTTTGCTATATACATAAATTTTGGTTGCAACATACCTTATTAGACATCTTTTGTGTTGTGTTTTCCCATGTTACAAGTTATTAATTTTTAGTAATTATCTTCAGTAGGTTCAATACTTGCTGCATTTTTGTAACGGGTCGCAAGCACGTGTAGTTGCAAAGGGAAAGACTAGACAAGCATACCGTTAGTGCTCTCATATAATTTAGTCTCATGTGGGGTGTAGTCGAATGAACAAGAAAATGACCGTTCAGCGCGCCGCAACGCGCGCGAGGAATAATTCTAGTTACACTTTAATTTGTAGTCCGCGCATCACATCTGCACAATAAGAGGTGGACCAAACCTCTACAATTTGCAAGAAAACAAGTGTTTGTTTTTTAACGTCCGCAACGTAACCCGAAACCATAATCCACCATAACCGAGACCCCCATCATGAACCAACACCCTCTGTTGTCACCTGAAACCATAATCCAACATAAGCATAACCCACCATAGCCATAACCCAAAAGCCAAATGACATGGATATTGTTCATTTGGTTATTATACTGATTTCGTTTTATCACAATCAGACGGTGTTACTTCTAAGAAGGAGCACAGGTCAAGATGAAAATGGAAGTGGAAATTGCATACAGAATGGCATTAGAAACCTTTATATCTTGGATCGGGGAAGAAGGAGGAGCCGGCGAAGGGGGAGGGGAGGAGGAGGAGAGAGGCGGTGAAGGAGGGGATATGAGGAGGAGGAGGGAGGGAGGGAGGAGTGAATGAGTTTGGGAAGGAGTAGAAGGAGAGATGAAGAAGAGAGGAAAGAGATAAGAAGGAGACTGATGAGGTGAAGAGAAGTAGAAGAAGGAGAGGAGGAGGAGACTGATTAGTAAAAGAAGAGAAGAGGTGAGAAGACTCTGGTTCAAGTTTGCACCAAGAAGAGGATGCACATAGGTTTTTTTAACCGAAGGTCCTACAAAAAAACAAACAAGCTGCAGACTCAAACGTCTGCGCGTGGTATACGCTGCGCAGGCAAAAGGTGCCATGAAGAGGTTTTTCCAAAAAAACAAACACCCCTACAACTTTGGTTCTTTAAATAATAGTTACACTTTTTTCTACTCATTTTAAGCCCCTCGACATTTGTTCCTAGGTTATTACTTTTTGATAAATAAATAAATAAATAAATAAATAAATCATAAAACAAGTATTTTATTTTCTTTATTTTGACTATACTATTGGTATTGTTTTTTAGTTTAAAAATTGATGTTGGGTATGTTTGCTAATGAACTTTTAAAAGCTTTTAGGAGCTTCAAGCTTTTAAGAAAAAGCTCATACTCAATAAAAAGTCTTGTTTGGTTGAAGGAGCTAGAAACTTTTAAGTTAGAGAAAAAGCTCTATAGTGAAAATCTACTAGTACTAGCTTTTAAGAAAAAACTCTACTAACTATAAGCTTTTAATTAGTAAATGATACAAATACCCATTCTATTTTAAAAATAAAATAAAAACCTTCTTTACAAACTTTTAATTATGTCCATTTTGATCATTTTATACATTTTATTAAAAGCTCCAGCTACTATACTAAACACCAAAATATATTTAAAAAGCTTCCAGCTACCAGCTAATTTTGCCAAACATACCCGTTATATGATTAACAATATATAGATGTAAACAATAACTGAACCCTTAACTAAACCCAAAAAATAACAGACAAAGGCAAACCGAAATCAACTAAAAACTGAATTAACCAAAAAACAAATTAAGTTAAAACCGGTTGTCAGTTTTTGTACTCTTAGTTAACCGAAGTTAACTAAACCGAAACTGAATCCTTTATATATTAATATATTCTTAGCTTTTATACATTCATTTCGTATATTTATACTCGTATTTCATGTAATTCTAAGCAAAAGCTTTGGTCAAAGTTAAGTTTTGATTATTAATCAAAATTAACTAAACCAAACTCAAAACCAACAATCTCGCAAAATAAACCTAGCTAACCAATTAATTGATTGGTTAATAAGATCAATTAACCAATGACTTCGATTTTAACCGAGGCTAATAACTGAACCGAACCAAACCGAACCATAAACACTCTTAAAAATATATGTATTCCTCACCCAATCGCATAGACACTTCGGACAACCCGTGAAGAAGCTGAAGAAGAGATGCTTAGGGGAATTATGCTTAACCATCGACATATCAAGGACCTCAAAATTGGGAGTTCATGTGTTAAGAGGTGAAGTTACTTTTGTTCTGGCAATTCATGTTTATGTAAAATTGTAAAAATCTAAAAGTGTTGCATATTTTTAGGGTAATTTAGAAACAACTCCTTGGGGCCCAAGTTGAGTCGAGGCTTTTGTGAGAGGGGAGTCTGTGGCGGCAATCTCAACGACTACACTAACCCGACCCGTAAACCTTAGTTTGAGCCCCACACCCGATCTCACGAACACAATCAACCCACCCCCATAATAACAACATATAAATAATAATAACTAGGTTAGAGACCCGTGGGTACCCACGGTGCATACCAAAGAAAAATATAAAAATATGAAAATTATATTTGTATTATTGAACTTGTGTGTACATGAGTCAATAAAGATAAGTTAAAAAAATGCATCAAAATGTTATTAAATTATTCATAAATCTTGAAATACTTCTTTGTACACAACGTTTGATATTTTGTTCGTCAGTTTGACATCTTCATCTAGTATAACTATCTTCAGTCCATCTCGACTTTTGACCCTTGATAGCGCAACATACAACTGTCGTGTGAAAAAACAGGATCCTTCAAATACAACCCAACTCTGGATAAGGATTGTCTTTGACTCTTGTTTATTGTCATTGCGAAAGAAACAGCAAGTGGGAATTGTCTTCTGTTAAATTTAAAAGGAATTCTCTTATCCGAAGGTGATAAAGTAATTCTTGGATAAACGTTCGCATTCCAATATTACTTCCTGAAATGATTCTCTCTTCTATTACACGTTTTCCCATTTTAACAACTTGTAACCTTGTTCCATTACACAAACCGCTTTTCTGATCAATGTTTCTAAGTAACATTACCGGGACACCAACTTTCAAAACCAAACGGTGATTTGGTATTCCAGATAACTTAAGACCATTCAAAATATCGGGAGAAATTAAGCTTTCATCAACCTTTTCGTTAACATTTTCGGACTGACAAACACTATCTGAACTTAGATACTCAATTTCCTCACCAGGAAACATTGAAAGTAATCTATCATTAATTTCTTGAACAACTTCATTCTTCAGTGCCAATATAGCTCGATCCTAAAAATAATGAGGAATGTGGATGTTATCCAAAAGTGACCGATACACAAAGGATATCAAATCAGAAACATGATACGAAGATTAAGAAATAAGTAAGTCCTCAAGTATCTTAATAACATCATGACCATCACTTATTGTATCCACCTTTCCTTCTCCTATATCCAAAAGCCAATCTGCAAACTTTTTAGTTTCCTCGATATCAGACTTGCAACTTCCTGAAAGCAACCTCATATTTTTTGTTAATTCTAAAACAACGCATTTGTGCCAAATGTATGATGAACTTAATGAGGCATTAACAATGTCATGCCTAGTTCCATTTGGTACAACTGGTAGAATTTGTCTAAAGTCACCCCCAAACACAACGACCTTTCCACCGAATAGCAAATCAGAAGAGTCAACATCATGGACACCAAATACATCTTTTAAACTTCGATCTAGTGCTTCGAAAGCATGTTTATGAACCATGGGTGCTTCATCCCATATAATCAAATCTGTTTTTTAAGCAGTTGGGCAACATCACTATTTGGTTGCATGTAACACATAGAATGTTCAGTTAGGTTTATAGGAATACAAAACCTGGAATGTGCTGTCCTACCACCTGTCAATAGCAAAGATGCAATACCACTCGAAGCAACATTCAAAACAATTTTCTTTTAGATCTTATGGATGAAGATAGTGTCTTCCATAGGAAAGTTTTACCCGTACCACCGTAACCATAAACAAAAAAAAAACTCCTCCTTTCTTCTCCTCAACAGATTTCATTACACAGTTATACATTTTTTTTTCTGTTCATTTGTTAAAGAAGCAAACTGAGTTTCAAATTCTTCAACCAAACTATTTGTTCAACCAAACTGTTTGTCTTTCTAATTTTGGTTAATTGCAAAATATCTAGAAAAACATCGTGTACGACTAAATAAAGACAAATAACCAAAGAGTAAATTGCCAAAATGGCCCTTGAGGTTTGGCCCAAAATGCTTGTTTGGTCACAGATCAAAAATTGCCAAAATTGTCCATATTTAACTGAGTTTTTAACTGAGTGCTGAAAGTCAGTTAAGTCTCAGGGGTAGTTTCGTCCTTTATGTCCTTAGGGGCCAAAATATAAAAACCAAAACTTAAGGGGCATTTTTAAAACTTTTTATTTTAAATACCCAACCCACCTCTCTTCTGTGACAGACCCACCGCCACCATCTGCCGCCAGCCCACCACCACCACCCTTCTACGGCGGCTCCGACGACAAGAAATCTGTGATTAAAATCCTTCAGAAGCAATCCGGTCATACTAATTCCGGTATGAGTGGGTATAGTCGAGTTCACAACAAGAAGGTCACCGGTTCCGGTGACCGGCGCAATCCGCTTCATCTCTGGTTCCACCTTCTTTTCAGGCAATTCTTTCCCTTCCTCATCTAAATCGACACTCATCTTCATCTTTAAACCCAACCCGTAACCCTTCTCCTTTGTTCCGATGATACCCGATAATCCCTCATATTCAAAATCACAATCCAACTCGTAACCCCTTTCCTCTGTTTCTAACCGTAAGGGAGGCCGGATTTTGGACCGTGTGGAGCTTTGTTCCTCTGTTCCTCTGTTTCTAACCTCTTTTCCTCTGTTTCTCTGGCTCCACCTTCTTTTCAGGCAATCCTTTCCTTTCCTCTGTTTCCAACTCGTAACCCCTTTCCTCATATTCAAAATCACAATCCAACTCGTAACCCCGGATTTTGGACGTTGCAAGGGAAGCGTCATGATGAAACAATGTAAGTGAAACAGCAGCGTTCACATCTTGGACTCGAACCTAAATTTTAAATCTGGAAAAACAAATATGTGAATCATAAAGCTATATGTATTATACTGAGCAAATACGTTTTTAAAAAATTAAAAATATTTAAAAGAAATATGACCTTGGTGTAGGGACGACTTGTTTGGCACTACAATTACCATTATCATACTGGAAAACCTTTTCTTCTTCAAATTGGCCACTTCCTTCGCCAACTTCACAGATTATGTACTCTATACCACATTTTTGGTACATTTGGGACACCCCATGTAGTGCCACCCAAATTCTTTAAATAGATCTTTAATAGTACCCAACAACATCACAGACTGCTCCTGTATAAAAAAAATTAGAATTCACGGATCAAAATTTAAATCTTATTACGTTTGTTTTATTTTAAAATGACAAAAAGATAATAGTTAATTGTAATCATGTACCACGAATGCTTATTTTAGGTAATTATAACAGGTAATTTTAAAAGTTAAATATTAGTTGTCGGCAAAAAAACAACTTTAAATTAAGCATTTATTGGCTTTAACATTTTACAATGTAACTATACTGTTGGTAAAAATATATAACGTCAAAGAAAAAAATAAAAGTTATTATAGAATTTTTCATTCCTGTAAGATTACACACACCTCTTGTATTTCCCAAATATCATCAATTTTACTAACAGGAGTGTTGTGAAGAAAATCTTCTTCATCCGAACAGAACATAGACGTGCCATATGGTCGATGAACCAATGAAGGATTATCCGCCATTTTCTTACCCAACCTGGTTTATAAAAAATAGTTATATGTATTAACTACTGTAAATAGTTGTAAAAAATAACTAACTTTAACTTTTTGTTGTACATGTTCATATCTTCAATATTATCATTAATAAACAATTAGAAACATAGGGTTTGCCTGCATAAAAAACAATTACTAAAATTAGAATTCAAAGTATTGGGTAAAATAATTAATGTATTAAAAGTACAGATATTTAATAAATTGTACCAACCATTATAAAATTTCAAGCGACCAAACTGAAGAATTATAATAATTTGCTTCACATTTTGATGCGTAGCAACATATTTAGACATCTCATATGTATCCCACAAAGTTATATAAATGTTCAAACCCCTTCAAAAAGAAAAAAAATGTTTTAGTGATACATCGAATTCACTTATAAAATTATTAATTATGTAATAATAAATATAATAAAAAACAATTCATACTCGCTATCCTGCATTTCCATTGTCAACCTCTTTGTATCTGCGGTCACCTAATTATCTTTATCGTCATTATTGAAGAACCTCACAGCATGTCCTATAACATCTATATGAAAATATAAACCAACATTAATGGTGACATAAAATAAAATAAAATATGATGTTTATAATAAAAAATGATCCAGTAATGATGCAGACCTATTTTCACATTTTCTGTAACCTCATTGTCCAGAATTCTTTAGTAGATGACAAAAGAGAACCCAAATGACGGACCTTGAAAATCTACAGAAACAGTAACCTGAGTGTTCATATTCAAGCACAATTTGTTGGGATTTGCTGAATACTTGTACTTTGATGGGTTCATGCCAATTCCTGGATTTCTTATGACAAGACAAGCATTTTCCAACAAAAAAACCTCTCGAATCTAAAAAACAAACGCTTCAACACATTTGCCTGAATTTTGTCACCCTATAATATTTGTATCGATGAGTAAAAGAAGAATTGTATATTTTTGGAATATGTATATAGATATCTACCTATATAAACGGGTGGTGCTAATAAACTAATATACTAAAAAATAAATGTAATACAAAATATGGATTTTGGAATTACATTCTCGTCAATGAGTATCATCTCAATCGAGTAAACACCTTTAGGATTGCGACGATCAGCTTGCCGCCCTAGCCGAATGATCTTTAGCTTCATAGCAACATCATTTTGATTCACATCAATTTGGTTAACCATGGTAAACTCTTGTGCTTGTGCAGCGGCCATTGTTCTCTTCAAGTAATCAAAAAAGTTAAGACTAAAATTAGGAATGAAATAAAAGTTACAATATTATAACAAAAATAATCAACAAATAACAAAATCATATAAAATGTTCTTAGGTTTATCCAACATTTTGCGAATTGTTGCAACTTATGTTAATGGTGTGTAAAGCAAGTTTGAGTAATGTGATACCATGAAACTAAATAGATAACTATAAAAATAGAAAGCATGATATCATACTTAAATTTATGGTTAACAATTTTGGCAATGAATAGCTAAATCTTATCTAAATGATTAAAAATAGAGATATAATCTACCTATATTATAGTATAACAATTTTCCCAATGAATAGCTAAATCTATGCTAAATGGTCAACAATTTTCAAAATGTATAGATAAATTTAAGGAAGCGAATTTTTTTTTCAGTATTTGCATAGCTAAATGGTCAACAATTATATCTCGTAATTATAGCTAAATTTCGGAATGGTCAACAATTATATCTCGGATATATAGCTAAATTTAAGGATACAAGTATCATCATTCGTCTCTGGATACATGTAGCATTTTGTATTAGTAGCACAATAAAGATATAATTATGTAAATATATATATGTTTCTTTTTCTAATTATTATATAATGATAAGTTTATATCATTCTTTTTCGTATTTAAAGTTTGTTATGTAGTAACTATCATTTATCACATATCTATGGTCAACATTTATCACAATGAATAGGTAAATCTCAGGAAAAGCAACACACGTTTCGTTATTTTTAATTTTTTTGCCAAACAAAGTCGTTAAGATGGCAATTGTGATTATTGAGTTATGTTCTATATCTATTATACCACAGGATTTTAATAATATATGTTTCTCTATCTATTACACCACAGGATTTGATCTGAACACGCAAAGGCAATTATGTCTTATCATAATGGTTCTAAGTTCTTCAAGATACTACACCCTTCGGCGATTGGATGGCCTGATCTGCTTGAATCCGAAGGTATTGCCATTGGCGAATATTGTGTATTTAAGTGGTGTTTAAATCAGCGCAGGCTCATTGTTACTAAGATTGCACAACAAGAAGTCATTGATTTTCAAGTTTGATATAGCCTTCGTCAATGTTTTTATTTTAAGTTATTTTAATTTTTGTATTTCGAATTTATGTTTAATGTTATTGAAATACTTTGATGTTTTTTGAAATTTTGATTAATGTCACTAAATTTTTTTTTTTGACCAAATTTCTTGTTATTAATTCAGAATTAATGTTATTTATGTACAATAATAAGTGTTCACTGGTGTTAATTTTATTTAATCTAGAATTTGAATATTAATCATTGTTATTTATTTAGATTAATTTATATTTTGACCGGACTTAATGACATTTATTCTTTTAACAATTTACCAAATTTAGATTAGCATCATCATAATTGTTATTTAATGTTATTTTGACTGAATACATAATGTTCAGTCAAAAATGTTTATTTTTCCTACTAAATTAAAACTTGAAAGTCAACATATTGATTTTCTTACAAAATAAAAAATTTAATGTCAATTTACCAAATAATTTTATTTAAATACAGAAACAATTGACATTAAATAACGTCATTGATTATTATACAAAGTAAATATTTACATTAATGACTATGTTGACCGCAATAATGACATTTATTATTTTCTTTACCGAATTTATATTAACATTATGATTATATTATGTATATATATATGTCATTATTGACTTTGTTGACTTTCAAGTTTAATTTGTGAGATTTTTACGGTCAACATAGTCATTAATGTAAATATTTACATAATATAATCATAATGACATATATATATATATACATAATATAATTATAATGTTAATATAAATTCGGTAAAGAGAATAATAAATGTCATTATTGCGGTCAACATAGTCAGTAATGTAAATATTTACTTTGTATAATAATCAATGACGTTATTTAATGTCAATTTTTTCTGTATTTAAATAAAATTATTTGGTAAATTGACATTAAATTTTTAATTTTGTAGGAACAATCAATATGTTGACTTTCA
This sequence comes from Ambrosia trifida, assembly GCA_028751855.1. Classification (NCBI taxonomy): domain Eukaryota; kingdom Viridiplantae; phylum Streptophyta; class Magnoliopsida; order Asterales; family Asteraceae; genus Ambrosia; species Ambrosia trifida. The sequence continues at coordinate 23,645,923 of CM054127.1, forward strand.
AGTTCTAATTTAGTAGGAAAAATAAACATTTTTGACTGAACATTATGTGTTTAGTCAAAATAACATTAAATAACAATTATGATGATACTAATCTAAATTCGGTAAATTGTTAAAAGAATAAGGCCATGTTTGGCTCTCCTTTTCATTTCTCCTTATAACTTTTCCTCCTTCAAAAGTTACTTAATCTCATAAGTCACAATTTGTGACTTATGACTTTTCCCTCAAAATCTCCTTTTCAAAGCATAAAACCCTTCTATAAGTTACTTTTCAAAAAACCATCCAAACACTTTTGTTTAACTTATGACTTATTGAATAAGTCAATAAGTTAAAAGGAGGTGTGGAAATGGAGAGCCAAACATGCACTAAATGTCATTAAGTCCGGTCAACATATAAATTAATCTAAACAAATAACAATGATTAATATTCAAATTCTAGATTAAATAAAATTAACATCAGTCAACACTTATTATTGTAAATAAATAACATTAATTCTGAATTAATGACAATAAATTTAGTCAAAAAAAATTTAATGACATTAATCAAAATTTCAAAAAACATCGAAGTATTTCAATAACATTAAACATAAACTCGAAATACAAAAATTAAAATAACTTAAATTAAAAACATTGACGAAGGCTATATCAAACTTGAAAATCAATGACTTCTTGTTGTGCAATCTTAGTAACAAAGAGCCTGCCCTGATTTGAACACCATTTAAATACATAATATTCGCTAATGGCAATACCTTCGGATTCAAGCAGATCAGGCCATCCAATCACCAAAGGGTCATGCAGTATCTTGAATAACTTAGAACCATTATGATAAGACATAATAGCCTTTGCGTGTTCAGATCAAATCCTGTGGTATAATAGATAGAGAAATATATATTATTAACAAAAATTCTTAAAGACAAAAACAAAGTTACCATAATCGATGATATCTACATATAAGAATTAATCACGGATTGAATAAGAATGAAGACAAAAACAATTATACTACAATCGATGATATCTGCATACACCATGAATCGAAATCAGAAATGTTTTCAAAAATTAATATACCATGAATCGATAATATCTACCTATAAGAATGAATAACGAAATCTTTAAGAATGAATATACCAAGAATCTATCTATATAAAAAAAACTGAAGATTGTTTGATTGTTTGAAGTATATGAACATAAACTGAAGATTGTTTGATTCGGGCCCATTGTAAGTATAACGACAGATACATAGTTTTGAAAACAAAATAAAGAACATTGGTTGTTTCTTTCTAATCCTTATGATTAGAATATTCAGGAGTAGAATCTTTGAAACCAAGATGAAAATCAAAAGAAAAATTGAAGATTGAGAAGAAAAAAAATGGTGCAATATTACCTTGAAATTAATTGGATGGAAGAATGGAGAATGAAAGTTGAAGACTTCTAAAGGAAGAATGAAGATTGATGTAGAATGAAGGAAAAAAAGGCTTTTATAGGTAAGTAGATGGAGCTCCATATACAAATCTGGATCCTAGAGGCCCTCTCTAAGGTCTCCATTCGACCCTAGATGTATTCATTTATTATATAGATAGATAATAATAATAATAATAATAATAATAATAATAATAATAATAATAATAATAATAATAATAATAATAATAATAATAATAATAATAATAATAATAATAATAATAAGCACCCGCGCTAGCTGATCGCTCACCTCTCAGTTTCATCACTTGTTCCCTTTGTTTTAATTTTATAAAACCCTAAACCCTTATTCTCCAACGTACGTACGCCAAAATTCTGTTCTACTCTGATCAATGGCTCGTGATTCCATGAACACAACCATAAACATATTACAAGACACCTCCATTCCCTTTACCAAACAACCTTACGTCGAAGATCTTGGCCCCCGACGAATGTAAGATTTTTTCCTACAATTTTTAAGTTTTTAGTTCTTGTTATGCCTTTTGTTGCTTATTATTATTATTATTATTATTATTATTTTGTTGTTGTTGTTGTATTGGTTAATATATGTTTGGTTTGGTTACAGTGAGAGTATTAAATTCTCGATGTTTTCTGATGCGGATGTGCTTAATATGGCGGAAGTTGAAGTTTATAGTTCCATGACTTATGGAGGTGAAGATGTTAGAGGCACTGTTGTTAATGGCCTCTTGGATGCGCGCATGGTAATTTATTATTATTATTATTATTATTATTATTATTATTATTATTATTATTTATTTATTTACTTTTTTTATCGGGATTGGTGCCTTGTTGATTAATATAATCAAATTTGAAAGTTAGTGGCTAAGCTTAGGTTGGTTAGGGAGGAGCCTGGTCTCCACTGATTTTTGGCTAAGTATAAATTTTCTCGTTTTCGTTTGAAAGTTTTGTATATACTAAGTCTGGTCATCACTGATTTGAAAAGAAAAAAATCGTGTCTCGTGACTTTCGACCCTACCGTATAAAAGTTCAAGCTCCAGCATTGCTTCCAGAGGAGATGTGTGATTGTGACAGGTGACATGTTGCTGACGCGAACCAAAACACAACACGGAAGTAATTTGATTTTAGGTTAATTGGCGTCTGCCACCTTAGCCAATAAAGCCCTTTAACAACACCCTGCTTATAGTAAAAGCGGCACCATTGTTGCCTTTGTTGTTTGAAAGGCGAGCGTTAAGCATGTTATGTATGGGATCACCTTGAATGAGCCAATTAGATTTCTTTCTTTTTTTAACCTTAGCTATAAGAGGTGCAATTCATACCCTATTGCCTATGTGGCACATTGAGACTTTATTTCACGCCATCCGGTCTTAGTATAAGCAGTTTTTAAATAGGTTAACTTGAAGATGATGAGATTAATAAATGGGTTGACTTATTGACTCAAAATTACTTTTTTTTTGAACGATCAACTAAAGTATTGCCGGGTACTCTGTACGCGGCCCCCAATGGCCGAAAGGGGCCCCAGATGGCCTCTTGTCCGTACGGACAGAGCCCTTCGACCCACCCGTCTCCTGTTCCAGGGAAAACCCGGCCCACAAACCCGCCCGAAGGCACGATGGTAGTGAACCGGTAAAACCTGAAGGGATCAAGAGTCAAACCCATGACCACAAGGGTCAAGTTGGTGTTAGCATTTAAACTCTGATACGTTAAATATTAATATATCTTTTGATTTATTTATAACTAGTATTACACCGCGCGCTTCGCTGCGCAAACACAATTCTAAACAAACATGATAGTCATGAAATGAAAAGTAATTGAATATTGAATTAAAAAAAAAATTCATTTTAATCGTTACCAACCATACACTTGTAAGCACTTCGCCTTATTACCAACGCTATCGATACGATATTATCCATTTTTTGATTAGCTTCTTAATTGATATAACCCGTATTTTAAATTTTGACTTGTCTACGAAGTTAATAATTCTTTCCTACTGTATGCCTTAAGTTTTCTTATCACTCTTCACATTAGAAAGTTCAGATTTATAAATTAAAACAACTTTAGTGTTGAAAAAATCAATTTAGTAAGACATGGAAAAGAAAAGGTTTTCTCTCTCTTAATATCGTTTCAGTAAAAGAAAGATGAGTATATATGTTGCATGGAGAAAATCACAGAAAACAAACTTAAGTGGTGAAAAGCAAAAAGTCATAAAGATCCCTGGCGCAAAGTAGTGATGTTAAATGATATATATAATAATTTATCTTCCATAAGAGGACAAAACTTTTCACCAACTCTGTTAGGTCATCATGTGTTACTTATATTCGCAAATGAATAGAACATTAAACAGGCTGATCTGAAATACAACAAGAACAAGACACAATTTTAAGTGTCAAGAGTTAGGGGCGATGTCTTTGACATGAATGGGTTGTGGTTTGATTCAACTATTAAACCTGTCTATCCGCCAACCTGAAATCCTTTAAATTGCCAACGTGGGACGGTTGACACCCCTATATTGCGTGGGGATGTTCACAGTCCGACTGTTTCTACCTAAATTTATTTAGGTTGAAGCACTAACTAGAAAAAAGACAAATAAAATCAAATCAGACTGTCCGGAGTGGTTCGGTGATTTGCAGCAGACAGAAATGTTATTTTTTGTTTTTTTTTTTTGAACGGCAAAAACTTCTATATATATATATATATAGAAATCCAGCAAGTAATTGGCACAAAACAAACAGACCAAAGCACCGAAGAAAAGAAAACAGACAAACGGACAGACTATAATAGATCCGCTACATCGAAATTAAGCCACTTATCCCACGCAGGGGGCTGACCCGTCGACCGATGATTAGTTTGTATTATTTTTTTTAAATGGTAAAGATGGTTCATGACACATTTCATAAATGAAAAAAACTTGATTGTAAGTTTCAAACCAAACCGTTAAACGTGGGTGTGGTATCCATAAACCGTGAATTGAATCATGTAAACTGTTATACCTCAAACATGCAGATTTACTTACCTTAATGGTTGGTCAGTTCTAACGGTTTATGAACGCCCCTAGATTTGAGGACATGTTATTATAGCTATGAATGAGATTTTAGGTGGTCTTTGGGCTTGCATTTGTCAACTATTTATTTGATTATCGTGTCTCAAATAGCAGATAATCAGTTTTCAACATTGTGCAAGGGCTAGATGACTTGATCACTTATACATCTCTTATGCTACATTTTATCTGGCTTGCTTGGTTTAATGCATTAACTAATTTCTTTTTCTTTTGAAATTAACCTTTTGTCAATAAAGTTCTGAAAGACATGTCTTTTGATATTTCAGGGTCCTCCAAACAAGTTTGGCACATGTGAGACATGTCATGGTACATTCAAAGATTGCCCTGGTCACTTTGGTTACTTGAAACTTGCGCTGCCAGTTTTTAATGTTGGATATATATCTCATATTGTGAACGTTTTGAAGTGCATATGCAAGGTATTGCAGATTTCATATTTGAGTTATATTTATTTTGAAGTGCATATGTAAACGTCTGTGAAGAGGCTTTATTTTAAAATTGTAGTTTCTATAGTAGTATAGTTTACTTCGGTTTTTTTATAATATCTGCTTTTCTTTTCCAGTTTTGTTCCCGTATATTGTTGTCCGAGGAAGAACGTGTAAACTATCTAAAGAAGATGAGAAACCAAAAGGATTATTTGAGGAAGGGTGAGCTTTTTAAACAGGTAGTTAAAAGGTGCAATACAAAGGCTGGGACATGCTCCAGATGCGGTTATATAAACGGTTCAAAACTTACCCTGTCTAGTTTTCTATTTCTTGTTTGCATCAAGTAGAAAATTAATACATTTTTTTTGTTTCATGATTGTTTATTATGAAAAACTACAGGTAAAGTGAAAAAAGTTACTGGAGCAGTGGGAGTCGTACATGACCGTAGCAAAATTCAAGATGATACCTTAAAGGAATCAAATGATGCTATTTCTAACATGAAGGAGATGAAGTCACCCACCAATTTATTTTCTATGTTGAACCCTGACAAAGTTCTTAAACTTTTTAAGAACATGCTAGATGAGGTATAGTTGACTTCCACTTCGTTTCAGGGTTGACTTTATGCATTACTGCCATTAACTATTGAATTCAGCTTAGCCTAACTAGTGTTTAGTCTTACAAATTTTGTAGCAATCCAACATATACATATATCTGAGTAATTTTTATATAGTTAAATGTTTTAGTTAGTATATGATATGATCATGTAACATAACATAGCATAATATCACAACCCACATAGTGACTTATAAAGTTTGTATTAGCATATGCTGTAAATACTTTATAATACATGCATATATAATATCAAACGCATACACAGAGAATGTACAATTAACATATTTTCATGGATTATGAATTCATTTCAATTTACTGTATCCATGATGCTTGTTTCTTTGTGGATTCAACACTTGAAATGCCAAGTATATCCTGTATTAAATAATTTGCGATATGTTGCAGTTTTGGTGTATACATATCGATCATTACTTGTTAATATTCTGATTTTTTCTTTGTATACAGGATTGTGATTTGCTTTACCTTGATGATAGACCCGAGAAATTCATTTTATCAGTTATATTGGTTCCTCCAATACCTATTCGCCCTTCGGTCAGAATTGACGGGACAGCAACAAGGTTAACTTTAATTCCAATTTTCTTTCCATGTATTATTGCAAATGGATAATCTAGTAAAAGAACAACTATATACTAAAAAATTGAATACCTTAAAAGTTTCAGTTACCGTGTTTTATCGCTGATGCATAATTTTGAAAACCTACATACACATATAAGCCAAATTGACCCAACAAGTTTTGCCTTTTTGGATCCCAAGAGAGTTCAGTTTATTTAAATCAAGTTTAATTTGGTTCTTGTTTCAAATAATGTGACCGTTCTATTAACATATCAAGTTGAATAGAATTTATTCTTTTTAGCGCTTAGGCATTATATCTTGCCATATGAAGCATAGGGTCTAGACATAATTTAGAAGTTAGATTTACAGAGAAATATTTACAAGAAACTAAAGTTTATTACAACCACATGATTTCTTATATTGTTCTAAGGATTTTTATACTTTGATGTTTGTGTTTTTAATAAATAATTGAGCTTTCCACTTCTAAAGTTCATTTTTCTTAGCTTGTTACTTTAAAAATCAGGTTCTGGTCAACATTTTTCTACAAAAAAACAGTCTGGGTCAAACTGGTTTCAAGCGTAGGAATGAATCTAGAACGAAAAATATGAAAGGAGCACTAGAAGTAGAGTTTTCTTGTATTGTTATTGGAGTAAGTGCTATAAACAGGGTAATGTTTGTAGGCCATGATTTTTTTTTGTTGTAATTTTTGTGTTCCCTAGTTCTTATTCCTCCATTTTGTAGGTCTCATTTTCATATCTTCTTGCATCAACCATATTTTTATTTCTCCCGGTAGAAAACAAATGAAACCCACACAATCAATGATGAAACACCAAAACCTGGATTAAGATTTTTAAGCACTTGATTTTTAAATCTCACAAACAGCAACTTAAATGTCTTTCAATTGTTCAGTTGGCATCTTGTTTGCTTACATTATATATCACACTTTGCAGCAACGAGAATGACATTACCGTGCTATTGCGTCTAGTTATACAATCAAATGCTGCAGTTCGTGAGGTGTTATCACAAGCAAGTGCTTCTTTCAACTCTCTGGTATGGTTGTTCTCAGTTTGGTTCTAGTTCTATAATTTTTTATTCAACCAAAAACTTCCTAGCCATTGTTCTATAAACACATACTTTAGTCGATCTTCCGTATCGTCAACCTTGAATCTCTTCCTTTATATGTTCTGTTTAGGCCATATTTTGTTTACATTCAGGAATAGGATGGGTATGGGTTTCAACTTTCATAGCAGGATTGAATGCAAATGGGAATGGGTATGGGGGATTCTGTGTTTTACGGAATTATGGGTGTCAATATCATTTTCTTACCCTCAAACGAAAGGCCCCCTTATATTGATTCGGCTATATTTTTTGATGACGATTTTGTAGAGTTTGTGGGATGAATTGCAGTCTAAGGTTGCATTATATATAAATAGTGATGTTCGTGTACCCCCAGCTCATAAATTTGAAGGCCAAAAACCATTATCTGGTTTTGTTCAACGTATCAAAGGAAAACAAGGACGTATTCGTGGGAATTTGAGTGGGAAGCGGGTTGAGTATACTGGAAGGACTGTTATTTCTCCCGACCCTAATCTAAAGATTACAGAGGTATTGAAATTTCACCCGTTTATATGAATATGGGTCAATTCAGGTGGTTGAGTATGTTTGATAATAGGTCAAGTGGGTATATTATAAAACAAAGTTGCTAAATATGGAACGGACCGTCAAAGAGGTAAATAGGTCAAAAGTCATTTAACATGTGCTTACTACAAGAAATTTTATTTTTGCTCATGTATTATTATTTTAATAATATTTAGTAGATCAAGTATTTTTGAAAAATATAGATATTGGACAATAATTGTTGGCTCGACGACCTGATCTAACCTGCTTGAGCAGCATATAAAGTTGCCTGTTTGATCCAAACCTGTTTTGTCATGTCATCCATTTATATGAAATTGGGTCAAACATGTAATACATGAAAAAACTAGCTAATTAGTCAAAAGTCATTTAACATATATTCAAATGCTTATGACATCCTATATAGTTATTTTATGATATGGTTATTTTAATAATATTTATTAGATAATTTCTTTAAAAAATAACAAAAACAGAATAAAGGTTTTGCATGTTGGCTTGAACCGTTTTCACACGCATACCAAAATACCCGTTTTAAGATCTTAGTCGATGTGCCACAATGCCACCTCTAGGGTGGACATACAGCTCTAGTGACTTGTGATATTGAATGCTTTTATGAGACTTGATTTCTTATTATGTGATTATTGGTCCAGGTAGCGATTCCTATCTTAATGGCTAAGATTTTGACATACCCTGAGCGTGTTTCACATCACAATATAGAGAGACTGAGGCAGGCAGTGTGTAATGGTGTTTCTAAATACCCTGGTGCGAAGCATATTCATAAGTCGGATGGTTCCATGGTGTAAGTATTGTTGGTGCTCATGTGCTCTGAGTTATGATTGGTGGGCTGGGTTGGGTAATGGATGAATTCTAGTTCTGATGGAAATGGGTTATGTTTTGGTATGGCAAAGAACTGGCCGGGTTGGGTTAGCCCACTAACCTTTTTTTCTATTTTTTTTTATAACTAAGTAATGCACTGTTATGATTACAAAAACATACTATTACTATTATAGTCTAAATCTTTGAATGTAAAGATTTAGGAGTGTGTGTACATTGATTGTAGACTACTAAATTGGCACATTTTTCCGTTTGAGATTTAGTTGAAAACAATACTTTTTGAGTTTACACATTTACCCGTTTGAGATTATGAGATAAAACACTACTAAGTTGGCCTATGATTTAATAAAGTATAATGTCACAGGTCGTTGAGCATTAAAGCTAGAAAGCGTTTGGCTGATGAGATGAAATTTGGTGACATAGTTGATCGTCACTTAATAGATGGTGATGTTGTCCTTTTCAATAGACAACCCAGTTTGCATCGTATGTCAATCATGAGTCACAGGGTGAGTTTGATGGAACTTTGATATTTGATAAAAGTTTTAAGTTTTATTAGAGTTTTTATTTGATAATTCTATTATCTGGTGTATGCAGGCAAGAATTATGCCTTGGAGGACATTAAGATTTAATGAATCTGTTTGTAATCCATACAATGCTGATTTTGATGGTGATGAGATGAATATTCATGTTCCACAAACTGAGGAGGCCCGAACAGAGGCTTTAATGCTAATGGGGGTAATCATCTGTACAGAACACTTGACTTACATATTTGTCCCTCTACATTTCAATTTCATAATATAATGTTTAATCTTTGTAAAATCCAAATTCTTATATTTTCCAATGTAAGTTCAAAATATATCAAATATGCCTAAACGAGCAGTTAAAACTCAAACTTACATAAATATCAATTAACGAATTAAGTTATCCATGAAACTTATTTTTTTTTAGTATGTGTAGTTTTTAAAAAGATTGCAATTGAAGGAGTAAAATAGGGTCACAACCTTATCACTATGAATAATTTCAATACATAATGTGATATGACATATTATTGTTATTACCGTTATTGCTACTTAAATTATATTTCTTAATTATGCAGGTTCAAAACAATTTATGCACACCGAAAAATGGGGAAATATTGGTTGCACCCACTCAAGATTTTTTGACATCTTCATTTCTTATAACAAGAAAAGATACATTTTATGATCGGTCTTCATTTTCACATATGTGTTGTTATATGGGTGATGCAATGGATATGCTCGATTTGCCAACTCCTGCTATACTCAAGGAAAGATAAGAGAAATTGCACATATATTCTTAAATCCTATCATTTCATTACAGTGACATTGAAATATTGATTTTGGATTTTAAATGCTACTATGTGCATATATGCACAGTTGTGTTTAACATAGGTTTATTCTACTGTTTATTTTGCAGCCAATAGAGCTTTGGACTGGTAAGCAATTGTTTAGCGTATTGTTGCGACCACATGCAAATATGAAAGTTTATTTAAATCTGACTGTTACTGAAAAGAGTTACACCAAACCAAGTGGAAAAAGGGTCAAGCCTTATGAGACAATGTGTCCTAATGATGGATATGTCTACATTCACAACAGCGAACTTTTAAGTGGCCAGCTTGGAAAGGTTACTTTAGGTCTGTTTTCTGTCTCTTCGATGACTTTAATGGGTCAAAATTGGTGCTTTATTTTTATAAACGTTGAAGCAAGTTGGGTTGGATTGACCTGAAACATACTGTCTTTCTGTGCTGATATTTTTAACAATAAGACGGTTAAGTATGATTACAAATACTGCTATTTCATTAACAATTTAAGGAGACTTTTGATTCGTTTTGCCCACTTGAATCATTTTCTTTTTTAGTTTTGTTTTATTCTACTTCGTAGGCATATTATCTGCATGAAGTTCGATTCCTGTTTTGATATGTTTCAGTAATTAGAATATATATGTAAGAGCAGTTAATTAATGCCCCACTTACGGTGTGCACATATAATGTATATATGTGTGGCCCTTGGGGGGCAAAAGTAAAGTTGCACTAGTTTTAACGTTATTTTACTAATTTCGTGAAAATAACGTTAAAAACGACGGACGGTTAATCATGCATCATGTGGTGGCGTGGATAGCCAAAAGACAAAGGGGTACATGCACCAATCGGGTTTGTCCCGATTGCTAAGTGTTCTGTGCCTTATGTCCAAGGCTTGATACCAAACCAAATCGAGCTGGGGGTCTCACTGGAAGCAATCTCTCTATTCTTAGGGGTAGAGGTAAGGCTGTCTACATCTTACCCTCCTCAGACCCTACCTTAGCTTTGCTATAGGTAGGATTAACTGAGTATGATGATGATGATGATGATGATGATGATGTAAGAGCAGTTAAAAACAACCATTATATGGTTCCTTTGATTCTTCTGTTAGCCACAATAGATTCATGCAATGATGCGACTAGCGGTAAGTGAATTGAGTAGTTAATAACTTAATACTTTTGCTAAATGAATGGAATAACAACTCCAATACTTCATAGGATGCTAGCTCTCTGCTCAAAAAGTTGCTGACCATTTTGTATATTTGGATTTAAGATTTGATATTATTTTCTTAATGGTGGTGTGAGCACTTCACCTGAAGCATTAGTTTTATCTATGTGTATCTCTCTTCCAACCTTCTAATTGCATATAATTCTTTTTTCTGGCCTGCCTGGCAAAAATAATATTTTTGTTTGGCTGTAGATAACTGTAGATAACTGGGATCATGATATAATGCAGGCTAGGTCTTTCTTTCTGGCCTTTTAGTTATTTTCTATGCATGTATAGCAGAGTTGGTAAACTTGGGTAACAGGTTAAGACAGTGATGTTTTATGGATTGGATTGGGATGACCTGAAACAATTATGGTTCATTATTTAAAATATTTACTGAAATCTACAGGGAATGGAAACAAGGATGGACTCTACTCGATCCTTCTTAGGGATTACAATACACATGCTGCTGCTGTCTGTATGAACCGATTAGCAAAACTAAGGTACGATTTTAGCCTCTTGTGACCATGTACAGACTCACGGGTCAAATCAAGTAGTGTTTTCGTTAAGTGTATTATTACACTAATAATCTGCTTTTTTTTTAATTAAAGCTATTTAGGTTGTTGCATGCACTAGATATGCACTTTGGGTGGCTTCCATCTCGTTTGAACCATTTGACATATTATTGTTTAAGATTATATTTTAACATGGCTCACTTAACCCGCTTGAAATTTAACACTATCTGAATTGGCTCACTTATAAATAAACGGTCGAAATTTGCATCTCTTATTTTTTCTTTCTATCAGTATTTCTTATCACTTATAAATAAACGGTCTAATTCCTAATTGGCCAGTGGGCATGATAAGAACACTTTGAAATTTTATTTTCTAAGCGCTATATATATCACTAATTGAGGTAAAGATTTGCGATTTAATAATATTTTTGATGCAGTGCACGGTGGATAGGAAATCATGGATTCTCAATTGGAATTGCCGATGTTCAACCTGGCAATAATTTGAATGACAGCACAAGTAAAATCATTTCCGAGGGCAATAAGAAATGTGATAATTTCATACTTGATTTCAATAAAGGAAAGCTCAAGTTGCAACCTGGTTGTAATGCTGCTCAGACACTTGAAGCTGAGATAACAGGTGTCCTAAATAAAATTAGGGATGAGACTGGAAAGGTAAAGCACCATTTTTTTTTTCTAATCAAGTGCTAATGTTTAAAGCTTTTCTGTTAATATTCACTGAGTATTTGAAAGTAAATGATAATATCTAATGTATAAGGTGAAGAAAAACAGAAATATATAATAATTGTATAAGCAACAACTTGGATTGTAAATAATATGCATCTGTATATGCAAAAGTTTCAAAGTGGAGATGGAATTATTTTTCATATTTTCCATTTTTGTAATTTTCCTTCTTAAGTTTTTAATAATTTTTAAGTAATGAAAGTTATCAATTCTTTATAGGTTTGTATGGAGAAATTGCATTGGAGGAACAGCCCCTTAATTATGTCTCAGTGTGGTTCCAAAGGATCTCCCATCAACATTAGTCAAATGATTGCATGTGTTGGTCAACAATCAGTTGGAGGTCAGCGTGCGCCCAATGGATTTATTGATCGGAGTCTTCCACATTTCCCCAGAGACTCAAAAACCCCTGCTGTATGTTTTTGCTCTCATAGTCCTACTTAAGGGTTCATTCTAATTTTTTCTAGTCACAAGGGTCATGTAATTAGCCGTAGTTTAGATAAATAGCTTACAACTTTTATTTAGTTATTCTCTTTTCCTTTTTTTCCCAATGCAGGCAAAAGGGTTTGTGGCAAATTCTTTTTATAGTGGTTTGACTGCTACTGAGTTTTTCTTCCACACGATGGGAGGACGAGAAGGGCTTGTGGATACAGCAGTAAGTTTCTAAGCTTTAAATAAATAATAATCATTCAGAAGCTGTACAATTTTGGAAACTGAGGATAACATCATGATATTTTTTGCATTTTATTTTACTTGATGATATCATATGTAAGTTATTTTTAATGTGCATCAATGTTGGTGCAATTATTGGATTTTAAACGAGTAAATTCAGGTCAAAAATTATTTTTGTATTCATTTTTAACACATAAGCTAATTATAAAATTCAAGAAAATTGGTCTAACCCGATCTGTTTCGACCCATTGAAAGAGTTGCCTGTTCTTACCCTAACCTGTTTGTGCGTGTTTCCCATTGACCCTGCCCTCCCGTTAATGATTGGTTTGCTACTGTCATGACAGGTTAAGACAGCTGAAACTGGTTATATGTCCCGGAGGCTGATGAAGGGATTGGAAGACTTATCTGTTTACTATGACAACACAGTAAGGGATTCTAGTGCATGCATTGTTCAATTTACATATGGTGGCGATGGGCGCGACCCTTCTCAGATGGAAGGAAAGGCTGGGTTTCCTCTCAATTTTGACCGGTTATTGATGAAAGTCAAGGTTTGACCCTAATTTCACTTTGATCTTATCAACTCTACTTGCTATAGCTAATTCCTATATAATAACCACTATCAATTCAATCAATTTATGTGAAAATGGGTTGTTGTTTTAATTCTAAATTCATTTATCAAAAATAGTTGGATCGTTAGTGTTTTTTTTTTTTGGAAATGCTGAAACATTATAACACCGACTAGCAAGAAACTAGGCTGGAACCAATTGGGTCATTAATGTGTAATGTCTAAAACAAACCCTTTGGACTTTTACTGAATTCGCACATAATTCTTGAGCTTTATATTTGCATTGTTTTGTGTCAACTTATGAAACCCAATGAAAAGGCCCCTGGACTCTGCTGTTCCAAAATCCTCTACCAAAAGCCCCTATTTGTTCTGTTCTATAAGTTAATGAATGAAATTACGCAGAAGAAAAGTGCATTCTGACCCATCTCAAAACTATTTATAAAGTAAAAATATAGACAAAAAATAATGTTAGTGTGCCAACCTGACACGAGCAGTTCTGACTAAAACCACTGACCTGTTGCCCACCTGTATAACCGGCTCGTTTTGCCACCTGTACTAATATGGTTTGATGACAGGCTACATGCCCTGCTGGGCAACATAAAAGCATATCTTCTTCGGAGATTCGTGAACTGCTGGATGAACATCTTTCAATGCATGAGATGACTCCAGAAGGGGGTTGCTCTGAGGACTTTAGGATTAAATTGAGACAGTTCATTGAAAAATATGCCGCAACATTAAAATCCACTCAAATGGCACTTCAACCACATGATGGACAACTAAACGATGAGCAAACTGAAATTATAGAAAATGTTGCTCAAAGCATATGTGGCATCACTTCTCAGCAGCTTCAGGTATATAATTTGATTTTCACAAGTTTTGGTTGTTTACTTATTCATCATAGATTAAAAGATCATGCATCCATATGTTATCTTTTGGTGGAGATGACACGAAGGGTTTAGATGAAAATCAAAAGAAAACTAAAATCATTGAAAATTTTATCTACTTTAGAAATTCAATTGTATCTTAAGCATGTGTTTATTTTATATTTATTTAAACGTAGGATTATAAATAATCTTTTTTCCTAGTTGATTTTGTAGAATCAATTATATAAACACACTACTAGTATAAGCCTTTTAGAATTTCCTAACCAGAATATCCATCTAACACACATTCATACATTACACCTGTCCCCTTGAAACATATATTGTTATTCTAATTTATGAATATTGGAATTATCTAGTATTTTGGTGGCCCATAATTGTCACTTTGTTCTACAATCTAATTATTATTTTTTGTTTTCCATGTTTAAACCGTCATAAAATATAGGTATTCTTAAATACATGCACTTCACGTTACCATCAAAAAAAGATTGAAGCTGGAACAAATATTGGCGCAATTGGTGCTCAAAGCATTGGAGAACCAGGAACACAAATGACATTAAAAACCTTCCATTTTGCTGGAGTTGCAAGCATGAGTATCCTTTTTTTAATCATAGTACAAACTTTTATTCTTACTTTTGGTGTATAGATTTGTGTACTACTTAACTCTTTGACAGATGTCACTCTTGGGGTTCCTCGTATCAAGGAAATATTAAACGCAACCAAGAAAATCAGCACGCCTGTCATCACTGCAAAACTTAGATCCAACGATAACATATCATTTGCTAAGCTGGTCAAAGGTCAAATGGAGAGAACTCTTTTGGGTCAGGTAAGAAATTCTTTATTTTCTTCATGTTTTACATAACGTAAGACTAGTTTCCAGTTTTGTATTTTTTGGGAGTGCTCGTAGATGTGGCACTTTTGACTATACACTTGTGAAAGGCAATTGGCTGAAGTCTCTTAATGCATGTAACCTTTTCAATTCTTTTTCAAATCATAAGATTGATATTATGAAAATATTGATTTCTAAATTCTAATAATAGGCAACACATTGATTATTTAAAAAACTTTGGACAAAAAGTGTGCATGGGTCTGCCCAACCTCATTTGGGGCGTGTTTTGACTTGTACAAAACAAAGTGTTACCCAACCTGACTCGCCCATCTTGCCACCTACAGTGCTTTAATCTTGCATTGGTGCAATGGTTAGCACGTGTGCCCATCATATTAAAACTGTCATAACAGATATCTTTTGAAATGTTGAGTATTTTTTTTTTTTTTGTTATTTAATATAGGTTGCAAAGAGTATAAAGCTTGTACTGGGAATAAGATCTGCTTCTATTGTTATTAGTCTTGACATATCAACAATTCAAGCCCTACAACTCTCTATAGATGCGTATACTGTAAGGGAATCGATACTAAAGACTCCTAGAATCAAACTCAAAGAACAAGTAAGATTTCTGTATATTTTATTAGATTGTCTAAGTTGCTTTTATATAATTACTGATTCACTGCAATGATTTGTTTTATATGCAGCATATCAAGGTTTTGGATGCTAGGAAACTTGAAATTAATCCTTCATCTGACAGGAATAAACTTTACTTTGATCTTCATTGGCTCCAAAATAGGCTCGCAACAATTGTTGTGAAGGTAAGAGAACATTGAAAGTAACGTTATAAACATTATGGCATGTTATAGAGATGGAAATTTCGACTCACTTATTAACAGGTTGATTCGGATTATGATTTATTGTTTATAGGTGAAAGGAATCGAAAGTCACCTGAAGTGATTTTTTGATAAATCACTTCTCATTAAGCATATTACTAAAAATTATATTCTTACTCAAATAATACAGTTTTGTAATCATATGTGATACAATAATTATGTTATAAATATTGTACAAAAAGTGTTTTGGGTCAGCAACCCAACTCGAACCGACCCATGTGTGACATGTTACCCTCCATTTTCATGTCTCTTATGTCTTTGATTTGATTGGATGACTTGAATTCCCATCCACAGTCGGACCTACAAAAACAGTTTCGTAATAACATACATTCTTTTGTTGTCAGGGCATTGATACTATTGAACGCGCTGTGATAAACAAAAAGAAGGAGCAGGACAAGTTTAACTTGCTTGTAGAAGGGTGAGTATTTAATTGATTACAAAATAAAACAAACGTTTATTTTGGTTTACAAGACACCTCTATTCTGCCACTACTCACTAGTATGAGGAGTATTTAGATAGTTTGACTGATAGTCAGGCACTGCCATTTTTTGATCCATTAATATTTATTTATCTATGAATAAAGCGACTTGCTAAATATTGGTACAACAATAATCCGTATCTTGAATAAACAATTTTGGAGGTTGTGAGTTGTAACACATTTGAACTGTTCAACCCATTTGACCCATTTCACTTTCTGTTAAATCTTTTTATTATTTGTTTATTAAATTGAATTTACTTTTTTTGACAATTGAAATCTATTGATCTTTGTACTACCTTTGATGATATTTTAACGTTATGGAAATCCGTGTTATGTTCAGAACGGGCCTCCAAGCCGTCATGGGCATGGAAGGAATTAATGGACATGAAACTACAAGTAATCATATTCTGGAAGTACAAAGAGCGCTTGGGATTGAAGCTGCAAGAAGGTCAATTATTAAAGAGATCCAATATACCATGGAAAGTCATGGAATGAGTATTGATATTAGACATATGATGCTTTTAGCTGATGTCATGACATATAAGGTACATTCCTCTAATACCCCTTTCTATTATTAAATACTAATAATTTTCGGAATAATAAGGATGGGAAATGCAAGTTATATATACACCGGAAGCTAGTAACGGTAGGGTCATTAAGTGTCATTTTTGACCCATTTACTTAAAAATGGGTTAGTTTGGCTTATGTTTTTATCTCTAATAGGTCTAACGTGTAACAACCTTGAACTAGATTTATAAACTCGCTAAATGGGAAACGGTTCAAAGTCCCCCAAAGTGTGTTTTAATGCATACAACTTTGTAAATAACTTTATTCAAAAAGTTAATTACAGTTGAAATTTTTTCATTTTTGTAGTTATGTATTACACTAAAGATGTTTTATTACAACTTTAGACGATTTGCATAAAAAAAGAAAATCGTTTCAAATCGTACAAAAAAGATATACCTGCTTCGATCAAGCCTGTTTATGTTTATTGTGAAGTTAGATTTTAATTAAAATTAATAAACTTTTTTAATCATATTGGACATATTAAAGATTTGTGAAAAATAAAGCTAATACTGACTCAATGTGCTTCAACCAGCATAAAAAAATACCTGTTCATGTTGCCTCTGGTAATAGTTTTATGTTAATAATGATATTGTTGCTGAAATAATCCAATTAGTTATTATTCTAAGTTACTATTTTTGGAATTGTGATATAAATATTATAAACAGGGGGAAATTCTGGGGATCACGAGATATGGGATTCAAAAAATGAAAGAAAGTGTGTTGATGTTGGCTTCATTTGAGAAAACACAAGATCATCTTTTTAACGCTTCTGTGAATGGTCGAGTAGACTCTATTCAAGGCGTTAGTGAAAGTATCATCATGGGCATACCAATACAGACAGGCACTGGAATGATGGGAGTTAAACAAAGGTACACTCACAAAAATGACACACACATATACAGGAGACCTATCAATACATACTAGGGGTGTCAATCGTGTCGGGTTGATCGGTTGGCTGAACCCAACGCATATTATTATTCGTGTCAAAGATTTCAACGCTAACCCGACCCACATAAATTCGGGTCAACCCGAACATGACTCGTTTAACTCGTATTTGTAAATGAGTCATATGTTGACAAGTTATAAGCCGGTTGTTGGGTTGTAAGCGAGTTATCGATAACATGTTTAATGGTGATTATTAGTGTCACTAGTAAATAATATGGTGCGTCAAAACTAACACTATTATAACTACCCATGTAAATAGAAATGGAAAAAAACGAAAATATAACAGATTTTTTTTTTCTAAATACTTAAACGGGTTAATGGGTCAACTGGTTTTTATACGTGTCAACCCGAACCCAATCCAACGAGTCGTAAAACCTGTGTTTTTTTCGTGTCGGGTTTAGTTTGGTTTCATTTCGTGTCAAGAATTGTCGCCCCTAATAAATACCTTATATAGTGCACAAGTACATGTGTTTACGTGGTTCTCATAGTTTCTTCTTAAAATTGGTTATGTATTTAACGACTCTCTCTCTAATGTTATCATTAGAGGTGTGCGAGGCCCGGTCTCTAATGGACCCGGACATTTTTTTTAAATGTACATATATTAAGTTCTATAATTAGAATATATATTTGTTCCCTATACATGAAAATCTTGTTGGTGTAGTGGGAAAATTTATTCAACTTTAATATTTAATATAGAGGTCTCAAGTTCAAGCCTTGGGACTAGCACAAGCTGCTTTTTTTTTTTTTTTTTTTTTTTTTTTTTTTTTTTTTTTTTTTTTTTTAATTCATTGCACTATACAAAAATTTTGGGTCCAATTTTTTTGTGTCACCCGTGCCTAAGTAGTTTTGAGGCTTTTCAGTGACGGCCTTGATGTGTCCACAGTCCGCACTCATATGATATTTGTTTGTAGGTGTCCTCAACAAGAGCTGTGCAAGGGAAGAGATGTGATTGTCTTACGCTAATGATGCATAAAAGATCTAACTGGACAAGATACATTTTTATAACTTTTAGTAAACGGGTTTTAGCACATATGATAGTTTATGATACCTTGCAAATTTGTGTTTTAGTTTTGTATACAATTATTTATATATTAATTAGTTTACATGAGATTCTTAGACATTTTTTCAAACCCGAGCGTTGTCGGTTCCCGAGCCGCTTTGTCCAGAATAGTGAAGAGAGGCCAATGAAGAGTGAAGACGATTGACGATTGTGAAGTGTTGTCGTAATTTACTGGCAAACATGAGTGCTCCCCTGAAAATGGAGAATGAACGGGCGCATATGGGTGGCTTAACTATGGTTTGTCAAAAAAATCATTACTCAAAATGATGAAAAAAAGAGTACACGCTTCAGCTGTGCCTCGCAGGCTCACTAGCTTGTGATGTTTTTATATTTTACTTGAACAAGTGAACTGAAGCTCGAATTAGGCTAAAAGTTTTGTGTAAGTCGATTAGCTAAAACTAAAATTGGATTGACCATTAGGAGTTACTTGGACAACCCTAATTTCTAACTAGTATAATGAGTTAAATAATTTAAGCATCAAATGTTAAATATGTAAAATACTATAATTGTGTATTTTAAAACATGCTTGACTTGTTCTATAACTTGTACTACTTTTTAACAAATCATGACCCGAACATCACTCGTTAACAAACCAATTCTATCCATCCAAACACCATTGACCCTAAAACAAGCTCCAACAATGGGTATTTTAATGAGTTTTATGGGTCCTATCGCAACCACTACGGCCTCTTCTATATTTCCTTTTTTTTTAATAGCAATTTCTATATTTTGTAAAATAAATACACCACAGTTTGCATTTTAAAGAATTTTGGTTGAGAAATACATTACTTAGCACATAGGTCTAAAAAAAACTTGATGAATAGTTTTAATGTATTTTAGTGAGTTTTATAAGCTTAGAAAATTAATCATATACAAAAGTCCAAGGACTATGTTTTAGTATTTAGTGAGTTTTTTTTTAACCTTTTGAAAGTAAGTTTGTACATCTTATATGGTTCGACTATCACATAAACAACCTACATTATAGAGTTATTAGAAAACCAACATTTAAGACTATTATTCCCAAACTATATTCAAATTGTGCTAGTAAACGACTTCTCTCTCCAATGTTATTATCAGAGACGCGTGTGTTGTAAATTTAGATTTCACGTGTTGAAATATATGTGTATCCAATTGTTCATTAACTGTTATCTTATTGCTTGTGGTTTGATTTTCATGTTGCGGGAGTTGTAATAAAGCATAAAGGCTTATTGGGCTTGGTTGTATTAAATCAAGTGAGCTTGGATTGAAGTAGTTCATAAAGATAAGTGTGAGGAGCGTATGATAAAGCATGTGGTCTTGGTTATCGATGATATTATGTGTTCCTTTAAATATCTCCAAATATACTGACGAAAGTAGGTTTCCCATCTCACTCACTCACAACCTTATTTTAAAATATGAAGGATTCACTCACAAATACATAACTAACTTAATATAATACTCTAATCAAAGTACACATTTATCTATAAAATTCTTCGAAAAAATTTCAAATTATCTTGAATGCGGAGCCGAAGAGGTGGTGATTTCCGACAAAGAGAATTCCAGGGGAGGCAAGATAATAGACCGGTTACAACATTCTTCGTGAGTAACCTTCCAGATGGGGTGTCTGATGCTCTGCTATGGAAAGTTTTTAGACAGTATGGAAACATTAAAGATGCCTATGTGGCTAGGAAAAGGGATGCAAGAGGGAATTGCTTTGGATTCATAAGATTTGTGGGGGTGACAAACGTTAACGAAGTCCTACGAATGTTGAACACGGTGACGATTTTTCAAGCGAAGGTGGGTGTCTCAGTGGCAAGATTTGCTAAAGGTAACATGAGGGGGAACCAGAAAGGGTTAAGGAACAGCAGCAACAGACGAGGAGAGTTCCGGTAGCTCAAAAACCACCTGTAGTTCCAGCAAGAGAATGCGATGGAAGAGCATTTAGGGAGGCCTTAATAGGGGAGCAAGGTACATCTTCAAAAGCTGGAAAATCAGTAACATTCGATGATACAGCTGCCATATATCCAGAACATTGCGTCATGAGATCAGTTGTGGCTGTAGTTAAGGATCTAGATGGTTTCAAAGAGGTTGGGTCGATGCTGAAGGAGGGTGGCTATGGTGAAAGTCCGGTGAGCTACATTGGTGGGATGAGGGTGTTGATAGTGTTTAGAGATAAACATACGGCGGTGGATTTCTTAAACAGAAAAGATACTCTGTGGAGCAAGGTTTTAGTAGAAGCAACACTTTGGGGTGGTGACGCTATTCCGTTTGATAAAGTCGCATGTTTATCTGTCAGAGGAATGCCATTGCAGATTAGAGAGGGGCAAGTTTTTGATAAAGTGGGCGAGTTATTTGGCATGGTGGTCAAAAGTTGCAGTTTTTCTTGGCTATCATCGGATAATGAAGACAATAGAGTTTGGGTTCTTGTCGAGACCCCCTCCATATCCAGGAGGAAGTGTTGATCAGGTGGATGGAGAGGGACGTTCCAGCATGGGTGGTGGAGGAGGAGTGTAGGTTTGGCCAGTTGGTTGCTGGACTGTTGTCGGAATCTATTATGCAATCTCCATTTAGGTCAAATGCGTCCGAGGTAGGAAAGAAGGATGACTTGGAAGATGGAGAATTGCGAGCGGGGTTGGAATCTCCGGTGATTGGTCAGCAAACGTCACCGGTGGCTATGCAGGAAGACAAAAGGTTGGACGGTTTACATGGGGAAGGGTTGCAGGGGGTTGGGGTGCATAGGGAATCTCAAGAGGCGCATGTGGGTGAGGGGAATATATTAAATGTGGAAGTTGGGAATATTGGTGGGCCAGTTCTAGTCAAAGTCAACCCGTAGTCTTGGAGTTAAATAATAGGTGGGGTAGTTTCACAGTTGGACCCGGTGTTTTGGTTGATAATGAGCTTGTTAAAAAATCAAGGAAAAGGCCCATGTGTTTTATTAGCCCCAACAATTCTTTGAATGGGGAAGGAGGCTGTAACACTGAGTCTGGTCTGGGGAATGGGTCTTTGTTTGACAAGTTTAATGAAGTTGCAGCTAAGAGAGGTGAAGGTTCAGCTTCGGTTGAAACTGAGTCCGCAGATAATAGCGATAACAATGGGATGCCTCAGTTTAGTTCGATCGGTGTGTAGATGGAGGCTGGTGGTTTTTCGAGGGACGAAGATGTTAGGATGGCCTCATCTGATGTTCTAGCATCACAGTTTCCAGTCAATCCAGTATTCGGGGTTAATGGAGTTGTTGGTAGTGGTTTAGTTCTGGTCGATGGGCTTGTTCGTAGTTCTCATATCAGTGTACAAGAGGAGGTTGGTTTGACCGTTATTGCCGGTGCAGTGGTTGGCATAGAGCTTGGAGGTTTCAAAGAACAAGTCCAGGTGTTGGTAGAGGGCGAAGGTGATGCAGCGGGTATCCAATGAATTTCCTTAGTATGAATCTTAGGGGAATGAAGGACGACCGGAAGGTGTCTTGGGTTCAGGGTCTTAAAACGAGCCATAGCAGTCATTTCATCGGTATTCAGGAGTCTAAGTTGGGTCCGGGTTCACAGTTCATGGTTTCGAGTTTTTGGGGCACGTCTAAGTTTTGTTATAAGGTGGTTTTTGCAGAAGGTAGGTCTGGGGGCTTAGTGATTATTTGGGATCCATCGGTATTTCAAGTTTCAAGTGTGGTTAAGAGTAGATCCTATCTCATTGTTTCGGGGCTAATCAGGGCATTGGGTGTAGCTATAAATGTGGTAAATGTGTATGCTCCAAACGATCCGGTACTTAGGAGGGGAGTGTGGTTAGAATTATTGAATCATAAAAGGTCTATTGATGGGATGTGGGTATTCTTCGGTGATTTTAATGATGTAAGATGTCAAGAGGAAAGGTTCAATTTGGAGTTTGTCGCGACAAACGCAGAGTATTTCAATAATTTTTTTAGAGAGGCAGATTTAAGGGAGTATAACATGGGTGGGCATCGGTTCACTTATATGTCGGATAATGGTTTAAAAATGAGTAAGCTCGACAGATTTTTAGTGTGTGATAGCTTTATGGGTCGGTGTCCTACGGCGTCGGTTACTGCACTGTCTAGACACGCTTCAGATCATTGTCTGGTGACTTTGTCGGTTGTTGCTTCGGACTTTGGGCATGTTCCATTCAGGTTTTACGATACATGGCTGGACATGCCGGGTTTTGTGGAGTTTGTGAATAGATATTGTTCCAGCTTTCTGTTTGATGGACCAGCAAACTTGGCGCTCTCGACAAAGTTGAAGTTTTTGAAATATTAGCGGAAAATAGGGACTTGTTTCCTATAGAGTTGGAGCTCAGACTGGAATGTAAAGCAAATATTCTTGAGTTCGATAGGAAGAAGGTACTGAGATGAGACAGAAGGAGATGGGCGTTAGATGGTGATGAGAACTCGAGTTTCTTCCATGGAATAATGAACGCATATACATCGTGCAATAGAATAAATGGGATTTTGGTGGACGGAGTGTGGGTGACAAATCCGGAGATAATAAAAGACTTGGCTTTCTCGTTTTTTTCGGACAAATTTTCTGAACCGTTGGAGCAGAGGCCGGTTCTTCAGTGTACTCATCTGAATAGGTTGTCTGAAGGTGATGCGGTTATTTTATCTCAGCCTTTCACTCTTATGGAAATTAAGGATGTGGTATGGGCTTGCGATGGGGACAAGGCGTTGGGCCCGAATGGGTTCAATTTCAAGTTCATTAAGAGATTTTGGGGGAGTTTGGAAGCTGACTTTGTGAGGTTATTTCAGGACTTTTACGAGCAGCCTGTGTTGGGATCGGGTTGTGTATCTTCTTTTATAGCCTTAATTCCCAAGAAAGAGGATCCCACATGTTTCAAAGACTACAGGCCGATTAGCCTGGTGGGTTGCATTACAAAGGTGATCTCCAAGGTCTTGGTGGCGAGACTAAAAGGGGTAATCGATAAGTTAGTGTCACCTGAGCAATCAACTTTTTTGTCGGGTAGGAACATTACTGACAGATCGTTAATGTTAAATGAATTGGTGGGTTGGATGAAGCAGTTGAAAAGGAAGGGGTTAATCTTTAAAGTGGACATTGATAAAGCTTACGATTCGGTGAATTGGGGTTTCTTGGAATCCATTTTGGTCCAAATGAATTTTCCCCAGTTGTGGATTAGATGGGTGATGGCTATCGTCTCCTCTGCACGAGCGTTAGTGTTAATTAACGGTTCTCCAACGAACGAGTTTGTGTGCAAACGCGGTCTTAGGCAAGGAGACCCGTTGTCCCCTTTTCTATTTGTGTTGGTCATGGAGGCGTTGACTGGAGTGATGAAGCGAGCAGGCGCTGCATGATTTTTTAGAGGATTAAGTTGTGGTAGTGCCAATTTAACTCTATCCCATTTCATTTATGCGGACGACGTGGTGTTTCTTGGTGAGTGGTCTACAATGAATGCGTTAAATCTAAAGAGAATTATCAGATGTTTTCATTTGGTTTCGGATTTGAAGGTTAACCTTCGTAAGTGTTGTGTGTATGGGGTAGGGGTGAGCGAATCAGAGGGACAAGCTATGGCGGATATGTTGAACTGTAAAGTGGGCAAATTTACATTCACGTATTTGGTGCAAATATGAACTTAATTAAATCATGGAAACTGGTTATGGATGCATTTCGTAGTCGTTTGTCCTTGTGGAAGGCGAAACAACTATCCTTTGGGGGTAGGGTAACTCTTATTAAATCGGTCTTAAACTCATTGCCTACATATTTTTTCTCCTTATGCCGGGCTCCAGTAAGGTGTTGGATGACTTGGATAGGATGAGAAGGGTATTTTTTTGGGGTGGTTCGGATGAGAAGGCTCGCATGAATTGGGTTGCTTGGGACAAGGTAATTGCGCCTTTAGATGGTGGTGGCCTTGGTTTCGGATCTCTAAGGGATGCAAACCTGGCTCTTTTAGCAAAGTGGTGGTGGAGGTTCAAGGTTGATTCAAATGCGTTATGGAGAAAGGTGATTTGGTCAATACATCAGTCGAGTAGAGCATGGAACCCGATTCCAGTAAAGTTGTCTATGCCCGGTCCGTGGAAACAAATCGCAGGTTCAATTGAGGCCTTGAGGCGAGTTGGTGTGAACGTCGAGGAAGCCATAAAAGGGGTGGTCAGAAGTGGAACGGATGTGGCGTTTTGGTTGGATAGATGGGCGTTGGAGGTGCCGATAGCAGAAAGATTTCCGAACCTTTTTAGGAAGGAGAGGAACAAGTTTGTGCGCGTTGCCGATAGGGTGTCCAGTTCTGGGTTGGGTTAGGTTTGGGATTGGGACTCATCGGGTTTGGGTGGGCCCGCTGCTGCGGAGCTGTTCGGTCTGCTTGCAGACCTGCAGTGTCCGTCTCTGACTAGAGGTAGGGATGGGTGGGTTTGGGATATTGGCGGGTTGGGCAGCTTCTCATTTGGTAGCATTAAAAAGGCTCTGCAAACGGGTCGGCTTCAAGGAACAGAATGGGTTTTGGAACAAAATTCATGGGTGCCGCGGAAGGTCGTCATACTCGCATGGAGGGCTGCTCTTGGAAAACTTCCAACAAAGGATGCATTAATTAGAAGGATGACGTGTGCGTATATACACATAATTTTACAATGAATTAACACACGTTTTGCTTTAATATTTATAAAAATGGTTTAGACCTTAATATTAAAACACACACAATAGGGCAAGTGTACCCTGTCATATATGTAGTAATGTACAGATAAGAACCAGATATCGATCCATGGACGCGCGCGGAGCAATGGTACTAAAACTTTGTCCCTGATTTACCAGTAAAAAAAGATAGTTTGAGTTTGTTTATAAACTAGATCAATTCTAAAACATATAAATAACATATGTAAGACTCCAAATACAAAATATAACTATATAGACTATAATATATCAACCCTAGCATGTCATCTACAAATCATATAAAACAAAGGCGTGTGATCAACATTCCCAGTCTCTGACAGTTAGTGTCCCTTTCAGGCATCCTAACATGACAACTATACAGAAAGCTAACACGAGTACACACGTTAACCACTTCAAGTCGTTTATTAGCGAGCAGCTGATATGATCTCACGCAGATCTTCTAAAGATAAGTTAGTCATCTGTTAAGAGTTTTCTAACCTCACTAATTCAGGAAAGCAATACCGAATACACAACACAGCCACCTAAACTAGCATAAAGTAGAGAATTTCACAACCTATTCCATTTTACCAACTTTGAACCCAGATCTACTAAGATCGCTATTTTTACCAAAATAACTACCAAAGATCATTAACCATGTCAAAGACTAGTAACGGCACCATTAAGCTTTTAAAACCCTTTTAGGTGCCGGTGAGCATTTTTAACCGTTATTCGACTGACTTTAACCAAACCAATACCCGGTTACAGTTTCATGGCATAAACTATTTAACAAGTTAACTAGTCTACTACCGGACGATTAAACGGACGGTTTTTCAACATTTATCCGCCTAACACATTCGACATTCGCCAAAGTCATTCAAATACAACTATAAATCCAACAACAATGAAACAAGGTTGTGCTATGATCATCAAGATCTAAACGTGAAAAACGCCAAATTTATACAAGACATGATTAACTACACGAATGATTGTTTAACGTACTACATACTATTGTTCTTGCCCGTGGGCGTACGATTAACTATAACAACATCAAAATAGCAATCCAAAATCAGATTTGAAACATAAATGTTTAAAGGATCAAACCATATAAAATGCTAAGAGATGGACTGGATGATTGAAGGATGGATCGGATGGATTCCCGAGCTTGTTCCACGCTTGTGCAGCACTTCAACAGCCCCAAAAATCGCTAGAAAAGTTTCCCCCAAGATCCAACCACTGATCAGTGAGTTAAATGGCTGCTTTATAGAAGATCAGAGACGCCGAGCGGCCGCTCGCCTTTTCAAACCAAGTGGGCGAGTTGCAGTCTGATGACGTAGGCTTTCTAGAAGGCCCCCAGAAATATCTGGGGGGCGCGCGGCCGCTCACAGGGAGTGAGCGGCCGCTTACAGGGCCTGAGGTCCTGTTCGCGCGCCGAAATCTTCGTTTTTCCTTCTATTGTGCTTCCGGGACATCGTTTAAGACCTGAAATCGTAAAGATACCCAAATAAGTACCAATTCCTGTGTATAAGGTCAAAAACGTATGAAAATGGGAGTTAAACGGGGACTTTTATATGTGTAATTTAACGTATATCAAACCTCCCCACACTTGAACTTTGCTTGTCCTCAAGCAAACACTTAATCATAAAATAAATGAAAAACTCGCCAAGTGGCAACAAAGGCAAAATATAGCCTGTACAGACGATAATAGTCAAGCCAACAAAGATATATAAACAGGTGATAAGATAACTAAATAGCAACGACTCACTTACGATCTACAAGCACTTAAACCCGTACACGACTCACAATGTTCACACACACTCTGTTTTATTTATGATACATACGTGTAATGTGTATGTGTAAATCACTCCATTGCCAAGACAATGAATCGTGCAATATCATAAGCTTGTCAAAAGATCTAGTCTTCACCAACCAACGTGTGAAAAAGCACAAATCAAGAAGTCTTATAAGGGTTGTAATGTTAGGCAAAGGTAAGGGTGCAGAATGGATATTTAAAGTGCAAATCGGCTAAAACCCGACGGTTATGTCTAACTGATAGCAACTACTACAACTGTATAACACAAATGCTAATATAGGCGATTTTTCTTTTGAAACGAGCTAAACATATAACTTTTAACTTTAAAGCTCTAAAAATTGCTCGAACACTCCTAATTCACCCTATTTTAGGGTGTTCTATTTTCTGGATTTTTTTAACATATATATCTATGATATATATAATGAACTGAAACTGATATATAATCAACATACAGGTTCTAATCAGATATACCCGAAAACGAACTATTTACAACACATAAACTAGTTAAACAATAACCTAAACCGAGTTTTAACACAAAAAAGGTTTAAAAGAAAAAAACTATTTGGTTTAGTGGTGAAATGGTGTGGTAAATAAGAAAAACACGGGATTAGGTTCAACATGGTTAACTAGTGGATAATATTTGGGTGCGAGAAACAGATAGAACGAAAAGAAAAGGCTAAATCAAAAGGGTATCCTAAATGCCTCTATCATATTCGTACAGTGTCACACGTATCTGATCTAAACAAGTATACTAATGACAAGTTCTAAATTACACAAAACATCCAGCTCACTCGCAAGCATTTCAAAGAAATGTAATCTATTCTAAGGCTCAAACGCTCACGTAACCGGAAGGAAATGGGTGCAAGTGTACGAATTAAACACGCTCGTATCTCGTCTGTTTGTCGCGCCTCAAGTTATTTTTATCAAAAATTAGTTAGGCCTGATGTTTATAAGTAAATATATACATATATGTACTTTTAAAGGTTTTTTTAACATATATATATATATATATATATATATACATACAAGAGGACAAGAGAACAAGATATAATCCCTCCCCACACTTAAACGTCACATTGTCCCCAATGTGAGAAATAGATAGCATTTATGAAATAGCTAACTATTTGTACGAAAAAGGAGAATAAAACTCCCCTGTTTGTGATAACCCGAAAAGCATGGTGACTGCATTGAGCATCCATACCGGTGCTCGCCGTTTCCTGCACTATCACCATTCTTGACAAAAGCATAACACATCAAATAAACCCATTCATCATCACAATTATTCAAACCAAGCAAATACTACTGAAATTTAAAATGCGAAAAAGTAAATCGTACGAGTACATAATTAAGAAAAGATGTTTTGGGTGCACGAACCCGAATAATAGTATCAACAAAAATAAGATAAACAAAATATCACCAGCCTACTAGCCACTCCTCAGTCCTCATCATCATGGTGAGTCCCAGATGACCCCGCCACATCACCACCTTGTCTCCGCTTGTCCTCCGGATGTCCCCTTTGTGGGGGATTCCCAAAATGGTTCGGGAAACAAGCGCGAAACTCAGTCACGAGGTAGTCGAGGGTCACGCCCTGATGCTGTAGGGACTCGCCATGCTGATATAAAGTATCGCGCGTTTCTGTTCTGAACGCGACAAAGTCATCATAGATGGCTTGAGGGTGTTGGTTCTGCACTTTGTCCCCCGGATGTCCCCTTTGTGGGGGATTCCCAAAATGGTTCGGAAAACAAGCGCGAAACTCAGTCACGAGGTAGTCGAGGCGCGACCCTCGACTACCTCGCCATGCTAATTTAACGTATATCAAAGGAATGTTGCTGTTGGTTCTGCACTTTGTCCTTTCTGTGGTGAGGCTCCAGAATCAATTGACCATATCTTCATCTCTTGTGGATTGGCACAATCAATTTGGCTGCAAGTATCAATTTGGTGCAAAGTGGGGAATATTTTTGCTTTCCAATTTAAAGATTTACTATCACTACATACATATATGGGTGGGTCTTTAGGTGCGCGGAAGGCTTTTTATGCGGTGTGCCTTACAACTCTATGGTGCATTTGGAAATATCGGAACGAAGTGGTTTTCAATCAACATCAAGCTTCTGTGCAGCAGATCGTGGGGGAAATCAAGATGCTGAGCCATCTTTGGGTTAAGTCGCGTGCGAAACAAGGCTCTCTTGAACGGGAGAAGTGGCGAGGTTTCAATGTGTATAATATTGCTTGGTAGGATTCTATGTAATGTTTTGTCTCTAGGCGATTCGATGTCATGCATTGTTTTATTGGGTGAATCGTTAGTACCCTGCTAGCATTGGGTGGCAATAAAATTTAGTTGGTTGCTCAAAAAAAATCTATAAAATTCTTCTTTTAAAAACACTACACAGTACACACCATCAGATTCTTCACATATATTTTCTAATCAATTAAAAATTGTACATTTTCCACTTACAAACACTTTAAAATAATAGAATGAGGATAACTAAGAACCCCAAAATATGGGAGCTTATTATTTTCTATATAATTTTGGGGGATGGGATGAGAAACTCCAAATGTAGGAGTGAAATTAAACAAAATAACATATTTTCTGTTAATTTTAACTTTGGTGTATGGGGAAGAGAATGTAGGTTCTATTGTGACTACTCTAATTCCATATTTAAGTTATCTTATAATTATAAAAAACACCCTCTTCTACTTTCTCTCCGATTTTAATTCAGATCCTATCCTATCATGGTATATAAAATTGTGTTGCAAATATTACAACCTTTCTCAACCTTGTATTGTTTAAACATCAAATGTGTAACATATTGTAAACATGTATTTAGGGACACTCTTAACTTGTTAAACTTTTACTTTGCAACAAATTTCCGCATTTTATCTATTAAGATCCGAACACCACTCTTTAACAAATCAATTCTCTCCATCCAAACACCATTGACCCTAAAAACAAGCTACAACAATGCACCACCATGCAACCACCATACTCCACCACCTTCACCCTTTCCACGTCCTATGAAAACCACCACTATAATGACCTCCTCCTCCCCTCACCGCCCTCCGATCACCGTCACCACCGCCCTCCGCTCTTCCCTCCCTTTCCTCTTCTTTTCCTCCGTCCTCCTCTACCTCCTCTACTCCTCCAAACTCCTCATTTACCCTCCCTCTAACCACCCGATAACCGAATACAACGCCAAAATCGATTACCAAGACCCCAACCTTACCACCACCAATCGCTTAATAACCGGATACAACACCGAGCTTAAACACATTGCATTTTGCATTGCTGCATCGTCCAAACTATGGGACTCAAGAAAGGAATACATTAAGCTATGGTGGCGCCCCGGGGAGACCCGAGGCGCCGTTTGGCTCGACAACAATGTCAAGATCAACAACAACGAAAGCGAAACCCTACCCGACATCCAAATTTCACAAAAAACATCAAGGCTTCCGTACACAAACCGCCAAGGACATCGGTCAGCTATCCGAATATCTAGGATAGTTTCGGAAGCATTAAGGTTAGGATTGGAAGGTGTCCGATGGTTTGTGATGGGAGATGATGACACAGTTTTTGTAGTGGAGAATGTTGTTAGGGTTTTGAATAAATATAACCATAATCAGTTTTATTACATTGGGAGTTCGTCTGAGAGTCATTTTCAGAATATATTTTTATCGTATTCGATGGCGTACGGTGGTGCAGGGTTTGCTATTAGTTATCCGTTGGTTAAGGAGCTAGCAAAGATGCAAGATAGGTGTATTAAAAGGTAAGGAGAATGGTTGTGTTAATTTATAGGTGTTTTATAAAGTTAAATATTAAATAACTTGATGTGTACCGTTAGTGTGGAAATAGGGGGTGAGCAATAATTGAACTATTAACCATAGCTGATAAAATTGATATGTTATTGTTATGTGAATATGGTTAGCTGATTATTCGGTTATGGTTTTCGTTACGTTTAATGTGTTGTTAACCAACTTTGCACACCCCTTGCGGATTAGCCAATTGTCATACAAATATTAGTTTAGATCTGCCTATCGTAGGTGACTTTAATCTTTATAATTCTAATAGTTTGAAAGTCACCTATCCTAGGCGTATCGGCACTATGACTTTTAGTGACATAGCCGAATCTGCACAAAGAATACACGTGTCGCGTTAGTCATGTGCCCACATGTAGTGCGTTTTCACAAAATCTTCAAGTAGCTGACATTTTCACATTATGAGTACATGCTTGGTTTAGGGTCATTACTCTAATGCACATTTTATAAACTTTAACCGATCCCATGATAATGTTGCAAATATTCCTTTATAGGTACCCTGGATTGTACGGAAGTGATGACCGCATGCAAGCATGCATGTCCGAACTTAACATCCCCTTAACCAAAGAACCTGGCTTTCACCAAACCGACGTCTACGGCAACATATTAGGCCTCCTCTCGGGCCACCCAGTGACCCCATTTGTGTCGCTCCACCACTTCGATGTAATCGACCCAATATTCCCGGGTATGACACGAGTCGAATCAGTCAAACACTTGCTAGAATCAGCCAAACACGACTCCGCAAGTGTAACACAACAATCCATTTGCTACGACCCGAAAAGGAAATGGTCGATTTTGGTGTCGTGGGGCTTCGCGGTCCAGATCATGAGGGGGATACTTTCGCCTCGAGAGCTCGAGATCCCGAGCCATACGTTTATTAATTGGTACAAAGTGTTGGATTTTTCGGCTTATACGTTTAATACACGGCCCGTTATGGGTCATGACCCTTGTCAAACGCCCTTTGTGTTTTACATAAATTCGACACGGTACGATGAGTCGAGGCGGATGACTGTCGGGGTTTATGGTGTTCATAGGCAAAGGCACCCTAGGTGCCGTTGGAAGATGGAGTCACCAGAAAAGATTCACACGGTGGTTGTTTTGAAGCATGAGGATCCTGATCGTTGGTTACGGGTATGTATTATGTAAAGTCTAATGTTTTATTATTAATAGTTTCCGGTAAAATTTTGTGACATTTTTACAAGCAAATTTACATCAATCTGTTTTAATGAATTTAAAGATAATAAATAGTAAAAAAATAAAAAATTCTAACTGTATTCATTTGACAATACCAATTTTGACATAAGTTTCATGTAGTTTTGACAAAATATTTAGTTATTTTTTTGTATAATATAACAAGTTATTTTTTAATGGTTTGACCCTTAATGTAAAACTACAAGAGCTTGTCTTTGAACTTATTAAGGTACATTAAACTAACTCTAATAAAAGATACTAAGCTACGTGTTTTTTTCATGACTAGTGGGTTTACCCGCGTGTTGCGGCGGGATCCAAAATAACTTGTAATGCGCTAGCAGTTTTCCCATCGCGCATTGCAGCGGGTAAATCCTGTCGACAAACATGTATTCCTTAAAGTTTGGTTCGTATTGTATTGTATAAAGTTCTTAGAAAATATGAAAAAAGAAAACACGGACAAAATAATGAAAAAAACATATATAAGAACTAATAAAAAGTTTAAAAACTAAATAACTAAATAAATAAATATACATAAAGAATATATAAGATTACAAGTGTTGGCTTACCAACATAATAATCGATAGTGCATGAATACAAGTGTTGAACAATATCATTCGATGACAACTTCCAAGAGAAATAAAGAAAATGGTGTGATAAGGCAATGGTATGAGAGATTTTAGAGATTAAATTGATAGTTTTAATTGATGGATGTTGATTTTAATTCATCATTGAAGATGAGAAAAGGAAAATGTGAGGCATTGAATCTCAAATTGAATTCATTAAAGATGAGAAATCAAAAGGTGAAGCAAATAATAATAGAGATGACTTGCATTAGTCATTTGTACAATTGTAATAAAATGTTGCACATAGGGGCATAAAGGGAAGGATTTGGCAAGATAGTTGTTTATCTTGTGACCCTTTGCATGTCATCTTAAAATTAATATGAAATGACTATTTTAGATATCTCTCCTCCTTTATAATGTAGTATAGATATAGATTAAAGCAAGTAGCATAATTGTCATATAATTAACTTAATTTTAATGATTCACACATTTTTTAATATTTTTTTTGTACCCGTGTATCTTTGTGCTATTGGTGATTCTTAGGTTCGTCAATGTCCATTTTTATCTATTTCTTTTCTTTTTCTTATCAATCTATCTTATGAAATACACTACCACTACAAGGGTCGCCGCTAAAGGTCTCCTTGTAGTGTACAAAAAAAATACCGTACAATTATGACGTATGTTACATGTCTTATGCTGACGACTTCCAGCCTCCCATGTAGTGCCAATTTATTGTAGTGAATATAGCTAAGGCGATTAATTAACAAATGAATGAGTCAAATTTGTTACATATTTTTGCTAAATGATTTGATAAAAATGTTTTGCAGGCACCAAGAAGGGATTGTTGTAGAGTTTTGCCTTCTAGAAAGGAAGGAGTCATGTACTTGTGGGTTGGTCATTGTGGAGAAAATGAGGTCATTGAGGTGTAAGTTATATATCATCAAAATCCATCGATTTGTTCACCTCATCATGATTTGGATGGCAACAGTCATGAAGACCGAAGAACAGTCAGTCTAAACGTGCTTTCAAGATCATGTGTCAATATGTCATCAAAAGTACTATAAAACCAATCGCATGATCAACTAAGCTTATCCATTTCGTTCCCCGTTTTTGTTTTGTACGAGTATCATAATTTTCTGTAAATTTTGTGCATCATAGCTATGATTATAGATATTATATGCATTATTCTTTTTCAAAATTTCCTTTATAATTTTTTTAAACAAATTTATATTTTCATTCTATGACTGAGAAAATTACATCAAGATAGCGGGCTGGCGGGCAACAAGCTGCGCCGCCACGCCTTTCTAAATGGCAAACCCTTAATCTACAAAAATGTAACATTGCCTACACGGAGCAGAGACACTACTATGAATAACTCGCTGAAGCCTGGTAGCCTCCGGTACTAATGAGCCAAAGGTATCAAAAGCCAGGGGTACGAAACGTGTTGGTTCTCCTCACAGGCTTTAGCATGCTTTTCAACATTTTTTGCCTCTGTCTTTTGCACCGCTTGCCCTGCTACAAACCCACTGTCTCTCAACCCAACTAGAGGAGATACACCTATCAAGTCAACACAAGCATGCTTCCCTCCCGGTCCACCAAAAGATAAGCAGATCTGTTGGACGTAGGGTGGATCTCCCTTCTGCGGGATCTAAGAGGAAAATCACAAGGGCCTCCTTCTTGGCTGAGATCCTAGCCCGTCTTAAAATGTCCAACAGAACGTCTCGAACCCAATCATGCTGATATTTGAACCCGGGTAACTCCTTGCAATGAACCGCATGTTCTTCGTATTTATCCAGACATGCCTTAAGTCAAATCAGACATATTTCATCCTCCTGGTAGATGGGGATCATCAAACAATATTTAAGAATGGCCCATATTCAATAGCGGACGTGCTTTGGCCCAAACCCTAGATCGGGAAAACAGTCAGGAAATTTTAGGCGTGGGGGCCTTGCAAGCATTCAATAACTACACTCTGGTAGGAGACAGACCAAAAACTTCACCCAGGCTATGAGCGATTTTGCCAAAGTTTTCTAAGGCTTTGGCAAGACGGTATCGTTGTTAGAAAAACAGTCAATATCAAAACCTAAGAGATAATCATTTAGCCTTTATAATTATCCTCATTTAACCATTCTTATAAATAGTTAGGGCTGCAAACGAACTGAACGAACACGAACAAGGCCTTGTTCGTATTCGTTTGTTAAGAAAATTAGGGCTGCAAACGAACTGAACTTTCAGCGAACTGTTCATGAACCGTTCGGCGGAAAGTTCGTTTGTGTTCGTTCGTTTAATAAATGAACGAACACGAACAAAAAATGTTGTTCGTTTAATTAAACGAACGAACATGAACAAAGCCTGCGTTCGTTCGTTTATGTTCGTGAACGTTCTCGTTTATGTTCGTTTGTGTTACATAGTTTAATGGAGTTTTTAATTTTTATAATTTAATTTTATATTCTTTAAATTTTATTTATTTTACTAAAATAAATAAATAATTTATGTGAAATAAGTATATAAGACTTCAAGTTTAAATAAATAAAGACTTCAAGTTTAAAATTAGATCTTAGTT
Source organism: Ambrosia trifida (assembly GCA_028751855.1). Lineage (NCBI taxonomy): Eukaryota > Viridiplantae > Streptophyta > Magnoliopsida > Asterales > Asteraceae > Ambrosia > Ambrosia trifida. The sequence continues at coordinate 23,681,646 of CM054127.1, forward strand.
TTTTAATACACTTTACCGATATTATGTTATGTACTAAGTATGTATGGTTAGGTCATATGTTGGGTGTCCTACTTAATTTCTTCATATATGTGAATTCGATCTTATTCGAAAATTAATATATGTCCGTTGTGTTGTTTTTGTTCATGAACAATTCTTTGTGTTTATGAAGAAGTGTCTGTGTTCATTAACGTTCGTTTATGTTCGTGTGCGTTCATGAACATAATTAACAAACGAACACGAACACGCGCGTTTTCTTAACAAACGAACACGAAAAAAAATCTCGTTCGATAAGTGTTCATGAACTGTTCGTGAACACATAAATTCCTTAGCAAACGAACACGAACAAGGCCTTGTTCGTGTTCGTTCGGTTCGTTTGCAGCCTTAAAGAAAACATTTTTGGAGTTCTATATATTTGTAAATATTTAGATTTGGCAGAATACTAAAAGGCTACCAAACCCCTAATACATTCCAAGCATGTAGAGAATTATCAAACTTTAAACATATAAACCAACTCAAGGTTTATTAAATTTCTTTTGGCACTAAAAGGGATTGTACTTCAATTCAAAATGCAGTATAAATGTGGAAACTACAAATTCATACCAAAATGTTGCAATCAATATTGTTAAACCTGCACCAGAAAGGGAACCAAACCCTTTGCTTGTACAGTTCAGGTAGGTTGCTTTGAGCAATCACATTGCATCACAAAACTATACCCCCTACTCTAGTGAGCAGTGCATCTTGATCTACCTCTTCAAGGACTATGAACATGAGGAATACGCTTTTAGGAATCCAGATTATTAAGCGCTGTTACAATGTCCGATATAGGCGGCCTCTCATGCCGTTCAAATTTTAGGCACATAAAAGCTATAGACATAGCTTGTAGAAGTGCTCCCTGTGGGTACTCCCCTTCGAGGACCGGATCCACCATCTTAGGGAAGTTCCTACTATCCTTAAATAACGGTTGAGCCTGAAATATATTATTTGTTATAAAAGCCCAAATGATGCAACATTTTTTTTTAATAGAATAATTTTCATTTCAACAAAAGAGGCGAATTACATAAGAATAGCAGGCAGCCGTGCAACAATGATATATTTTTGCATTGAAGGTTGGTTTCCTGTTAAACATGTCAATAAATGGGTCTCTACAAGTTCATGTTACAATCAACCATTTTATATTGGTCGTTGACCCGTCAACGTTTTTTTTTTCATTTTTTAATTTGTTAATGTAAAATAGTGTATCAAATATGATTCAAGTAAATAAAATGTAAACAAAATCTAATGTTATTTGACATTTTAAGCGCTTGACTTGTTGACACATATATGACTTGTATAATTTGTAGCTAAGTTTTATAATTTGATGGTTTCACACTTGTATGTCCAATTCAAAAATAAATTTAACATAAACTTTGAAAAAAAAAAAAAAAACAAATAACATACCCAAGAGAGAAGGACATGGTCAGGACATTTTGTCAGATCAATAGCTTTTCTTCCGGTGATAAGCTCTAAAAGCACAACTCCAAAGCTATAGATATCGGATTGGGGGGTAAGCTGACCGCATAATGCATATATAGGGTCACGATAATCGTACGCGCCCAACCCTCTGGTTGATGCAAAATGGGTATTACTACCAACCGGTCCTACTTTTGCCAAGCCAAAATCTGATAGCTTGGCGTGAAAGTCTTCATCCAATAAAATGTTTGAAGATCTTAAGTCATGATATACGATAGGCTCATTCATTTGGTCATGTAGATACGCTAATCCGCAAGCTACATCCGCTGCTATATTCATCCTTGTATTCCAATCAAGCAATTTGGTATCAGGACCTCGACCTACCACAAGAAATGCAATTTGATCATACATAATTTTTGGAGTGATTCATGTACACTTATTACTCATTCACTTAATTATGTTTAAACGCAATATTCACAAATGCAATTCATATATGTGCCTTACATGTTTGCCTTATGTTTGTTTGTGTGTACTTATGCCTTGTCAAAATTATTAACTCATGTTGAGCTGAACGTAACAATGTACTTATGCCTTGGATCAACGGTTCGGGTTTAGGTTTACTTGTTTTAAACCATTTAAATAATTAAATAAGTCGGCCCGCTAGTCCATTTATAACCCTTTAACCCATTTATAGTTTGAACTACTTATTATGGGTGAAAATGATCAATTGTTTGTTTGGTTGACAAGTTCATTCATGTAGCACTTCAAAACACTACTTAACATGTACTATAATTATACAAAAAACAACATAGATATATTATAGTAGTTAAATCACATGAGATATCAACATACCGTGCAAATGATCCGCAAGAGAGCCTAATGGCATGTACTCATATACTAATAACCTTTCCTCTCCTTCAGCACAATAACCGACTAATAACAAGAGTCTGATCAAGCTCTTCTATTCGCCCTTTAAAAGTCTTTACCAAATCCTCCTTCGCGCAACAAGTTAACAGCCCCAAAGCCATCAGTGGCAGCCATCAATTGAGCGAATGTGAATTCTCTTAAGCCGGTTTGCTTATGAATCTTTGCTTCCGTATTTGGAGCTGATTCCAAGTTATCTAATACAATAGATTCAACACCATTGATAACGGAATCAATGATAGTTATAAAGATAAAAAATCAAACGTACACAACCAATGAAAAGATCGTTTAGCATTTTTGCAAACAACAATATCATCAACAACATGATATGTTTAAACCCTAGTTGAACAATATCAAATTGGAACATCAAGATTTTTATATAATATTATAATTCGTATTTGAACAAGATCAAAATTCAACAAGAAGATTTGTATACAAAACCCTGATTGAAAAGAAAGATTTATATATATATATATATATATATATATATATATATATATATATATATATATATATAGGGTAGGGATCCTAAGAGAACCAACCCCTATTTGAGAACTGAGAGAACCATTCTGAGCCACACATTTCATATAAAGGCAAAAAAAAAAAAAAAAATTTTTTTTTTTTTTTTTTTTTTTTTTTTTTTTTTTTTGCTTTAATCGCACATTTTTATGCAAGGAAATTTTTTTTTTTTATTTTTTTTGAATTTTTTTTTCATTTATACATATGTGTATATGACAATTATATATATGTGTATATAGCAATTATACATATGTGTATATAGTATTTTTCAACTATACATATGTGTATATTTCAGTTATACATATGTGTATATAGGATTATACATATGTGTATAATGCAATTATACACATGTGTATACTGAAAAAAAAATACAAAAAAAATAAAAAAAAAAAATTTTCCTTACATATAAAGCAGCGATTTTTGCAAAAAAAAAAAAAAAAAAAAAAAAAAAAAAAAAAAAATTTTTTTTTTTTTTTTTTTGCCTTAGAGAAATGTGTGGCCCAGAATGGTTCTCTAGTTCTCAATTTGGGAAAAGGTTCTCATTTGAACCAAATCCTATATATATATATATATATATATATATATATATATATATATATATATATAAACCCTAAATGTATAAACCTAATTAAACAAGATCATAATTGAAAAACATTTTTATATAAACCCTAACTGAACAAGATTGTTCCATGCATGCAGTTGCAAATCAAGAGGGGTTAACCCCTCGATTTGGAAAAATTGAAAATTTTAGTTAAAAAAAGTTGAACAATAATGAAAAACAGTGAAAATCTACGAAATTAACCCCTGAAAATCATTCTTGGATACTGGACTTCCATGCAAACTAGACCTGACAATTTCAACCCATCTAGTTGAGTTTGGGTTGTTTTGGGTTTAAAGTTTGACCTTGTGGGTTAAAATGGGTTTAGTATAATTTTCAAGGGGTTAGGATGGGTAATTTTAATTGTAGAAAATAAGTAAGTGGGTCAGGATGGGTATGTAAAAAAAACAAATGGGTCAGAATGAGTATTTTTAGATAACCATATACAAATCTGAATTAAAACTCAACCAACACCAAAAGCGTTGATGCCTCATACAAATCAATGTCATTAAAAACAAAAAATTATATCTTTTGCATTTGTTGATCACCCTTGTCGCTTCGAAACCGTTCATGTCGTTAACGGACGGCAATATCGAAACAACACGAGACGTTAACGAGACCGATCTCATCGAAACGGTTCGAGTCGTTAGCGGGTTTGATCGAGTGCAAACGGTCTGGGTTGTTGACCGGCCCGTTCGGATCGAAATGGTCTGGTCATTGACGGGCCCGGTCGGGTCGAAACGGCCCGTGTCACTAACAGGATCGGTCAGGCCGAAACGGTCCGAGTCGCTAACGGGCACGGTCGGGTCGAAACGGTCCGGGTCGCTGCGGGACGGGTCAGGTTGAAACGGTCTGGGTCGTTACCGGGCCCGGTTGGGTCGAAACGGTCCGGGTCTCTACGGGACGGGTAAGGTTGAAACGGTCTGGGTCGTTACCGGGCCCGGTTGGGTCGAAACGGGCCGGGTCGCTACGGGACGGGTCAGGTTGAAACGGTCTGAGTCTTTATCGGGCCCGGTTGGGTCGAAACGGTCCGGGTCACTACAGGACAGGTTAGGTTGAAACAGTCTGGGTCGTTACGGGCCCGGTTGGGTCGAAACGATCAGGGTCGCTACGGGACAGGTCAGGTTGAAACGGTCTGGGTCATTACCGGGCCCGGCCGGGTCGCTATGGGACAGGTTAGGTTGAAACGGTCTGGGTCGCTACCGGGCCCGGCCGAGTCGAAACGGTGCGGGTCGCTACGGGACGGGTCAGGTTGAAACGGTCTGGGTCGTTATCGGACCAGGTCGTGTCGAAACAGTCCAGGTCGCTAGCGGGCCCGGTCGGGTCGAAACAGTATTGGTCGCTACAGGACGGGTCAGGTTGAAACGGTCCGGGTCGCTACCGGGCCCGGCCGGGTCGAAACGGCTGGGTCGCTACGGGACGGGTTAGGTTGAAACGGTCTGGGTCGCTACCGGGCCCGGTTGGGTCGAAACGGTCCGGGTCGCTAGCGGGCCCGGGCGGGTAAAAACAAACCGGGTCTCTACGGGACGGGTCAGGTTAAAATGGTCTGGGTGGTTACCCGGCCGGGTCGCTACAGGACGAGTCAGGTTGAAACAGTCCGGGTCGCTACCGGACCCGGCCGGGTCGAAACGGTCTGGATCGCTACGGGACGGGTCAGGTTGAAACGGTCGGGGTCGTTACCGGACCCGGTTGGGTCGAAACGGTCTGGGTCGCAAGCTGGCCCGTCCAGGTCGAAACAGTCCGGGTCGCTACGGGACGGGTCTGGTTGAAATGGTCTGGGTCGTTACCGCGCCCGGTCTGGATGAAACAGTCTGGGTCGCTACCGGGCCCGGCCGGGTCGAAACATGACCTCTTGCTTTGAGGATAAGTTGTCAAAATGGTGTTGCTTTGAGGATAGTATGTATTTCAGGATTTGATGATTAAAGGGGACAAATATGACGTCTTGGAGCGGTTCGGGCAAGAAACGGAAGCTTACGCGAGTTGGAAAACCGAAAACGACGAGAAACAGGTTTTTGGCGTAGGATACGCCAAAATTGGCGTACCCTACGCCATTGGCGTAGGCAGGGACAGTTAAGCTGGCGTAGGCCAGCAGGATTCAGCTCAGGCAAAACTGGACTGGCGTAGGATACGCCAAAAGTGGCGTATCCTACGCAAAAAGTCAAAATCGGTCAAAACCTTCCTTTTTTCAAGTCAAAGCTGGTGGAATGAGTTTTAATACCAAATTTATGAAGGAAGACCAGTTTGGTGGCTGTTTCATGTTCAGTTTCACTATATCAATCATCACCATTGAAGACAAAATCACACACCATTCTCCAAAGTCTATCACACAACATTCTCCAAGTTTAGTAACAATTCTTTGAAGATTGAAGAACCTCTTTTGAAGATGATGAACACCATAGCCATGCTTGGCTAAAAACACTTGTATTACACTAGGGATGTAAGTTCTTGATACCTAGGGCTTAAACATTTGGGTATTGTTTAAACTTTTGATTAATGTTTTTATGTACTTGAATTACTTGTGTTGATTAGTGATTAACCTTATGTTGAACTCATTTTTAGTTAATTGATCTTGTGCCAATTTCTAAATGTTATGAACATGGTTCCTTGCATCAACACTACCATAGGATTGTATGTTCTAAATGATAAAGTATAGTTTAGTCCATTGTGAATGTTGATGAAACTTGATACCTAAGTTTATTGAACAATCAACCCGTTAGTACCAATTGCATTATCTTTGTTTATCCAATTATGCCCAATTGTTGAAAGCCCTAGTGTTCAATTACCCAACCCTTAGTGTAATCATCTTTATCTAATTGTTTACAAGTATTATTAATTATTTCTTACAAATTTCATTTTAAAGTTTCATATTAATCAATGAACTTTTCAATCAATTTCTAAACACCAATTCATATATTGCATAATTAGCATCTTCATAAACAACAAATTCAAAGTTAACTAGGAAATACTCACTAACCAAACGCTCCTTGGATTGATACCCTACTTACCCTATCTATTTAGGTTATTTAGGCTTTGTATGACCCGTAACGACCGAGGTCATCAAATGGCGCCGTTGCCGGGGATCACAAAATTCGATCCCTAGTCATGGTCATAATTCTTTAAGTTCCTTGATGTGTTTTTCCAAGGATGGTTTTTGCAAAATATGGATTGCCTAGTTAGAAAAGACTAAGGAAGAATATAGCACTTTTGCATATCGGCAACCCATATTCCCTTTAGGTTCAGGAAGAGATTATTGAGCCACCACAACATGCTAATACCCTACAAATATTTATCCACATCCTCCGGCATGTTGTGTTCATTTGAATTGAGTGTACTATTATAGGCGCATAAGGTAGAACTTGCAATTTTTGATACGCCTACTACTCTAGACCGATTGTGGACACAAGAATGATTAAGGCATTAGGTTAAACCTTTTATTTTTAAACCATTTTTTTTATCATCCTTGACCCATTCCAATATCCCTTAGTTAACCAATCTTGAGCCTGAAACCTTTTCCATTGATCACCCATATCAACCTAGTTGACCCATAATCCTTTTTCACTTTAAACCCGAGTGATGAAAATTCGATTGTAGGTTGTTCCTTTGTGTTGTAAATAGTTTAAAGTTATTATTGTTAGTTGTTTGTTAAAAAAAAAATATATACTGCAAAAGCATTGAAAAAGAGCAAAGTTTCAAAAAAAAAAAAAAAATGCTTTAGTTAGTCGTCGAATAAAAAGGCATAGCCTTGCTTTATAGTTGAGTTAGTTTGTTGTTCCTCTTAGTTTGTTTGATGTAATAAAAATCGAATTTTTCATCACTTTAGTCACTTTAAATATCCCTTTCCATACCCTTCGCCTAGCCCCATCACAACCCGTTTTAAAGACCTTTTGACTTGTGTCCACTTTTGAAAAAAAAAATTTGTGGAAGGTGATTGAATTGCAAGCTTATGCTAATATGCCCTATGATCGGTTTCGAGTGATTGATATGAAATACTAGCACATTACTTGCTAGCCGAGATAGTAAACCGAGTGGAGTGAACCATTGTGAGGGGTGTGCAAAAGTATGAAATCGGAGCTAGTTGGATTTAGCTAGGCATTTGTTTTAAACATATAAAAACCTTGGAATGTAAATCTACTGACAGGCGTAAGTCTTGTGAATTAGGGTATGACTAGGGGCCGTTTTTGAGAATCGATAAAATGGTTGGAAATTAGTTAAACTGTTGATTGAGCATGATTTATTGATTTGCTTGAGGGCAAGCAAAAGACAAGTGTGGGGATGTGATGGGTTAGCTAAAAGACGTTAATAAAAACACCTTTAAGTGAACTTTAAAGAATGATAAGTTGTCAAAATGGTGTTGCTTTGATGATAGTATGTATTTCAGGATTTGATGATTAAAGGGGACAAATATGACGTCTTGGAGCGGTTCGGGCAAGAAACGGAAGCTTACGCGAGTTGGAAAACCGAAAACGACGAGAAACAGGTTTTTGGCGTAGGATACGCCAAAATTGGCGTACCCTACGCCATTGGCGTAGGCAGGGACAGTTAAGCTGGCGTAGGCCAGCAGGATTCAGCTCAGGCAAAACTGGACTGGCGTAGGATACGCCAAAAGTGGCGTATCCTACGCAAAAAGTCAAAATCGGTCAAAACCTTCCTTTTTTTCAAGTCAAAGCTGGTGGAATGAGTTTTAATACCAAATTTATGAAGGAAGACCCGTTTGGTGGCTGTTTCATGTTCAGTTTCACTATATCAATCATCACCATTGAAGACAAAATCACACACCATTCTCCAAAGTCTATCACACAACATTCTCCAAGCTTAGTAACAATTCTTTGAAGATTGAAGAACCTCTTTTGAAGATGATGAACACCATAGCCATGCTTGGCTAAAAACACTTGTATTACACTAGGGATGTAAGTTCTTGATACCTAGGGCTTAAACATTTAGGTATTGTTTAAACTTTTGATTAATGTTTTTATGTACTTGAATTACTTGTGTTGATTAGTGATTAACCTTATGTTGAACTCATTTTTAGTTAATTGATCTTGTGCCAATTTCTAAATGTTATGAACATGGTTCCTTGTATCAACACTACCATAGGATTGTATGTTCTAAATGATAAAGTATAGTTTAGTCCATTGTGAATGTTGATGAAACTTGATACCTAAGTTTATTGAACAATCAACCCGTTAGTACCAATTGGATTATCTTTGTTTATCCAATTATGCCCAATTGTTGAAAGCCCTAGTGTTCAATTACCCAATCCTTAGTGTAATCATCTTTATCTTATTATTTACAAGTATTATTAATTATTTCTTACAAATTTCATTTTAAAGTTTCATATTAATCAATGAACTTTTCAATCAATTTCTAAACACCAATTCATATATTGCATAATTAGCATCTTCATAAACAACAAATTCAAAGTTAACTAGGAAATACTCACTAACCACACGCTCCTTGGATTGATACCCTACTTACTCTATCTATTTAGGTTATTTAGGCTTTGTATGACCCGTAACGACCGAGGTCATCACCCGGTCGGGTCAAAAAGATCCGAGTCTCTACCGGGTCCGTCCGAGTCGCTACGGGATGGGTCAGGTTGAAACGGTCTGGGTCGTTACCGGGCCCGGTCGAGTCGAAACGGTTCCGGTCGCTAACAGACCCAGCCGGGTCGAAACGGTCCTGGTCGCTAATGGGACCGGTCTGGTCGAAACAGTTCGGGTCGCTACCGGGCTCGGCCGGGTAGTAATGCTCCGGGTTGTTAACGAGCCCGATAGTGTCGAACCGGTCCGGTTTGAAATGAAATATTTTGGATCCCTTAAAATTTTATTTTTAAGTTTATTTTTGTTTTTTTTATTTTAATTTTTTTTCCTTTTTTTATTTTTTTACTTTTTAAATTTTTTACTTTTTATTGTTATTTTAATTTTTTTTAAAATTTTTATCTATTTTGATGTGAACCTATCATAATCCAAACCATCCAGACCCAAACCCATCCTGACCTAACCCATCCTAACCTATTTTTTTAATTTACCCATCTTGACCCATACTCATCCTAACCCATACCCATCACCTAACTCAACCCAACATACCCATTTTGCCATCCCTAATGCAAACAAATAATAAAAAGAGATTACATACAAGAAGAGGGATGTATTGGATTGATGATTACTTTAGAAGAGGAACCTCCACTAGAAGAAAAGAAACAACACATAGTGTCGGACTGTCGTCTATGTCTTCCTCTCACTATACTATCGTTCACTCTATCTCTACTACCTTATTAAGGAGGAGAGATGGGTAAAAAGGTAATTTCACCACCATTTTAAGATGACATACAAAAAGTCTCATGCATAAATCTCTAATTTTTACCATTTTCTTCCATCTATGCCCTTATGTACAAGTCACTAATACAAATCAATTGCACCATTCAATACATATAATTCATGTATTAACTTTTTTTTACCTAGAACCATTACCAAGTAATAGATTAATTCATGTAACTTTTTTTTAATGGATTAACTTTTTGTTACCAATGGAATTTGAATTATCACCACAAGAAAAAGGCTAAGCCTTATTTAACACTTTGTAACCAGTAGGCCAAAGGTGTGTAACTAAATGTTGCAAATAAAAATCAAGCACGGATCAGATTGGATAAATGACAGTATGGTGTATAAAGTTTTGACAATTTAAAATGTGAATAAAAATACATACCCGCGGCAACGCGCGGACATTCAACTAGTGTATACGTACGTACGTACGTACGAATGTGATCAGTAATTTAGGTAGTTTAGTAAGGGCAGTCTTATAATTTGGATGATAAAGGTTTCAAGGGTGGACCAAGGGTCAAACCTGAATCAAGCCCAAAACCAATAATGATTCAGTTGAAAAATAAGGACGTACCGGACCGTTTGGGGGTGAGCTGGACCAATCTGGTTAGGGTCACACCTTTTTGTTCGGTTTGGGCTCACGTACTGCCAAGACTCCCTTACATTCATAATTTCAAGCCCACACAACTAATAATATTATAGGCCCATAAGTTTAAAATATTCAACTTATATAACAGGCCCACAAACATTATAAAATAACCAGCACAATAAGCCCAAAACACTATATCTTGTCTTAAATAATCGAATTCGTACTCCTACATCACCTAACTCGATTAATGAAAAATAAGATCGACTTAATTGACAAGAATTCAATGAAAAACCATGATGTAAGATGGTTTTAAAAAAATTAGAGATAAATTTATAAAATAATGATTTTTAGTTAAATTATATAAATAATAATAAAAAAAATAAAGAATGAGGTACGAATGTTCACACATGTAAAATTGCAAAGACATGTAGACATACAATATGTGTGATTATGATCCAACAACCTAACTTTGACTCAGTTTGACCCATATACAAAACATTATATAATGTGTTTATGTGAATTCATTATGAACAATATACTTATCTTTATAACAAAATAAACGAATGAAATTATAAGAGAAAAATCAAATTAGCAAAAACGAATAGGTTAAAAATGTATGTGAAAGTGATGAATATGAGAATTAAAATAAAAAATTATCAGTTTTACCATAAACTTCCCAAGTATATAGTAATATGTGAAATTTCGTATTTTTATAAATCTTTTTTCAAGTGTCGTCAAGTTATTCTTCGAACAATAATTAACTCAGTTTTTGCTTACGTGTACTGCCACATAAGCACTCAACCTCATCAAAACTTTGCCACATAAGAAGTCCACATTATCAAAACTTTTTTACATAAACAATCCACATCATCAAAAACTAACTGAGTTAACTTTTAGTTTGTAAGGTACCGCTAAGGAAAAATAAGTTAAATGTGGGGACATTAATAATGATTTTTTAGGTTGGGACTGATGGCGACTGATAGCTGATAGTTGGGATTATTTAAATCTAATATTCCTAAAAAAATATCTTATTTTTAGACAAAAATTTCGTTCTTCCTCTAAAAAGTTTGGCTTACTCCCCCGATTGCCCCAAAAAAATAAAGCCTTGGTCTGGCACTCTTGTCAAGATGGTGATACTTCTAATTAGGGCTGGCAAATCGTGTATACCCGACCTGTTAAGACACGAACCTGTTAAGACACGAACACGAAACATGTATACCCGAACACGACACGATAACTTATCATGTACTTTTTTCTAAACCTGAACACGAACCTGTTTATACCTGGTTTACACGATTAGACACGATAAGACACGATAATACCAATTTATACCAAGTTTACATGATAAGACACGATAATACCTGTTTATACTAGGTTAATACGATAATACACGAACATGTTATTCAAATCCGACACGTTAAATGGGTATCATCAAGCATTAAGAAGGTAGAATTCCATCTATAAAAACGTATAACTTTAATACTCCACCCCCACAACCTATATTTTTTTAAAAAAAATTCTTAACATGTCTTAACGGGTACTAAACAGGTAAACAAGTATTTAACCTGTTTAGACACGAAAATTAACAGGTATATTTCGTGTCTACCTGTTTAGGACACGAAACCTGTTAAGGCCATACCTGTACCTGTTAAAATCGTGTAGGTTCGTGTCAGGTATTCGTGTTCGTGTCTGAAATTGCCAGCCCTACTTCTAATCTAGATGATCTAATGATGGATGAATAATAATTTTTATTTATGTTAAACCACTACCTATACATATCAACTCAACAATCATTTCATTATCTTTCAATTACTCTCATAATAATACTATCTCACTGGCTCTTAAAAACATCTCTAACTATAGAGTAACAATTGTGTTTATTAGCATGTGGACCTTTACCTTACTCTTTATATCATTAACTAGTAATAGACCATCAAGCTCTACCAATTTTTTGCAATCTAAAAAAGATGGGAAACATAGTCGTATAGTATGCATAAATGACAACGCTTTTTAGTATTTTTCGATTTGGCTTCTTTTTTACGTACAAATTAGGTGAGTATTGAGAGTGCTTAATCTTATGGTTAATAATATTATTCTTATTATGTGTAATTGTTAACACAAAACTTACATTTTTAAAGTGAGACTAAAAATAGATTCGTGTGCAACATTTGTAGGTCATTCTATATACTCAAATAGATTTATGTGAAAAAGGGCTGGGATTTGGTATGTAAATTACATGAGACAAAATGTTTTTTTTTGAACGGCCAACTAAACAACGCCGGGTACTTCGTACGCGGCCCCTCAGTGGCAAAGACAGGGGCACAGCCCGGCCCACCCCGGACACTCAAAGCCCCTAGCCCGCCCGACAACCCGCTTTCAGGGAAAACCCGACCCACATACCCGCCCGAAGGCACGACAGTAGTGAACCGGTAAAACCTGGCGAGATCAGGACTCGAACTCATGACCATAGGCCATGAGTCATCCATCATTTCTCATTATGTCCTTCGTGGGAATCGAACCTGAGACCTCCAAGAGAGATCTCTGATCCATTCACCAACTGAGCTACCCGTGAAGAACACATGAGACAAAACCCAAATGATCACTAGTAGACAAAATGTTAGCAGGGTGAAATATACACCGGTTAACATTAATGTCAAAACCAAATAATGATACAAGTTAAAAAGCAATGTTTTAACAACCAGACCGGCTATCGAACTGATCACCTCATCAATTCACTAGTTAGACCAGAATTAAAAACCCAAATGATCACCAGTTTTAAAACACACCACTCAAAAACCTAAAATGTTTGCAAGTTGCCACATCGTTATTAGTTTTAAGACACTTGCAAAAAGATGGTTAATCAAATGTATTGCTAGTATACGAAATCAAGAAATCGGTTTCCAATTTTGTGTAAAATGAATTTGGATACAAACAAGTATGAATTCACTAATTACATCTTAGGATCTATAATGACATGACTTGGATTACAACTGTGTTTCTTAAATATCGAAACTTTTGAACAAATTACAATATACGACTACATCATAGTCCAACATGGACCTAGAATTTGAAAGAAATTTTTATTACACGCCTTGATATCGCTAGGCTACAAGCTCTTTGCTATATGCAACTTACTCAATCTAGCATTATTGTAACATCTGGTCACTCTCACCACTAATATTGTTCGCTTTGCTCTGATGGGTTGGCCATCCAGAGCTCATGGATTTGTTTTTGGTTACCCCGATAGAGACTTCCTAAGAGGTCACCCATCCTGATATTACTCCTACTTGAGCACGCTTAACTGTGGAGTTCTCTCATCCACTAACATTAATCCCCAAAACGCGTTGGTGATTTAAGAGGCATTGGATTACATATGAACCAAAGATCTCTCCTGGGCACGACCGATGTGGGATTTGCATGGGGTGTCACTTTCACCCCCTATTAGAGTATCATCGTCCCTGATGAGGTTTGACCCACTATCCCGAACGGCACAGGAGTGGCTCTAGTACCATCTGTAACATCCGAACGCTTAACTGTGGAGTTCTCTCATCCACTAACATTAAGCCCCAAAACGCGTTGGTGATTTAAGAGGCATTGGATTACATATGAACCAAAGATCCCTCCTGGGCACGACCGATTTGGGATTTGCATGGGGTGTCACTTTCACCCCCTGTTAGAGTATCATCGTCCCTGATGAGGTTTGACCCACTATCGTGAATGGCACAGGAGTGGCTCTGGTACCATCTGTAACATCCGGTCCCTCTCACCACCAATATTGTCCGCTTTGCCCCGATGGGTTGACCATCCAGAGCTCACGGATTTGTGTTTGGTTGCCCCGGTAGAGACTTCCCAGGAGGTCACCCATCCTGATACTACTTCCACCGGAGCACGCTTAACTGTGGAGTTCTCTCATTTACTAACATTAAGCCCCAAAACGCGTTGGTGATTTAAAAGACATTGGATTACATATGAACCAAGGATCTCTCCTTACTACGACCAATATGGGATTTACCTAGGGTGTCACAATTATCATTATACAAAAAAATTAATCAAGAATCCACACAATCAAAAGAACACACAAAACAGAAAAACATGTAAAGATCGATATGAAAACATAATAACCCACTTGGTTTACTGAATACTTTTTTTTTTAAAAGGTAAATTTCATTCAAAAAGAACCACGGACGGTCCTCAAAACAAGGACCCCGGGCAAACAAACGAAATTACTTCATGTCTAACGGATATTTATACCACACATTCCACTCTTAACCTTTCAATCTAGTTCTATTTCGAAACCAAAAATACGACGTCATTTTGATGCTTTCCATCACTTCAATAGCTCGACGCCGTTTGCCTTTGAAAATTCTATCATTACATTCATTCCATATTGCCCACAAAGTAGTAAAGACTAAAGACAATACCACTCAAGATGTATCTCGAATGCTTTGATGTCGCTTATAAATTGGCTATCTTTAAAAAATCAGACACATCAAAAACAAAAAACGGGAGGGAGACGGCACCACGACTCAACGCTTAACCCATAAAACCGGTGGTGTGTTTGTCTAAATAAATCTTTTAAACCAATATGTAACCGAAATATTAGTTAATGTTATATTGGAATGATACAGAATGTCAGAGCATTCACATGAATGAGATCACATTCCTTATACTCACTAAAACCATAAAATTTAAGAATCTCTACTACATTATAAAGGATGAGTGATGACTAACTGTATCCAAATTGGCAAATTTAAGATGGCATCCCAAAAGTCTCAAGTGTAATCCTCAAGTTTTTACCTCATTTCTTCCAAATTTACCCTTGTGTACCACCTTTGATACCTATTATACAATCCTAACTTGCCATGCTCCTCTCTTTATCACCATTAGTTATTAGTGAAACCCCCCATTGTAATTGAATGTCTAAAATGAATAATGAGACCCTCCATTAAATTGAATAGAATTTGATCATGTTAATCTTTTGTTAAAATTAATAATAAGTTGGTAGAGAAAAATTGTAAGACCTTCTGCATAGGATATATGATTTTTTCTAGATTATAAGTTTGGTCTACACACACGTATTTTAATCTTTAATTGATAAAGAAAACTATGAAAACAATTTTGAAAATAACTTTTGGTATTGTAGATAGACTTATGAATTAAATGACGTCAATGGGTTTGGTGATAAATATTCAAGTTTATAACACCATCATTGATGCTCAATGTCGTCACGGTTACAAAACAAAAGCAGTTGAAATTCTAAAAATATGCAAAGGATTAAGGCCTAATAAGTTACCTTATACACCACTGTTAAACACATATTGCAGAAAAAATAATACTAACATGGCCTTTGTTTTGTTTGTTAAGATGGTCAATGATGAAGAAAAACCTGACCTATAATTCTCTCATTCATGGGATTGTCGTTTTAGGTTAGACTGAAACTGCAATAATAATCTTGGAAAAGATGACGGAAAGAGGAGTATTCTATGATGTTGCGGTATATAATTGTAGTTTTCAGCCATCTATTTTTATCTCCAAAAAACAAGGAGTAACCAAGGCGGTCTCTGAGGGTTCAAATAGTTTGTGTGACATGTAAACATGAATCCTTAAAATAGACGTATATTTGATCATTTTGAGAGGAAATTGGAAAACAAAAGATATAGTATTAAAGAACTTTAAAGCTCAAATCAGTACACGCGCACCAAAAATATCAACAACAAATACGTATGTAAATATAAAGTATATAAAGAGGATGACATAGATCTCCTAGAGAAAAAATTGCAACGAGTAACGGGTAGCCCATAACACGGATATCGTCAACCTCTACATATATCTATCTATACAGACACATTTAGAAAGACGCTACGAATGACATGTAATCACATTTATAACAAACTTGTTTGAAACCCGAAATGGGTGGTGGTTCGTTATAGATATCATAATTGAATCTGATATCAGTTGAGACACCCGCTGTAACGTGCGGGCATTCCCACTAGTATACATAAAAATACCACCATATCACCGTCCTTATCCTTATACTTTATTCATATATTTTTAAAAAAATTGTTACATTTAAGAAAAACTTGAGCAAAACCATATCATTTTATGTATATGTAGTTTGGTTTTAAAAAATAGAAATAAATTTGTAGAATAATAAATTTTAGTTAAATGATATGGATAAAGATAAAAATAAAGAATGAGATATGAATGCTCACACATACAAAAATGCAAAGACAAGTAGACATACAATATGTGTGATTATGATCTAAGAACCTAACTTTGACTCAGTTTGACCCATATACAAAACATTGTATAATGTGTTTATGTGAATTCATTATAAACGATATACTTGTCTTTATGAAAAAACTAATGAATGAAAAATCTAAGAGAAAGATCAAATTAGCAAAAACGAATAGGTTAAAAACGTATGTGAAAGTGATGAATACGAGAATTAAAATTAAAAATTATCAATTTTACCATAAACTTCCTTTGTAAAATTTTGTATTTTTATAAATATTTTTTCAAGCGTCATCAAGTTATTCTTCGAACAATAGTTAGCAACTTTTTTTTTTTTTCTTATTTGTATTGTAATTTTAGCTTTCACGATTTTTTTTTTAAAAATGCATTTTCCATTTTATATATATAGGGGAAGGCTAATTTGAGAACACATATATTTCGTGCGAACCGCGAGAACGCTATCTAAAACCATTTAAATTCAAAATTTCTTTTTACACTTGTCATTATTATTAAAATACAGTTCCAAAAACACAATTTATGCGTAAAAATTTAAACGTGTACGAAAATAAATTGTTTTTACACAGGTGTAAATTTACTGTTTATACATATGTAAATTGTTTCATTTATACATATGTAAAAAGTTAATTTAGAGTGTTTTTACAAAAAAAGATGAATTATTTGGGAAAAAAAAACATTTTTTAATGTTATATTTTAATTATAATTAGGTTTGTATTGAAAAAAAGGATTTTGATTGGTTTTTTCATTTGTTCTCACGGTTCTCGCGATATTTAGCGTTCTCAAGATAACCCTCCCTTTTTTAGATATACTAGTAGAAATGCTCGCGCGTTGCTACGGGTGTGCCTCTTTTGCCGCCTCATATGATGATGACTGAAATTTTGTGCTTTTAGTTTGGTATCAAGGTGTTAGTTATCGAATCCAAAAAAAGTACCAAAAATTCGAGTCAAGAAACAAAGGCCAAGAAAAAGGCCAAGCAGACATAGGAAAACACACTAAGGGCAACGTGACCATTCTTTTCACATCTAGTCACAATAGATACTTGTGAATGCATATACATCTTTGCATATAATTAAAATTATATACATAGTACCTGCGGCCCTTGAGATGTCACTTATAAAAGCTTTTAGCTCTTCATAGGCTTTGTATCAATTATTCTGAACTGTAGTAATGCATATAAACTTCAATGTAATTATCAAAAACTTAGCCTACAAATTTTGGTTTTGTTTTCAAAGTTTACCATTAAATTCAATCTCATGTCATGTTTATGTTCCTATATGTATATACACATATGAATTACAGGCTAATGAGAGGAGTCAGAAGCCATAAACATATTTCCTTGATTGTAGCATTTACAAAGAAGATGGGAAACCTCTTCTGAACTCTTTATACTGTTGTCGCTAAGCAAAATTCTAACGGACAACTGTCATGAAGCCACTGATTCAAAACCCATAAGCACCTTCACCATCAAGCCGGAACCTTAGTTTCAGCCAACGCCGCCACCATCGTTCTCTTGCACCATCAGGTCTACTCAGTCCTACCCGATGCTACTCCTAAAACCCAATTTCTCAAGTCGCAGCTTGAAGCTGCGATGACTATTAAAGGAGGGGGTATGTGTGCAGTGCAAACTTTGATTCTTTGAATACGTAAGGGCAAAAAAAAAAAAACTTGTAAATGATGTACAATGACAAATCTGAGCGGCACCTGGGATGCTTTAAAAAATGAATCTTAAAATTGTATTAACCACACCTCATCATAAGATTTTGTTTAGTTGATAACAAGATTATCTTAAACTAACTGGAAGTAAGTTACATAAAAAATTATGTACATGTCTTTTATGATTTCCTAGAGTTTTCCTAACGCAATTACGGTTGAGATATCATCTGTATTGTTTGTTTGAACTATGACAAAAACTACTCATGTATCATATAAAAAGCAGTTCTTTAACGTGAATACTCAAGAGTCCCAACATAGCCTTAAAATATAAGAAAAATAGAGAGTTAATACACATTAAAAACACAATTTACAGGAAGAAAGGAATGGATTATGGAATCACTTCTACTCGAAACACATACATATATCATTATTTAAGCATACATATTAGCATCATCATGCCATTAACAAAGTCCACACACACGAAAGCTCACATAGTAACTTCTAGTCATGGAAAAACCTACTGCACACAAGATATCAAAAAAAAAAAAAAAAAAAAAAAAAAAACCGATTCAAATAATGTAAATTAACCACTATACATGTCTGTCAAAACATGTAACGTTTCATATCAATCAAAATCGATCGGTCAGGTTGAACACATTCAAAAGGCTTATACTTTGGAATATTATATGCAGCAGGTTTGAGTTAAGAAACTTACAGAAAAGCGCGGTCGTCCATCTCTGGTTATCACCCTTTGTCCACTTTAAGAGAGAAATTTTGGTGCCAACACGTACACCACCGTGATCTTTATCGCCATTCCAAACTCTTTGGTGTGTAACCGGGATTTGAACTTAGCAACAAGATCCTGTGTGGAGACGGCGTTAACAACCCGAACCGTTTTGATATGACCAGAGTTCTACTTTCAAGAAAGCATTTTTTTTTTATGATTGAGTTTATTACTTGTAAAATAGTTATTCATATAAAGCTTTATTTCTTATTGCGGACATTGTATAAACTGCAAGAATAATAGCGCCAATAGGGTCAATCCACCAATAGAATCTCACCAAGAACAACGACAACTCATCCAACCAGGTATATTTATTAATAGTAAGTTCTCATCAATCACCAACCGTATGAAAGTAGCAGAACAATAAGGTAAAAGTTTAAATAACTTAGCCTAACTATAAATGTACCTTTGCATATGCTCGTACAATGTAGTTTCCTGAACTTCTGCAGTACAACCATAACACAAGTTTAACAAGTGTTGCAGTCAACAGGATTATGTATAACCACAACAACTGAAAAGATCACATCTTCTCCGGTGGTTTATTTTCAATCAGTTGCTCTACAGCCTGAACCAATACCTGAAAGCGTAAACAAACTCAAACGTAAACTGCTTTTTTCAAAATAAAAAGTCAGAATTATTTGGCTTGATTCCAATAGGCTACACCCTAAGTTTACCGATCTGATACTTATATATGTTAATACTTTGCATAGACAAGTGAGTGAACTAAAGAATTCCACCAGCCATTAGATCAAGCAAGGAATCCAGTGTAGATGCAACAATGGCAATGGATCCAGTCTCTATTGTAGCAAAGATCTTCATAACACAATGCACATTGACATAAACAGTATATTAACACATCCAATTGATGGATCAAATACTTTTAGATAACACTGTAAATCCATTAATCCCTACAATACAAAATTTACAGCAAAAGAATATAGTTTTCAGTTGAATTTAAACTTCAAATTCGATTCGTATAGCGGAAAATAACAACAACTACAATATGTATTATTAACATAAAGATTATTAGATAAACAGATGATACCTTAAATGCAAGTAACAGAATGTTTGCATAATTAGATATGTTCATAGCTCTTTCTTGCATAACCTGTTTATCCAACCCCTAATCAACCCCATCAACTAATTCAATAACATCAACTTCTTCAAAAGACTTCAACGTAGCAAACTGTTTCCCATAATACTCCTTCTCACCTGATCACAACCAAAACTATGTTTTTAGACGGATCAGTTTTGTTATTCCATAGCTGTTGGACATAGCAAGATAACCTATTCTAGTAAGATAACCTATTCCAGTCTGCAACACACCATCCACAACATAAAAAATCATAATCATAAACGATTCATCACTGTCATCCAACAACAACACTAAAAAAATAAACTATTTGAATCCATAAAACATCAATTAGGGTTTAATAATTTGAATATATAAAACAATTTTGTTACAAGTAAAGGACTGGAAGTGAAGAAATGAAAGATACAGGGACTAAAGATGACAAGTATAGATAGTTGTAATAGTCGTTATTGTTAGTTGTAGTTTGGGCGGGAATCTGTGTAATAATAGTAGTATAAATACAGAGTATTACATCAATAATAATCAGCTATGTTTGATTGAATTCCTCTTCTGTTTCTCTTTCTTTCTCATGGCTAACAATTTGGTATCAGAGCCGAGATCCTCTCGACCTTTGTAACTGAGTAACTACCTCAACCGTTTTTCAACCACCATCCAATTCGCCATTAACGACCAAATAATAAACCTTCATAATAATAATAATAATAATAGTATTACATACAATAACTACATCATTTTCATAATAATAATAGTATTTGACTCACAAATCTATAATCATCAACCAATTTCTGAAGAATTTCATCATGACAAACACTAGAAACCAAACGGTGGAACAAAAGATTCAAGAACATGACAATACCTTGAATAGATTGGAATCAGCAGCAGGCAAGAATCTTACTGAGATAGAAGGTCTGAAAACTTTTGCAATTAAGAATGCTGAGAATTTATCTGCAATGAAAACACAATTAGAAAATCAAATGAATGAATTAATGAAAGCTTTTCAGAATCAAAGCATGAACAATAACCGGTCTAATAATAATAATCATAATGATAATAGTAATAATATGGTTCAAGACAACATGCAATCTGTTGGAATGAATCATAACACTTACAACATGCATAATGATAATAGTAATAATATAGTTCATAACAGTTCTCAAATGACTGGAATGAATTATAATCCTCAAAACAACCGGTTAACTAAAATAGAGTTTCCTAAATTTGATGGTGTAAATGTGGAAGGATGGCTTTGCAAAGTAGAACATTTTTTCACAATTGATCGGACCCCTGAATCTTTAAAGGTTAGACATGCTATTGTACACATGTATGATGTGGCATTGTTATGGCATCAGTCATTTGTACAATCAAGAGGGGGAAACATTGATAATGTCAGTTGGCCAGAATATAAAAATGCTGTTGTTGCAAGATCGGGTTGTTATTGAATCAAGATGCAATGGGTGCTTTAGCATCTATTAGACAAACTGGTTCATTAGACAAACTGAACCAAGAATTTGATATGGCACTAACAAGAGTGACCATATGTGATGAATATGCTGTCAGTTTGTACCTAAGAGCTTTGAAACCTGAAATTGGGTATCAAGTAAGGATGTTGAGGCCTGAAGATTTACTAGAAGCATACTTATAATAATAATAATAATAATAATAATAATAATAATAATAATAATAATAATAATAATAATAATAATAATAATAATAATAATAATAATAATAATAATAATAATAATAATAATAATAATAAGGCCTTTTCAGGGGCTAACACCAACAAACTCTCACTGTTACCAAGTCCTAAACCTATCAGTGCCAAGAAATGGACCTTGACCCATAAGGAAATTGAAGAAAAAAGGGCTAAGAGTGAATGTTTTGGATGTACAGAAAAGTATACCCAAGGACATGTGTGTAAAAATAAACAGTTGTTTTCCATTGAGTTATGTGGAGAAGAACAAGAAGATGATGAGTTAGACATGGCAGAGTTTATGACACAGAACTTGCAAGAAATGGAGCCCAAGATCTCACTCAATGCTATGATGGGGGTGCCCTCTTATTCCACTATGAGGGTACAAGGATCAATTGGCACAAGAACACTACATATCCTCAATGATTCGGGCTCTACTCACAATTTTTTAAATGATGTTCTAGCCAAGAAGATAAGGTGTCCAGTAGAAATAATTCCTGAAGTGTCTGTCACTGTGGCTGATGGTAACAAATTGAAGTGTACCCAAATGTGTAGAGACTTTCAGTGGTCAATGCAGGGTACTTGGTTTAAAGCTGATGTAATATTGGTACCACTTACCAATTATGACATGGTGCTTGGGGTTCAATGGCTGCAGACACTAGATGACATTGTGTGGAACTTCAAGAAACTAACAATGAAATTCAAGTTTAATGACAGATGGGTAGAATTGAAAGGCCTAGAAAATAATAAGGTATCTTTGTGTTCTGCTGAAAAGATGGAGGAGTTATTGAATTCATCTGGAGAAGTGGTGTCAGCCCAAATGTTTAGCTTACAGTCTACCACAGAGGGAACTTATCAGCATGAAACCAAAGTCAGTGGTTCAAGTGAAACTGATCCTGATTTGCAAAGGTTGTTACAAGAGTTTGATGATGTATTTGCTGTGCCAAATGGTTTGCCACCAAAGAGGAGTTGTGATCATAGGATCACACTCAAGGATGAGAATGTCACAATTAATCAAAGGGCTTATAGATATCCTGTAGGCCAAAAGGATGTCTTAGAAAAATTAGCTAAAGAATTGTTGGATTCAGGAGTGGTAAGGCCAAGCAGGAGTGCTTTTGCATCTCCAGTAGTATTGGTTAAAAAGAAGGATGGATCCTGGAGGTTTTGTGTGGATTACAGGAAGTTAAATGATGCCACAGTCAAGGACAGGTTTCCAATACCACTTATAGAAGAGTTGTTGGAAGAATTAGGTGGAGCCACAGTTTTTCTAAGCTGGACTTAAGGGCAGGGTACCACCAGGTCAGAATGGCAGATGAAGATGTGCATAAAACAGCCTTCAGGACACACCAAGGTTTGTTTGAGTTTGTAGTTATGCCCTTTGGGCTAACTAATGCTCCTGCTACTTTTCAAGCCTTAATGAACTCTACTTTTAAAGACATCATGAGGAAGACTACATTAGTTTTCTTTGATGATATTTTAATATATAGCCCTACTATGCAGCAACATCTTCAGGATCTCAAACAGGTACTCTTGTTATTAAGACATCATTCATTATATTCCAAACAATCAAAATGTTCTTTTGGGGGCAATAATGTTGAGTACTTAGGGCATATAAATTTTGGGGCAGGGGTACAAACAGATCCTAACAAAATTAAAGCAGTCAAGGAATGGCCTATTCTTGTGACTCAGAAACAATTAAGAGGATTTCTAGGTCTGGCTGTGTATTATAGAAGGTTTATAAGGGGTTTTGGTTGAATTGCCAAGCCTATGACAGAACTTTTAAAGAAAGACTCCTTTGTTTGGAATGCATTAGCTGAACAGTCCTTTAATCAGCTAAAAGAAGCCTTAACAACAGCTCCTGTATTAGCTTTGCCCAATTTTAACAAAGAATTTGTTGTGGAGTCTGATGCTTCTGCAAGAGGCTTAGGGGCAGTCTTAATGCAGGATGGTCATCCATTGGCCTTCATCAGCAAAGCTCTTTCAATCAGACAGCAGTCCATGTCTGTATATGAAAAGGAGCTTCTGGCCATTCTTATGGCAGTTAAGCATTGGCATCATTACTTGATCAGTAAGAAGTTTGTGATTAAAACTGATCACAAGAGTTTGAAATTTCTTCTTACTCAGAAAATTACAACTCCCTTACAACAAACTTGGTTAGCTAAGTTGATGGGCTATACCTATGAGATTGTGTACAAACAGGGAGCAGATAACATGGCAGCTGATGGGTTATCCAGGGTGTCTGGATTAGCTCTATTTGAGATGGGGATTAGTTCAGTTAGTCCTATACTTCTATCCAGGATTAAGGCATCTTGGTCAAATGATCCTTATTTGCAATCGATTATTGATAGAATTCAACAAGGGGAATCTATTAATAATGTGACTTGGGATGGTACCTTACTAAAAAGAAAGGGCAAATTGTTTGTGGGAAATGATGTTTCTTTAAAGAAAGACATTCTACACATTTTTCACAATTCACCTTCTGGGGGCCATTCTGGTTTTGTTCCCACATTACAGAGACTGAGAAATTTTTGTTATTGGAAAGGTTGCTACAAGGAAGTGTTTTCTTATGTTCAAAATTGTCATGATTGTCAACAAGCCAAGTATGAGCCAGTAGCTACCTCTGGTTTATTACAACCACTTCCTGTGCCTGCTCATGTCTTCACAAACATTTCTATGGACTTCATTTCATGTCTTCCTAAGGTACAAGGCAAAGATACAGTCCTAGTGGCGGTGGATAGGCTTACTAAGTATGCTCACTTCATGCCTCTCTCTCATCCTTATACTGCACCACAGGTTGCTCAACTGTTCCTGGATACAGTTTTCAAGCTACATGGTTGCCCTGTCAACATAGTATCTGACAGAGACCCTTTAGTCATGAGTTCCTCTTGGAAAGAATTTATGAGATTGCAGGGTGTACAATTGTGTTGTTCCACTGCATACCATCCCCAAAGTGATGGTCAAACAGAAGTCCTAAATAGGTGTTTGGAATCCTATTTGAGGTGCATGTGTATGCATTCTCCTAATCAGTGGGTCAAGTGGCTGAGCCTAGCTGAATGGTGGTAAAATACCACATTTCATTCATCCATTAAAACAACACCTTTTGAAGCCCTCTATGGGTTTCCACCTTCTATTCATATTCCATTTATACCCAATGATACTCATGTGGCAGCAGTTGAAGAGCTTCATAGGGACAGGGAAGTGATGATAGTTAAACTAAAAGAATCCCTAAATCAGTCAAGGAATCGAATGCAACAGTATGCTGATAGGAGCAGAAGTGAAAGAAACTTTGAAGTTGGAGACTGGGTATACCTAAAGCTAAGACCTTTTGTTCAATCTACTGTGAGAACTCAAAAATATTCAAAGATTGGACCCAAGTACTTTGGACCATTTTTTATTATAGCTAAAGTGGGAGCAGTTGCTTATCGATTGGACTTATCTGATGATGCCCAGATTCACAATGTTTTCCATGTTTCTTTGTTGAAACGAGCTCATGGAAAGCATTCTCCTACAGTTTCTCTTCCAATTGGTCCCAGATTTGTTTTGCAACCTAGGGCAGTGATTGATTGAAGGTTAGTTAAAAGGGGGCAAAGATTAGCTCAGCAATTTCTAATTCACTGGCAAGATTTACCTGTTTCGGAAGCAACATGGGAATTTGCAGAGGATGTCAAGCTGTGATTTCCTTCTTTCTTTTCTTGAGGACAAGAAAAATGTTTAAGGGAGGGCATATGTTACAAGTAAAGGACTGGAAGTGAAGAAATGAAAGATACAGGGACTAAAGATGACAAGTATAGATAGTTGTAATAGTCGTTATTGTTAGTTGTTGTTTGGGCGGGAATCTGTGTAATAATAGTAGTATAAATACAGAGTATTACATCAATAATAATCAGCTATGTTTGATTGAATTCCTCTTCTGTTTCTCTTTCTTTCTCATGGCTAACAAATTTGATCATATAAAACAAAATCTATGACATCAATTGAATTAAACCTAAAGGTTAACAACAAAACAAACTATAACGAGCATAAAGATCATCGAATTCGTTAAACAGAATATAACGATACCTTGCCAAAATTGAAGCTGAAGTCTGCGATTGATGATGATATGTTGATGATTGCCAAATACTCCAATTGATGATTGTCGGTTGATGTACGTTGTATGAGAATCAAGAGTCGCTAGAAGAAAGAACAAAGAATAAGTGTTTATTCTTGAGAAGGAGTGGTGGTGTGTGGTTTATAGTGGGTGTCGATGCATTGAATCACCAGGAAGTGCAAAATTTCACAGCAAGGAAGAAGGAACGCTTGAACTGCCTTAATGAATCACCATTAATGTCCCTCTTCTGATGTAAAGTTCTTTGTAAGAACGGGGATAGAAGAAGGGTAGTCATGTAAATTTCTTTTCATATTGTGAAGGAGTAGATGGGTAAAATGTCTACATTACCCTCCTAAGTGTCTTAATTGTCACAACTATCCCCATAATACCCTTAAATTTCTTGCTTAAATATGTTATACATTTTGCTTGTTAAGTTGTATGAAAATGCAAATTACCATCTTAGCCATCACTGTCACACCCTCAAATTCCACGTGCGGGGTTTTACCGCGAGGCGCGTGACACACCAGGATCTCAGTCAACGATCACAATAAACATACAACAAACATGCATTCATAATTATATTTAAAACCAAAATATCATGCTTTGAGCTGTAAACCAGCAGCGGAAGCATTCTTGTTTACAACCAAAAGACATATCATTGTTTACAAAGACATTGTTTAATATGCTTCAAAATAATAGACGCTGTGCATGACTCCGTGCGCCTAGCCCATTGACTGCTACCTTAGCGACCTGAGAAAACATGCCAAAAATGTCAACATATAATGCTGGTGAGTTCACAGGTTTTCTTTCATAAAAATGTTGTTATAAGTTCGGTAAGATCATTTCCCGTTACTACTATGTTATGAGAACGTTAGCTAGACGTTAAGTATTGCTACTACTGCGGTTGGGAATCCATTACTAAACCGGTATAAGTGTTAAAGCCAGCCCAGACGGACGGGATTACCGATGCCTCGGTAACCCCCAAAGTATTAGAGACAATATGCACCCGCCCGGCTCCCAGCCGTCGGGTGGGGTTTGTAAGGCCCAATAGATCTATCCACATTTCCCCCGTTGTGCATCCCCGCACATTCATGGTTCCCCCCTGGGACTTTCTGTAAAAGCCGCATAGTACGTGAAATAACCATAGTATAACATGATCTATGATGAGTAATCAAAATAAGTAGCATGTTTCTCCCCCGAAAGTAAAACGGTAAAAGTGGGGCTGTGACACCCACCTTGGATTGCGTTACTTGAAAACAGTTAAGTAATTATGTTATGATAGCCCCAAATAGCGGCGACCTATCATAAGATGTGTATAAGTATTGGACTAATAACCCGCAGGCTAACTAGTCCCCGTATGTCCAGACCGTGACCATAAACGTTTGAAAACACCTTTAACTGTTAAACCGACCGTGCCAGACAAGACCCGACATCCCATTGGTGACCCGACATTCCACGTGTTAGATAAATGCAAGACATCATGCAACATATGCAATTAAACACTTAATGCGCGCAAGAGTTCACCTAGTCTAGCATAATGTCCAATTAACGCATAAACAGGTCCGAACACGTCTTACTAAGTCATTGGGTGTATCCCGGGGTTCCTAGCATGTTCCTAGGTGTCAAATCGTGTTCCGGGATGTCAAAACGCGTTCACGACAGCAGTACATGCGATTAGGAAGGTCACACGCGAGTAGGCATCAGCCTACAGGCGATTAGGGGCCTGATCGCATGAAGCATGAGGCGATTAGGGTCCTAATCGCCCCATATGTCTGCATAATCGCCCCCAGCTTCCTAATCGCCTGCAGCTGCTGTGTAACGGGTTTTCGCGCGTTTAACCCTCCAAATCAGATCCGAAACATGCAACGACACCCAATATCAAACCTAAATCATTTACCAACCCAATTCAAGCAAAAACCCCCGACATATCACTGATCTAGCATGTTCTATGCAATTATTTCCTAAAATGGCAAAGTACTAGGTTTCACCAACCAACCTTATCTTTCCTTAAATGGAAGCAATCAGATTTCAAACTTTTCAAACATGTAAATCATCAAACCTCTGATCTAACATCTTCCTAGTATGAATCCTAACAACATTGCATCATCAATCATACCATAATCATCCTAAATCCTCAAGAACATACAAATGGGTCAAAATACACATTTTCTTCAAAACACCACAATAATGGATAAAATTCTAAGACAACCTTCCTAATGATCTCTACATAGCAGAAGTACAATCATATCTTGAAAACATTCATGTTATAATCACCAAGAAGACCAACATATGCATGCAAACTTCACAAATAACAAGCATTAAGGTGTAGACTTGGTTTAGAACTCTTTTGAAAGGTTTTTAAAGACACATTTTGGTAAAACAAGGTCTGGACCTTTGGGGAACTCAAAATAACAACTTTACAAAGGTTAGGGATGAAGAACACACCTTGGGTTTTGTTAAAGAAAGGTGTGTAAGCTTGGAGATGGTGATTTTTGTAGCAAAAAGAGTTCCAGAGGTGTTTCAAGGTGTGTGGGTGGTTTGGGAGCAGCTAGGGTTGTTCTAGAGGTGTTTGGGGAGTTAAGGGTTCTATTTATAGGTGTTTTGACCCGGACTCTGCTGTTCATGCGATTAGCAGAGCATGTCACGCGACTGGGAGCCTAATCGCATGGAACATCAGGCGATTAGGTCCCAATCGCCTATAACACTCCCTACTCGCACCATATATAGGCGATTAGGGGTTCCTAATCGCCCCTGTGGTGCTGGAACGAGTTTTTGGCGCGTTAAACACTATTTTAACATATTTAAACACGTATTCACATACCGATAAGTCACATAATGATTTCAAACATATAATGCATGATAACTAACACGTTTACATCCGTTCACCAATTCCCGGGACTCGAGACTCGTGTGTGCATTAAACCCGGCGATTCCACGAATCGCCGATCCTTGTACCCATAGTTATGGACCGACTCCCGATGACCCCGCGGATCATCATAACGACCCCCGATGATTCCCAGAATCATCATACCGACCCGACTGACCCTGTTAAGGACGTAATATGCATGACTCGCTAAGGTAGACTTACTAGTTTAGTCAACGTTACTAACCTGAGTTTGCCGGGTGTCACATCATCCCCCTGTTGAAAGAATTTTCGTCCCGAAAATTGCCCAAGGCCAAAAAGGAAGAGACGAAAGAGAAGAAAAATTTTCCGGTTGCCACATCATCCCCCTGTTGAAAGGAATCTCGACCCGAGATTCATTCAGCTTCAGCAGAGACATGTCTTGATTCGAACGCGCGCTTAGGAAATAAATGGGGATACTTAGCCTTCATTTGATCTTCCCGTTCCCACGTGAACTCCGGTCCACGATCAGAGTTCCAACGGACTTTAACAATGCGGATTTTACTCCGGCGAAGGCTACGGATTTTATAGTCAAGAATTTCAACCGGTTCCTCCACGATACGTAGACGATCATCCACCTTGATCTCTTCGAGAGGAACAACCAAAGATTCATCCGCCAGACACTTCTTCAGATTAGAAACATCTGTTTATAACATCTGATCAGATAAAACAACCACTGTTTCATTCATTTCCACTGTTGGTTGAAAAGTCTGTTTCCAAACATCTGATCAGATAAAACAACTGTTAGTTGAAAAATCTGTTTCAGAACATCTGTTCAGATAAAACAACTGTCCACATATATATATATATATACTATATTAAAAAAAAAAAAAAACCCAACGGTTGAATCCATCAGCTGTTTGTATCAGTTGTTTACCAAAACAGCTGTTCTCCACCAGATGTTACATCCATCAGATGATTGCCACGTCTGCTCATATAAGCAGATGTTTGGCCACATCAAGCGGTTTCATTGAGCCTATAAAAACCCTGTTTTACCACAACAGATGTTACAATGTCTCATTGTATTCAAAATACTGTAAACCGCCTTCTTCACTTTCAAACCCTTCATCAATCTTCAGTCATTTTCATCTTCGAAATCCATCACAATGGATCTTCAAGCCAAAGCTACACACAACTGTCTCCCCTATCTGATTAAAACAGATGACAACACTCCATTTCATTCCACCATCGACATTTTCCTTAATTCCAAATACTTACCCATCCTAACCGCCAACGCCCCCATTTATCTGGATACACTCCAAGAATTTTGGTTGAATGCTGAGTTTCTATTACAAGACAAAAAGCCTACATCCATTATTTCCAAAATTGGAGAAACCAGTATCGTCATTACCCCTGATATCATATCCACAACCTTCACACTGAATGACCTGGCAGGTAAGGATTCCTTCACTAAAACAGAGCTTCACACTGAGTTCCAAGAAAGAGGGTATGATGGTCAGATGACTGGATCAACTCTTTTCAAAAAGTTTTTCCCTCCAGTCATGAAATTTTTCTTCCATACTCTTCTTCTTTGTGTCTCTGCTAAGTCCACATCCTTTAATGAAATTCCATTAAGGATGCAATATCTGGGATATGCTATGTTGTCAAACTCTGACTTCAATCTTTCCCAGGGATTGTTCATGGACTTGGTATCAAATGTGAAAGCAGTCAAGTCTGGGTCAAACAATGCTTTTCTTATTTACCCACGAATTCTTAGTGTAATTTTACAAAAATTATTACCTGAAAAAGTTTTCAAAAAGGGTGCTGCTATGCAAATGAAAAGCTTAACTGATGAAACTTTCACAAGAATGCTGGGTGGAAGCACCCAAGAAAAAGTGTCAAAAATGTCAAAAGTTTCTAAAACACAAACAAAGAGGACAAAGGCAACAACTGTTGTCAAAACCTCTGTTGTTGAGCCCACTGCTCCTGGTGATCATGGCACTACATCCAGTGCTGTGAAACCCACATCAGCCACTTCCAAAAAGAAACATTCATCCACAAAAACCACCACTCAACCACAAATGAGGCTTCTGGATGTTGAGGTACCAGAAGAAACCTCTGTTGCACAACAAAAGCAACCTGAAACCACTGTTGTTACTTCCTCACAACAGTTGGACATACCTCCACCTGACCAACCTCCTCATGAATCCTCTCAAAAGGATCATGTTGTAAGCCAAGGGGACACACATCATGATGCATATGAGTCACTTGACCATATGTTCACAAGCCCCTCTCCCAGGGCTAACTCTCTTCTTACTCCACCACTCTCACCATCACATGTCCCACAAACAATGCAACCTCTGTTTGAAGCTATTGAAAAATCTCAGGAAGATCCCAGTTCCTCTCTTCCACCTGTCACTGAGAGTATACTCCAACAAGTGACTGAGCCTGAGAATATTCAATCTGCTATCCCCCAAACAGAAGAGGAGGTTACACCACCAGGGTTCAATGAAACTCTAGGTGAGTTTTCAAGTGGAGCAGCCACTACTGATGTAGAGACCACTGTCTCACATCAGGATAGTGATTTCATAGCTAAGACTCCCTTGAAGGCAACAACTGTTGAAGCCACTATAGTGTCTCCAAAAACAGTTGGAAGTCCCCAGTACCTAGACAAAGGGGCATCTGATTCACCTATTAGGCCTGAATCAGATAAAACTACCACTGGTAGGGACTCAGATGATCCTATTAATTTAGGAGATGAGTCAAAATACCAAGAATTGACGGCCAGAGTTTCTGTTATTGAAACATCTGTTGCAGACATCAAATCTGATGTCAAGCTTCTCCTAAGCTCAATTGCAGATCTCTCCAAAAGTCAACCATCCACCACTGATATAGCCAATGAGTTATGGAAATCAGTTTCCCCCATCATCATAGCTCACAGAAAATTGGCTGATCAGACACATGAAACCTACATGGCTGAGATCAGAAATATGGTTGATGCAAGGTACAAAGATACTCATGCTGACATCAAAGCCATCAAGGACCATCTGCTGAAAACTACTGGCTCTGCCCCTACCACCATCCTCAGGGATGAAACTGATGATGTTTTCACGGCTGATGATGCCAAAAAGGGGGAGAGTGGCAGAGATAGGCTACCAAAATTAGATCCTTTTGGTTGCCCACCTTCTCAAAAAGGTCAAGCCAAGTCTGCCAAGAAACCAGAGTCTACCAAATCAGCACCACAACAACAACATCAAGCACCACCACCACAATCCACTAAAAAGAATAAGGCAGTAGATGACTCTGCAAACATAGAAGCTGAAAAGGCTGCTCAGTCCAAACAACAAAGGGCTGACACCTTGCAAGTAAAAGCAGAGTCATTGATTGAACTTGTTGGATCAGTTTGCTCTTGTTTGCTAAGTAAGAACTTGCTATCTTGACACTTAAGTGTTTAGCAAGTCCTAGTAAATCAGATTATAAGCACAGCGGAATGTTATAAGTTAAAGCAACACTTTTTATGCAAAGGCAAAGTTGTAACTCCCCCTTGATGTTTGAAACAAGATAAATGACAAAGTATTTATTATGAATCTAAGTTGTAAATGAGAATTAGATACTTAGCAAGATTCACAATAAATACAGAAATGGAATAATAACAATGAGAGTGTTTGAAGGATTTTTCTGTTTAAAAATCAATGTCTAAAATAGAAGGTTGAAGCCTTCTATTTATAGACGATTACATGCATGTATCTTGCCTAAAAAGCAAGCACAGAAAGTCCAGTTACAAGTTGCACAAGTTGCAACATTGAAAGAAACAAATAAAGCTAAAAGTAATATTAAACAATAAACTACTGATGCAAAAGGGCGGTGGCAAATATCTTCTGCTAAGTGCTGATGAAGGACAACTACTGAAGAGTAGTTTTGTCTTCAGTACTTCTGAAGTGAACTTGTCTGGTTTGGACTTCAGAACTTCTGCAACTTCAGCACTTCTTCATATCTTCTAATCAGCAGTTTCTTGTCTTCTATTCAGTACTTCTATTTAGCCAAAAATGACAGAAGTGAATTAGACTAAGGTTTACAAAAGTGGTTTCACCAATCCTCTTTGTCCTAACAATCTCCCCCTGGATTGATGAAGCCAAAACCTTACTAATTCCTTATGTGTTTCTTCTGTCTTGAACAATCTTCCATATCTCTTTGTACATGGTGTTCTTGAGCTGGTTGTACAGATCATCAGACAGAGATCCTCTCTGTGGATCTAGATGTTGAATTGTGAGCAGGTCTTGTGTTGACAGTTTCTTCAGATCACTGATCTTTTTGTAAGCCCTGCTTGAGAAGTCTCTTCTTGTCAACAGTACTGAGTTGTTATCAGTAAGTGACCATCTGATGATAGGTATCTTTGACTTGTTAAAGTCAGAAGAATAGGGAACCAGACTTGTCCCTTGGGTTGATGGTCCTGAGTGCTGGATGTCTTCAGTTTCAGATAGCCTCAGGTGGGATTCTCTTCCTTGTTGATGTTGTTGCATACCAGGCATCTGAACAGTTGGGAGATGGTGTTCAGTCACTACTTTGGTATGCATCTTTTCTGTGATGGTCTTTTGTATTTGATAAGCAAAAGTGGAAGGATCCCTGAACTGTGTTAACAGAGGTTTCTCCTCAATATCAAAATCTGAATGGACTATTGAGCTTCCCTCAAGTAGTACCATTTTGAAATCAGTTTTGACATTGTCCTCTGTCTTCTTCTTCTGAGCAGCAGATCTTCTAGATACACCAGAAGTTCTAACTACTGATCTTGAAGGATCAGCAGTTTGGAACTTCTCAGGATTTGCAGCCTTGGCAGCCAAATATTTTCTATATGTATCCATTAGTCTTTCTTCTTTCCATCTGGATACAGAGGCTTTTGAACCATATCCTTCTGCTACTAGCTCTTTTATTATCTGGGCTCTCTTGGCCTTTCCTTCTTTGCTTGTGGCCATTTTGTCTGCAAGCAGTTGTGCTCTTCTGGTCAGCTCTTGCATAGAGAGTCCTTTGAGTGTAAAGGCTTTGGTCTTGCTGTTCTTGGTGATATAAGACACCAGTTGTTGTCTTTTATCCTGTTCAGCAATCTCATCAAGGCTAGCCTGCCTTTGTAGTTCAGCTTCATAAGCCTGAAGTTTTTCTTCATGGCTTAAGTCCAAATCATCCCTTTCTTCCAGAGATTTCCAAATCTGATCTTCTCTGGCCTTCTTGTTGGCTGCAATTAAACTCTTCTCTAATAGTTCAGCTGAGTGAGAGATGGGAGAAGGGTTTAATACAGTCATTGTTGTAACAGATGTAGGCCTGATGGGGTCAGATGTTGGTTGAGTGGGAGCAGTGGTTCTGGAAGGTTCAGTTGTTTGAGGTTGGGAAGTGTTGACTTCTGATGTGCTGACAACTGCTGATGGTTTGTCAGCTACTGAAGGATTGTCTTCAGTACTTTCTGATTCTTCATCAGAAGTTTGGTCATCAGAAGTTTCTTCATTACACCTTAGGGAATCATCAGAACTTTGGGTCTCATCTTCTTTCTCAGCAGCTTCAATTTCTTCAATAGAGACACCAAACTGTTTGGCCAATTTTTCTTTTCTGGCCTGATCTTTCTGATCTCTTTCAAGGAGTGCCACTCGTGCCTTTACTCTGGCTTGGAATGACTCCTTAGGTTCCCTGATCTTCTCCCCCTTTTTGGATTCATCAATTCTAACCCTTGAAGCAGAGGGTTGGGAGAAGTGTCCTTGAAGATGAGCAATCTGTTGACTGTTGAAGTCTATTTTGTTAGACAGATCGTTCATCTTGGTTTTAATCACTCCAAATTGGTTCTTGATTGACAGCTCCAAGTCAGCTGTATATGTTTGGAAGTGATTTCTGATGAGTGTGTTCATCATGTGGTACAGGGGACCCTCTGGGCTGCATAGCTGGTTCAGGTCTATGCTTGTGTGCCCAGGGAATTGGGTAGGCATTTGTTGTGAAGGGGGTGTTTTTGGGAGATCCTCATGTTGTACAGAGGATGCCACTCTAGGGGTTTTAGGGATTGAGTGGACTTTAACCTGTGCAGAGGTGACTGGCTTCTTGAGCCTGGATACCTTTGCAGCAGGACCTTCAGAAAGTGCCGTCAATTCAGTAGTTGGAGTTTTTGAAACATCATCCAAATTAATGGAATCATCTGTATCCCTGATGTTGCCCTCAGAGAGGACTGTCTCAGTTAAATCATGAGCTGAGCCCAACTCAGTTCTCTCATGAACCTCTGTTTCTTGGTACTGAGGATTTCCTACCTCAGGCATTAAGCCTTCATCAGTAGTTGCCACATCTGAGGTCTTAGCTATGTTACTTCTGTCCTCAGATCCACCACTGGGTGGTAACTGAGTAGTAGCAGCCTCAGATGCCCCAAGAGTCTCTAAATTTGGGCTTAAAGACTCTGGTCCACCCTCATCTCTTGGGATAGGGCTAGAGATGTCCACATCCATGTCTGATGTTGTGGTTATGTCCCCTGTTTGTTGTGGTTGTAGGGGACTGACATAATCAGATGGGACCTTCTCTTTTAGCCCAGAGAGAAGTTTGGCAATTTCAATTGCCTCTTGTTCAGAAATTTGTGGGGAAGGTTCAGTAGTTTGGGCAATAGTTTGTTGTTCAGCAGTTTCAAAAGAAGAGTGTGTTTGATATGTTTTTCTAAGTCTTTTTCTTTTGAAATGAACAGATATGGGTGCTCTTGGTGGGGTTTGAGATGGATGAGACTGAGAGGGTGTTTCAGTCTCAACAGTTTGAAGAGCAGAATGCTCAAGAGCATGTTCAGGCATCTCAACCTCCTGAACAGCTTTTCTTTTGGGTTGGTGGGTTACAATTTTTGTTGGCTTGGGCTTTTTGGCTTTTGGTGGTGTAGGTGTGGAAGATGTGGGCTTCAGGGGGACTTGTTGTTGTTCTCCCTGATCATCTTCTGGCCAGGCAGCCGGTTTGTTCAGTCTTGAGTATGCTTGTGATGTTAAAGGGTTTAAAGTTGAAACTTTTCCCACAAGCACCTCATTACCCAGTTCCCCTATTATGCATTGCATAATGAACCTTGGGTACAACAAAAACTTTTTCTTGGTATTATTGTGATGTAACACCAACTCATGGAAAAACAGTTTTGATGCCCTGTATTTGGTTTCATTCACAATGGAATGAAATATTGGTTGAAAAGTGGAGGGCATCTGGTCATATGACCCTGTTTTTGGACTCAAACACATTATTATATAATGAAACAAAAGTTTATATTTTGGTTCAAAATATTTTTTGAATATAGTAGCATGGGAGAGAGTACCTTGATAACCACACTCAGTCATGGTTAGATGAATATCTTTGTTAGCAACATGGTCAGGGGCAGCTACATCATCCAGACCCAATCTTGTTGCTAGTGTGGCTGGTGTGATGGTCAGTTGTTTCCCTTTTATCTTTGAGTTGAGGGAAATGACCTCACCACCCATTGTAACCGTCTCAGCATTTTCCCAGAACTCATTCAGAGTTTCAGTGTGAATTGGTGGGTTAATTGTGAGAGCAGTAAAGTATTGGGATTTGACGACAAGATCAATGATCTCATCGTATTGGGACCAGCCTTCTTGTTTTTCAAGAAAAGCTCTTTGATTGTGTCCCTGTTTTAGAACTAAAGCCATTGTGGTTTGGGTATGTTGATCGAACAGTGAATTTTCAGGTGTAGGTTTTGAGAGAGTTTTGAGAGAGAAGGAGGGATATTTTGTGAGTTTAAAAGGATAAGTGTGTGAAAAAGGTATTTATTAGAAGTTTTAACCGCTTGAATCTTCTTTATTAGAAGTTTTAAAACCGCCTTTGGTTAAAAATCTCTTTATCAGAGGTTTTTAAACTTATTTAGGTCAAACCTCTGATGATGGGAAAAGTCAGATTTGCCCTTTTGACTTAAACTGCTGATGAAGGATTACTTCATCAGTAGTTCCCATTTTTCTCTTCAGTAGTTTTAACATCTGATGAGAAATGTTTTTATAAATACTTTGTTCATAACTTCTGAAGTTTATTTTATCAGAAGTTACACACTTTTTCAGAAAGTTATCCCCCTACTGATGATTTTTGTTCATCAGTAGTTTCTCTCAAACTGTTTTTGTTTTTCAGAAGTTTTGTTTCAGACTTTTGACATTTGTAAGTGAGAACCAGAAAAAAGATGGAAAAATGTTAACCTGAAATCCATCAAGGTAAACAGGATGGAATCAGGGGTGGAAAAAGGAAAAATAAATTTTTCATTTTGATTCCACCATGATAAACAGGATGGAATCAAGGATGGAAAAAGGAAAGAGAAAAATTTTGATACATATCAGTAGTGATTGATGTAGAAGTTTGCTGTAGAGTTGGGTAGAATCAAGTGTTAACTTGGATTCTAACTGATATGCAGAAAAAAAATAAAATAAACACTTACAAATTTAGCATTCCAAGCATGGAAACTAACTTCTGAAATGTTGATGTGTCAAGGGGCTTAGTGAAGATGTCAGCTATCTGATTAGCTGTTGCTACATGCTTCACCTCAATCTTGCCTTTTTCATAGCAATCTCTTATGAAATGGTACCTGATCTCAATATGTTTAGTTTTTGAGAACTGTACCGGATTTTGAATGATGCTAATGGCAGATTTGCTGTCTACAAACAAAGGTGTCTTGGTCTCTTTGATTCCATAATCAAGAAGTTGATATTGGAGCCATTGTATCTGTGATGTACAACTTGCAGCTGCAATGTATT
Organism: Ambrosia trifida; assembly: GCA_028751855.1. Lineage (NCBI taxonomy): Eukaryota > Viridiplantae > Streptophyta > Magnoliopsida > Asterales > Asteraceae > Ambrosia > Ambrosia trifida. Next base: position 23,719,181 of record CM054127.1, read on the forward strand.
CAGCTTCAGCAGTTGAAGTTGCAACAGATGTTTGCTTCTTTGATTGCCATGACACTAGACAGTTACCCAGGAATTGACAACCACCAGATGTTGACTTTCTTGTCATCTTACACCCTGCATAGTCACTATCTGAAAATGCTGATAACTTGGTATTGCTTGAAGCAGGATACCAAATTCCCAGCGTTGGAGTTCCTTTCAGATATCTAAAAATTCTTTTGACTGCTATAAGGTGTGATTCCCTTGGTGCTGATTGATATCTAGCACAGACACATGTTGAAAACATAATATCTGGTCTAGAAGCAGTTAAGTATAAAAGGGAACCTATCATGCATCTGTACATGGTTTGATCAACCTGTTTTCCTTGATCATCTGGTTCAACTTGTGTGATAGGTGTCATGGGAGTGGAACATGATTTACAGTCATTTAAAGAAAATTTGTTCAATAATTCTTTAACATATTTTGATTGATGTATAAAAGTTCCATTTGTTTGTTGTTTGATCTGCAGTCCTAGAAAGTACTGCAGTTCTCCCATGGTACTCATCTCAAATTTTGATTGCATGAGTTTCTTAAAATCATCACACAATTTTGTGTTTGTTGAACCAAAGATGATATCATCAACATAAATTTGAACAAGTAAGACATGATTTCCAACATGTTTAATGAAAAGTGTTTTATCAATGGCACCTCTTGTAAAGTTATTTTTGAGTAAAAAGGTGGAGAGTGTATCATACCAGGCTCTTGGAGCCTGTTTGAGCCCATATAGAGCTTTATCCAGTCTGTACACCCATTCAGGATGAGAAGGATCCTCAAACCCAGGTGGCTGACAGACATACACCTCCTCCTTGATTTTACCATATAAAAATGCACTTTTCACATCCATTTGATAAACTTTTATTTTGTTGGAAATGGCATAGGCCAGAAATAACCTGATGGCCTCAAGCCTTGCAACTGGAGCAAAGGTTTCATCATAGTCAATTCCCTCTTCTTGAGAGTACCCTTGAACTACCAGTCTTGCCTTGTTCTTGATTATCATACCAGCTTCATCTTGTTTGTTCCTGAAAACCCATCTTGTACCAATTGGTTGCTTGTTTTGAGGTAAGGGACAGATTTCCCAGACCTGTTGCTTGTTGAACTGTAGTAGTTCATCTTGCATAGCCTGCACCCAATTGTTGTCTTTGAGGGCTTCCTGGTACTTCTTTGGTTCCAACTGTGAAATAAAGGCTGAGAATAGGCAAAAGTTGGAGAGCTGGTTTCTGGTCAGAACACCTGTAGCTATATCACCCATGATTTGATCAAGTGGATGATCTCTGTGTTCAATCAGTTGTTGTAAACCACTGACAGGTGTAGGTGGCTCTGGTTCTTCAAACAAACTACTGAGGTCTATGATATCTGGTTCAGCAGTTGCAGCTTCTTCAGTAGTTGCAGGTGCTGAGGCAGATGTTTGAGTTTGGCCTTCAGTATTTGTTTGATCAGAAGTTTGGAAAACTTCTGATGGTTTTGTAGTTGACTTAATGACTGTTTGAGGAGTCCATGGTGCAGGATCCTCATCTTCAAACCTTTGATCACCATAATAAGTAGGTTTGGAAGAAGTAACAGCCTTTTCAGGTCCAAAGTGAAAGTTGTCAAGGTCAAAGAGTTCAGCAGGATGTGCTGGAATAAGAGTGTGTTTTGACTCATTGAACTTGACATTCAATGTTTCTTCTACTATCTTGGTGTGAGAATTAAAAACCTTGTAGGCTTTTCTAGTTGAAGAGTAACCAAGAAAGTAACCTGAGTCAACTTTGGCAGCAAACTTTGAGATAGATTCCTTGATGTTCAAGATGAAACATTGACACCCAAAAGCCCTGAAAAAGGAGATAAGGGGCTTCATGCCATGAAGAACTTCATAGGCAGTCTTGGAATGTCTCTTGACCACAAGAACTCTATTCTGAACATAACATGCTGTGTTAACTGCTTCTGCCCAAAAGTACAATGGCAGTCCAGAATCAGCTAACATTGTTCTTGCTCCTTCTATCAATGTTCTGTTCTTCCTTTCTACTACACCATTTTGTTCAGGAGTTCTGGGAACACTGTATTGTCTAATAATCCCTTTAGACAAACAGAATTCATCCAGAGTTTTGTTCCTGAACTCTGTCCCATTGTCACTTCTAATGGTTTTGACAGATAGAGAATATTGTTTCTCTACTTGTAGAATGAAGAACTTGATGATTTCAGCAGCCTCATCCTTGGAAAATAAGAAGAATACCCATGTGAATCTTGAGTAGTCATCAATGATGACTAAGCAGTACTTCTTTTTACCAAGGCTCATGATCTTGACAGGCCCAAATAAGTCCATATGGAGTAGTTGAAGACATGCAGTTGTTTTTGATTCTTCAATAGACTTATAAGAGGACTTATGCTGTTTTCCCTTTAAACAGGATACACAGTGTTCTTGACACTGGTATACTTTCAAAGGTAGACCTCTGACCAAGCCCATTTTTGTGACTTTATTTATGGTTTTAAAGTTCACATGGCCAAGTCTCCTGTGCCAGAGATCTGTTTCTGAAGTTGATGCCCTTGAGAAGAAACAGGCAGTGTTGTTCAATACTTTGTCTTTTTCAATGTCCACTGCATAGACATTGCCACATCTTTTGGCAATCAGCAAAGTATGATCTTCTATAATCTTCTCAATCAACTTCTGGCCTTCTGGTGAGATGATCTTGCAAGCTGTCTTTGTGAAAAAGGAAGAATATCCTTTATCACACATTTGTGACACACTCAGCAAGTTGTATTCAAGGTTCTCCACCAGATTGACCTTGTCAAACTGTATTTTGCCAGAGGAGACATTGCCATGTCCTAGCACATATCCCTTGGCATTGTTCCCAAAGGACACAGATCCTTCTCTTTGGCTGATAAAGTTGTTTATCAGGTATCTGCATCCAGTCATGTGCATAGAGCCTCCACTATCAACATACCATATGCTGTTCAAGCCCCTGGAAACTCTCTGCACATAAAAGCAAATTAGTTAGATTTGGAAACCCAAGCCTGTTTGGCTTTGGGTTTGCTCTTGGGAACAGTTACAGTTTGTTCTTGACCAGGTTGAGAAATCCATGTCTTTTTGGCAATGGATTTTTCATGAAGAACTATGGTGGTATCCTTTTTAGGACCACCATCAACCTTGGTCATCAGTAGTTCTACCATGTTCTTTAGATTTTGAATCTCAGCAGTTTGTGAAACTGCTGATGATTCTGGTCTAACTACTGACAGGGAATTTTGAGAAAAAGATTTTGGTTGAGATTTTATCTTTTTCTGAGAAAAGGTGTTTTCAGGTTGTTGTTTCTTGGGTTTAAAGACTTTTTCATAATCATTTCTGATTTGATTTCCCACAACCTGTTGTTTGAATTTTTGATTGAACTGAATTCCTTTTCTGTATCTACAAAATTCAGTTTTGTGGTTGAACAGGCCACAAATTTCACATGCTTTTGCCTTCTGTTTTTGTTCTGAAGGCAAATTTCTGACAGTAGTAAAAAGATTTTGCTCATCAGTAGTTTTCAGGATCTCAACTCCTGAAGTAGATGAAACTACTGATGGCTTGTTGTCAGTTTTTGTATATACTTCTGAAGTACTTTCTTTAAAAATACCAGGATTTCTGGTTAGAAAGTTTTCATGGAAAGATGTGCATTCTTTCCCTTCAGAAGTTTCATTTGAAACAATTCTTCTCCCATCTTCAGTAGTTTTGGGAGAAAAATCTGTTGGTGTTTCAACATGATGGTATCCTATGCCAAACTTCACATTTGAAGCACTTTGTTTGTTTAGCAGTAGTTGATACCCCCTACAAGATTCAACCCATTTTTCACAAGTGATCCTGGTGTCAGCAAGCTCTTGTCTGACATCTCCCAGGTCATTTAGCATCATTTTGATTTGTGCTTGGGTTTCAATGGCAGAGTCAGTTAATTTAGAAACCTCTTTAGTTTTAGCACACAGTTTTCTTTCCAAATCACATTTTATCTGTGTGTATTTTCTTTCTAAATCATTGGCTTTGCCTTGTAGGTGCACGTTTGTCTCTCTTATGAGAGCAAAAGTTTCTTTGCAAGAGTTTGAACATAGTTTTGTCAAAGATTCTTTTGATACCTGAGACAATGCAGATTTTGAGGTAGAGCCTTCAAATGCCATTAAGGCAAAGTTCTTTCTGCCATTGTCTGGTTCTCCCCAGTTGATGTCAAACACTTTGTTGTCTGCATCAGGATTACACTCTGTGGTGTCATATGGGAGACTGCTCCAGTCAACATACCCCGAGGTAAAGAGGCTTTGTTGAGGGGGTTGTTGAGGCTGTGGAGGAAGTTGAGCAGCTGGAAAGGGAGGGATTGATTGTTGGCTCTGCATCTGTTGAGCAGGCACTTGAACATATTGTACTTGAGGCATATATTGCTGTTGAGGAGCTTGTGCCTGTACAAAATGAGCACTCCCTTGAGTTCCATTGTTCCTATTATAATTGGGGTTATAGTTATTTCCAGATTGTGATTGGTTAAAGCTAGAGCTTCTACACTCTCTAGCAAAGTGTCCCAACTTCTGACACTTGTGACATCTCAGTTTAGATTTGTCAAAACCAATTTTTGTGTTACTGGTCAATCCTGGAAATTTCCTTCCTGACCTTTTATAAAACTTGTTAGTTTTAATGCTTAGCATGGCCAGTTGGTGAAGTATGTCCATTTCTTCCAAGTCATCACTGCTAAAATTTTTCAAATCATCCATGATAAAACATAGATTATCAGCAGTTTGACCTTGGTCATCATTGTCATAACCTGGGAAAGATCTTTCTGATGAGATCCCAGTGGTTATGTCAATATTGTCATAAGATCCATAGGAACAAGTTGGTGAATCTTGTCCCAAAAGTGCTGTACTACCTGGTAGGTAGTCATCAGCAGTTTTACCAGAAGTTTGTAATTTCTTCTTTTGATCGATTTCTCTTTCAAAAGTGAGTAATCTCCCATGGAGTTTTGTAAGAGTGAGGGAGCTAAAATCTGGTGAGGATCTTAAGACAATGGAGTAAGTTTCCCATTTGTCAGGCAGAGACCTTAAAAATCTATGTAACATAGATACTGTTGTATAGGTCTGCCCATTTAACTTTAGCTCAGAGATTAATGAGGAGAACCTTTCAAATTGTTGTGTCAAAGTCTCCCCATTAATATAAGCAAATGTTTCATATTGTTGAGCCAAAATTTCTCTGGTGTTGGCAATCACCTCTTCAGTTCCTCCAAACTGTTCTTTAAGACAGTCCCAAAGTTCTTTGGCACTTTCACAATGTAAAAGGCCAGAGTATATTTCATTTGGGAGAGCCATTGCCAACATAGAGAATGCCTTAGCATCTAGCTCAAGTTTTAGGAAATCTTCATCTGTATAGTCTTTGGGATCCTTAGGAATCCCTTCTTTTGTTTCAAGGTTTATGTTTACTGGTTTGTGTGGACCATATATCACAGATCTCCAACAACCAGTGTTGGTTTGTGACAAGGTGTGTGCCATTCTTTTCTGCCATATATTGTACTCATTTCTCACAAGCATGGCAGGTTTGGTGGCAGAACCAGTATTATGTGGATCCATTTTTAAAGAGTTATAGATTTGTCTGATGACTCTTTTAAGTGATGGATATTGATAAAAAGTGAACTTTTGATCTTTTTATTGAATATCAATAAGAGCTTTGTGTCTGATTCTCAATTTGTTAGATTGATATGTGATCAGATAAACCAATGCTCTGATACCAATTGTTGGATCAGTTTGCTCTTGTTTGCTAAGTAAGAACTTGCTATCTTGACACTTAAGTGTTTAGCAAGTCCTAGTAAATCAGATTATAAGCACAGCGGAATGTTATAAGTTAAAGCAACACTTTTTATGCAAAGGCAAAGTTGTAACTCCCCCTTGATGTTTGAAACAAGATAAATGACAAAGTATTTATTATGAATCTAAGTTGTAAATGAGAATTAGATACTTAGCAAGATTCACAATAAATACAGAAATGGAATAATAACAATGAGAGTGTTTGAAGGATTTTTCTGTTTAAAAATCAATGTCTAAAATAGAAGGTTGAAGCCTTCTATTTATAGACGATTACATGCATGTATCTTGCCTAAAAAGCAAGCACAGAAAGTCCAGTTACAAGTTGCACAAGTTGCAACATTGAAAGAAACAAATAAAGCTAAAAGTAATATTAAACAATAAACTACTGATGCAAAAGGGCGGTGGCAAATATCTTCTGCTAAGTGCTGATGAAGGACAACTACTGAAGAGTAGTTTTGTCTTCAGTACTTCTGAAGTGAACTTGTCTGGTTTGGACTTCAGAACTTTTGCAACTTCAGCACTTCTTCATATCTTCTAATCAGCAGTTTCTTGTCTTCTATTCAGTACTTCTATTTAGCCAAAAATGACAGAAGTGAATTAGACTAAGGTTTACAAAAGTGGTTTCACCAATCCTCTTTGTCCTAACAGAACTCAAGAAGAAACAACAAAGGGAAACTGAAGATGTGGGATCCTCTAAAAGGATGAAAAGACCTGCCAAGCATGTTAGAAAACCACCATCTAAGTTACAAACCTCTGTTGATAAAACCACTGCTGCTGAAACCACTGCCACCCAAAACACTGAAACCACTGCCACCCAAACCACTGAAACCACTATACCTAAACCAACACACACTCCTGAACAAACAACCACCAAACCTACATCACCAACCAAAACCCCAACATCTGCTGGTTCTTCTAAAAAGCCAACAGATGTTAATCCAACCACTGCTACCAAATCACCTTCACCAAAAATCATGTACACAAGGAAGAGAAAATCAACCTTTGTTGTGCATGATGAAAACATACACACATCACCAACCAGCATTTCAACTGCCCAATCCACTCCTCCCATCACAGCCATTCCACTCACATCATTCTCACCACATACATCCAAATTCAAATCCCATAGACCACCACCAACCATTACACCATTGGTTGTTCAGTATCCCCTTGAACTTGATCTACTCAAGGGGGAATTACAATCCTTCTACAATACTGAACAGCCATCTGAAAGATCCTTCCCATCTCTCCCAAATTTCCCTGTTCCCCTCAACATTGATACCTATCTAAAATACAAGGGTGAACAGGTGGATGCCATCATCAGGGAGAAATGCAAAGGGAAGGATGACAGGACTGCTCAGGGCATCCATTCAGCAGAGCTTAGCAAACTCAGAAGGATTGAAGACTATGCTAAGACCCTGAGCAATTCCATGTCCACCATGCCTCTCAGTGTAGATTTGGAGAAGGAGGTAAGGGAATCCCTTCTTGAACAGATAATGGCAACCAAGCCTTACAAAGCTAACAAAAAGCAGTTCAATGGATGGACTACTCATGCTTTGAGGGAAGAGCTGATCAGAATTGAAGAAATGGCCAAAAATCCCAAAGCTAAAGTCTCCACTCCCAATTTTGGCAAAGGCAGAGACCCAGTCAGAGCCTTGAAGTTCAAAAGAATGAGGCTAGAGATTGTAGCTGCAAATTATGGGGAGATGAGGTCTGTTTCCAGATGGTCAGAGCTTAGATTGGTTGAAACCTATAAAAGTCTGGAAGAGAATAGAAAGAAGGATCCCAGCCTTCCAAGAAAACCAGTCTACAATGATGAGCCAATGATGAAGAGACCCCAACAGACTTTTAATCTAGACAGCTTACTTGAAACCTCTGATCTCACAGCTGCTGCAAGTAGACAGTTCAAAAGGCAGAAGGAGATGTCAGAGGAAGACCAAAGAAAGTTTGCTGACACATTTATAAAGGAAGGGCTCTTCAATCAAATCCACTATTTCTCTGATCCCACAACAGAGAAACTCAGAGAACTCATAGGAAGACCACCTTCACCCAACTCATCAAGAATAAAGGTTCATCTCAGCAAATCCACTGACTCAAAAATTCTAAAGTGGAAGGTCAACAAAGACAACCACGAATTGACACTGCTCAGGTCAGATGGAAAGGTTCAGAAGATCAGTATGGATGATGCTTACAGCCTTTGTGCAGAAGATCACCAAGCACTGCTAAATCTGGATCTGGAAAGAGATGAAGAAGACCTATTTGCTTTGAACTTTGAATTACAATTCAAAGGTCAAATCAGAGAAAGTCTGATGAGAAATAAAGATCAATGAATAAAAGCTGAGTTTTGGCATCATCTGTTCTAGGGGGAGATTGTTGGGTCTGCTGACCTGGAGAAGAACAGATGATTGGAAAGCCAAAATATGCTATCTATTTGATCCTTGAATAAACAGTCCTTACAACTTGCTTCTCCCAAAAGACTGCTGACCCTAACTACTGTTCTATCCAAACAACTGCTCAACAACTGCTGATACAAAGAACTGCTAAGGAAACAACTGATGAAGAACAACTGCTGACCAAAGGTCTGATGAAGAGCAACAGCTGATAGAAGTACTGAAGACCAAAGCACTGCTGGAACCAACAGCACTTAGGCTCCAGCAGTGGATACAAGACCATCAGAGTTTATCTTTAAACAGCTGTTTACTATCAGTGCTTTCAATGTAACAGTAGTTTGTATAGCAGATGTTTAAGTTTGTTATTCTGTTAGAGGTCACTGTCTTAGGTGACGTCAGCCTAGGTCATCAGTGGTTTGAGTCAGTCTATAAATAGAATAGTGCATGTACTGTTCTATTGCATCACACACAAAACATTCTCTCTGACAAACAACTGTGTGATCAGGCTGAGGGGGAGTAACTTGTACGATTGTAATCTTTGAATTAATGAAAGCATTCGATCGAAAAACATTTACTCTCTTGTTTTGATTTACAGTTTATTATTCCGCTGCACTTTCATTCTATTTTCATTCCATTATTATTATCTTTTAGTTAAACAATCAAAACAAACAAACTCAGATCCTAACAATTGGTATCAGAGCTTGGTCAATTAAATTCGATCTAACAAATCAATTTAATAATCAGCTCACAATTATTGATATCGTTTGTCAGTTTGATTGAAAACAGAGTAATAGTTTAATTTCGATTCAACCGTTGTTAAACAGACTTTGTTTTTTTGAAAAATCAGAGAATGGCTTCTATCAATCACGATCCACATAACACTGGCACGAACAACAAGCCACCGATGCTTGTCAGATCTGAATACAATATCTGGCAACGTCGGATGAGCCATGTTCTAGCTCAACAAAACACTGGGTGTTGGAAGTCGGTTATCTTCGGACCACATGTTCCGACTGTGCCAAGTACTGAAGATCCCAAAGTGTTTGAGCCAAAGAAACTTGAAAACTACTCCGACCAGGATTTTCAGAAAATTGAGCTAGATGCTAAGGCCTTCAGTATTGTGGCCATGGCTCTACCCAATGATATATATGCTGGATTGTTACACTGTAACAGTGCAAAGGAGTTGTGGGATGCACTGAAAGAGCAGTTTGGTGGGACAGAGGAGGTTATTGAAAACAACCGTGAAATACTTAACCAACAATATGAAACATTCAGTCATGTCAAAGGAGAGTCATTAACTCAACAGTTTGAGAGATTTAACTGCTTAATTAGTGAACTAAAATTGGTTGGTCTTACTTACCCTCATTTAACTTTGAACCATAGGTTTTTAAGATCATTACCAGACAAATGGGACACTATTGCTATTGTTATGAGAAACTCAATAGGATTTAAAGACCTATCACTGACCCAGCTTCATGGTAAGCTCTTGACCTATGAGAGAGAGCTTAACCAGAAAAAGAAGCTCCAGGACTCTGGAAAAGTGTCTGATGACTATGTGTTTGGGAATACAGCACTTTTGGGTCATGATGAGGTGCCTGGAAACACAAAGGATCAGAGTTATGATCATTTCATTGACATAACTTCAGGTTTTAACTCAGGTTTTAACTCTGATTCTTATTCACCAAACTATGCTTTCACAGCAAGTGGTGGTGATATACAGGCATCTGACAACATATCCTTTGAGTATGATGACCTGAAATACTTTGACCCTGATGATTTGGAAGAAATGGACATTATGCACCAACTGGCCCTTCTCAGTGTAAGAACTAATAATTTTTACAAGAAAACTGGGAGAAGGTTTCCAGGGTTGACTGGCAGATCTAAGGTGGGGTTGGATAAATCAAAGATCAAGTGTTATAAATGTCATAGGTTTGGTCATTTTGCTAGGGAATGTAGGGGTCAACATGGTACACCTATGATAACCTATCCAAATCAAAGACCACAGACCAACACTTATCAGAATTCCTATAATACCCCTGGACCAAATGTGCAAAACACTGCTCATTTTGCACAGTCCTCAAACACTGTTCCTGTCCAGTATGTCCAAACCACTGTTCCTCAGATCCATTATGTGCAAACACCTGTTGCTCAACCACCTGTACAAACGACTGCTGCTCCATCCTCTGCTCCTGCAGAGACCAGTCAACAGAGCTTCTTTACTCAAGGCTTTGTTGACTGGAGCAGTCTACCTGATGAGCTAACAGATGAGAATTTTGCACTAGTTGCCAAAGCTGAAAATGAACCAGAAAACTTTTGTTTCATGGCTATGGTTGATGAGATTGAATCTGAGGAAGTGATAACTGAATCTGATGTTGTGACTGATGATATTGTTAGTGAAGTTGTTGCAGGTGAAAAACCTGAAGAAGAGGTTGTGAATCTCTCAGATCCCTGGGGTGCATCTGATGAATGTGAGTGCAAGTGTGATTGTGCATTGATGGCTGCTGCTAAGGTATCTCCTCAAATTCTTAAAGAATTGTGTTCTGACAAATGTGTAATAGCATTTGCTAACATCAAAGAGGTGAATGAAAACCTTAGAAAGAAAATTTTGGATGATGAAGTTAAATTTGAAAAACTCACAAAAGATTTGAAAACAAGTTTAACTGCAAAAGAATCTGAAATTAGCAGTCTAAAACATGAAGCAACTATTACCAAAGACCAGCTCCAAACTATGATAACAAAATATCAAAGTTGTAAAAGTGAGCTTGAGTCCACCCAAGTTGAATGTAAAAAATGGGTGGAATCATGTAGAGGTTTTGAGATGCTACTCAACAAACAAACCAAAAGTCATGTGAAGTTTGGCTTTGGTTTTGCAACCACTGCTCCAGCTTTTGAAAACACTGACACAAAGAGTCAAAAGTCTGTTGAGATAGTACCAACAAACCTGCAGGGTCAAGAGATTAAAATCACTGAACCAAATGGTAAGAAAATTGTTCTTGAAAAACCAGAAGGTTCCTCATCTTTTGCTGAACTTGAAAAGTATGAATTTAAACCTACTTGGTCTGATGAGTGTGATACTCTTGAAAACTATAAACCTGTTGATTTTAAGACTCCTGAGGGAAAAACAGCTCCTCAGGCAAGGGTCATTCCCTTGGCAAAAGTCATTCCCCTGAAAGATTCTCCAGCAGATGCTCAAACATATGCTGAAAAGAAGTCTGAAAAAGGGAAGAAGAAAGAAAAGACTGTTAACTTGTTTTGTGATTTCTGTGAAAAAAAGAATCATGTCACCAAAAACTGTTTTCTTCTAAAAGCATATGACATCAACAAAGGAACAAGTGAATGTGATTCAAAAGCCACATGCTCAATATGTGGGAAAAAGAATCATAAGACTAAAGAGTGCTTGTATCTCAAAAATTTTGATGTAAAAATACAAGAATACAAAGCAAAAACTCTTGCAAACCCTGTGGTTAGTACTCCAAAAGGAAAGCCCAAACAGACCTTCACACCTGCCCAAACATCTGTTACAAAAAGGCTTGAAACATCTGCTTCTAGAGATGTCCAAGTAACAGATGCTCCACCCACAAGCAAATACCCAAGAGGTTATGGTCAACCTCCATGTCACAGTCTGCCACATGTTTATGAGGAGCCAAAAAGACCCTCTAAACCAAGAGTGAACAGAAATCCATATGGGTATTATCATCTGTCAGGAAGTGATCAAACAACTGCTGCCCCAAGTGCTGACATACAAGCACTGGCAAATGGTCAGCAGCAGTTGTTGACCTTAATTCAAAAATTAGTCCAAACCACTGATCACCTTCCAAAACTTGAGTCTGAAAGGTCTGAGGACCCATCCAAAGCCAATTTGGCTTTGGACACTCACCAAAACTAATCATTTACTGATGTGCAGGGAGCTTCTGCTTGTTTAGATAGTCTTTGGTATGTAGATAGTGGAGGTTCCAGGCACATGACAGGATGTAGAGCCCTACTTCTGGACTTCTTGGCTCATGGAGGGGGTGATATATCCTTTGGTAATGATTCTAAAGGTAAGGTGTTGGGTTCAGGGACTGTACAGGCAGGAAAACTCAAGTTTGAAAATGTCAATCTTATTGATAATCTCAAGTTTAATCTTCTGAGTGTTTCACAAATGAGTGACAAAGGTTATGGCTCATTTTTCACAAAGAAAACTTGTAAGATTATTGGGCCAGAAGTGGTGAAAAAGATTGATACCATTATTGCTGAGAGCAAAGCACAGCTTGTTGCTCATAGAAGTGGCAATGTGTATGTTGTTGATATGTTAAAGGATAATCCTATGACAAATGTCTGTTTGTTTTCTGCTGCCTCCACTAAGGAGACAGAATTATGGCATAGGAGACTGGGTCATACCAACCTTAATACTATCAACACACTCTCAAAACAAAGCCTTGTCAGAGGTCTTCCATCAAAAGAATTTAAATGTGATGAGCATTGTGTTTCTTGCTTAAAAGGGAAACAACATAAAAGCTCTTACAAATCCATTGATGAGTCCAAAACTAGTCAGTGCTTACAACTGTTGCATATGGACTTGTTTGGCCCTGTTAAAATCATGAGTCTAAGAAGAAAAAGATTTTGTCTTGTCATAGTTGATGATTTTTCTAGGTTTACATGGACTTACTTTTTACACTCTAAAGATGAGACTGCAGGTATATTGAACGACTTTGTCACCAAGGTTGAAAAGCAGTATGACTTGCCAGTAAAAGTCTTCAGGAGTGACAATGGAACAGAGTTTAAAAATAAGGAGTTAGATGACTTCTGTGTGTCAAAAGGGATTGTGAGGCAGTTCAGCATCCCAAGAACACCAGAACAAAATGGGGTAGTTGAGAGGAAAAATAGAACTCTTATAGAGGCTGCAAGAACCATGCTAGCAGATTCTGGTTTGCCACTGTCCTTTTGGGCAGAAGCTGTAAACACTGCTTGCTATGTTCAAAACAGAGTTTTGATCAACCCCAGACATCAAAAAACTGCTTATGAAATTTTGTTCAAAATCAAACCATTAATCTCATTCTTCAAAATCTTTGGCTGCCCATGTTTCATTTTAAATCTTAAAGATTCCATTTCAAAATTTGCAGCCAAAGTAGACTGTGGTTATTTTCTGGGATATTCTTCTACTGCTAAGGCCTACAAAGTGTTTAACACAAGGACTAAAACAATAGAAGAAACCTTGAATGTTAAGTTCAATGAACTTTCATCTCTGAAAATCCCTGCAAACCCTGCTGAATTATTTGATTTAGATAAATTCAAATTTGAAGATATCACTGTTAAGTCTAACAATGCAGGTATTCCACAGTCTCCACAGCAAGATTACAGAACAGATGTTGTGATACCCAGTCACTACAAAGTCTATTCTGCATCAGAGGAAGCAGCTGTTCAAAACAATTGTCAAAACTCTGCCACAGCTGTGTCAACCACTGTTGGCCAGTCCTATCCTCAAACCTCTGCTTCACCCCTCACTACCACTGACCTATCATCTGTTGACAAAAGTCAATCATCTGTTGACAAAAGTCAGTCAAGTTTCACACCACTTGGACCCATTCCTCCATTACCATTCCAAACATCTGTTGGCACTACAGAAGTACCAACAGATGTTACACCAACAGAGTCACCAAACCTCTGTCCATCACCTCAAAACGCCATTGTTCCATATCAAGGAGATCTTATTTACTTAAGAGCTCATCCACCAGATCAGATCATTGGCAACATCAGAGAGGGGGTGCTCACAAGAAGCCAATCCTCAAATATCTGTCTTTTTGCAGGTTTCCTATCCCTCTCACAACCTGTCAAGTACCAAGAGGCACTGAAAGACAACAGTTGGGTAGAAGCCATGCAAGAAGAACTCCTTCAGTTCAAAAGACAACAAGTATGGGAGCTTGTACCACTTCCTAAGGATGTTTGTCCTATAGGAACAAAGTGGGTCTTCAAAAACAAAACTGATGAAAGGGGTATTGTTGTCAAGAATAAAGCCAGGCTTGTGGTTCAAGGCTTCAGACAAGAAGAAGGAATAGATTATGATGAGACCTTTGCTCCTGTAGCTAGACTAGAGGCCATCAGACTCTTTTTAGCCTTTGCTGTCAACCACAACATAAAGGTGTATCAGATGGACATCAAATGTGCTTTTCTTTATGGCAAAATTCAGGAGGAGGTCTATGTATGTCAGCCACCTGGTTTTGAAGACACATTCCATCCTGACTATGTCTACAAGCTCAACAAAGCTTTGTATGGACTCAAACAAGCACCAAGAGCCTGGTATGAAACTCTTTCCACTTTTCTCTTATCCATTGGCTTCACAAGAGGTAAAATTGACAAAACTTTATTTCTTAAATGGAAAGGGAAACACTTAATGATTGTTCAAATATATGTGGATGACATCATCTTTGGATCCACATGTAATCAAATGTGTGAAGAGTTCAGAAAACTCATGACAGCAGAGTTTGAGATGAGTGCCATGGGTGAGCTTCAGTGTTTCCTTGGTCTTCAAGTGAAACAACTGCAAAATGGCACATTCATTCACCAAAACAAATATGTAAAGAATTTATTAACCAGATTTGAGATGAATGATTGTAAGCCATGTAGCACACCCATGAGTACAGTCAAGCTGCTCACTATTGATGACAAGGATGAACTGGTTGATCAAACACATTATAGATGTATGATTGGGTCTTTATTGTACCTAACTGCATCTAGGCCAGACATTATGTTTGCTACCTGTGTCTGTGCCAGATCCCAGGCTTCACCCAGAAAGTCAAACCTTATTGCTATGAAAAGGATATTCAGATACCTCAAAGGTGCTCCCACACTTGGTATCTGGTATCCTGCTAATGGAAACATTGAGCTTTCAGGTTTTTCAGATAGTGACTTTGCTGGCTGTCACACCACAAGAAAATCCACTTCAGGAGGGTGCCAATTTCTAGGGAATGCCTTAGTTTCATGGCAAAGCAAAAAGCAGGCAGCTGTTTCAACTTCAACAGCTGAAGCTGAATACATTGCTGCTGCAAGCTGTACAGCCCAACTGATGTGGCTTCAAAATCAACTACTGGATTTTGGGATAACTGCACTTAGGACTCCACTCATGTTGGACAGCCAAGCTGCTGAAAATATCATCAAGAATCCAGTCTCTCATTCCACTACCAAGCACATTGACATAAGACATCATTTTGTCAGGGACAGCTATGAAAAAGGTTTGATTTCTTTACACCATGTTCCAACAGAGGATCAGTTGGCAGATGTGTTAACAAAAGCTTTAGACACATCTACCTTTACAAATCTGATTTCCAGAATTGGCATGTTAAACATGGATTAACCAAATAAATTTTTAAAATAAAATTGTTCAGAAATTAAATATTTTCATAAAAATAGCTGTTGGTTGAAAAATCTGTTTATAACATCTGATCAGATAAAACAACCACTGTTTCATTCATTTCCACTGTTGGTTGAAAAGTCTGTTTCCAAACATCTGATCAGATAAAACAACTGTTAGTTGAAAAATCTGTTTCAGAACATCTGTTCAGATAAAACAACTGTCCACATATATATATATATATATACTATATTAAAAAAAAAAAAAAAAACCCAACGGTTGAATCCATCAGCTGTTTGTATCAGTTGTTTACCAAAACAGCTGTTCTCCACCAGATGTTACATCCATCAGATGATTGCCACGTCTGCTCATATAAGCAGATGTTTGGCCACATCAAGCGGTTTCATTGAGCCTATAAAAACCCTGTTTTACCACAACAGATGTTACAATGTCTCATTGTATTCAAAATACTGTAAACCGCCTTCTTCACTTTCAAACCCTTCATCAATCTTCAGTCATTTTCATCTTCGAAATCCATCACAATGGATCTTCAAGCCAAAGCTACACACAACTGTCTCCCCTATCTGATTAAAACAGATGACAACACTCCATTTCATTCCACCATCGACATTTTCCTTAATTCCAAATACTTACCCATCCTAACCGCCAACGCCCCCATTTATCTGGATACACTCCAAGAATTTTGGTTGAATGCTGAGTTTCTATTACAAGACAAAAAGCCTACATCCATTATTTCCAAAATTGGAGAAACCAGTATCGTCATTACCCCTGATATCATATCCACAACCTTCACACTGAATGACCTGGCAGGTAAGGATTCCTTCACTAAAACAGAGCTTCACACTGAGTTCCAAGAAAGAGGGTATGATGGTCAGATGACTGGATCAACTCTTTTCAAAAAGTTTTTCCCTCCAGTCATGAAATTTTTCTTCCATACTCTTCTTCTTTGTGTCTCTGCTAAGTCCACATCCTTTAATGAAATTCCATTAAGGATGCAATATCTGGGATATGCTATGTTGTCAAACTCTGACTTCAATCTTTCCCAGGGATTGTTCATGGACTTGGTATCAAATGTGAAAGCAGTCAAGTCTGGGTCAAACAATGCTTTTCTTATTTACCCACGAATTCTTAGTGTAATTTTACAAAAATTATTACCTGAAAAAGTTTTCAAAAAGGGTGCTGCTATGCAAATGAAAAGCTTAACTGATGAAACTTTCACAAGAATGCTGGGTGGAAGCACCCAAGAAAAAGTGTCAAAAATGTCAAAAGTTTCTAAAACACAAACAAAGAGGACAAAGGCAACAACTGTTGTCAAAACCTCTGTTGTTGAGCCCACTGCTCCTGGTGATCATGGCACTACATCCAGTGCTGTGAAACCCACATCAGCCACTTCCAAAAAGAAACATTCATCCACAAAAACCACCACTCAACCACAAATGAGGCTTCTGGATGTTGAGGTACCAGAAGAAACCTCTGTTGCACAACAAAAGCAACCTGAAACCACTGTTGTTACTTCCTCACAACAGTTGGACATACCTCCACCTGACCAACCTCCTCATGAATCCTCTCAAAAGGATCATGTTGTAAGCCAAGGGGACACACATCATGATGCATATGAGTCACTTGACCATATGTTCACAAGCCCCTCTCCCAGGGCTAACTCTCTTCTTACTCCACCACTCTCACCATCACATGTCCCACAAACAATGCAACCTCTGTTTGAAGCTATTGAAAAATCTCAGGAAGATCCCAGTTCCTCTCTTCCACCTGTCACTGAGAGTATACTCCAACAAGTGACTGAGCCTGAGAATATTCAATCTGCTATCCCCCAAACAGAAGAGGAGGTTACACCACCAGGGTTCAATGAAACTCTAGGTGAGTTTTCAAGTGGAGCAGCCACTACTGATGTAGAGACCACTGTCTCACATCAGGACAGTGATTTCATAGCTAAGACTCCCTTGAAGGCAACAACTGTTGAAGCCACTATAGTGTCTCCAAAAACAGTTGGAAGTCCCCAGTACCAAGACAAAGGGGCATCTGATTCACCTATTAGGCCTGAATCAGATAAAACTACCACTGGTAGGGACTCAGATGATCCTATTAATTTAGGAGATGAGTCAAAATACCAAGAATTGACGGCCAGAGTTTCTGTTATTGAAACATCTGTTGCAGACATCAAATCTGATGTCAAGCTTCTCCTAAGCTCAATTGCAGATCTCTCCAAAAGTCAACCATCCACCACTGATATAGCCAATGAGTTATGGAAATCAGTTTCCCCCATCATCATAGCTCACAGAAAATTGGCTGATCAGACACATGAAACCTACATGGCTGAGATCAGAAATATGGTTGATGCAAGGTACAAAGATACTCATGCTGACATCAAAGCCATCAAGGACCATCTGCTGAAAACTACTGGCTCTGCCCCTACCACCATCCTCAGGGATGAAACTGATGATGTTTTCACGGCTGATGATGCCAAAAAGGGGGAGAGTGGCAGAGATAGGCTACCAAAATTAGATCCTTTTGGTTGCCCACCTTCTCAAAAAGGTCAAGCCAAGTCTGCCAAGAAACCAGAGTCTACCAAATCAGCACCACAACAACAACATCAAGCACCACCACCACAATCCACTGAAAAGAATAAGGCAGTAGATGACTCTGCAAACATAGAAGCTGAAAAGGCTGCTCAGTCCAAACAACAAAGGGCTGACACCTTGCAAGTAAAAGCAGAGTCATTGATTGAACTCAAGAAGAAACAACAAAGGGAAACTGAAGATGTGGGATCCTCTAAAAGGATGAAAAGACCTGCCAAGCATGTTAGAAAACCACCATCTAAGTTACAAACCTCTGTTGATAAAACCACTGCTGCTGAAACCACTGCCACCCAAAACACTGAAACCACTGCCACCCAAACCACTGAAACCACTATACCTAAACCAACACACACTCCTGAACAAACAACCACCAAACCTACATCACCAACCAAAACCCCAACATCTGCTGGTTCTTCTAAAAAGCCAACAGATGTTAATCCAACCACTGCTACCAAATCACCTTCACCAAAAATCATGTACACAAGGAAGAGAAAATCAACCTTTGTTGTGCATGATGAAAACATACACACATCACCAACCAGCATTTCAACTGCCCAATCCACTCCTCCCATCACAGCCATTCCACTCACATCATTCTCACCACATACATCCAAATTCAAATCCCATAGACCACCACCAACCATTACACCATTGGTTGTTCAGTATCCCCTTGAACTTGATCTACTCAAGGGGGAATTACAATCCTTCTACAATACTGAACAGCCATCTGAAAGATCCTTCCCATCTCTCCCAAATTTCCCTGTTCCCCTCAACATTGATACCTATCTAAAATACAAGGGTGAACAGGTGGATGCCATCATCAGGGAGAAATGCAAAGGGAAGGATGACAGGACTGCTCAGGGCATCCATTCAGCAGAGCTTAGCAAACTCAGAAGGATTGAAGACTATGCTAAGACCCTGAGCAATTCCATGTCCACCATGCCTCTCAGTGTAGATTTGGAGAAGGAGGTAAGGGAATCCCTTCTTGAACAGATAATGGCAACCAAGCCTTACAAAGCTAACAAAAAGCAGTTCAATGGATGGACTACTCATGCTTTGAGGGAAGAGCTGATCAGAATTGAAGAAATGGCCAAAAATCCCAAAGCTAAAGTCTCCACTCCCAATTTTGGCAAAGGCAGAGACCCAGTCAGAGCCTTGAAGTTCAAAAGAATGAGGCAGGAGATTGTAGCTGCAAATTATGGGGAGATGAGGTCTGTTTCCAGATGGTCAGAGCTTAGATTGGTTGAAACCTATAAAAGTCTGGAAGAGAATAGAAAGAAGGATCCCAGCCTTCCAAGAAAACCAATCTACAATGATGAGCCAATGATGAAGAGACCCCAACAGACTTTTAATCTAGACAGCTTACTTGAAACCTCTGATCTCACAGCTGCTGCAAGTAGACAGTTCAAAAGGCAGAAGGAGATGTCAGAGGAAGACCAAAGAAAGTTTGCTGACACATTTATAAAGGAAGGGCTCTTCAATCAAATCCACTATTTCTCTGATCCCACAACAGAGAAACTCAGAAAACTCATAGGAAGACCACCTTCACCCAACTCATCAAGAATAAAGGTTCATCTCAGCAAATCCACTGACTCAAAAATTCTAAAGTGGAAGGTCAACAAAGACAACCACGAATTGACACTGCTCAGGTCAGATGGAAAGGTTCAGAAGATCAGTATGGATGATGCTTACAGCCTTTGTGCAGAAGATCACCAAGCACTGCTAAATCTGGATCTGGAAAGAGATGAAGAAGACCTATTTGCTTTGAACTTTGAATTACAATTCAAAGGTCAAATCAGAGAAAGTCTGATGAGAAATAAAGATCAATGAATAAAAGCTGAGTTTTGGCATCATCTGTTCTAGGGGGAGATTGTTGGGTCTGCTGACCTGGAGAAGAACAGATGATTGGAAAGCCAAAATATGCTATCTATTTGATCCTTGAATAAACAGTCCTTACAACTTGCTTCTCCCAAAAGACTGCTGACCCTAACTACTGTTCTATCCAAACAACTGCTCAACAACTGCTGATACAAAGAACTGCTAAGGAAACAACTGATGAAGAACAACTGCTGACCAAAGGTCTGATGAAGAGCAACAGCTGATAGAAGTACTGAAGACCAAAGCACTGCTGGAACCAACAGCACTTAGGCTCCAGCAGTGGATACAAGACCATCAGAGTTTATCTTTAAACAGCTGTTTACTATCAGTGCTTTCAATGTAACAGTAGTTTGTATAGCAGATGTTTAAGTTTGTTATTCTGTTAGAGGTCACTGTCTTAGGTGACGTCAGCCTAGGTCATCAGTGGTTTGAGTCAGTCTATAAATAGAACAGTGCATGTACTGTTCTATTGCATCACACACAAAACATTCTCTCTGACAAACAACTGTGTGATCAGGCTGAGGGGGAGTAACTTGTACGATTGTAATCTTTGAATTAATGAAAGCATTCGATCGAAAAACATTTACTCTCTTGTTTTGATTTACAGTTTATTATTCCGCTGCACTTTCATTCTATTTTCATTCCATTATTATTATCTTTTAGTTAAACAATCAAAACAAACAAACTCAGATCCTAACAACTGTTAAACCGACTGTGCCAGACAAGACCCGACATCCCATTGGTGACCCGACATTCCACGTGTTAGATAAATGCAAGACATCATGCAACATATGCAATTAAACACTTAATGCGCGCAAGAGTTCACCTAGTCTAGCATAATGTCCAATTAACGCATAAACAGGTCCGAACACGTCTTACTAAGTCATTGGGTGTATCCCGGGGTTCCTAGCATGTTCCTAGGTGTCAAATCGTGTTCCGGGATGTCAAAACGCGTTCACGACAGCAGTACATGCGATTAGGAAGGTCACACGCGAGTAGGCATCAGCCTACAGGCGATTAGGGGCCTGATCGCATGAAGCATGAGGCGATTAGGGTCCTAATCGCCCCATATGTCTGCATAATCGCCCTCAGCTTCCTAATCGCCTGCAGCTGCTGTGTAACGGGTTTTCGCGCGTTTAACCCTCCAAATCAGATCCGAAACATGCAAAGACACCCAATATCAAACCTAAATCATTTACCAACCCAATTCAAGCAAAAACCCCCGACATATCACTGATCTAGCATGTTCTATGCAATTATTTCCTAAAATGGCAAAGTACTAGGTTTCACCAACCAACCTTATCTTTCCTTAAATGGAAGCAATCAGATTTCAAACTTTTCAAACATGTAAATCATCAAACCTCTGATCTAACATCTTCCTAGTATGAATCCTAACAACATTGCATCATCAATCATACCATAATCATCCTAAATCCTCAAGAACATACAAATGGGTCAAAATACACATTTTCTTCAAAACACCACAATAATGGATAAAATTCTAAGACAACCTTCCTAATGATCTCTACATAGCAGAAGTACAATCATATCTTGAAAACATTCATGTTATAATCACCAAGAAGACCAACATATGCATGCAAACTTCACAAATAACAAGCATTAAGGTGTAGACTTGGTCTAGAACTCTTTTGAAAGGTTTTTAAAGACACATTTTGGTAAAACAAGGTCTGGACCTTTGGGGAACTCAAAATAACAACTTTACAAAGGTTAGGGATGAAGAACACACCTTGGGTTTTGTTAAAGAAAGGTGTGTAAGCTTGGAGATGGTGATTTTTGTAGCAAAAAGAGTTCCAGAGGTGTTTCAAGGTGTGTGGGTGGTTTGGGAGTAGCTAGGGTTGTTCTAGAGGTGTTTGGGGAGTTAAGGGTTCTATTTATAGGTGTTTTGACCCGGACTCTGCTGTTCATGCGATTAGCAGAGCATGTCACGCGACTGGGAGCCTAATCGCATGGAACATCAGGCGATTAGGTCCCAATCGCCTATAACACTCCCTACTCGCCCCATATATAGGCGATTAGGGGTTCCCAATCGCCCCTGTGGTGCTGGAACGAGTTTTTGGCGCGTTAAACACTATTTTAACATATTTAAACACGTATTCACATACCGATAAGTCACATAATGATTTCAAACATATAATGCATGATAACTAACACGTTTACATCCGTTCACCAATTCCCGGGACTCGAGACTCGTGTGTGCATTAAACCCGGCGATTCCACGAATCGCCGATCCTTGTACCCATAGTTATGGACCGACTCCCGATGACCCCGCGGATCATGATAACGACCCCCGATGATTCCCAGAATCATCATACCGACCCGACTGACCCCGTTAAGGACGTAATATGCATGACTCGCTAAGGTAGACTTACTAGTTTAGTCAACGTTACTAACCTGAGTTTGCCGGGTGTCACAATCACTCCTCCTTAATAAGATAATATAGATATATACACACTTATATACTACTATATAATACATTTTAGATGGGTAAAATGGTAAAATCACCTCTATTTTAAGATGGGAGTCCAAAGGTCTCTTTACAAATCTCTAACTTTTACCCCATTTCTTTCCTTTATGCCCCTCATGTACAACTTTAAATGATAATAGTACATATCTATAATACACACCCTTGTGAATGAAACACCTAATTCAATGCTTATATGGGTTACTTACCAATGATTTTCAACCCAATTCAATGCTCCCCTATGAGAACCCAAACACACCTATTAATTAGTTCATTAGTTCATACAAACCATTTTGGCATTTTATCGTCTTAAAATCACCGTATATCAAACAATTTAATATGGTATACTTAATACGTTGCTTTAATTAAAAGAATCCCAATTTTAAGGTGTTTGGGATTGTGTTTTCGGTAAGTGTATTTTACTATAGCTTTGGCTAAATGTAAATAATCAGCAATTTAGTTATAATCTATTTCCAATTGAAGTCTAAAATATTCATAGGTTAAGCTGAGCATACGTGCCAATGATCTCCAGCCCAGCTGGTTTGAGGTAGGGTGGGTTTTCCCTTAGGGGTTCCCATCTTGGGGGGAGGTCACAGGTTCGATTCATGCACACCACAAAAAAATTCCTCGTGACGGTTTGAGCTTAGGCAAGGAGGACACCGGTGCGTGGGTAGGGATTCGAATTTGGGACCAATAGGTTAGGGTTGTATAAGGATTTCCATTGATCTAAACCTTTGAAAAAAAAAAAAAAAAAAAAGCTGAGCATACGTACAATTAGTATTTTCAAAGCATTCTTGTTTTTACATCACATTTTGTTCCATTCTTACCCATATTCATTTGGACAAAGAGCAGTTTATTGTGTCTATACTGGGTGTGATATCTTATTATATATTTGGTTATCATTAATGTAAGAAAGGTTGATAAAGTTTGGAGTGTAACTGACAATATTAAGCAAAATGGTCTTAACATAGTCGTGGTACAACTTGTAGCTTGATAAATACAGAACGTTACAAAGTGGGAGTCCGAGGGAACTTGGGTGTGAGGTGTCTCAAAAATCATGGCAACATATAGCTTTTGTAATTTTGTGAACATACGGCCAAAGTGATTGCATCATATTCTTGTATTGTAATTTGTAACTATATAAGGTATCACTAGATATAAAAAAGATTTAGAAACTTGTAGAATAAATTAAATTACACTATAAACTTGGAATTAGGTTGAAAGTTGGACATTTTATAGAGTATCCAAACATATCATTATTCGGAAACAAGTAAACATTGTTGCCACCTTCATTTGTATTATTTTAATTGATGATACACATGCAAGTTTGCATTCATGTTCTCTCTTGATGGGCCATTACCCGTCATGTGTATAATCATTATCCATTATTTATATTTATATTGTTGCTACCTTCATTTGTCTTTTTTATTTTATATACATATTTTTTATTTTCAACAATATTATTATTTCTCATAATTTCTCTATGTTTTTTCAAGAATTATATATATTGTTTTTAATTTTTAACATCTACAAGTCATATGGCAGCTTGCATAAAGTAACGGATCAGTATTAGCTCATATTACAATTAATAAATCATATGGCATGTTGTTTTTTGTTGATAGCAGTTGCCATCTCATAGCAGTCAACTATTAATTCTAATGTTTAGTATGACAATTAGAAGTTGCTACGTGCCTTAACATTTAGATTGGAGAAAATGACCAAGCCATAAAATGTATGTGCTATTTTGCAAACTGATATTTTGAATAACCGGGTATGCTATGTAATATGCAATTATAAATTTGTAATCTTTATAGAGTGAAAGTTGTTGCATTTCTTAGAACATAATTTTGGGTTCTATATAATTTATGCAATCTCAATGTTGAACATGTTATAAAGATCTATGTTGATGCTATTCTTATGCCATGAGTATAACAAAATTTTGATGAGTTTAGGTCCCATTTAGTGGAGCAAAGTTACTTACTGATGCCACAAATATACAATTTTTCTTGATTGTGTTATTAGTTTAAATCATTAGATGTATTTAGTAGTTCTTTTCCCTTTAATTTACAAAGTTCCAAGGTAATTTCAAGGGAGCTTTACTATTGCCATGTTTCTTCTTTTAGCAACATTGATGATGTTAAACTTAAATGGTTATACGATCCATCATACCCTCTTTACAATCTTGCTACATATTCCTTCATAGATTGGACATCAACTATTTTAAATACCAGTGGCCAGACATATTGTATCTCAAGTATATGTGACAGTCTTTCAACTTTAACCAATGAAGGTTTGTACTTTCGTTTTGCTATTTTTGGACGCATGAAAACACAATTGTTTTAATCATATCAATTACACTATTAAAAGCTAATATATATAATTTTCAAACTCATATCAATTGTCTTACCGTATTTTTATTTGTTAAACTATTTTCAGAATTCATTCAAAATAAAGAATAAAAAAATACTCCCTATCTAAATAATTAGAATATTGTTGGTCTGGATATCATGAATTATTCAACATCATTCATGTATTTGAACTTAAGTAACACGTAATAAAGTTATAATAAGTCAAACACTATTTTAATAATGATAGTAATAATAATAATAATAGTAATATTAGTAGTAGTAATAGTAATAATAATATATATCATCGCTATATAATTATATCCCCTATGGTTATCTCTTTTTGCCAATAAAACAAGACTTAAAGCTACATGTCCAAATCTTAAAGCTAAACATATCTATCAATTATATATATATATATAGGATTGGGTTCATGTGAGAACCCCCTTGAGTTGAGAGAACCATGAGAACCACTTTAAGCCAATAACATGATGACACATATACCTATTATCATTATAATATGGAAGGGCATAATAGTAATTTAACCCCACCCCAACCCCACCCTACCCTTGTCAACAGATTTATAATCTGTTTTTTCTTTTTTTTCAAAATAAACACACACACACTCCTTACTTTCTCTCTTTCTCTCTCTCTCTCTCTCTCTCTCTCTCTCTCTCTCTCTCTTCTCTCTCTCTCTCTCTCACTCTCTCTCTCTCTTCTGTCTCTCATCTGAGACGACGAGTATAAACAAAATAATGGTGACGATGAAGACGATGGTGGTGGTTCAGGAGGTCAGGAGGTGCGGTGGGTTTTGGATCTGAACCGGAGGGAGACCGGAGGGGGGACGGTGGCGTTTGGGGATCTGAACGGTGGTGGTTTTATTGGGGCGGTGGTTCGAAGAAGACGAACGAAGGACGGTAGGGGGTGGTCGAAGAAGACGGTGGTGGAGGAGATGATGGCGGAGACGGTGGCGGCGACGGCGGAGGACGGCAGGGGGTGGTTGAAGAAGACGAACGAAGAAGACGAACAGGTTTTTTCTCATTATTATTATTATTATTATTATTATTATTATTATTATTAATATTAATAATAACATCTACCTTTTACTTTGGGGATCTGAAAACAGATCCGGAGGGGAGGGGGTGGGGGACGACGGTGAACGGTGAACGGCGGTGGGGGACGACGGTGAACGGCGGCGGTGGGATGATGATGGTGATGGTGGCGATCTGAAAACAGGTATGTTGTTGTTTTATTATTATTATTATTATTATTATTATTATTATTATTATTATTATTATTATTATTTGTTATAACTATACATGGTAAACAGGTTTGTGACGTTTTTTGTGGTTCTCGAAGGTGTGATTTTTTACAGTTTTTGAAGACGATGGTGCTCGATGATGGTGGGTTTGTTGTTGTGTATTTATTTTGTTATTTATTATTATGTTTTTAAAAAAAAACAACAATGTGTAGTATGAGTTTATAATTTTTTGGTTTGTTTTTACATTGATGTAACAACTCATTTGTTGATTTTTTTTTGAGGCATTTTTACGGCGGTGTAATACGAATGTATAGACGACTAGATGTTGATTTTTGGGGGGATTTTACACGAGTGTTTTTGTAAAGCAGGTTGTGTTATGGCAGATTTACACCGGTGTAAATAATTACCCCGGTGTAAATCATGGTAGGAATGTATAGATGTTTTTTGGGGGCATTTTACAGTGGTGTAATACGAATGCATGAATGTTGTTTTTGAGTTTTACACTAGTGTTTTTTGTAGTAGGTTTGTGTAGGGGGTAGATTTACACCGGTGTAAATCACTAGTGATTTTTGGAGTAGGTTTGTTCACGGTAGATTTACACTGGTGTAAATAATTACACCAGTGTAAAATATCCTATCAGATTTATGTTATGGTTATTTTTTAAAAAAGTAAAGGAATTTAAAATTTAAATTTAGTAAAAAAAAATATATTGTATTTATGTTATGGTTATTTTTTAAAAAAAGTGAAGGAATTTAAAATTAATTTAGTACTATAATACTACTTTCTCTCTCCATGGTGTTTTTACATAAACACCCCTAATTGTACTTAATTATATTAAATTAACATGTAAAGACAAAAGACTTAACATGTGAAGACAAAATTCTTAATATGTAATCTCAACCATTGGATTGAGAAGATCAATGGCTTAAATTAGTTCCTATGGTTCTCACAACTCACCATGGTTCTCAAAATAACTCATCCCTATATATATATATATATATATATATATATAGGGGATGGATAATATGGAAACCCTAAGTTTTGAAAAAACCCTAAAAACCCAATGGTGACCATTGATCTAACTAGATCAATGGTCCTTGATTAATGTTAATATTATAGTAGATATCTTGTGGTAACAAATGAGATCAAGGGTAGAGGGGTAATTTACCATGCCTCTGTCTGTGTAACTGACATGCATATCATATCAACCTTCTCTCCTCTCTCTCGTTCAAAAGCAATTCAAAACACACTCTCTCTCTCTCAGTGACACAATTTCTCTCTTTCAAAACCAGATTCTCCCCTTTAGTAATAACAATAGAACATCAACCAAAACCAGGCAATCCAGAAGTAACAAAACGAAGATGAGATCCTTTAGCCTCTCTCCTCTCTGGTGGCGACGACGTCGGAAAAGCATAAAATCCTCCAAAAAAGGGTGAGTCGTTGATGATTATTATATCATTATTGCTAGGGTTTGTTAGTGAGGATGTTATAGTCTTATGTATTGGTGCATTATCTTAGTTACAATTGTCAATCGTCAAAAAACTTCAAAAATCTTGAAACCCTATGTGCTAATTTGTTTTTTTTATTAAATTTACATTGTTATGTTTGAAGTGTATGATTAACAGTGTATGATTATTATTTTCAGGCAGGAAAACCGTTCTGATCGGAGTGTAGTTGTTGTGTCTGACGACTCAACATATGACAGGGGTGTTTTAAAGGATGATGGCCCATCTCAGTCCACATTTACAGAAATGAAACGTACACTAGGTATGAAACCCTTTTTGACAAAATCAAATAGACACTTTAAAATGTTATAATCTGATGTTTTTGTTTTATATTTTGAAGATTATGATTCTGACACTCCATTAAGTGCATTAAAGAGGCAAACGAGAGGTAATATTTTGAAGAGTATGTTCTTTGTTGATTTTTTATGTATGTATGTATGTGTTGTGTTGTGTTGGTTGATATGTTTGATGTGTGTAAAGGGAGCACTGAAAAAGCAACAGTAGGGGCCACATATGCTAGTTCATCAGGAAAGGATAAAGGTTTGGTTTGTTTGTTTTCATATTAATACATTCTATTATGTGGTCCTGGGTTTTTTTATGACACCTGTTTGTGTGAAGGCAAAGAGTCAGTTATTATGGTCAGCAGAAAAACACCTGTCAAAGAGACTAAAGGTACCAGTCATTTATTATATACCTTAACATGTGTTAGATAGGTCATGCATGTGTATTCTGACTTAGACGTACACATGTTACAGGCAGGACGAGGGCGAGTGTAACAGAGACTACCGGCAGGGCAGTTAGGGTAACACGGTCTGGGTCAAGGGTAATTGAAAGTTCTACGCCGCCAGTTGTGAAGAAAAGGGGAACCAGGGAGGCGCGGCGAGGTACAGCTGTTAAGCGAAAAAGGGCTGAAAAGGTGGAGAGGCAGCGAGTTGAACCCGGCAGACAACGAAAAAGGGCAAAAAAGAATGAATGGAATGGAATACGGACCAGGTCTTCGCCCATACAATTTGCTAGATGCGTCGAAGTGTTAAGTGACGAACAACAATTGGTTGTGAAGGAATTGGGGTTCGGAAAGTTGTTAAAGTTTAAGATGGACGGTATACCAGCCAAGTTGGGGCACTATGTGGTTGATAATTTCAACCCTGATACGCTAGAGATGACATTGCCATGCGGGAGGATTGTTATAGACGAAGAAGTGGTTGAGAAGGTACTTGGTATTCCACGTGGAGGGGTTCCATTCAATTCTTTTGAACGGTTGCCAAAGTATGACGAAGGAATAGCAAAGTGGCGTAAGAGGTACCCGAAGAACAAGTACGTTACGCCTAAACAAATGGTGGATATGATCCAGAATGAGTCTAAAGGAGCTGATAGCTTTGACTTTCGTCTAGATTTTCTGATGTGCTTCTATACTGTAATGGTTGAATGCCACAAACAAGGAAGTTTGAAGGATTCAACAATTGAGTATCTAAGGGATAATATGGAATTTTCAAAGGTGGATTGGTGTGGCATATTAGTGGACAAGTTGAGGACTTGCAAAAAGGGGTGGAATAGAGATTCCCAACAGACACCATTTGCCGGGCCCATCGCATTGCTCACGGTAACTTTGTCGCTTAAAAAACCTTAAAACTGATTTGACATTTTGTTGCTTATAACATGTGTTAACATATGTACTAACATCTGTTAACCTGCAGCTTGTGTATGTGGATTGTGTCTCGTGTGAAGGGATTGACATTGATGACTCTGTGTATCCAATGACGTTTTGGAATTTCCAATGGCTAAGAGACAGGGAAAAGCTAGAAATAAGAAATGGTGGGTTTGGAACAGGTAGCTTCAAGGGGTTGTCATCTTGTGAAAAAGTCAAGACCGGACCAGACGAACCGAACATTCAGGTTTTTAGACTCAAAAAAAGATAAATAGTGTTCTTATTGTATAATATTATTTATAGGAAATCTTGTTCTACTTTAACATTTATGCCCCCGCCCACCTGTTTGACAGGAAAAAGTTGTGGCGGTTGATAAGTTATTAGATCTTGTGGTGAAGACAAAGAAACGTATTGAATCAGCGATTGGCAAGTTGTATGATGAGCATCCAGATAGCGCCGAGGTGGTTGCAGTCAAGGCGAGGTATGAGAGCCTGATGGAGGAGGTACCTAAGTGGAAGAATAGAGAAGTTGAAGCCCGTGATACGGTATCACACAACATAGCATGCGTACTGGGAGACTTGGGGAAAATGCCAGAAGATACGGATACCGTCCAACAGGTTGCATCAGAGCTTCCTACCGTTCAAGAGGATTCTGTTCCTGGTAAGCAGCTGTAATTGTGATTAACATTAGGAATGAAAAACGTATTTTTGACGACTATTGTCTGTGCATGACCTTATATATGAATAAAAGCGATGACCGATGCAGGTGGTGCAATAGAGCATGACGTTGCTGGTGGATTGGATGAGTTAACCATGGGGACAGAGAAGTCGCCATTAACAACACCTATGCAGGCTCGCCAGAAAAGTATACTTGGCAATGATGATGACAGCGATGCTAGTCCAGTGGACAGCCAATACCGAAAGATCTTGCATGAGTCTGAGAAGGGCAACTTGGTTCATAGAAAGATGGAGATTGATAAGACAATGCCCGGTGAGGCGGTATGTGAGGAAGTGGGCCCTGTAGTACCCATTGTTGATGTACTGAGCAAGGGTAAAGGTAAGTTGTCGAATAAAATTGTTATCCCTTCTAATGTTAAGAAAAATACACATGTTATTCACATTTTCCCGCCGTGACAAAAGTTTCAGGTGAGGTATCTATTGTGAATGAACCGAGTAGTGATAACCTGGGCACGGATCCAGTTGATGTAAGCATTCAGTCACCGAAATCTGGTGGGTTGAGCAGGTCGATGATCAGGATGCTGCAAGGTGTGAAATCCCCAGGTCGAAGGGATAACAAATCTGGGCCAGTAGATGATGCATTGGTGGAAGAGACAGTTCCAGGTTAGTTTGCCTTGTACAAAAAATGTGTTACTTGGTTGCTAACATGTGTTAATCCTTGTTTTAGTGACACATTTTTTGGGATGTTTAAAAAGGTTGCATGACATCTAGTTATTTTTTTGTCTCAATAGGAAAGGTGTTGGAAGAAGTCAAGGCTGCACGTGATCCTAACAGCGGACCATCGACTATTGATACCAGGATTAGTGTTCATGACACTAACAAGAGCGCAAAATTGTCTACAGTACATGCCGAAGCACCAGTAATAGCAGATTTGCATCCAATGGTAGAGGAAAAAAGTATGTTAGCTATTGAACCATGTGATAACTTGTGTTATTTATTCAGTATCATATGTTAGTAATTGTTATTTTTTTCCTGCATAGGCGATCCAACACATGACAAAGCAGCTGCTGACCCTAGAACTTGTCCATCTGATGATACACAACATGGGACGGCGTACGCTCCAGTTCATGACGAGAAGCGACCGGACCCGAGTACACCCCCAAAAGAACCCAAGAGTAAGTTTTGCTCGGCCCCTTTATCAAATAAATAAGTTTGGATTTATCCGTTGTCGCTTATCAGATTGATTATGCCATTTTTGTCCCGTGTAGATGATCTTAGTCAAACAGCAGGTGCCTCAACATACGCGCCACCGGTGCAGACGCCGCCTAGCCCAAATGCGCATCATGATGTTGGATCAGCAGCAGATCAATCGGTACAGGTGCCATCTAAGCAAGCTGCGGTTGTGGACGACTACGATATGCCAAGTTTTAGTGTTGGGCTGACGCAATTAGATCAGGATGCTAAGTGGACACCAGGTATTATACAGATTTGTTGTTCGCAGGCGGAGAGCACAACGTAAAACGTCTATCATACATATGTTAACTATGTTTGTTTTCCTAGGTCCATGTAATGAAAAGTTGGCAACAGTTCTAGAAGATGGTGATATTGTGACGGACAAGAAAGAGGGGATAAGCAATCAGAAAGAATTTGGTCAAGGCACGAATATTGCTCTCCACGGTATGATATCTGTTTTCGTATGTATGTTTTTGTATGTTTGTTGAATATGTTATGTGTAACGAAAAGTAAATAATAATATCATAACAGCGTGTACAACGTCCGAGCAAACTGTGGAAACACCCTTACCTTTGAAGATGGTTTTGCCTGTCAGTTCCTATGACGCCAATAGTGGCGTATACAATGAATATGACGTTGGTGGTTCAACAACCAGGGATGATGATGATGATAATCTAACATTGGTAGATAGGAAAAAAATGATTGCAGAATTGGACAAGGCAAAGAGAAATCCACTTCGGGAAAGAACCGTGACGTACGTACACAAATCTCCTTTCATCATACGTGGTGTGAACTTGCTGGAAGGTGTGACAAAAAATGACGAACAGGTGTGGGGCTACATATGCCAAGATGAAGGGTGGATGCATCAACTGCTTGGGACGTTTGCTAGGAGGAAAGTTCAAGCAGAGCTGTATGTTTAGTGTATAGGTGTACTATAGTCCTGTAATACTTTTTTTCCAGCGTTCGAAGCATAACTTCTTTTGGCTGTGACGCAGGGCTGGGAAAGGAAAACAGGCTGACGTTGCAGATGATCCCGATGCGCTGTCGCGGTATGTTGCGCATATTTTCTTTATTTTTTTGTCAGTAACATTAACACATAATACATAATACATATGTAGGGAGGTGTTGTTTAGAAGCGGTTCTAATGTGGAAGCCACACGTGGGATGTTGAAGTCGCTAAAGCCAGGTCAGCGGGTTCTGGATGGCATTGTCGATTGTTGGGTTGAGGTGCTTAATTATGAAGAAACGTTAAAGTCAGATGACACGCACCTTCACCTGTTTATATCAACTAAAGCTGTGGTAACTATTAGTCAAAATTAGTTTGTACCTTGTATTATCTTATGAATATTGAACTTACGTATTATGTATTTGTTGAACCCACAGTTTCCGTGGATGCTCAATGATAAGAACTGTGATCCCCAAACAAGAAATGAAAAGTTTGCAAGCAACATGAATGCCGCTATCCTGGTGTACCATAAGATCACGGACTTCAGGAAATATGACATAGTCCAGTTCCCTATTCTTGAGAACGGCCATTTCTACTTCTTGGTGTTTGAGCTTCGCAATGTCGCGATATTGCTGATTGATAGTGATAAAAAGAGAGGCCGCCGTGGGTTCCGAGACAGCAGCATCTTCAACCACATGGATGTGCCATATAAATACGTAAGTTCATTGCGCGCCTTGAATATTAAGAATCCTTTGGTATGACACTAACACATGTAACAACCTGCAGAAAAACTTGTTTGTGAACTTCCTGACGGTGATTCGACACCCAAAGGCGAACGCGGTTGACGCTGCAGCAATCCAGAAGCTCGATGTGGACTGGGCAGTAGCAGGGAATGGAACGGACTGCGGCGTCTTTCTGATGCGACATATGGAGAGATTCTTGGGTATGCATGTGCCGTTTGAGTGCGACTTCAGTTCACACTGGAAGAAGAAAGAAGGGGAGCTGAACAGGCTACGCACAAAGTATGCAGCCCACATCCTCTGCTTAGATGTTAATACCCTGAAGGAGAAGGTTGGGAGGGAAGCGTTGAGGAAGGGTTAGTTTGCAGTGTGGGCACTTGGGGGTAGTGGGGGGTTTATTATTATGCTTTTTGGTTGTTGCTTTAAGACGTGCACTTTTTATTATCTAGAGCAAACACTGTTTATTTTGGTAACCTAGATGTAGGTTCAATTAGTCATAGCAGGATCAGAAACTGTGTTGTGACAAAATATGTAAGTTAGCCCCCCGGGTCTTTGCTTGGTCTTGACTAACGTATGTAATCAACTAGATTGTCAATGAAGCTTTATATTAACCTTTCAAATGGATACAGTATCATGTCAACTGCTGGAAATCAAAACTTTAAAAGGGTTTATTATAATACTAAATGTACAAGAAGGATTAGTTCAAAATAAACTAAATATTATTAAAATAGATATTTTAATATCACAAGTACAATAACATAAAAAGATATTTTAATAGATTATGACATCTAAGGACATGACATCTATCACATTTTTAGATTTGATTTGACAAAAAGCTATTTGTCTCTTTACCACATAAGAATATTATATTAATAGACAAAGAACCTACCATTGCATATTTACATTATGCCATCTATGACATCTATCAACCTTTTAAATAGCCTTAAATGATATTAACCTACCATTTCTAATACTCTCCCCTATTAATACATGAACTTTACATCAGCTTTACTTACCCATTGCATACTATTAAGTTCAAACACACACACACACACACACACACACACACACACCAAAAAATGGCATCTCAATCACCCACCCATCCCGCAAAACGTCATAAGGTTGATCAAGAAAAGGAAAGATCACCTAAAGATGTTGCCATGCGTGATGTTGGAAAGGCCATTGAAGAATACCCCACTCAACAGGGCGGCAGTGATCATAACTCAGCCGAAAAAGCCAAAGGCTTCCCAAAAAAGCAAAAAGAACCCGATGAGGCGCTGATAGCGGTTGAAAGCTCTCCCGAAAGCGTCACCTCGGTCAAGCCAATCCCACCTTGTAGTTGCAAAGGGTGTCCCAAGGATTTCGTGTGCCCGGGCATAGACGGAGACCATGAGTATTGTGGGTGTGCTTTGTGTCCTAACTCACCGAACACCCTTGCCATGTGGGCTAGCCATAACCCGTGGGAAGGAGAGGAAAGTACCTCGCCATCCGAGTTTTCACCATGATAGGGGAGTATGCTACCATGGCTTGATTGTGTGTCATTTGGTGACTTAGCAGACGTTGGTAACTTAACTGACGCGTATGTATAATAAAGCCAAGTGATGTAGTATCCTTAAATCTATCCCTGTGTAATAGCCTAGTATGTTTTAATGTATGATATGGTGTTGTTTATGTTGTACTCCTTGTGGTAAAGTATGATAGGGTGTCGTTTATGAAGTACTCCTTATGTTGACATGTGTTATGTAATGTGTGGTCATAACACATGTTATCACAAACAAGTAACTTGTGTCAAAACATATCAATACTAACACATGTTACCACATGATAACACTACAATAACCCGTCTCAATCATATTCCACTAACACATGTCATGTAAGGCTTACATTGCACATGTGTTAGTGACTGGCTTTACACAAGTTATTGTTGTGGTTGCACATATTAGCCCATAAAAATAACCTGTGGAAAACACCCATCATTTACACATGTTACCACACAGGTAGAATAACTTGTGTCAAATCCAAATAACTAACACATGTCATGCAAGGCTAACATTGTGGACCAAGTGATGGTTTGTTGGGCTTACCACATGATAGCACAACAATAACTTGTGTCAATAATAATAACTAACACATGTCATGTAAGGCTTACTTTGCACATGTGTTAGTGACTGGCTTGGCACAAGTTATTGTTGTGGTTGCACATATTACCCATAAAAATAACATCTGGCAAACACCCATCACTAACACATGTTACCACATGATAGCACCCAATAACTTGTGTCAAATCCAATTAACTAACACATATCATGTAAAGCTTACATGTGTTAGTACCACTTGTGGCAATCATAGTCACTAACACATGTCATGTAAGGCTTACTTTGCACATGTGTTAGTGACTGGCTTGACACAAGTTATTGTTGTGGTTGCACATATTACCCATAAAAATAACTTGTGGCAAACACCCATCACTAACACATGTTACCACATGATAGCACCCAATACCTTGTGTCAAATCCAATTAACTAACACATCTTATGTAAGGCTTACATGTGTTAGTACCACTTGTGTCAATCATAATAACTAACACATGTCATGCAAGGCTTACTTTGCACATGTGTTAGTGACTGGCTTGACACAAGTTATTGTTGTGGTTGTACATATTACCCATAAAAATAACTTGTGGCAAACACCCATCACTAACACATGTAACCACATGATAGCACCCAATAACTTGTGTCAAATCCAATTAACTAACACATATCATGTAAGGCTTACATGTGCTAGTACCACTTGTGTCAATCATATTCCACTAACACATGTCATGTAAGGCTTACTTTGCACATGTGTTAGTGACTGGCTTGACACAAGTTATTGTTGTGGTTGCACATATTACCCATAAAAATAACTTGTGGTAAACACCCATCACTAACACATGTTACCACATGGTAGCACCCAATAACTTGTGTCAAATCCAATTAACTAACACATATCATGTAAGGCTTACATGTGTTAGTAATTGTTATAGGCCTTGCATAACATGTGTTGATAACTGGCTTGACATAGGTTATTGTTGTACTTGCACATGTTAGCACATAAAATAACTTGTGCCAATCACCAATCACTAACACATGTTATGAAAAGCTTACAAGTTAGCACATGTTAGCACATCAAAAACATGTGTTAGTTGTTGGTTTCCAGCATGAATATGATGTACTAACATGTGTTATTGTTGTACACTGTGTTTTTTATTTTGTGCAGTTTAGTTAAACTGTTCCTGATAACTAGTTGTTTACATCTGTGTCGTTCAATGTCACACTAATGCAGCAGCGTGACGTAAGATAAAAAAAATAAACAACCAAAAAACATAAGAGTTTAATAAGTGGCATGTCATAACAGAAACCACTACATAAAAGTCTGCATCCACGTCCTTTCAAAAACAACCCACGTACACAAAAAACATTAAACATAAACACCCCTAGAAATTCTGCGCACCGCCTAATCATGCAGGTAGTTGCAACAATAACTGTGTTACGGACATAATAGGTAGTTGAAGCATAAAACAGGACATGTTACCAAGTACGTAACACAGTTCAAAAAGTGCAACTTATTTATATACATACCTACGGCGTAATGCGTTACTTTTTAAAAGCTACGGTGGTGCAACGGACGAGTTACGTGCTTCCTTGTCCTTCTTCATCGCGGCGACCTTCTCACAGTTTCTTGAGTCGTGATCAGTCACGTACTTCTTGCACTTGGCGCATAGACGGGGGGCCTTTTGCATCTTCGGTGGTTTTTTTGACGCCTTCTCACCGGGACCGCTAATGCGCCTAGTTTTCCCACAGCCCTTATTTCGGACAACGTCCGGGTTAGCAACAGCCACTTCACAGTCAATGGATTGACCAATTATATCTTCGATAACAGCTTCATCTGTCTCCGGTTCAGGTGGTGAGATTGGCTCTTTTGTTAGCAAGTTAAGCTTCATCATTCGAAGCTGCTCAGCTAAGTCACTAAGTGACTTCTCATCGCTCCTTGCAACGTCCACGCATTCGGTCACTAGTTCAAGGATTCATTCTTGAGTATCGATTCTGGGTGGCAATCAACACCATAGCGGCTAGAAATGGAGAAAACTTTCTTTGGAAGCACGTCACGCAACCACCTCCCAGCAACGTATCTGGTAGGGATACAGTCAACCTTTTTCACCATGTAAACACAGAAAACGTGACAACACAAATACCCAATGCGGATGAAACCCCTGCAGGAACATTCAGCTGTGTGGTCTGATGGATCGAACCTAACCTGTAGTGGTAGAAAAAATACATGTGTTAGTGCAATTAAAAAATAGTGTACTAAAAACTAAAGGCAAAGGTTCGTAAACCTTCGCATTCACTTAAAACTAAAATGTCTAACCTGGTACACATTAGTAACATCACGACGACGGTCCAAGTGTGTGACATCAAAAACAAAGACATCCTCTTGCGGGGTGGTGTTGGAAATGTAGCAAGCA
The DNA here is from genome assembly GCA_028751855.1 of Ambrosia trifida. Taxonomy (NCBI): domain Eukaryota; kingdom Viridiplantae; phylum Streptophyta; class Magnoliopsida; order Asterales; family Asteraceae; genus Ambrosia; species Ambrosia trifida. Next base: position 23,756,540 of record CM054127.1, read on the forward strand.
ATCTTACCCTTCGTGATCTCCTTGTGGACCTCTTTAAACAAGTTATGCGTATACAAGCTGAAAGCATGCTGCTCGATTGGTAACTCCGTGGTACCAACAAAAACAGTAGATGAAGTCTTGTACTCAGCCACCCTCTGGCGATAACGTTGGCTATCAACCCTCGATTCAAAGCATAGCATAAACTGCACAAGTGTGTTGGCGCTCGTAGAATTCACCTTGAAAGCTGCGTTAGAACTCTCGCTCCTTGATGTTGTTTTCATTAGGCAGCACATTGGAATCTCCCTAAAGTAAGCTGGAACCCATAACTCTTTACTTGCAAACATGTCCTGCAACCACTGATTATCGCCTACTTCAAATGTGTCGAGAAGCTCCTGCCAACGTGTCTCAAACGTCGATGGTTTGATGTAAATGTTCCACACCAATCGGTGGATACAGGCACAAAAATCTGTCTTATTCAGAAGGTCACCGGATACCTGAAAATTGCAATGAGAACGTGGTTAGGTTGATATTCATATTATAGGGAGTGACATGCATTTTAATTTGCGCAGCCGGGGGGGGGGGGACACGACACCGTATTACAAACCTTTAACGGCAGTTTCTTCATGATATGCCACATGCATAGTCTGTGACGAGACTCCGTGAAAACTTGGGGTATGGCTTGCAGCATCGCCGGGTCCTGGTCACTTAACACTAGTGCGGGTTGAGAACCGTGTGCCTTTAAGAAAGACTGACACAGCCAAACATACGATTCAATTGTTTCGTTTGTTATCAACCCCGCCCCAAACGTAACACATTGCTTATGATGGTCGACACCGGTAAACGGTACAAAAATCATGTTGTACCTACATGGGTAGAACAGAAAAATTAGGCATCCGGAAAGATAACATATATGCTGTGTAAGTAACATGTGTTATGCTAAAACAGTTAACTAACTTGTGTCAGCCATTAGTTGTACATGTGTTAGCAGTGCCAAAACAGGTATTATAAAATAATGTTGTCCAGTAGCCCAGCTAAGGTGGGTTATGGCTGATGTCTCATACTTTAATAATATAGACACCGAGAAGAAATGACAGTTCATACGTGTATTTATTGGAACCAAACAGCATGTTAAACAAACTCAGGAAGGTGACGTGTATATATATTGGAAAAAAACCTTACTTGTTTGTGTGGTAAGTTGCATCAAGAGCAAGGACGTCCCCGAAAGTTTTGTAATTAAGTTTGGATATCTCATCCGCCCAAAACACGGAATGTAGTTTCCCCTCTTTAACAACAAAATCAAAGTAGAAATCAGGCAAATTGTCAAAGCGCTCACGCAACCGTTCCAGGAAAAGCGTGGAGTCACGGTTGCCAATAAAGATTCTTAACTGGTTGTTGAAGTTCTTGAAGTCTACGACAGTGTCGTTGACATTATGGTGCCCACCTCTAAGCGACACTAAAAACCTGTGTGCCTTGATAGGGCCTATCCGATTCAGGATCATGTTGTGGATAAACTGTTTAGTGGAATATGATAGTTTCCTTGAAACCTTTGTGAGATCACGGTTATGTGAATCAAGAAGCGCGTGGTTATGAATATCATTGAAACCCCTAATCGTATAACAAGAGCCTTCGCCACTGATTGCAAGTAACAAATGAGCCTTGCAGTTGGAGAGTGTGAATGAAGTGCTGCGTGGCCTCACCGACACTTCATCTAACGTGTCGAATGTTCTCATTAACTGAGGTGTCCCATACTTTGCACAACGTAAGTACTTGTGCGTTGAAATGCCCATCCATACCTTAGTTTGGCCCTTCTTAACACAGAATCAACCTTGATCAGCATATTCCTTGTACATCGCCAACGCATCTTTGAAAGTTGCAAAAGATTTGTTGTGTTCAGGTATGAACCTCGGGCTAACGTTAGGTATCCAAAATTGGGTACCGTTAGGAGTTGCAATCACATAATACTGGGATGCTTCTGTACCACCTACATTTTAACATGATTGTCCAAAATATATCAAAATCAGCTACAAAAACAAAATCATCTTGAAACCCCATGATCATCACCATGATGAATACACTGTATTCAGAACATGCATCCATGTAAAAAAAACCAGGGAAAAAGGTACACAAACCTTCATTATCACCATGATCAGAAGCTTGCTGGTTAACTAGGCTAAACAAGGGTGAGCTAGAAGACGACCCTTCCCCTGCATCAGTTGGAACCCCAATAAAAACACCACCACACCTTTTATCCGGTGGATCTCCATGCTTGTATATGGCCTCCCCTTATAAAAACACAACCAAATAACACAACAAAAAATTTAAAAAATGATTTATGAAAAACACCAACAACCTCATGTGACCTAACATACATATATATATATATATATATATATATATATATATATATATGCATGGATCAATTGTGCGAAAAAAAAGAGTAAAGAATGTTTGTTTTATCCAAAAATCCAAACATACGTTCTGATTCAGATGATTCGACCTCGCTTACACCCTGAACAACCATATTAATATTCCTTGTTTCGATGTCAGCATCATGGGACATTGAATGACCTGAAGATATGTTAAAATCCATCGCATTTAGTAAGGGTAGGTGATTTAATGAAGCTTATTAATAATAATAGAGAGAGAGAGAGAGATGAAGTTTGAAGCTGTAATTCTGATTTTGTGATTAAATGAGAAAGATGAATTGATAATAATAATAATAATAATAGAGAGAGAGGGGAAGAAAAAGTGCATTTATTATAGATTATGACTAATGACAGACTATCAATGTAAAAAGACCAAACAACCCTTTAACATATAATATGTATTGATAGTGGCAGGGGTGAGGTGGCACATTGTGGACCAAGTGATGGGTTTCTTGGGGTTTTTCCATTTTGAAGGGTTTTCTATATATACTTACACTATATATATATATATACTAGTAAGAAACCAGCGCGATGCAGCGGCGGCGACAATTTACAATGCGGTAATCGTTTTCTATAAGTTTATCAACCGTCTTGTGATATATTGTATGATACTTAAGTTAGTTAACTTGTTCGTGTAATATGTTACAACTCAATTAAGTTAACTTATCAAATCCTTGTTGCGGTGTTCCCAAGTTCATTTAAGAGGAGAAAGGAAAGGAAATGGAGGGAAAGAAAAAAATGTGGGTGTTCCTGAGTTTCTTTTATGAAGGAAAGGAAACGAAAAGGAGGGAAATGTGTGTTCCCAAGGTTTTTTTTTTTTTTGGAAGGAAAAGAGAAGAAAACAAGGTAAAATTATATCCTTTTAATTTGTAAGGAAACGAAAGGAAAGAAAAGGGAAAGAAAAAAGAGGAAAAGAAAAGGAGGGAGATCTCATCATTTCTTTTCTTTTCCCTTGTTAAGTGAACTTGGGATCATAGCGAACGAGCTACATGCAACGTGAATCTTGATTTTTATGTAAATTCGAGGTAAACAAATAAATAGATGGACATTTTTATCAAAATATAAGGAATAGTTTCCTTTCATCGGCGACTGACCATAAGAAGTTGCGCAAATAAAATAGCACAATATACCAATCTCTATGGTACGTAAGACCCAAAAAATCTTCAACAATATCACGGTTTTCCATTATCGGTTCCATGACACGTTATTATGATTTATGATCTTCACTTAAAAAATATAGGTAAATTGTTGGTACCTTATGTTTCTTCGTCGATGTTTGTGTGATCATTATGAACTTCATTCACTAATACTTTATGGTGTGGTAAATTAGGATGCTAACCCGACATGTTGAAACTTGAGAGAAATGACCATATTGTCCTTCTAATATGTTTATAATATAGTATAGATATGGATTGCCTTTGTCTTCCAAAATGGCAAACACAAACCATATTTGAAGTTTTGGTGATGCGTACTTAGGCATCATCCAAAGAGAATTCTCACATCATTTATTCTTATTTAAAGAAACATGGATTGAATTATTATAATTAAACTAATGGAAAACCAATTATCATAAAATGATCAACATTCTATTACACATATATTCCATAAAAATCATTCACTTTTATCACTATTACTATTGTTTGTTTTTTTTTTTTTTTTTGAATGGCTAATTACTTCTCCCTATGGAGGATCGAACCCTTACTCCTTTTTATAACACCCATCACCCACACCACTGGGCCACAGTCTCAGTGGCAATCACTATTGTTAGTTATTTAAAGATTGAACCGAATATGTAAATTGAACAACTGAGGGTATACCGACCAAATAAACAAAGCAAAACTATAGATGGCAAAACATTTCTGACAAATCATGTTATGATTATGAGTATATTTAAACGAAATTAGTTTTGGTGAATCAAAAACTTCAAACGGTTTAAAATATTCTCAAGCAATCAAATAACATGTAATGAAAATATGCAATATCACAGAAAACAATTACATACAAAAGCAACAATGAAGCATAAAGTGGCCCAATGGAAATCCAAAGTCTAAAGTCAATCTATTTAAGGTTATTTCTCTAGATTGTTGTTCGATGATGAAGGAAATGAATTGCTAATATTAAATTTCCATTGTAAACCTTCAAATTTTCTGTTGTTTGGATTAAAATAAAATAAGAGAGGAAGCATAAGGCAATACATATTGAATAACCGAGAACAATATAGATGTGCATGTTTTCTTAAATCATTTTAATTTTAAACCATTAATATTTGTAAAATTAAAGCAAAGACAAGTTATCAAATGATAAATAAGGTAAGACACAGAGTAGACTCGTTAAGTAGTACAATGTGCAGGCTTTTTTTCAAAAGGAAACAAGACATTGCAGTCTCCCAAGTCAAAGGTAAAAACCATTTTTAATATTCGCTGCATACATGTGCTTGTATATATGTGATATGACAATGACCTATGCGAGTGACTACACTACTCTCTCATATGTGTACCAGCTTTTTTTGTATAAGCCTGTTGATTATTTATAGACTACATTATAATGCATTTTTCTTATTTTACAAGTCTAAATGTAACAAAAGCTTTAAAAACCTAAATTACACTACCTATATTTAGATGTTTTGGTCCGAAGTAGGCGGCTCAGCAAGTTTAGTAATGGGTTAAATCGTGTGACCCGTCAACACTTTTAGCTGTGTTTGCAAAAGTTAAAACAAAGTGTGATTACACAACAATTACTAAAAAGTAATATGCCCCTTTTTTAACAAGCGAAATGAAGCAATTTATTATCACCAAAAAGGCTCTTAGCAAGAAGCTAACACCCAAAAACAATCAAAAAACAAAACACCTAGTAAGCTCTAAAAATCACCTTTTGAAAGCACACCACTTTAATACTTGATTCTTTGAATCCTTGACTAACAACAGACCCAAAGAAAAGACAACACTGTGATATTCTCATTCATGTTTTGAATACCTGTCCTCTTTTAGTGCCTCATTTCAAGTCTTGAGTTTAGAATGAATGTTACCCCATCTTTTATGGCCTCATTTTGAACTTTCAAAGTTGTTTTCCAAAGACCTGCCACTGATTTCTTTATTCAGAGTGCCAGGACCCATAAGATGGAAATGAGAATTGTATGTACCTTGCAGCCTGCCACTGATTTCTTTATTGAAACAGATCTGCTCCACTTACGTCTTCCATGTATTGCATTGATCACTTTGGCATCTTTGATACTTTACACTCCAATTCACCTTTATCTCATTACCTTTTCCCAAGCGAGTCATCTAATTTTGTGTGTGTTTTCTTTGTCGCCCCAAAGTATCTTTTTACTTCCACTGGAGCCTTGAAGAGGGATAAGTAGTTAATGACAAGCAATTAATTAAAAAAAATAACAATACAAGATTTAGCACAAATAGGGTTTCAGGTTAACCCAACCCTTTTTAGCTGTACCAAAAAAAAAGTTTACACTTTGACCCATTGTCCAACCCTAACCCAACAATGAAGATGGAAATGAGAATTGTATGTACCTTGCAGATCGCATCAAGCTCCTTTTTCTTGAACTTTGGCACGCAATCCACTGTACCCTATAATACATCTCAAATTAAATCCACAACCATAAAAATCTTTTAAAAGAAGTATCATTAAATACATAAAAGGTGGTGTTTTCTTTCCCATAAAAAAAAGTAACATTGTAGAACATGTTATGGTTGTCGATGGTCAAAATAAAACAATTTAAGCATCAAAACAACAAAACTAAGTCTTCGTGTATGTACAACAATGTCATAGCTTCTAATGAAACACGAAACAATTAAATATGAAAGATAGCTTCTTTGAATAGGTTAGAATATGGTACCGGCATGAAACAAAAATAACTCTTCATATATATAGAACAAACAACATCATCGCACAAAAGTTCATATAAAGCACATTTATGCTAAATACATACTTTCAATAGGTAAGAATGCGGTAACAGGATGAAATTATGAAAGAAGATCAGATAGCTTTCTAAATGACCGAAATAAGTTGCGCTTGTGAAAGTAAAGAGAGGAAATATTTCAGCAAAGATATGAAACAATACACAATACATACAACAGACACAACAAACAGAAATACATCCAAGACAAACTTAGTTTCACTTTAGCGAGTAAAGAAAGAACTCAAATATTGACAACCATTTTGACCATACTTGATCACAAAACCATTATCATAACCAATTTCTAAAGTGAAACTGATTAACTTTTCTTGATGAGTTCTATCAGAATACATAAATATCACTGGCAAGAAAATTATGATTAAACTAAAGAAATTTTATACATAAAGAGTTAAATATACCAAAAGGCCAGTATCACTTTGATCAACATAAATGAAATTAAATTTAAACCATACCAAAAAGCTAAAGGGCCAAAAACCACAAAGACGAAAACAAATACGAAACCAACAAATTCAGATAACGTAAGAATGAATATAGTCATACCTCAAAGAAGGTCTTGGCAATAGAGACGACCCGTTTATGCTATAGACGTGTTCACCCCAAAATTGATTCAAACATGTACAAGTTTTCATCCATATAAATGAGTCAAATTATAGTAGCAAAATGACTCTAAATGAAAAACAAATAATTCATCTTTATAAAGATGACAAACATAAGATGCAATCTTAGATGGCTGTATAATAGAATTTTAAGCAGTGGTTTAAGGCCAGAATGTAACACCCCAACCGATGGCAGAAACATCGAGGTGTCACGAGTTAACGATTGTTCAATAGCTCATGGACTAGAAATGTAAATATTGATACATTGACTAAGTAATTTATTACATTGAAATGAAATTACAAGAATACAACGTTTAAGAACTAACAATCTAAAATAAAATTTAGTAAATCTCAAGTCTAAGTCTAAGTTCCAAAAGCTTAACAGTGATCTCATAACAACCTGAAACATGTACGAAAATAATTTTGTCAATACAAAATGTATTGGTGAGCATACCCTGTTTGAATAAATATGGTAGGAAAAGAGTTTCGCAATTCACGTGTTATACTGTCTACAATTTAGTGTTCAAGCTATGTACTAATGTCACCTAAAATCAAGCCTTAGAGTAGAAATGATATCTAAGAATAATGGGATATCTAGTATATATGTATAGTAGTCGCCCAATAGTATGATTATGTATAGTATGCGACAAAGCAAGTAGTTTACACATAATAATAGTCAAGTACTATTTATTGCTATGCTAGGCCCACACCGGGTTAATGATTAAGGTCATAAGTACACACTATCAGCGATCAACAAGTAAAACACATACAAGAATAGCGATTGTGAATATAGATTAAAGCATGATTAAGTGAGTGAAGTAATAAGCGTACATGAGTCACCCCAAAAGTGTAAACATGAAAAAGGGGAAAGATATACTCACATTCGCTAAGCTGAATTATCCTCTAAGCGTTGTGAATGTATGTGAGGCGAATCCCAGAGACTCAACAACGTAGCTAGTCCAATTTGAAGAAATAAAAACCGAAAAAGAAAGAATATCAAGCTTCCAATTCGCCAATTACAAAAGTTTATAATCAAAGCTTCAATTATAGAAGTAATAGACTATAGAAGAAAGGTATGAGGGAAAGTTTAATCGGATTGAAACAATCGATGTAGAGGTGCCTAGTGTAATGGATCATAGGTGGGTTTTTATACTAGTTTTGGATTCAATTAGCCATTAAAATTGGTTAACACCATAAAGTAAGGTTTTATGATGAATTGACTATTTGACTAGGACTTTGACTGTTTGACTAAGACTTTGACTAGGACTTTGACTAGGACTTTGACTAGGACTTTGACTGTTTGACTGTCTTCGCGGACCGCGAGAAATAAAAAAAATCAAATTTTCTAATTTAATCAATTTTAAGTTCCGGACTTGTTTCCTTTGGTTTCTAAGTTGTTTTAAGACCGAAAATTAAGGTTTTTGAGTATCAAGGTCTGAAACATACGTGCTTGGGTGTAGATGTGAGTATAAAACGTGCAATACTTTTACTTATAAAAATTATACGTTTTATTAAATTGTGACTTTTGGTCCTATTAAAATAGGAGGGTTAAAAGTGAAAATTTTGAAATAGTTGAGGGACCAATTATGCACATTTATGAAAAGTGACGGGTGCAGGTTGTCACACAGAAAATACCACATTATAGGGCTGTAAAAATGGTACTGTTAGCAATGGCATTTATGGCTGGAAACTAAAGCCGTACATGGCTGTAAAAATAGAGCTATTTTACAGCCGTATATTGCTGAAAAAATACAACCGCATAGGGTTGCGAATTTCTGTGCGTTTTGAAAGGACAAATAGCTGAATTTCTTATAAAGTCAACGGCTTATTACACTCAAACCTAATCACATAAGGACGTTTGATAAACCATCTCATACACCCTCAAAACAACTTAAGTATTTCTATTTGAATAAGCATTCCGAACCACAATCCTTCACAAAAAGGACCATTCCAAATGAAGTTTTAGCTAACAACGAATCAACAGCCACCACAACTTCGTCCACCTACAATGTCACTGTTATAAAAGCATAACTAATATCTTAATTTGTTAATATAAAAGATTTAATTGTTACCCATCCCTGACCACCCAAACCATATTACCATCTACTAATTATAGGTGAAACCATACACATGCATCAAAGTGGTGAAAGATGCTTTACCTGAAATTGCTTTTTGACTTTGGATTTCTATTCAGAAAAAAAAACTTAAATCCCTGCAATAAACATATTAAATTATACTCTGGCCATGAAAGTTCTATAATTATATTCAATATGCTAATTCTATAATATTCAAGAAAATTTTTTGGATTGGCTTGCGTTTTTTTGCCATATCTAACATGATCAAAATAGATTATTTGGAAAAAAAAAACCTTTTCCTACTACGAAAGAACACCAAACCAACGCAGATCTAAAATTATTCCATAAATTTGACATAAATATATCCAAAATAAACATAAAGTACTCAAATAACACACAAAAACCGTATATAGGGTCAAAAAACGGTACCAATCTGGCCATTGAACAAGCTCTGCGTCATCATCATCGCCTTCCACCCACAACCCCTATCATTGAGGAACCCCCAACACAGATCTGAAAGTATTACACATAAACAAAACTCAGTATATATAGTAATAAAAATGGTAATGAGAGGTCAAACCTGTTCGATCTGGTGTCCGATAGAGATAGTAAAAGACCGCCCATTTCTAAGTCTCTTATGTCGATAATGATAGCAGAAGACCACCGATCTAGCTGTAACAATGTTGGGTTATGTTGAGTTGAGGTTGGGGTTTGATGTGAGTGTTGTTGGTGATGGGTTGAACATATACGAAAAAAAGAGGTGAACATATACGAAAAGCAGGGTAACATTATACAAAACGCACAACATTAGCTTACCCTTCCAAGGCCTAGATCTGCAAGGCATTGGTCACCCCTTCAAGTATCCTTCAAAAACCCTGGATATGAATACGAGAGAGAGAGAGAGAGAGAGAGAGAGAGAGAGAGAGAGAGAGAGAGAGAGAGATAGAGAGATGGGGTAAAGGGGGATGATGGAGGCGGGGATGAAATGAGGAACAATGAGAAACCCTAACTCTTTGTAATGTGTATCCGCGTTTTTTTTTCCTTAGGCTTAGGCTTAGGCTTGTACATGGTGGATCTAAGCTTGCACTTAAGAGTTTTTATGCATTGGATCATTGTACAACAAGCTTTTAAGGATTGTAAAGTGGCAAATGACCATTTCTGCCCTTCCTATATGCTTATTAATATAGTATAGATAGGTTCCTGTACAAAGGACATTTTTCGTACAAAGTGTCAGAAGTCTATGTAGTCATTGTGTTTTAAATTTTGGCTATGATGTTTTCGAATCCTTTTGCATTGTATTATATAGAAAAACGCCAAACGTAACAATTTAAAACACAATCAAATGTATTCTGGACATGAAAGCTAAAACACACCGATTTCTTTCTTCGTATGGTGTTTTAGATTGCATGTCTAGAATACATTAATTAGTTTTTAAATTGTTAAGTTTTGTGTTTTTCTATATAATACTATGCTAAAAGAATATAAAACATCATGCCTAAAATATAAAACATCATGACTTCTCACACTTTGTACGAAAAATGCCCTTTGTACAGGAACTCCACCATATATATATATATATATATATATATATATATATATATATATATATACCAATTACGTATAGCCAAACATCGTGCAGCCCCGCCGCAACGCGCAGGTTCCTGCTAGTATAGTTTAAATCTTTGGCAATTTATGAAGTTTTAATATTTGGCAATTTAACCCCTTTGATTCATGTGATTTTTTAGTTTTGACTCGAAAGTTTTCATCTTTTGCAATTTAACCGTTTTGATTGTTTTACTTTTGATCCAAAGTTTTTCATCTTTTGCAATTTAACCCCAACAGATTTTACTTTTGACTTTTGCCCCTAAAACTTTTCATCTCGCAAGTTTTTTGTTTTTTAAAATTTCCGAGTTAACATAGGCTTCTAATACATTTGTGAGAAGTATATTCCTGACATTGGAGAATCAAACACCTCCTAATTAACAACCTTATGAAACCGAGTTCCATCCATTGGAGAGTGGTACACTTCAGAGTAACATTGGCTTGCCAGCTTAATACAACTTAGCATATCTTTATAACGCATGAGGTCTAGAACTAATATGATATACAATATACTAGGAACATGTGCTTATTTAATCCAACAAACCATTTAAATGTATGTTTTCATAATATCAGATGAGTAATTTAAAAACATATATTCTTGAATGAACAATTTGAGTGTGAATTAACTTCTAAAAACTCTGTATACTCATTTTAACAAGCTTATGTTCCAATTAGGTCACCCTCCGCCCAAAGTTGTCATTTAATGAGTCTATGACCAATTCTATCATTGTCATAACTAGTACAACTGTAACTAAGAAAATTCAACTGCTGTTATTCATTTTATCATGTTTTAATGCCAAAAACATAAAGCCTTGGTCTGGCACACTTGTCAAGATGATGATATTTCTAATCTTGATGATCTAACGATGGATGAATAATAATTTTCATTTATGTTAAACTATTACCTATACATGTCAACTCAACAATCATTTCATTATCTCTCAATTAGGCCACAAGGGGTGGTTTTAAATTCATCACATTTATCATACTATCACACCCAATTAGATTTTGTCATATCTCATTTTATCACATTTTATCACATTCCATCATTAAACCTATGCGGCAATGTTCACATTTCATCATTAAACTTTTTTTTTAAATAAACTAAAAACATTACATTTTATTAATAAAAAATAGTGTTATATTTAAAAAAATTAGTTAAATATTTTAAAAAAAATAATTTAAATATTTAAATTATTTCAACCGCCAGTTTTCAAACGTTTCAAATTTCTGACCCTATAAATACAACACCAAAATCTCATTCTCACCTCAAGAGTATACGCTGGAGGACTGGGACAATTACTCTCCGTAGTGGGGAGTTTAGGTTTAGTTATCTATGTTTAGGATTTCTAATGTTATTTTAATAAAAGTAATTTAGGATTATGTATGTAATGTTTGATTAATTAAGTTTAATTATGTTAATGTTTTTATTTATTATGTAATGTTTTTATTTAAATGTAATGTTTTTATTTAATTTGAAAAATTCATTAAAAAATATAAATATATAAACTACAAACATTACATCTTAAAAATAAATAAAACCATTAAATTAAAATAAAAACACACTACTACAAATTAAATAAAAACTTAAAAAAATAACACACTACTACAAATAAAATAGAAACTACTAAAAACCTAAGAAAGTTTAGGGCGTAACATTCGCCACGCCGAAACATGTTCAAAATCAACCCCGAACTCAGCCGCGTAGTCGATTTAAGCAAAGCCAACTTGCACATCTTCTGTTTCGTTGGGGTTTTTATTCACCATTTTTTAAATAAATTTCGAAGTTTTGACACTTCAAAAGGAGGCTCGCGTGTTTATGAGAGATTGAATCACACGAACGGTTAGTTCCCCCCACAAGTGGACTAAACTCGGATAAAACTTTTTTCCAGTTCGGATTGCTCCGTCCACGAACCCGACCACGACCCGTGCTAGTTCGTATTGTACGCGATCACTAACGCGATTTCATCATCTTGAGTCCAAGTAACCATGACGAGGATGATTAGTTGAATTTGGTGAATTTTTTTAAGTGTATAGAAGAAGATAGTTTGGTGATTGTGGGTTTGAATGGGTAAATTTGTGAATATGTGTGTATATATATAGGTAAAAAAAGTTTTTTTTTTAAATTGGTCAAAATGACAGTTGGCTAGCCAACGGCTAGCTGCTTCACATCGTGATACACATCACGGTTTAATGCATCGCGGCTGTGATATTTTCAAGGGGGCCGGTGTTTCGCGGTGGTCACGCCATCACGGACCACCCTGGCTGGCCTTACTCTCATAATAATACTATCTCACTAGCTATATTAAAAATATCTCTGTTATATAGGCTTAGGGTGGACGGGGTGGTCCGTGATGGCCACCTCGTGATGGCCGTGATGGTCACGATCACCGCCCCGACCAATGTATCACGACCGCGATCGTGATAGTGTGATGGATTTTCGTGACACACATCAAACCGTCAATCTCATTCCCCATTTTTTTCCACCACTGCTTCATCGTCATCTTCACCACCCTAGCTCCACCTGTAACACCCCAACCGATGGCGGAAACATCGGGATGTCACGTATTGATGATTGTTCAGTAGCTCATGGTGAATAATACATTTCATTAAATGATTTAAATGAATTACATACAATTGTTCTAGAATTTGTACATCAAATTGAATAAAACTATACACATATCTTCAAGCATCAAATCAAATCTTCAAGCAAATAGAACCTGAAACATGTTAAGTTGAAAATGTTTTGGGTCAACAAAAGTTGGTGAGAATTACATAGGTTTTGATAATAGAATAAAATTTGTTGTGCAATTCATGTGTCATGGCAATCTAGTCCATATGCGAAAACATACTAGAAGTAAATCGAGTGCATAATCAACCTTGTTGACTGTTGTAATTGTGGTACATCCCATACGCTCATGGTTCACTCGTTTAAATTGCAGTAACAAACACCCACGTAACCTTTGTAGGAGGCACGTATCCGGGTGGGATTGTCAGTCCAATAGATCTATCAATGTATACCGTTTGGCTGATGAATGTTTATGCTAGAATTGTGCTTACCCTAGTCATGTTCAAGACATAATGCAACATAGAAATACACATAGACACATTGATGATTGAATTGCATAAATATTGTTGTAACATGTTTCACCCCAAAAATGGTGATAAATAGAAAAGGGGCTATGTAAAACTCACCTTGTTATATCTGTTGAAAATAGTGTGTTGCCCAAATGTATCAAGTATCACCCTATAATGAGGTAATAAATATGTCTAAGTCTATCCAGTCTACAAATGTATAAGTCTAGGGCTTCGAATTTGGGGATAAATGCTTGTTTGATTAATGTGAAAATTGTTTAATAAATGAGAGAATATTAGTAAATAAATAACCAAAAATCTTTTTATGAAAATTAAATTTAGGATGATCACAATAATGTGTTTGAAGTACAAAAATAATTTTTATAAAATTATTTCCTTTAAAATAGATTTTTAAATCTATTTATTACAAATTGTCAAACTTTAACTTTAATAATTTAAAAATACTAAAATTAAAGAATTATAAGTTTAAAAATTAAATTTCTGTTCTAAATGATCAGAAATAATTTGTATAAAATTTTGGTGCAAAAATATTAAAAATTGGATTTATTATGATTTAATTATGATTAAAACTAACAAAAATTGATTAAAAATATAAAATAAATGATTTTTCTGAAATAAAAATCATTTCAGAAAATTTTATTGTTATGAAAACTTAGAATAATTTTTGTGGGAATTAATAAGATCGTTTTGATATTTTAATCGATTTTTATAAATAAAATAGAATAAACTTGATTTATTTATTAAATATATTAAATAAATTAATTTTTGAAAACTAAAAATTGTATGTAAGGATTTTTCACTAGATTAACATGATAAAATTTTTGTAAAATTTTTAAAGGAGTTTTAATATTTTAAAATGAATTTATAAGATATATATATATTAAGTTTTTGTTTGTTTTTAAGTAAAACATAAAAGTACCAAAAAAATATTGCTACAGCCGGGGTTTGAACCCGAGTAGCTCTGATATGAGGCACAAGACACAACCACCTGGTCTAGACCAGTGGTTGTGTTTGTTTGTTGTTTATATAAAATAAATACGAATCATAACAAAGTGTTCTTCCCCAAATTCAATATAGCGAGCCCTAGATTTTACAATCGGGCAATCCACACAACATTAACCCGATTAATCATAGGGTTTCTGTTGTGTGGGTGCCGATCAATGAAACCCATCAAAGAAATCGCACTTACAATCACTTTATGATCTCGATTTGATCGGTCAACTTGAAAACTTAAACATACGATCGTGTAACATAAACAGAGGATAATTAAGAGGATTTGGAGGTGGAGAAAGATGAAATGGCGAGTTGTGATTGTCCCACAAGGTTCAATTTATAGGATTGATCACTGGTTCGTTAGATTGGAAGGTTTGACCAATGAGTTAATGTCAAACGCGTATATATTAGAAATTGGTCAATGATTGATCGTTAATAGCATGTAATTGAAGTTGATTGAGGCCGATAATCAAGCTGTTGAGTCAATCCATGATAATTACGCGTTAATCGTGCCAATTAAATGGGTCAAAGATGGATGTTATGCTGCTGCTGTTGTTCGCTGTTTTAGGAAGGGAAAAGAACAGCAGTATTCTGATCTTAAATATAATACGAGTTGGATTAGAAACAAGAAGTGAGTGTGGAGCAGGTGGTGTAAACGCTGGTGTGTATATGAGAGGTCCCCGGTTCGAAACCCGGCTGGGGCACTCTCTTTTATTTATTTATTTATTTTTTAAAACAGAGATGAGAGAGGGCAAGGGGATGGGCTTGGTTTCAGGTGGGCCGGGATTTGGGCCAGTATTTGGGTTGGGTAAAACAATAGATTAGTTATAGTTATAGACTATTATTATTATTATTATTAATATTATTATTATTATTATTATAATCATTTATATATATTTATATTTATATATATAGGCCAATTATAATCTGAAAACCACTCTGAGTTAAGAAAACTCATAAAACCTCATTGAGTGGCACACAATACTCCACATGTATACTTTTTAATTTGTCTTCAAGGGTAGTTTTGGTACATCAATTTTATGGTTTCTATTCTCCTGACACATTCATCCAAAAAGTCTCTCCCTTTCTATATTAAACAAACACCTTTCTCTCTCATTTCACATCTCCATTGATTAAATAAGTACATCTTTTCTCTCTATCTATCTATCTAAAACACCCAATTAACCTTCAATTCGATGTAGTTAATTCTATTGGGTTCACCTTTTACAATAGATTTGAAAGGAAAAGTTGTTGAGGGCTGGTTCACCGAGGAAAAGAGCAAGAAGGAGACTGATGAAGTCAGTCGTTCTCCTCCGCCTGTTGACAACCATCTCCCCCGCCCAGCTACCTTTCCAACACACTCACCGGTGGTTATTATGTTTAGATCTGAAACTGGCGGTAGCGACGATGTGGGCGACGGTGGTGTTGGTGATGGTTGGTGGTTGAAGGTTTGAAGGCGGAAGACGGTCGTGTTGGTGATGGCTGGTGCTTCAGACCCACAAAGGTGCTATTACGCCTTTTTGTTTTGTATTTTGCAAATCAAGGTGCTAGTAGAATCAAGAGACTTTGCTGAGAAAGAAAGATTTAAGCTTGCTCTGCTTTTTACGCGGAGGGGATGCTGGCGGCATTGTATTGTCCAGAGGAATTATGTCCCCAACTATGCAGGTTGTATCAGAAGGTGTAGTTTGACTTTTTTAGGTCAATGGACTAAAGTTTTTCTTCATAATTGTTGTTAAACATTTAATGCTAATGTTGTTTTTTTTAATATGTTTTTAAACATTTAATGTTTTTCTTCATAATTGTTGTTAAACATTTAATGCTTAAGCAAAATGGACGAAACCCCATGTGCATTTAATGTTGTTAAACCATTATGTCCCAAGGCAGAGATAAATATGGTTGTAAGATTGTTTTTTTTTTCTTTTTAATTTAAAAAGTGTCATTTGGTTTGTAGGTTTTGTATTATAATTTGTTGTGTTTGTTTATGTGATTATGTGTAGATGCATTTGTTAAGTACTTTGAAAGTATGGAGACATTACGGACGGTGATAGTGCTCAGTCGGAACATGGGTTGGAAATGAAGTTTTTTATATGTTTTTTTATCTTTTTTTGTTTTGTATATCAAAGGTACAACATATGTTTTTTGTTGTTTGGATTCATAATTTGAATTTTTTTAGTGAGATAAATTTGTGAAAACACAAGTTTTTGTTTTTGGGTTATAATTTATTATATGTTTTTTAGTTATCTTGTTTCTGAAAACATCTGTTTTTGTTATTGGGTTATGATTTTATTATGTGTTTTTTTGTTAAATAAGTCATGAAAACATCTGTTTTTGTTACTGGGTTGTGATTTTATTATATGTTTTTTGTGAGATAATTAGTGAAAACAACCGTTCCATAATTTATTATATGGTTTTTGTGAGATAAATCGTAAAAACATAAGTTTTTGTTCTTAGGTTATAATTTGTTATATGTTATTTATGAAATAAGTTGTGAAAACATGTGTAAATCGTAAAATCATAGTTTGGTTTGTAATTCAAATTTGACTTTTGAATGTTAATAAAATACTATACATGATGCACAACTTTTAAGAAAGGAGAGAGGAGAGGGGAGAGAGAAGAGATAAATAAGATAAGCACAACTTTTAAGAAAGGAGAGAGGAAAGAGAAGAGAGAAATAAGATAAGAGATAGAGAACAAGTTTTTCCTGGACAATTTTGCCCATTTGTACCTTTTGTGATAAACTTTTTTATTAAAATAATCTGAATAAATCACAACCATAGATCAAAGAGAATGGAGGGTTAAGATGAGGGTTTTCAAGGTTTTCTTAAGTGGAAGGGGTTTCCAAAATATCCTTCCCCTATATATATATATACATATATATATATATATATATATAAATTATGAGTTAGGGTAATGGAGACTTGAAAATAAGGGCGTTTTATATTTAAGATTCGGGGAAAAATTTCGTGATGTTACACCACCCGACCACCATCCATCGTCATTGTCACCACCGTAGCTTAATCTTATGGTTAATCTTATGGTTAATAATATTATTCTTATTATGTAATGGTTAACACAAAACTTATATTTTAAAATGAGACTAAAAATAGGTTCGTGTGCAACATTTGTAGGTCATTCTATATACTCAAATAGATTTATGATAAGTGATAATAATAATAATAGTCGGGGGCTAAAATGTAACATTGTCATAATAAGGGGGGTATTATGTTAGAATGTAATCTTGATAGTTAGATAGCAGTTAGCTGTTAAATACTGTTATGATTGACAGTTAATGCATGGTTGATTTGAGTATTATTCTTGTGTCTCTCTTCCTCTAATTCTCTGATTATCTCTACAACCATCTTAACCACTATCATTCGCCACCATTAACAACCATATCCACCATTTCCAATCCATCACCTAACATTGGTATCAGAGCTGATCGGTCCTCACCGGAGTTCTTAATCTAACCAATTATCCAATTCCAATCAGCGTTTGTTCCTTTCTTCTTCGTGTTCATCTCATACTCTGTTCTTGAGGTTCTTTGATTCATTCACGTGTTCTTTAATTCAGCTTGAGGTGACCAATCAGTGATCATTTCATTCCATAATTTGATCAATTAGTGGTCAAATTATTCCAATTCATACCAATAATCCAACCCTGTTTGAGTTCATCATCTGCAATATAATAATAATAAATAGTATCACATACAAATTCGTTATCATAATTCATTCATAATAATAATAATAATACATTCACCAACAAATTACACACATGACAACTACAAGAAGCCAATCAGATCTGGAAAAAACTTTGAAGGACCATACTATTTCACTGTTGAAATTTGATGATTTTGTAGAAAAAGCTGAGAAAATTTTTAATGACATCCATCAATTATTGGAGAAAATAGCCACTAATCATTCAAATGGAACATCATCTCAGTCTGGTAATCATCATGATATGGTTACTAATAATCATAACATGAGGAATGAAAGATTGTATCGACTGGGAAAGATAGAATTTCTTAAATTCGATGGGAAAGATGTAGAAGACTGGATATGTAAATGCGATCATTTCTTCGATGTGGATGAGACCCCAGAAACCTTCAAGGTAAGGTATGCAGCCATTAACCTTGATGGTAAAGCAATGAAATGGCATGCTTCTTTTGTTAAACAACTTACCAAACCTATAGCAGAAGTGACATGGTCTGAGTATTCAGGTACCATCACTGAAAGATTTTCTACAAATCAGTATAGTGATGCAATGGGTGTTTTAACTTCAACAGTACAAACAGGGGAACTAGAAGAGTTTTGTGAGAAGTTTGATGAGAATTTGTTGAGGGTGAATATTTGTGAAGAATATGCTGTGAGCATATTCTTGAATGGTTTGAAACCTGAATTAGCAGGCCCTGTTAGAATGTTTGAACCCAAAAACATGAAGGAAGCCTATAAATACTCCAAGAAACAAGACCTAACAAACAAAGCCTTATTGATCAAACCAAGAACCTATTCTAATAACTCAGGGAAATATTATCCTAATCCTACACCTATTTTAACTTTCAAACCACCCACAAATACAAACCATCTTTCCTTATTACCTACACCACCCAAGAACACAAAGACCAATACTTTTAAAAACAAACTGAACCTGCCAACTAAAGAAATGGAAGCAAAAAGGCTAAGAGGAGAATGTTTTTGGTGTCCTAAAAAGTTCTCTTCAACACACAAGTTTCCAAACAAACAGTTGTACAATTTAGAGATTGAAGGAGGGGATGATGTTAAGGAGGTGGGTGATCAAGAACCTGATACACTCATTAATACCACAGCAACTGATCCTCTCATTTCCATTCATGCACTTACTGGTGTGCCTTCTTTTTCTACTATGCAAGTAGTAGGAAACATTGGTACCAAGACCCTACAAATTCTTACTGATTCAGGTTCCACCCACAACTTCTTAGATGAACAATTAGCAATCAAACTCAAGTGTATACTGGAAGAGATTAAACCTATGAAAGTAGGGGTTGCTAATGGTATTCCACTGTGTTGTACAAAATTTTGCAGAAATTTTGAATGGCAAATGCAGGGATTGTGGTTTAAGGCTGATGTGTTAGTAATTCCACTAGCCAGTTATGATATGGTCTTGGGCATTCAGTGGCTTTTACCATTGGGTGATATTGTGTGGAATTTCAAGGATCTTACAATGCAATTCAGGGTGGGAAATAAGACTTATCAATTGAAGGGCATTAGAAACAATAAGTTGACACTCTGTTCCATGGAAGTTATGAATAATATTCTATCTACCACTGGTCAGATTTCACAAGGCCAAGTGTATAGTCTTAAGATGGGAGAAGAATCTGAAAACTTCCAACACAAGTCTGTGGTCACCAATACTGTAAGTTCTCAGGCTCTAGATGAATTGTTGAAAGAGTTTGATGTTGTGTTTAGTACACCTACTACATTACCACCCCACAAGGCATTTGATCATACTATTACCCTAAAAGATGAATCTGTGACCATTAATCAAAGGTCTTATAGATACCAGTTG
Organism: Ambrosia trifida; assembly: GCA_028751855.1. Classification (NCBI taxonomy): domain Eukaryota; kingdom Viridiplantae; phylum Streptophyta; class Magnoliopsida; order Asterales; family Asteraceae; genus Ambrosia; species Ambrosia trifida. Next base: position 23,776,779 of record CM054127.1, read on the forward strand.
GCTCAAAAAGATATAATTGAGAAGATGACTAATGAGTTATTGGAAACAGGGGTAATAAGAGATAGTATTAGCCCATTTGCAGCACCTATAGTCTTAGTTAAGAAAAAAGATGGAAGTTGGAGAATGTGCATTGACTATAGAAAATTAAATGATGCCACAGTCAAGAATGGGTTCCCCATTCCTTTGATTGAAGATCTGATGGATAAGTTAGGGGGTGCAACTATTTTTTCTAAATTGGATCTTAGGTCTGGGTACCATCAGATCAGGATGTGTCCTAAAGATGTGCATAAAATAGCTTTTAGGACTCATCAAGGGCATTTTGAGTTTCTGGTTATGCCTTTTGGCTTAACCAATGCCCCAGCTACATTTCAAGCTTTGATGAATCATACATTCAGACCTTTGTTAAGAAAATCAGTGCTGGTTTTCTTTGATGACATTTTAGTCTATAGCAAGACAATGGATCAGCATTTGATTCATCTCAGAGAAGTCTTGCATATTCTAAGGGGTGCGCAGTTATATGCTAAGCTCTCTAAATGTTCTTTTGGTGGGGAATATGTTGAGTATTTGGGTCACATAATCAGCAAAGAAGGTATAGCCACTGATCCTAAGAAGATAGAAGCTATCAAGGCATGGCCACTGCCTAAAACAGTTAAACAATTGAGAGGGTTTTGGGGATTGTCTGGATATTATAGAAGGTTTATAAGATCCTATGGTATTTTGGCAAAACCTTTAACTTCTTTGACAAAGAAAGACAGTTTTGTATGGACCAAGGAAGCTACTACAGCTTTTAATACTCTGAAGGATGCACTTTGTTCTCCTCCTATTTTAGCACTTCCATATTTTTCAAAATCTTTTGTGCTTGAAACAGATGCATCAGCACTGGGAATTGGAGCAGTACTCGTGCAGGAAGGTCATCCCTTGGCCTTTATCAGCAGAGCTTTATCACCAAGACAACAGTCATTGTCTGTCTATGAGAAGGAGCTCTTGGCCATAATCTTTGCTGTTAAACACTGGCAGCATTATTTGTCAACAAACCAGTTCATCATTAAGACAGATCAAAAGAGTCTTAAGCATCTAATGGAACAGAAGCTAACTACACCTCTTCAACATGTGTGGCTTTCTAAACTAATGGGCTTTGACTATGAAATTGTGTACAAGAAAGGTGTAGAGAATAAAGTGGCAGATGCACTTTCCAGGGTGCAGGGGCCTAGTTTGTGTATGACATCTTTGTCTACTTTGGATGATTCCCTATTCACTAGGATCAGTGACTCTTGGCAGCATGATCCTAACATTCAAAGCAAGATTCATAAATTGCGGTCAGGTGATACAATGCACAAGTACTCTTGGGATGGAGTAGTTTTAAAGAAGAATGGTAAAATTGTTGTGGGAAATAATTTGAGCTTACAGGAACATATAATTGATCTCTGCCATAACTCAGCTATGGGGGGGGGGGGGGTCATTCAGGGGTTCATGCTACCACTCAGAGAATCCAGAGTATGTTTGTATGGAAGGGCTTGCATAAACAAGTAAGACAGTTTATCAGATCATGTGCAGTCTGCCAAAGAGCTAAACATGAAACTGTTGCTAGCCCAGGATTACTACAACCTCTACCAGTCCCTCAATATGTCTTCTCAGAAATCTCAATGGACTTTATTGGTGGATTTCCAAAGGTACAGGGTAAGGACACTATACTGGTGGTCATTGATAGACCTACCAAGTATGGGCATTTTATTCCCTTGTCTCATCCCTATTCAGCTGAAACAGTGGCTCAGCTGTTTTTAGATAATATTTTCAAGTATCATGGGTGGCCCCTAACAATAGTATCTGACCGAGATCTAGTTTTCTTGAGCAATTTTTGGAAGGAGTTTACCAGGCTACATGGCATTCAATTAGTCATGTCCTCGGCCTACCATCCTCAATCTGATGGCCAGACAGAGGTGGTTAACCGATGCATTGAATCATACCTGAGATGTATGACTCTTAGCACTAATACAAATTGGCTCAAGTGGTTATCCTTATCCGAGTGGTGGTATAACACAAATTTTCACACTTCATTAAAAATGTCCCCTTTCCTGGCTTTGTATGGTTACCCACCACCTGTTTTTGTACCCTATGTGCCTAAAGATTGTTCAATTGAAGTGGTGGATAAGCAATTGTGTGATAGGGAGCAGCTTACTCAACAACTGAGACAGACTCTATTGACAGCACAAAACCGTATGAAGCAGATGGCAGATAAGCATCGCACAGAAAGAGAACTTGAGAAGGGAGATTTTGTTTACCTGAAATTGCATCCTTATAGGCAGAATTCTCTGAGACCAGCCAAACACAATAAGCTCAGCCCACGATATTTTGGTCCTTTTATGATTGTTGAAAGGCTGGGTAAAGTTGCTTACCGACTGGATTTGCCTGCTGATTCGCAAATTCATCCTGTTTTCCATGTGTCCCTGCTTAAACTTGCTAAAGGCCCAATCACCAGCATCATTCCTTTACCTCGACAACCTAGGTTTTTGTATACTCCGGCAGCTGCCTTGGACAAAAGAATGATCAAAAAGCGTAATCGAGTGGGAGCTGAGGTTCTGATCAAGTGGGAAGGTCTTCCTCTATCAGAAGCATCATGGGAAGATTTGGAGGAGATGGAATTGAGATTCCTGGGCTTTGATTTTAAAATTTTGGGGCAAAATTTGTAATAAGGGGGGGGGGGGAGTATTGATAAGTGATAATAATAATAGTCGGGGGGCTAAAATGTAACATTGTCATAATAAGGGGGGTATTATGTTAGAATGTAATCTTGGTAGTTAGATAGCAGTTAGCTGTTAAATACTGTTATGATTGACAGTTAATGCATGGTTGATTTGAGTATTATTCTTGTGTCTCTCTTCCTCTAATTCTCTGATTATCTCTACAACCATCTTAACCACCATCATTCGCCACCATTAACAACCATATCCACCATTTCCAATCCATCACCTAACAATTTATGTAAAAAAGGGCTGGGATTTGGTGTGTAAATTACATGAGACAAATGTTAGCAGGGTGAAATGTACACCGGTTAATCTTAATCTCAAAACCAAATAATGATACAAGATAAAAAGCAATGTTTTAATAACCAGACCGGCTATCGAACTGGTCACCTCATCAATTCACTAGTCGGACCAGAATAAAAAAAAAAACTAATGGTCACCAGTTATAAGACACACCGCTCAAAAACCTAACTGTTCAACGATACATGTAATGTTTGCGAACACCGTTATTAGTTTTAAGACACTTGCAAAAAGATGGTTAATCAAATGTATTGCTAGTATATGAAATCAAGAAATCGGTTTCTGATTGTGTGTAAAATAAATTTGGATACAAACAAGTATGAATTCAATAATTACATCTTACGATCTTTAATGACATGACTTAGATTACAACGGTGTTTTTTAAAGATCGAACCTTTTGAACAACTTACAACATACGACTACATCATAGTCCAACATGGACCTAGTACACACCTTGATATCGCTAGGCTACAAACCCTTTCGTATATGCAACTTACTCAATCTAGTATTATCATTATACAGAAAAATTAATCTAACAATCCACACAAACAAAAGAACAAACAAAACATGTAAAGATCCATATGAAAACATAATATAACCCACTTGGTTTACTGAATACTTAAACCATTTTCAGGATTAAACTTCAAAGACTCTTTCCAAATCAGGTGTTTCACGTCGTCTTCGCTTAATGAAGCTTGTTCGAAATCAAACACAAAAGGAGATAGACATGTTGGTTCTTCATTGATTTCATGAAGATTTCTCACCATAGGGTGGTTTAATGCTTCCTCAACTATAAACAAGTTGAATAAATATTATGTTATATCATTTTAAGTTTTAATAAATTAATAGATATTTGTTGAGATAACTTGAGAGGCTTTTACCTGTTATGCGTTTCGCAGGATCAAAAACCAACATTCTTTGTGCAAGATCCATAGCTACTGGGGACACATTTGGAAATTTTTCTTGAAAAGTCTTCTTTGGGACATGCGGCAGCTGTTTAACGTACCTTCGCGCATTATCACTTCTAAGAAACCCGAGATCTGAGTCATCTGGAGAACCAAGTAACTGCATTCAACCAAATTTTAAATACTTTATTCAAATTTGAGTAATTTATAAACAAAATAATAATAACTTTGAGTCATCTGTGCAACCAAGAAGCTGCATTCAACCACTTTTTAGAAAGCTATAAGAAGTTTAACTAATTTAAAATAATAATAATAATAATAATAATAATAATAATAATAATAATAATAATAATAATAATAGTTTTGAGTCATCTGATAATCAAGAAGCTGCATTCAAAATTTAATCAATTTAAGTAAAATATTAATAATAATTTTGTGTCATCTGGCGAAGCAAGAAGTCGCATTTAATCAATTTTGGGTAAGTATATTAAAATTTACGTAATTAATTTATAACAAAAATAATATAATTTGGGCAAATGGGTACCTGAGTTATAAGGGATAACTGCTGAACATAATCTTTTCCAGGAAAAAGTGGTTCTCTCAAGATAATTTCCATTAAGATGCAGCCAACTGACCAGATATCAATGGCTGCAGTATACTCTGAACAGTTGAGTAGTAATTCAGGGGCTCTGTACCACCTAGTTACCACATATTCAGTCATGAAATCGGTTTCAGATGTGGTTCTTGCAAGCCCAAAGTCACAGATCTTTAGGTCACAGTTTGCATCAAGGAGCAAGTTGCTTGGTTTTAGATCGCGGTGTAAAACGTTTGCAGAGTGGATGTATTTCAGTCCTCGTAGTATCTGATACAGAAAGTACTGCAATAAAACAGATTATTTGGGTCATTTGAACATAAAAAAGTATAGGCGTGTCGGGATCTTTGTTGTGTCTTGAACTTACCTGACAATGGTCGTTTGTTAACTGCTGTGACGAACGAATGATTTGATGCAGATCAGTATCCATCAACTCATACACGATATAGACATCATTAAACTTTTCTTTGTTTGGTGGCCGGATGATGTCCTTAATTTTGACAATCTGCAAATCATCAAAATCTAAACATTAACCTCACTATTAAATCATCAAAAAATTGGAAAAGAACAGCCCAATCAGTGGAGAAAAAAATGATAACAGATGGAAAAATATACATACATTCTCATGTTCCATATGACAGAGGAGTTTGATTTCGCGTAAAGTCCTCTTCGCGTCAATCCTGTTATCAAATGCATTCCCAATTTTCTTGATTGCAACCTCTTCTTTCGTTTCAGAATTCTTAGCACAGCTGAAATTAAGCAAAATAACCAAAAACTTACTGTCTAATGAACTCAGAAAATCATAATTAAACATTTCTAATAAAAAAAATCAATTGAAAAGCATATAAATCTGAACAATTTTCATGCTCTCACTACTTTTAGATCTCAATATTACTTCCATAAACTAACAGCTTCTTTTCATCAACATGACTATAATAAATGTCAGATCCTTATTATCGCAATTATGATCAAATTTAGCCTAAAAAAACATAACTAAATCGAATTCGAATCAGCATCAAAACTTAAAAATTCTAACAACTCTATTCGATTAATTCAAGTAATTCGAAATTCGATTCATTAAACTTTTTTTATAAGATTTTATATTAATTAATAAAAATTAAAAACGATAACAAATCACAACTGGATGGCTGGTAAACAGGCAAGAAGCTGTGCCGCTATCCCTTTACCTTTTGTCTAACTTAATTCATAACTAAGGACCTCAATACCAGCTTTTTATCATAAAAATTAACAATTAACAAACATAACTTATAATTAGGGAAAAAAAACAATTACCAAACAAGTCCATAGGCACCACGACCAACAGGTTGAATAGGAGGAACATACTTAGAAGAAACCTCAAACAGGTTTCCAAGCACACTGTACTGCACATACTTCCCATCATACACAGGTACACCTTTCAACACCATACCAACTCTACCCTCACTTCTCTCCATTAACAATTAACAAAAAAAAATTTAACAACCAATAAGTTGAATTCAAATTAATGGGTTGATGAATATTAGTATAATGATTATGGGTTTGATTTATATTTATAATGGAAGGGGGAGAGAGAGAAAGTAATTGGTGTTTGAAATTTGATGGGCCAATGTTATGTTATGTTCCCCACTTATTTCACAATCATATACGACTTTTGAAATGTCTAAATTTCTTGGTCGTTGTTTGGAGTGGTGTGAAAACTCCATTGGAGGTCAACTTCAGGCAACTTGTTTGAAGGATTTGTTGACGATTTGGGTTGGATTTTCAACTCGATTTCTTTGGAGAAATGGAAAGGAAAAAGCCTAGAAATTGAGTTGGAATGTACATCAAGTGGTTTGTTTGACTTATGCATGACTTGATTTAGAATTTTAGATTGTGTTTAACAGGGGCTTAAAATGTTATTTTGAAACCGAATAGAGAGATTGCTCGTTTTAACGAGACTCTCAAGTTAATAATAGTTTTGTATCAAAACTTTGATGTAAGACACATTACACTTAGTAATTGGGATAGAGACTGATTGGTGCATGTAACTCTTGTCTTACGGTTATCAACGTCACCAAGTGATGAATGATTAACCATCCATTACTTTTAAAGTTGTTTTCAAAAAATTAGTAAAATAACGTTTTCACTTTTGCCACTCAAGGACCCGCACATATATACATTATATGCGCACATTGTGGTGGCGAGGCATGCATTCTTATTTTTTATTCCCTTTTTAAATATGTCTTATTGTTTCTTTTATACAAAGCATGTGAGAAAACTGTAGGTTTTATTATATGTACTACTTATACTTGCTAAAGTTGGTCGAGATAAACTCGTAAGATTTTAGTTTTGATGATAAAGACAAGCTTATATAAGAACTCGACCACTACAATACTAATGTGATCAAAGGAGATACACGGTTTGACAACGTGAATGGGGTAAATGATCTTACGACAAGGATGGTTATGGGCCATTAAATAATAGCTGACCCAAATCATCAAACCGAACCGAACCGAAAATTTATATTTCCGGTCCTATGAAATTAGAGCAACTAATAAATATTGAATCTACTAGAAAAAATTCATAGATTTGCCATTGCTCTCCATTGCAACGTTGGAGGTTCTGGAGATCAGGGAGTGCGGGAGCAAAAATTCCATACCGTGTGACCTTAGGATGGAAAAATAAATGTAAGAGAAAAAAAATTGAAGGTCAGATGACAAGAAACCCGAAGAGAACATAGAGTCTGCACGACAGTGTTACTAACCCAAGTTAAGGCTTTGGACCCCTCTAAAACTAGGGCCCCAATTTAGAATATATATATATATACACACACACACACATATAGGGAAGGTTCAATTGAGAACTCATAGTTAGGGAGAGAACTCAAGAACTCCTACTTAAATTAACAAAAAAAATTAAAAAAAAAAATCACAACTTAAAATTTAAATAAAAAACTAAAAAATCACAACCTAATGCACATGTGTAGTAAATGTCCGATTAGCTATACGTTGACATAAACCAAAACTATGGCAACCAGCGAAAGAGGACAATCTAGCCAGAATAATGTCAACTACCAAGATCTAAGGAGAAGGAAGACTGAAGAACAATCAAGGATCTCGAAGAACTTCTACAAGGATGAAATGAGATGGCAACTAGTGCTAAATAAGAATGACAAGAGAAAGGAGAAAAGGTTTCAGAGAGCGGAAGAACGTCGGAGAAAGACAACAACTTTTTTTGTTTCCAATCTGCCTGAAGGATGCAATGGTGAGAAGCTATGGAAGGCTTTTGAGTATGCTAGTTCTCTAGACGATGTGTTCATCCCGAGGAAGAGAGATGGCGCAGGGAACAGGTTTGGCTTCATCAGATTCATGGGAGTGAACAATGTCTCGGAGTGGTTGATCAGACTACAGGGAGTGGTAATTGATGGGGCGATAATTTCAGTGGATTTAGCTAAGTTTAATAGAGATGGGTCAAGCTTCATGAACCCGTCTACGAAAAATAACGCATCGGTATTCGATAGGTTGGATCCACCGGATAATGGTCCAACAGTCAATGGGAATGTAGGAAGTGATGAAGTTAACCAATCTGGGTCATTCAAGGAGATACTCATAGGAGGTATGGTTAATCCTTGGGTCACCCATACGATTGACTTGCCGCCGGTAGTGGCCCAGGCGAAAAGGGAATGGGAGTTTCGTTCTTTAATAGGTGCAGTCAAGGAGCTGGCCATTTTTGATAGTCTCATCGGAACTTTATCTATGGTGTGGGACTTGGAGTTCGAATTGAGATATGTGGGGTGATGAAAGTCCTCCTAAAGTTCAAATCTAGAGAGGCGGCCGAAGATTTTCTAAGTTTTCATTATGAGTTCTGGTCGGAGTATTTCTCGTGGCTACAATTGTGGGATGGGACTGCTCCTGAATTCGATAGGGTAGCTTGGATCAAGGTTACAGGGGTCCCTCTTTGTCTCTGGGATCGCCATGTTTTTAATCGAGTAGGTGAAAGATGTGGGACTCTGATTAGAAAATCCTCAGCATCAATGGAGGATTTAAATCTAGAATCTAGCAAGATGGCTATTCTTGTCAAATCAGTGGACAGGGTAGATCGGAAAATCAAAATAAACTGGAAAGGTTCAGTTTTCAACGTCAGAATAAGGAAATTGGAAGACGAGTGGCAGCCAAAGTTTTTATTTGAGACGATGCTGGAATCGGCACCTCCGGTAGGACCAAAATTGAAGTCTTTGATAGTTAGGCCAGAAGACGATGATGATACATCGAAAGCAAGCGAACGGTCAAAAGATTGCATGGGGGAAAACAATAGCAAACACGTTGGGAAACAGTACAAATTGGGCGGCTCATGCGTGGGTGAAAAAGCAAATGCAAGCGAACGGTCAAAAGATTGCAGGGGAAAAAACAAAAGCAAAATAGCTGGGGAACAGTCTAAGTTGGGCGGCTCATGCGTGGGTGATATCGAGAAAAATGTTTCAAAGTGGGACCCAAAGACAATTCAAAGACATAACCGTTTATTTTCTAAAGGGGAGAATAGAGATTTGGGTAGGGCCCAATTCATTGAATCACATGCTGGGTTGTCTTTAAACTCCGAAAGGCCCATAGATGAGCCCAAGTTGAAAGAAACTTTTAATCATAGCTCATATCTCCCTGACTTAAACACTGAAGCTAGATCAGAATCTCTAAACTTCATCGATACAAACAGGCAAACAACTAATAAGTCTGATGGGAGAAGTGGCGCTAATCAGGGCATTGAGATTGATAATCTGGAAGAAAATATTGGAGATAGGGTTGAGTCTGATGACAAAATAGAAGAACCAGGAGATGAAAACGGATGTATTGATCTTGAAGAGGAAGTTGATTCTTTGAAATGGAAGTAGGGGAAACCATGAAATATGGAGAAGGTCTAGGGATTGAGACTGAAGGGTTTGACAACCATGTCAGGAAGTTGGTTCGAGGGGAAGCGGAGGCAATGAGATTCTCATGAATTTTATGTCGCTCAACATCAGGGGAATGTCCGGGATCGAAAAACCGGGTTGGGTCAGAAGAATGAAAGCGGAGTCTAGGTGCTCGTATATGGCCATTCAAGAAACCCATTTGGCGAATACTGAAGAACCTTTCTTTGGAAGATTTTGGGGAAGAAACAGATTCGAATTTGTTACGGTTGATGCGCGAGGAAGATCGGGCGGTTTGGCCTCCTTATGGGATCCCAATGTTTTTAAGATGGAGTCGAGTATTAAAAGCCAGCATTTTCTGCTAACCTCAGGTGTCATCACTGGAGTGGAAGAACAGATCAATATAATGAACATATATGCTCCGAATGACTATAACCGAAGAAAAGAATTGTGGGACATGGTGGTTGAGATAAGAGCTCAAATTCCGGGCTTATGGGTGATTCTTGGTGACTTCAACGATGTCAGAAACCCCGAGGAAAGGGTTAATTCGTCATTCGATGCGGCTTCGGCGAGTTATTTCAATGACTTCATCAGTAGGGCAGGTCTGCTCGAGTACAGAATGACTGGCGGGAAATTCACATATATCTCGGACAATCTGGATATTAAGCTAAGCAAATTGGATAGGTGTTTAGTTTGCGATATGTTTATGTTGAAGTGGCCTTCGGCGGTTCTATTTGTTCATAAGAAGGGACTATCAGATCACTGCCCTATTAGCCTTTCATGTGTTACGGTTGATTTCGGGCCGACCCCGTTCAGGTTCTTCAATAGTTGGTGCGGTTCGGAGGAGTTAAAAAATGTTGTTGTTGCTGCGACTACAGGCCAGTTGGGCGGTGTGAATGGTGATGTAAAATTGCTAAACTTACTTAGGGAGATTAAGAAGAAAATAAAATTCTGGAGACACTCAAAAAAGGTGGCTGATGAAGTTGTTATCAAAACACTATCCGAGATAGTTGAAAATTTAGAACAGAAAGCTGAAACGGGATCCCTCACGGAAGCGGAAAAATCTTTAAGAAGAAACACGAGATTGCAATTGAATGGGTTGGAGTTAGAGAAAGCTAAAAATGCGTATCAAAAGGCCAAGATTAAATGGTTGAAGTTCGGGGATGACAACTCGAAGTTTTTCCACGGGATGGTCAATGTCAACAAAGCTCGCAATCAGATGAACGGGTTAATGATTAGTGGCCAATGGAGCTCAGACCCGAACACAATGAAACAGGAAGTTTATCAATGGTTCAGGAATCAATTCAAGGAACCGATTAGAAGGATTTCCTCAACTCAAGCCTTGGCTCTGGTGATCCCTTTTAGCATTGAGGAGGTTCAGGAGGCGATTAAAAATCTCAAAGGAGATAAATCCCCGGGGCCGGATGGGTTTACGATCAAATTCTATAAATTTTTTTGGGATCATTTGCAACCGTTTGTGATGAAGGCTTTGGAGGATTTTTATCACTCTGGCAAAATTAGCGAGGGTTGCAACTCTTCCTTTGTGGCGCTAATTCCTAAAACGGTGGACCCTCAAGTGATCACCAACTACAGGCCGATTTCTCTGATAGGATCTTATTACAAGATCCTGTCGAAGATCCTTGCGAATCGTCTCAAAAAAGTGGTGGACGGTTTGGTTTCTAGAACTCAAGCGGCTTTTGTCGGAGGGAGATATATCCTAGATAATCCGCTGATGATTAGTGAAACGATATCATGGGCAAAGACAAAAAAGCACAAAATTCTAATTTACAAGATCGACTTCGAAAAGGCATACGATTCTCTAAATTGGAAGTTTCTATTTAAAATTATGAGCTCCATGTCGTTTCCAGACAAGTGGATAAGTTGGATAAAGGGATGCCTTGAATCGGGCAGGAGTTCGATCCTTGTTAATGGGTCTCCGTCTAAAGAATTTCAGTGTAAAGGAGGGTTGCGCCAAGGTGACCTGCTATCCCCTTACCTATTTATCATAGCAATAGAGATTATCGAGATTCTTATGAGAAGGGCAGTGGACAAGGGCCTGTTTAAAGGGATCAAATTCACAGCTGATGGCCCCATTATTTCCCATATTTGCTACGCTGACGATGTTATTTTCCTTGGAGATTGGTCTGATGAAAATGCGCGAAGCCTTAACCGATTTCTTAGGTGGTTAAATCTTATCATTGGCCTTAAAGTTAACTTGAAAAAAAGCAAAGTTTTTGGTATAGGGGTCGATGAACAGGAGGTGGATCGAGTGGCGAGGATTCTGAAATGTGATGCGGGTGAACTACCTTTTAACTATTTAGGGGTGCCTATTGGGGCAAACATGAAACGAGTAAAGAATTGGCAGCCGGTGATTGACAAGTTTAAAAAGAAGTTATCGAATTGGAAGGCTAAATATCTTTCATTTGCGGGAAGGATCACCCTCGCCAAGGCGGTAATGGGTAGTTTACCTTCATATTATCTATCTCTTTTCCCAGCCCCAAAATCGGTTATAAAGAAGTTGGAATGTTTGAGGCGAGATTTTATTTGGGGCAAAGTGGGCACTAGGAATAAGATCCATTGGGTTCGTTGGTCAAAGATGATTAAGCCGAAAAAAGTGGGAGGTCTAGGTATTGGAGGCATAGAAGATTTTAACCTCGCCATGTTGTCCAAATGGTGGTGGAGGTTTAAGGATGGACCGAATCAACTTTGGGCCAAGGTCATTAGAGCGATTCACACGACGAAGAACAATACAAAAATCATACCGGTTAAAAAAAAGTATCTCGGGTGTTTGGAAAGATATTTCAGCAATGGATGAGGTTCTTGAACGTATTGGAATAGACATTAATGAAAAACTCAAGGTGGCGATTGGAGATGGTGCAAAAACGAGCTTTTGGAACGATAGGTGGATCGGTTCCCATACTCTTCGTGCCAGATTTCCAGCTCTGTACGCGCAGTCGGTTAACAAGACGGCTTCTGTTTTGGAAAATTACTCATGTGGGAAGCTGGGAATTCAATGGGGTTGGGCGTGGAAAGGAGGCTGTTTACGGCCAAATTTTCTGCAGGATTTTGAGGAACTGAGCGCTCTTCTGCAGCAGACTCAAATTCGGCAGAAACCTGATGAATGGACCTGGGAGAATAAGGAAGGAATAGCTTTTTCGACTAAAGATCTTCGCTGGAATATTATGGTCTCGTCTGTGGAAGTGGAAACACAGCAACCGTTTTTATGGAATGCTTGAGCGCCAACAAAGACAAACGTTTTTCTTTGGAGAGCGTTGATGGGTCGAATTGCAGCAAAAGAGGAACTTCAAAAGAGGGGCATTGGGGCTGTTAATAATATCTGTGACCGTTGTGGATGTAGCGCAGAAGATGTAGATCATTTGCTTGTTGGGTGCCTGTTTGCTAAGAGCATATGCTGGCAAATATTTGTTTGGTTGAGGATTCCATGGCCATCAGATCTCAATACGCTGCAGGAGGTTTTCGCTAAATTAAAGGAGAGTCCCGGCTGCAAGAGGTGGAAGAAATTGGTATATACGGTCGCTATCGCTTCGGTCTATCGAATCTGGATGGCGAGAAATCAAAAGGTATTTGAGAACAAGTTCGTTCCCGTGACTTCTTCAGTGGATTCTATCAAAGAGGACGCATATTTATGGATCGAAAATAGAAGTAACTTGAAACATATTTCTTGGGAGAATTGGGCGGCCTTTGAGGTTTTGGAAGCTTTGTAATTTTCGAATGTTGGGGGTCTGACTAGTCTGTATGGTCTAGTTCTTTTGGAGTTGATGTAGCGTTGTCCAGCCGCTTGTTGGTCTCTATATATTTATATATAGAGTTTTTGGCCGTTCAAAAAAAAAAAAAAAAGCTTTAGGATTTAGTTTTTGGGTTTAGTTTAGCTTTTAGGGTTAGTTTTTTTTAAGTTTAGCTTGTAAGGTTTAGGTTTTGGGGGTGGGGTGGGTAGGGTGGGTTTAGGTTTTTGGGTGGGGAGTTACGTTATTGGTTGTGGTGGGTGTAGCTTAGGTTTTTTGGTAGGCAGTGGGTGGGGTGGGTTTAGGATTTTTGGTGGGGGTTGGATGGGTGGTTTAGGTTTTTTTGGTAAAGATTTAAGTTTTTGGGCGAGGGTAGGGTGGAATTAGGTTTTTGTGTGGGGGTAAGTTGGAGGTGAGGGGTTTAGGTTTTTGGGTTATACAACACATGTACAGTAGCGTTTTTAGGGTTTTTTTTTTTCCTAAACGGGGATGACATGGGAAAGAGAAGCACCCAACTAGTTTTCTATTTTTTTACTTAAATTTTGAGTTATGATTTTATTATTATTATTATTATTATTATTATTATTATTATTATTTTATTATTTTGCATTTAGTTAGGAGTTCTCGAGTTCTCTTCCTAAAATGAGTTCTCTATTGAACCATCCCCTGTATATATATACACACATGTAGTATACAATTTTTTCTAAAAAATAGTTCATGAATCAAAATAACAAAGAGAAATAAATTTTATCTCAACATATTTATACATATGAGATAACTTTTTAATATTATTTTAACTCACTCAACTAACTATAAAATTTTTAGTTTATTATTGATAGTCAAGTTTGTGAAAGATGAAGGGTATATATTAAAGAATTTTTGTCTTTTTGAAAAGAGCCCCAACATTTTAGTGCGCTTTGAGTCTTTGGAAACATTGGGCTGACCCTTAAAAACATATCATACGTTGTTGACATAAAACTGTAAAATCAATAGCAAAGAAGAAGGATCTATTTTTGTTTCTTTGCATATTCAATTGTTTGTTTCATGCTACAATCTGTTACCAAATAATCATGTTGTTTGTTAGCATTGTCTTCAATTTTATTCGTCACTATTGTAGCAAGTAGTGTGCTGATTATGATCAAAATTCAAACATTTTTTAACAAAATAATATGATAATATTTAAAAGTTTTAAAGCCTAATGTTTTAAATACCAACGACTTCAAAAAAATACACAATTATATAAAAAATATATTAAATGTTCGGGTTTCTTTGGATATCGAATTTCGGGTTATTGTGCTCAGTTTTTTGGCTGGAAAAAAGTAACCAGACCTCATACCCATTTAAGCTTCGGATTGGCTGTGTTTCGTGTAATTCGGTTCTTGTTTCTCGAATATTCTTTAATTCGGGTTCGGGTGGCGTCAGGTCGGGTTACAGGTATAAAGAACAACCCTATTTTTCGGTTAATGGTTTAGGCCAAAAAAATGCCATTATTGAACTAAAATAGTTATTTATTAAAATCTTTATTAATAATTTATAAAATTGTAAGATGATTAAGCTTGTTAGGAAAAATACAAACCCTATAAACGTAAAATTCTGAAATCGTAGTACCTAGAAGTGTTAAATAAAGATTTGGGTAATGTTAATTGGATAAAATTATGTGGGCCAATTATTTTGGGTTAAGGCCCAAATAAGTATAAGTAATGGAAAGCCCATGAGGTGGGAGTATATAAAGAGCTTAGAAACCCTAATCCTCATTTTGTCACCTCTTTACTGTGAGAGAGAGAGAGAGAGAGGGAGGGAAAGAGAAAGAGAAAGAGAAAGAGAGAGAGAGAGAGAGAAAGAAAGTGGCAGAGAGAAACACCATCCAAGTTCAAAAATCCTATTTTTGGGTAGTGTAGCTGCAAAAATAAGTGACGTTTCCTAAAGATTTTGATGTAACGATGCTTTATGTTTTCCTCTGCAATGTAAATGGTTTTATAAGTTTCCAACTGTGAGGTCCTGCGGTTTTGGGCTTTCAAATAAATGTGATTGAAAGTTGAAAGACAATGAAAACACTAAAGAGGCAATTATGTTGCCACTTTGGATAGTTATTTCAAATAGGCCAGAACAAGGTGGGTATACTCAAAGATCTATACAACCATAATACACATTCAAGTTATAACTTATCAACAATTTCGTGACCTTAGAGTGAATGAAGTCAGCCAAAGGTAAGCAAACCCTTGTCTTGGAGATATTCGACACATATTTATGTCTTTTTTCTATTGGTTTTACTTTTTGATAAATTTGAAATTCAATGGCTAGTATGGTAACCTTAAAGTAGGGGTGTTCAAAGTCGGATTATCCGATTTTTGGTAATCCGAAAATGGGATAATCCGAAATTTCGGATAGTCAATATTGGGATCCGAATCAGAATCCGAAATTTCAGATATTCAAAAATCGGATTTGGATAATCCGAAACCTTAAAAAAAATAATCCCTTCGTTTTATGGTATAAGTCTAAAACCAAACCTTCGTAAAACAAATATTTAATATATATATATTTTTTAATATTACGGATTTGAGAGCGGCATATTATGTTAGTTTATGGTTAGGGTTAACTTGGAATTGATTAAATATATAATGTGTGTGTGTGTGTATAACGTAGATATTTTTTTAATATTTTGGATTCGGATAAATCGGATATCCAAAAATTTTTAAAAATAGGATCCGAATACGAAATTTTGGATTATCCGTTTTTTGGATATCCGAAAATTGGATAATCCAAAATTTCGGATAATACGGATACGGATTTTTGGATATTTCGGATTCAAATTCGGATTCGGATATTTTTTGAACACCCCTACCTTAAATGGCCAGATGCATTGATTGGAATTACCATTTGTTTCATTTTCCCAAGATTTTATTTAAACACTAAAATTCCTGTTTTTTGTTGTACAGAATTGATTATAAAACTGTGGCTTTTACAGAATATATCACAATGCCTCATTGATATAGTTAAATCATGGGCATCAATATATGAGCACAATCTAATGTAACTTGAAAAGAATGTCACTGGCAACATTTAAATATTACAAAGAGAAAAGGAGAAGGCTACACCTTTTGAAATAGTTAAATCGGAGTATGCAGAGTCTTTAGTTCATACCATGCCAGATAAGGATGCAACTATTGCATATGGCATAGCAAAAGATACTCAAAGAAACATTGATGATTTTATTAATCTAACTTGGAAAGCTTTGAAGGGTTTGCAACATGAGTTAGAACTGTAAAACAGAAAAAACTTAACACTTGCAAAATTAGACTAAAAGAGATACAAATAGAGATGTAAGTTGCTTTATTAGTCTAGATTGCAGTGTATGTGCTTATTGAGTATTGATTAAAGATTAGCCAAATATTTTGTTTTTTTAGCAGGTTCCTCCCTTCTTATATATGGAGAAAAATTGTGGGTCAAGGAATCGAACACTGTGGTTTTCACCACCTCGAGCTCCGCAGCATAGAAAAAATGTGTAAAGAATTGAATACTTAAACAAATAATGAAGATTTTCGGAAGAGGCTCACACTATTCAAGCTGGTGAACAGGCCTTGAATGAGTTAGAGCAATAGTAAGCACAGTACGTATATTCTATAATTATGGTCTATTAGTAATGTTGCTTGAAAAGAATGTTGATGACAACATAGATTTATTACAAAGAGAAGAAGAGAAACTAGCTGCACCTTTTGGAGTAGTTAAATTGGAGTGGGAAGTCTTTGGACAAGGATGCAACTAAAGATACCAAAGGAAACATTGATGGTTTTATTGACTTAACTTGGAAAACTTTGAAGCGTTTACAAGAGGAGTTGAAATGTGAAATAGAAAAACTTGATATATGCAAAATCAAACTAAAAGAGATACAAGAAGAGATGTAAGTTGCTTTGTTTATATGTTTATTGAGCGTTGATTAAATATCAACTAAGTATTCTCTTTTTTATTTTTAAATAGGTTACTACCTCCTATGTATAGGGAGAAAAATTGTAGAGGAAGGAATTGAACATTTTGGTTTTGACCACCTTGAGCTATGCAACCTGGCAAAAACATGTAAAGAGCTAAATACCTTAACAAACGAGGAAGAGTTTTGGAAGAGGCTCACAATGCTAAAGTATGGGCAAGATGATAGGTCGAAGGCTCTATACAAGATACGGTACCATAAAGAAAAGATGGTGTTTTATAACTTGAAAATCAAACAATGTGTGAAAAACAATGATTCCATTCTAGCTGAGATTAAAGACTTCAAGTTTATCGTTAAAGAGTATGGAAAAGATCATATAATAGTAAAGAGTGTGATGAGTAGATTGAATAATAAGAAAGCGTTGATCATGGAAAGACAAATGCAGTTTATCAAGTTACTTGGTATAGAAAGAATCAGGCATTCAAAGGCCATCAAGGAGTTTTTCGAAAGAAAAAGAAGCATAAAAGGTAAAGGAAAAGCTAATGCCTAGAACAAGTTTGTTGAAACATATGGTAAAAAAAAATAAAAAAAAATATTACAATTCATTCAGTTAAACCATAAACCTGTGTATATCAAATATATGTTTGATATATAATTCTTTTAGTCAAACAGTGACTTTACAATGTGAATGTTAGATGTTATACCTTTAGTATAACTAGAATGAAACCCCCCACGCGCTGCGTCGGGGCTGTGACATCTATTAGTAGAATTTGGTTTCATCATAGCATGAACATGACAATTTGGTTAAACCACGGGACAATTTGGCACCCCCAGAATACATTTACCCAACAATACAAAAGGGATGCTATATTTGTTACATTGAATACATTAAGTCATACAAAAGGGTTGCCATATCAACATATTAGTTGTTAGTGTTTGTGGCTGCTTTTTATGGCTGCTTTCTATAAAACAATAGGATTTGTATTGAATAAGTGTATTAAGTAATGTTTTTGTGTGTCTATCAACAATACATCAAGGCCTTTATATAGGCTTACATATGACTAACTCTAGCTAAGATTATGGAGTCAATGGTTGACTAAGTATAATGTACAATATAATACAATGGCTAAAATCATGGAGTCAATGGTTGACTAAGAGACTTGACTTGGTTTATGTTATGGAGTCAATGGTTGACTAAGAGATTTGACTTCACTTGACTTGACTTGATTTATGTTCTTAATACGCCCCCGCAAGATGGAGGATCCGTTAGAGACTCCAATCTTGGATCGAAAATATAGGTAGGGTGCATGTGCAAGCGGTTTGGTGAGCACATCCACGAGTTGATCCTTGGAGCTGACATGAAGAACTTTGAGTTACCCGGAATTGACTTGTTCTCGCACAAAGTGATAGTCCAGAGCGATGTGTTTCATGCGGGAATGGTAAACAAGATTTGCACATACATAAGTAGCTCCAGTGTTGTCACAGTAAAGCAATGGGGTGCTCTTAATTGGGAGCCCGAGTTCACCAAGTAAAATTTTAACCCATGAGAGTTCAGCCGCAGCATTAGCGAGTGCTTTGTACTCAGCTTCGGTAGATGATCTATAGACAATTTTTTGTCTAGCAGATTTCCAAGAGATAATATTGGACCCAAGATATATGAGATATGCTGTAGTGGACCGTCCCCCATCATTAATACCGCCCAGTCCGAGTCCGAAAAAGCCTGCAAGTTTAGGTTAGCATTGCGTTTCAAGAACAACCCATGATGGACCGTTCCTTTCAAATAGCGGAGTACCCGTTTGAGAGCTTGGCAGTGTGATTGTTTAGGTGAGTGCATGAATTGAGATAATTTATTGACGGCAAAGGAGATGTCGGGACATGTAAAGGCAAGATACTGCAAAGTGCTTACAACTTGGCGGTAGGGAGTGGGATCGACTGGGGGAGTGGAGTCAAAGGAAGAAAGAGAGTCTGAAGTGCTTAAAGGAGTGAGAACCTCTTTTGCACCATCCATTTTAAAGGTGGTAAGAATATTTTGAATGTGGCGATGTTGGGAAAGAAATAGACCATGAGGCATAGGAATGACTTCGATTCCTAGAAAATGATGGAGAGGGCCTAAGTCTTTGATAGAGAATTGGTTGCTTAGGGCTTGAACAAAGGAATCCATAAACAGTGGCGCAGGTTTGTAGGGGCGGGGAGGGGCGACCGACCCCCCCGGATTTTCGCGCAGAAGTTCCGATTATATAGTATCCGTATAGAAAATTTTGAAAATATAGGGTTTCGACCCCCCGAAACTGGTTTTCGACCCCCCGAAACCAGTGACTTCCGAACCCCCGGTGACTTCCGACCCCCTGAACCTTCGGGTCAAGCTTCGCCACTGTCCATAAATGGATTGTGATTGTCGGTGAGGACAATGTCGTCAACGTACACAAGGAGGTAGCAAGTGATGTTGTTGAGATTGTATACAAAGAGAGAGGGGTCAGAAATGCATTTTTTAAAGCCAAAACGAGTGAGAAAGTTGGTGAGTTCGATGTACCAAGCACGCGATGCTTGCTTAAGCCCATAGAGGGATTTTTTGAGTTTACAAATATGACGTGGGAATTCCGTATTGGTGAATCCGGGAGGTTGCACCATAAAGACATCTTCGTGAAGAGTCCCGTGAAGAAACGCATTATTAACGTCTAGTTGACGTAAAGACCATCCTTATGAAAGAGCAATAGAGAGAACGGTGCGAATGGTAACGGGTTTAGTAACGGGACTAAATGTTTCATGATAGTCTTTTCCATATTGTTGGTGAAACCCTTTGGCAACTAGACGGGCTTTGTACTTGTCAATCGTGCCATCGGGTTTGCGTTTGATTCAGAATACCCATTTGCAACCAATGGGAGTTTGGGTTGTGTGAGGGACAAGTTCCTAAGTGTTGTTACGAATGAGAGCATTATATTCAAGATCCATTGCATGGCGCCAATCCGGATCATTCAAGGCTTGAGTATAAGTGGATGGTTCAAGAGAAACGGGCAGAAGGTGAATGGTAGGATTGGCGTATTATAGTTTATATAGTTATATTTTCTATTTGGAGTCGTAGTTAAGTTATTTACATGTGTTAGAATTAATTTAGCTATAAACAAACTCAACTTATCTTTTCCTACTGGTAAATCGGGGACAGAGTTTTAGTACTATTGCTCCGCGCGCGTCCATGGATCGATATCTGGTTCTTATCTGTACGTTACTACATATATGACAGGGTACACTTGCCCTATTGTGTGTGTTTTAATATTAAGGTCTAAACCATTTTTATAAATATTAAAGCAAAACGTGTGTTTATTCATTGTAAAATTATGTGTATATCCGCACACGTATGTATATCTTCATATTGTTTTTTAAGTTTAGTGTATAGTTTTTAGTATTTTGATTTTGTATATTTCTTTTATTTTTCATAGATTGAGTCTGTATTTATCTTTGTACATTGTGTCAGTCTAATCATGGGATGATCAATGTTCTTTTCATTGCTTGATCGATCTTTTCGCCCGTACTCAATCTCCATTCGGGCGAGAGCGATCTTAAAGAAATTCTTTTTTGAAAACGGTCATTCCAATAAGTCAAAGTCCAAGTTGGACTGAGTTTGAAGTCAACGGGCAGCAATTAAAATACAAAAATTAAAGCCCGTATGACCCAGATGTGGAAATACTTGAATTCCACAACCGCGCGCCTAAAACGCGTGTGGAAAATCGAGTCAAGCTATCGACTCGTGCAAAAATGTAGCTTAGCAGGGGCATTCACGTCCTTTGTTACTTCATAATATCCTAAACTAATCTTAGTTGTAATTAGCTAGGTTAGTTCATGAAACTTTGGGGCACTCTTCATAATTGAACAAACGAGCCCCAAGTTCTATAACACTTCATAAATATTCGGTTTTTAAACGCCTTTTTGTAAAATGACTTGAATTTGAAATGATTTTGCAAAATCGTAGTGCATAGGTGTTCAAATTCCGAATTGGTTTAAATACTTCATAAAGGTGCAAAGCTCGGCCATTCGATCACCAAAGTTACATAAATTTTCAAAAACCAAGTGCTTGAATGGCCGGTTTTAGAGTGCATTTGGCTAAAAAATTGCAAAACGGACGAAAGCCAGTGCACGGGATCGAAAAAAATGAGGCTGTAGCAGAAATTTGGCGCGCAGGGTGCTGTGAGCGGCCGCTCACTGCCCCCGCGCGGCCGCTCAAATAGTCTGTTTGTTTGTTGGTCGGTTTTTTTTTTTGGCGTCTTTTGGGTCCGGGTCCTATGCCTTCGATTATGTCTAACATATTTAAGAGTGTTTTAATGCAGACGAGGAGGATTAGGTGGCTAGTCAGACCGTGTGAAGGCGGCGGTGGCATCTCTACTATATTTTATGCACTATTGTAGCTCGGGGGTTTCGTTTTGGGTTTCTTTTAAACCCCCCCGGTTTATGTATTAAGTTTAGACAATTTACTTTTATGTCTTTGTTTTAAATTCAGTAATAATAAATTCTAGGAGTTTGATGTTAATGAGTTGTGTGTTTTGCAACACCCTTTTGCCTTTATACCTTTCGCTACTTGTTTAGCACTTTTGCAGAGGAAAAGGAATTCAGGATACACACGAGCACTGAGGGCTTAGCAGACACGACAGCGTCCTTGGATAACCTTCAGTTTGCTTCGACACCAGGGGAGTTTTTAGTTCCTCTTCTTTGCACTATAGTTTAGCTCTTCATAATGCTTTACTATTTTTTGAGTCACATTGAGGACAATGTGATATTCAAGTGTGGGGAGGGTAACTATGTTAACCTTACTTAGCTTACACTATAGTCTAGCTCTTCATAATGCTTTACTATTTTTTGAGTCACATTGAGGACAATGTGATATTCAAGTGTGGGGAGGGTTGTTAACAATATTAGCTTTTCTTGTCCCAAGTTGTGAAAAAAAAACTCCCAGTTTTTAATTTTTGTGGCATAACACTTGAGCAAAAAGCCGCGAATTCTTCATAATTTTTGTAAATTAGTATGGTTGGTTGTGTTTTAGGAAGCATTAGATTTGATAAAAGCGGACAAGCCAAATGAAAAACAATAGAGTTTGATAAGCGTGGTAAACAAAAGAGTGACTGGCATGTTAATTTTTACACTTGTACCCATTCCTTCCGTTACGTGAGCATTCTTTTTGAGCCTTTTATTGCTTTTTCAATACTTGCTCGCTATATGCGAAATATGAGTGCGCCGAATGGCTTATGTGATTTAGAACTTGTTATTAGCATACTTTTTGAGATCATATATGTGTAGAATTGCATGAAAGTGATTGAGGCATTTAGGATACCCTTTTGATTTAAACCTTTTCTTTTCGTTTTATTTGTTTCCCGCACCCAAATTTTATCCATTAGTTAGCCATGTTGAGCCTATATTCTGTGTTTTTCTTACTTAACCTACCATTTCACCACTTAACCAAATTTAGCCTTTTTACTTTAAACCCTTTGTGTTGAATCTCGGTTTAGGTTATCGTTTGACTCGTTTTTTGTTGTATATAGTTCATGTTCAGGCATTTAGACCCCGTGTTTTGTGTATATTCATGTTATAGTTATCAGTTGTATTCAGTATTGTAAGTAAAAAAAAAAGAAAGAAAAAAAGAAAGAAAGAAAAGAAAGAAAAAAATATGCAGAAAAAATAGTATACCCTAAAATAGGGTGATTTAGAAGCGTTTGAGCAGTTTTCAGTGCTTTAAAGATAGAATTCTGTGGTTAGCTCAAGGTAATTAAAAATCACCTATATTCGCGTGTGGTTTGTATAGTTTACGTTTGTATCTATTAGTTAGACATAACCGCCGAGTTTTAGCCGTTTTGTCACTTTAAATATCCATTCCATACCCTTTACCTTTGCCTATCATTACAACCCACAAGTCCTCTTGATTTATGCATTTCTATATGTGAATTGGTAGAGATTAGATCTTTTAACAAGCATATGATATTGCACAAGTCATTGTCTAGGCATTGAGAGTTTACACATACACATTTCATATGTATGATCCACAAATAAGCCGAGTGTGTGAACATTGTGAGTGGTGTAAAGATATGCATGCTTAGTCGATTTGATGTTAACCATTGCTTTTGATTTCTATATTTTCAAGTGCTTGTCGGTTTGAAATCTTTGATGATGTCTTTTGACAAACCAGCTAGCCATCTGATTTATTAACTTTCTGGTTTACTACTCGTGTTGCCATTGGGAGTGTTGTTGTTCTATTGCTTAGGGACAAGCAATGTTTATGTGTGGGGATGTTTGATATACGTTAAATTACACATATAAAAGTCCCAATTTAACTCCCATTTATATATGTTTTTGGCCTTATACATGATGAATTGGTACTTATTTAGTATCTTTATGATTACAGGTCTTAAACGATGTCCCGGAAGCAAACCCGAAGAAAAACAAGGATTTTGGCCCTTTATCAGGAGAACTTTTGCGCAGCAGCTGTTCGGATCGTTTTTACCCCTTCTAAAACCCAAAATCCGACTTCGACTTTCAAATAAGAATTGTTCTACGCTCCGAGAGCTTTCCAGGCATATAAAGAACACCTCCTAAAGAGTTTTCTACGATTTTATATGCAATTTTAAAGATCGTGCTATCGTGCTGTTCTCTGTGAGCGGCCGCTCACTCTCTGTGAGCGGCCGCTCGGCCATCCTGAACACCTCTAGAAGCTTTTGGAAGCCCTACGTCAGCTTTGCCCACTTGTCTGTAAAGTGAGCGGCCGCTCCAAGCCTCCGAGCGGCCGCTCACAGGGCCTGTTCAGCTATAAAACTCCCATTCAGCCTCTGTTCGAAGTATTGGGTTTTGGAGAGGCGATTTTAGGCGATTTCTGGACCAAAGGAGCTGCTGGAAGGCCGTTTAACAAGCTCAGGAATCCATCCGATCCACCCTTCATCATCCAATCCATCTCTTTAGCAATCTTATGGTTTGATCCTTTAAGCTTTCTTAGATCCAAATCTGATTTTGTTTGCTATTTTGATGTTATTTTAGTTAATCGTACGCCTACGGGCAAGAACATTAGTATTAGTTATTAGTTAAAACAATCGTTTGTGTGAAATCAAGTTTTGTATAAATTTTGCGTTTTTCATGTTTGAATCTTGATGATCATAGCGCAACCTTGTTTCATTGTTGATAGATTTGTAGTTGTGTTCGGATGACTTTGATGATTATCGAATGTGTTAGGCAAATTACTTGTTGAAGAAACCGTCCGTTTAATCGTCCGGTAGTAAAGTAGTTAACTTGTTAATAATGTTTACACCGTGAAACTGTAACCGGGTATTGGTTTGGTTAAAGTCACTTGGATAATGATTATAAATGTTTACCGGCACGTAAAAGAGTTTAAAAGCTTAATGGTGTTGTTACTAATCTTTGACACGGTTAATGATCTTTGTTAGTTATTTTAGTGAAAATGGCGATCTTAGTAGATTTGTGTTCAAAGTTAGTAAAATGGAATAGGTTGTGAAATGCTCTACTTTATGCTAGTTTAGGTGGTCGTATTGTGTATTCGATATTGCTTTCCTTAACTAGTGCGGTTGAGGACTCCCGAAAGGTGATACTAACCTATCTTTAAAAGATTCTCATGAGATCATATCAGCTGCGCGCTAATAAGCGACTTGAGGTGGTTAACGTGTGTATTCGTGTTAGCTTTCCGTATAGTTGTCATGTTAGGATGCCCGAAAGGGACACTAACTGTCGGAAAATGGGAATGTTGATCACTCCTTTATTTCTTATATAGATGACATGCTAGGATTAGCGTATTATAGTTTATATAGTTATATTTTCTATTTGGAGTCGTAGTTAAGTTATTTACATGTGTTAGAATTAATTTAGCTATAAACAAACTCAACTTATCTTTTCCTACTGGTAAATCGGGGACAGAGTTTTAGTACTATTGCTCCGCGCGCGTCCATGGATCGATATCTGGTTCTTATCTGTACGTTACTACATATATGACAGGGTACACTTGCCCTATTGTGTGTGTTTTAATATTAAGGTTTAAACCATTTTTATAAATATTAAAGCAAAACGTGTGTTTATTCATTGTAAAATTATGTGTATATCCGCACACGTCACCACATATATGTATCATTAAAGTCCAACATATTACTTTTATACGAGATATTGCATAATATGTTATCGTTTTGGACTTCTATCTCATAGATCTCATTGTTGGGTTTTGCATCAAAGTAAAACATATCGTTAAAATAAGCAGAAATAAATTCACCATTAAAACGATAATTAAAACATTGTCCACGCAAAGCAGAAACTGAAACAATATTTCTAGTCACACTAGGAATAAAATAAACATTGTTCAAAACAAGTTCTAAACCAGAAGGAAGTAAAAGAACATATTCTCCTATCGCCTTCACAGCAACTCTTTGTCCATTGCCAACATGGACCTCCAAGTCACCTTGTTTCAGCATTCTAATCTTTCTTAGTCCCTGCAAAACATTACAAATGTGGAAACCACATCCTGTGTCAAACACACATGTTTTGCTAGAAAAAGCAAAGATTTCAATAACATATATACCCGAGGACTCTCCTCCAGAAGCCTTGGCTTGCTTCAGTTCAGCTAAATACTTAGCACAGTTCCTCTTCCAAGCCCAATTTCATCACAATGAAAACACTTGGCATTTTTCAGAGATTTCTTGTTGGCAACAGACTTGCCCTTTCCCTTCCCTTTGCCTTGATTGCCCTTCTTCTTGGTGTTTAGTTTCTTAACATGACCCTCCTTGATCATTAGCACTGGTGCAGTTTTGCTAGGTATGTTTACCTCAACAGCTTTGAGCATCTGATGCAGTTCTGCAAGTGTCTTCTCCATCCCATTCATATTATAGTCATAATGAACTGGTCATATGACTTGGGCAATGAGTTTAGGATGATATCCCTAGCTAACTCATCGCTCAAAGGGGATTCCAGACGAGCCAAGTGATCAACGTATGCCTTCATCTTTAACACATGATTGCGAACTGATGTACCCTCTTGCATACGAGTGGTTATAAGTGATTGCATCACATCAAACCTCTCATGACGAGCATTTTGTTGGAACATTTCCACCAGATGCCGGTTCATGTCGTACGCTTCCATGGTCCTTTGAAGTTCAGGGGATCATGGATGCCAACATCAGACACGAGACTTTCAAAGAGTCATGAAAATGCTTAACCCAGTTTCTATAAACATTAGTGTTCTGATTGGCGGGTTTATCAGGGACTGGTGTTTCAAGAACATACAATTTGTTCTCCGCCTTGAGAACAATTTTCAAGTTGCGGTGCCAGTCCATGAAGTTGGAGTGGTTCAGTTTGTCCTTCTCTAAGATGGACTTGAGAGAGAATTAGGAGGTGGAATTGTTTTCAGTTGACATCTACAATGTTCAAACTTAACTTATTAGTATATAATGTTTTAAGTATCCTAATTATTTTATGACCCAAAAAGCAAAATTAATTAGAATGAGACCCCGATTCATCAATACACAGTGAACTAGCTTAGCACTGTCTATTGGTACGATTAGGTAGGTAAACAACGATTGTTAATTGTGTCCACTACACAACTCTCCATTTGGGGTTATCGCCAAGAGCGATGTATGTTTTAACCCCAACTACGCCCACTTGTCAAACAAGCGATGTTTGGTCCTATACTGTTAACTGTAACACTGGCCTATGTTACACAGAAAACGCGATGATTACCTTCACTCATGATCAACGCCCAGATGCAGGGATCGGCACTAACATTTGGGTTCGATTTAGAACGAAGTGTTAACTCGTTAAGATTGGCATAAAACATAAATTTAAAATTGGGATTTATTTTAATATTTACCATAAATATTTTGAATAACTCGTAGCATGAGGCGAGTTACACAATCAGTTTATAAAATCCAATTTTATATATTTCGTGATAATTGAAACTCCTTTCAACACTTGACACGATATAGTTTTAAATACCCTATTTAAACTATGTTGGTCGTTTTATCGCGAATGGACTTGTTTTAATATTAATAAAACTCTTTTATTAAATATGCTTTTCGGTTTTATAAAACTTGTTTTAATAAAACCGTTGCCATGATTGTGAAAATTTTTATTTATTTTGGGTTATCTCGATTATTAACAATAAATAAAACACAACCACAAAACATAATAATAAAATAAACGAATCGAGCCCCTAATAGGTCGCCCGTTTCGTTTTAGCCAAAAACGAAACGAACTAGCCAAAAAGGGTTTCAAAACTATTTTGATAGCTCCCACTCGACCCGAGATCTCTATCTTCATGGAACCTGTTCGCCTTTTTATCTTCGTTTTGATCTTGTACTTGAAGGATTACAACAAAAATTTGAAAATACAATAAAATCAAATCTATTCTAATCCTATCTATTACACCGGATCCAATATCCGTAATAAAATACAAATCAATAAAAAAAAAATAAAACCATCACAAACACAACCATGACAAGGGTCAAATGCCTAGGGCTCGATTCATATCACAATCCATGAACAACAAAAAGCTTTTGATCTTTTGTCAAAAAAATAATAATAATTTTTGACAAATAAAACATAGATCAAAATTATAACTTTACCATCTATACGCGCGTAATCGTGGCTCTGATACCACTGTTGGGAATCATGGTATCAAATACACAGCGGAAGCAGTTTTTATTTATTAATAAAATCGATTATATACAATATATAATATGAGTCGATTTATAAAAATATATAAATCTATGTTTAATTTTATTAATCCGATTAATAAAATATTCCCAATCAGGATCTCAGTTAAACGCGTATAAACAAATATATAATAAATAACCATAGAGGGTTTAGTAATCAACCTTTGACGACTACACCCGAATTGTAACACGCGGGTTACAACGAATCCTCGCTAGTTGGAAGTTCACACCCGAGCACTGGCCATCCGAGAGCAACACTTTGCAAGAGGGAGGTGGCGATGGTGATGGTTTGCGGCGGACAAAGGGGCGGCGGCTCCTAAGAGTGGCCGCAAATCTTAAGAGGAGGCAAGGGTTATGTTGTTTTATCTTTATCAAACATATGTGTTTAGAGTTTGATCTATCACACCTATTTATAAAGATAAAATTACACATAATGATTAGTCATCATTAGACTAGTCAAAGCACTTGACCACTTAATTAGTCAAAGTCATACACTTGACCATTTGACTAGTCAAAGCACTTGACCATAAAATTTGTCAAAGTTATACACTTGACCATTTGACTAGTCAAACCACTTGACCATTTGACTAGTCAAAGTGTAACCCCTTTTACTTAACAATTAAAATTCTCTCTTAATAATAAACTACTTTACTATTAAGTCCCTCGAGTCAAAACTATTATTATTTCATAAATAATAATCCACCAACACATGAACTTATCTGATTCGTGTACCAACGTGTAACTCTTCGGATCGTACCGGGTCGGGTTACGTTGACATCGACTTTTAATTACATCTGACATACTATATATCCAATAGAAACTACGTCATTTCTCCCAAGATATGCTTGTGTACCTTGATCTAAGTTTTATCCATTCGTACGACTCAATTTTTATCTCCTCTACCATCTTGTAGGTGGATACATTCCTCCCTTTAAAACCTTTTCGTTTCTCATGCACCATATCTTCCATAACACCAGCAAACACACTGCGTATGTTATCTTTTTCCTTGATGTGGATGTTCCCCAACCATTTGCGCTTTGTAAAAGTTCCTCCACCGATTCAAAACTGGTTCCGATTGGTAATTTGAGCCACCAATGTACCTGAAGCCATATAGAATTTGCTACTCCACATCTTACAAGAACATGATCTGCATTCTCATCTGCGGTTCCGCATAATGTGCATACGTTTGATGGCAATGACATACCTCTATCCATTTAGTAAAAACAATGCATTCACTAAATGACATAGCATTTGCTCGGTCAGTATTGTGCTAGTCACCTAAGCTATTGCAGAAGTAATTAACAAATGCATCAGATTAAATTATGCAAACATAACTCAAGTTAATTAGGCAATACCTTAAGTAACTTATAGGTTACTTACAAATAGCCCAGTTCGTACCAGCTCATATGGAAATCATTTCAGTCATCAAGAGAAAACAACCATTTTCAAGTTTCTAATAAAGGTACTATTTATTATATTATTTAAGACTGCATCATATACTAATATATACACAGCTTTAATGCGGGTAAATGGGTTTAGATGATCGGTCACGTATCACCTAAACTATGCCCGCCCTGAACTGTTATTTTTTTAAACTAACCTTGTAACCGAATTCTTATGTCAAATGTTTCAGGTTTTCACTTAGGGTTCGATCCATGCAGATTCTTTTGCCATACCTGCACACATGTTTTTTTACTAAATTAACATATATGGAAATTGCATAATTCATATCTGCATGATCACGATAGTAGCCGTATCACTATACTACAATTAGCTTCCTGAAGTTAAAAAAAGTATATATTGATATACCAATAGTCAACCAACTCAACCATTATCCTTTAACTGGTTTAAAAAGAAAATACTAATGCATCAGCGACTCAACTAGTCATGTATGGAACAAATCTTTTTGGCATATGAAAAACATTTTGACATATAAAATATATTTTATAATGGTATTTCATGCATAAAATAGCCTTATAGCATAACCAGATACTTGTAGAAAATTGGCATAATTGACCTTTAACTAAGATGCTTGAAAGGTTTACCAAAGGTCTTAATCATATCCCAAATGTCCCTTTTAGCTGTTGGCCCTCAGAACAGTTTTGCAGCGGAGAATTTATTAAACAAACACACAAGAACAAACGAAAACAATTGAACAAACTAATGAAGACAGAATTGTATTGTATTGTTAATAATGTTTCGGATAGGAAGTTTATAAAACAGAAAGATTACAAAGGTTTACAAGGAAGTTTTGGATTGTGATGTGAACAATCCGGATAAAGACATAATGAGACAATCTAATCCTATATATATATATAACGAAAAGGTATGTCTGTTGACAGTTATGGTCCGAACAGACATGTTCTATGATAAACTGCAACCGGTTCGATGTTTTTGCCGCCAAATGAAACAGGAATAACCGTTAAGGGCATTCTGGTCATTTCACCTTCTATCCCGCCATTTTGTTTCATGTTTTGCTTCTGTTTTTGTTTGAGTTTGCTGACCTATTTGACTTTCAGATGTTGCAGCCTTGTATTTATGTTGTGATCTTTCTGATTTAGTCTTGTGCAGAAGCCGGTTCATGTTTGACCCATATCCTAACTATTACAACATACTACTAGCTAATGTCTACATCTAATAACATACATACAAATACATAAACATCACGTTCAAATGTACATATTAAAAACATAAACATAATGTTATATTTACTATTCTAACATTAGCAAGTTTAATTCCTACAAATGTAAACAAAACCTTTACTATTTACTATTAAGACTACTTACCAACTAAGAGTAAGTCCTTGTTTGCACCTTAATTATCCTTGGAACAACTGGTAAGGTTGCTTCTTTTTGACCTTGAAGTCATAGCTAGGTTGAAGCCGTGGAATTGTGGAAACAACCTCTTACACAAAAAGTGTAGGGTGATCGCGAAGCATCTGGTTCAACTAAGAAGACACAATTTTTTACCATTCTCATTTACACCCCTAGCTAACATTTAATAACTCGATCTAGTTAATTAATCCTCTGTTAGCCTATCAATACTATTTTCTTTTGTCAAATACAGGAAAAAGTGTGTTGTCAAGACAATGCTAAAAATATTAAACAAAAATCAAAACCCTGGAAGGAGATAAAGAAAGGCAAACCAAGAAATCTAGTTAAAGAATGAAGTTAAGTTACCTGCAAGGCGGATACTCACTGAACATTATTAGTACTCACATGAACCAACAATAACTTTACGCAATCAGGAAAACAACACAACTACAAAGATCATTCCATCGTATTGTAACCTAAATACTAAAAAATTAATTGCTATTTGGTTTTTTTAACAACCCAATTTCATCTACATGTATTCATTAAATGGCTAGCTATTGGAAACGAAACCAACTAACTCTATGACATGCAACTTCCTTCATAAAAGATCAAGAGTATTAAAAGCTAATTTACTAGCTTTCAGTCTCATAATGGCAGATGGAACTGATAGATATACCTATTAACACAAATCAATAGTCAATAGTCAATAGTCAACAGTCAAAGAGTTATCTTTATGCATTTGTAATTATTTAGTCATAGTCAATAGTCTTAGTCAATATTCCAGTCAATAGTCCTCCTAGAATCAAGCCATTGTATTAATCCTGTAACTATTATATAATCTTCTGTGAATAATGAGAATTGCATATTCGATCCAATTCAATCTATTACCTATTACTCTATATGGTATCAAGAGCCTAAAGCTCCCTTGAGCCAATCGATCCATCACAGCTTTCGACAGCCTTCTGTCCGCAGCCCACACAACCCTTTCATCTTTTTTTTTTTTTTTTTTTTTTTTCTGATTTGCAACCTCAATGGCTCCCTTTTTTGTTCATCAATCGAACCATATCTACAATCGGAACCCTTGTTCCTTAGCCTCAAACCCCTCATTACAAAACCGACCCTCGTGGTCAAAAAAATCCGCAACCCAAACTCAAAACAACCCGACCCACAGCAGCCAAACCAATGTTTTTTGTTATTTTTGCAGCATACCCGGTCATGTAACGAAAGACTGTCACAAACTTAGTCGCTTCCTACGCGACCATCAAGTCTCTACTCATGATTCCTACTCATACCCGGTTGTGAACAATACATCTTCTCACACCGCAATTCCAAACACTCCATGGATGTGGGATACAGGCGCTTCCAATCACACTAACAACAACAACCAAATGCATGTTCTTTCCGAATATGGTGGCCTGGATGAGATTGTTTTAGTTGACGGTAAAAACCTTCCTATCACACACATTGGTCAAACAACCCTTTACACCAACTCACGACCGCTTTTCTTAAACGATGTCTTAATCTTTCCATCTCTTCGTAATAATCTTATTTCTGTTGCAAAACTTAGTCGTACTAATCAAGTTTCTGTTGAATTTTTTCCATATCATTTCTTGGTTAAGGATCTCCGCACGGGGGCGCATCTCATGCGAGGCGTGAACGTCAATGACGTTTACTACGGACCAACCACACTTTCTCCTCAAATCAATGCAACAACAACAAGATCTTTACTTGCGTGGCACCATATCCTTGGACATCCTTCGTTTCAAGTCTTCAAGTCCTTAATTTCTAAATTAGGACTTAATGGTAATAAAGTGTCACCCGAGTCTTTTCATTGCAAATCTTGTTCGTTAAATAAAAGCCACAAAATTCCTTTTGGTAAAAACTCATTTGTTGCAAATAAACCGTTGCAAATCGTTTACTCAGATGTATGGGGTCCAGTCCAAACATCCATTGATGGCTGCAAGTACTATGTCATATTTGTCGATTATTTTTCTAAATACATTTGGTTATATCCGATACAAAGAAAATCCGACGTCTCCATCCTTTTTCCACAATTCAAATCACTAGTGGAAATTTTTTTTCAAACACCTCTTATCTCTCTATTTACCGACAATGGTGGTGAATACATTAGTCTTAAACAATTTCTCACAACTCATGGAATTTCTCACTACACCACACCCCCTCATACACTCGAACAAAACGGGGTGGCCGAACGTCGTCATCGACACGTTGTTGAAATGGGCCTTGCCCTCCTCCACTATGCTAAACTCCCATCACAATTTTGGTCACATGCCTTTCAAGCCGCCACTTATCTCATCAACCGTTTACCCACCACCATCCTGAACAACAAATCACCTTATGACATGTTATTCAATGTTGCTCCCACCTACTCCAAACTAAAGCTGTTTGGATGTCTTTGCTATCCTTGGCTCCGCCCATACAACACCTCCAAGTTACAATCTCGCTCCGCATCATGTATCTTTCTTGGATACTCCTCTTCCAGATCAGCATACAAATGCTTTGATCCAACCACCAACAAGCTATATCACTCTCGCCATGTTGAATTCATACCACACATCTTCCCATCCCAAACCAATAACCCCACCTCTCCCACTGTCACCTATGAATCATTTCTTCACAACATACCAAATCCTCCAAAGCCTTCACACCCTACACAACCTTCCATCGATCCCACACCCTAACCCATACCTCCTACACACCCCTCTCCTAACCCTACACAACCATCTGCTGCACCTACACAGCATTTGCCTGATACTACACAACACTCATCTGTTCCTACACAACCTTCTACTACACCTACACAACATTCCCCTAAGCCTACACAACTCTTGTCCTCTACACAGTCCTCTGCTATCCCTACACAGTCCTCATCTCCTACACAATCCTCCACTCTTACACAACCTAATTCACATACACAGCCTTCCAATTACTCTACCACCTCCTTATCTCAATCTCCTTCAACTAACCCCTTTCCTACCACCTCTACTCGCCCACAATGGTCTCGCAATCCTAACCCAAAATATTACAAATCCAACTTCATCAACTCCACCACACTTCACCCACTTCTTGCATCCATTGAGCCCTCTACTCACATCAAAGCGATGAAAGATCCACAATGGCGACAAGCATTGGATCTTGAATACAACGCTCTTCTTCAAAACCATACATGGGAGCTTGTCCCTCATACTACCCAAAATCCAATCGGATGCAAATGGGTATTCCGAACCAAACGAAAACCCGATGGAACTATTGATAAATTTAAAGCGCGCCTAGTCGCAAAAGGGTTTCATCAACAGTACGGTAAGGACTATTTTGATACCTTTAGTCCGGTAACGAAACCTGTCACCGTTCGTACTGTTCTTTCTATCGCACTCACGGAGGGTGGTCGTTACGCCAACTAGACGTCAATAATGCATTTTTTCATGGCACCTTACATGAGGATGTGTACATGATTCAACCACCTGGATTTGCAAATTCGACGTTTCCTAATCACATTTGCAAACTCAAGAAATCTCTCTACGGCCTTAAACAAGCCCCGCGGGCTTGGTACAATGAATTAACCGCCTTCCTCATTAGCTTCGGTTTTAAAAAATGTCTCTCTGATGCGCCTCGTTTTGTCTACAACACAAATGGTAACACTTGCTACCTACTCGTCTACGTTGACGACATTGTCCTCACTGGAAACAATAATCCATTCATGGTCATCTTTGTTCAAGCCCTAAGCAAAAAAAATTCGATCAAAGACTTAGGCCCTCTACATCACTTCCTAGGAATCAAAGTCATTCCAACTCCTCATGGTCTATTCCTCTCCCAACACAGGCACATTCAGGACATCTTAACCACTTTCAAAATGGATGGTGCCAAAGAGGTCCTCACCCCCCTAAGCGTCTCTGATCCGCTTATCTCTTCGGACGCCTCTCCACCCGTTGACCCAACTCCTTATCGCAAACTTGTTGTCACACTTCAATACCTTGCCTTCACCCGCCCTGATATCTCTTTCGCTGTCAACAAACTCTCACAGTTTATGCACCACCGAAAACAGTCACACTGGAAAGCTCTCAAACGGGTTCTCCGCTATTTGAAAGGAACATTGCACCATGGGTTATTGTTAAATAAATAGTCCTCACTTGATTTACATGCTTTCTCAGATTCTGATTGGGGAGGCATACATGACGGAGGAAGATCTACTACAGGTTATATATTATATCTTGGATCCAACATCATCTCCTGGCGTTCATCAAGACAAAAAACAGTCTCACGCTCATCCACTGAAGCAGAATACAAAGCACTAGCAAACGCCGCAGCTGAAATCTCATGGGTTAAAAATTTGCTCCAAGAACTCGGCCCTCGCACGACACGCACACCATCTGCTTTTCTGTGACAACACTGGTGCCACCTACCTTTGTGCCAACCCGGTGTACCATTCCCGCATGAAACATGTTGCCCTTGACTACCACTTTGTTCGTGAATAAGTCAATGTCGGTCACTTAAAGGTCTTTCACATTAGCTCAAAGGATCAACTAGCTAATGTCCTCACCAAACCACTTTCACGATCACCGTTTCTTTCCTTTCGCACCAAGATTGGCGTATCCAATGGATCCTCCATCTTGCGGGGGCGTATTAACATAAATCAATAGTCAATAGTCAAAGTCATAGTCAATAGTCAAAGAGCTATCTTTATGCATTTGTAATTATTTAGTCTTAGGCAATAATCTTAGCCAATAGTCCAATCAATAGTCCTCCTATAATCAAGCCACTGTATTAATGTTGTAACCATTATATAATCTTCTGTGAATAATGAGAATTGCATATTCGATCCAATTCAATCTATTACCTATTACTCTATAATAACAACATGAAGTTGGTGGTCTATAACAACTATTCATAGGCTTTTGACACAATGAAAATATTAATATGACCAACTAACAGGTACCACCTTTAATTATGGTAGCATTGATTTCCCTTTCATTTCAGTTGATAACATAACCTCACATCAGTAACATTAATCATCATACCTCCATTAATCTGTTTAATCTATTTCTACGGAAAACAATCTGACACTTGTAGTAGCGCTAGCTATTCAAGAGTAAGTTCGACGACAAAAAAGCATCAAGTGTACTTGCGATCGGATTGAAATTGAAGCCCTAATCTCATACGAAAAGCATCAAATGTAGCGATCAGAGTGAAGGACGTCACTAATATTGAAGCCCTAATCTTAGACGAGAAACATCAAATGTACCTGGGATCTGGGTGAAGAACACTACCTAAAATTGGAGGCTGATTGTTGAAGTGTAGCTGTAATCAAAGACGAATTGTGATCGAAGCTTGCCGACAAAGGTGGTGATAGTTGCCGCACGTGTCAGTAATCTAGAGGGAGTTTTATTGGCTTTTTCAAGAAGCCAATAAGTCAATAAGTTGTTTGTGTAACCTAAAACCACGTCCTGTTTGACTTTTGGCTTTTAAGGGTGGAAAAACTGTTTTTGAGAAGTTAGGCTATGGATGTGGAGACATGAAAATGTTCATGTCTCAATGTCACATAGGATCCCACCTAGGATGACTCCCATGTTCTCTTGGTTGAGACATAACAAGGGTGTGGAAACATGCCTAACCCATGTCTCTTGCATTTATTAGTTATTAATTTATTTTTTAATATTAAATTTAATTAGTTTTAAAAGTAACAAATAAATAAAATAATGTTAAAATAAATACTAAATATTATAAAAAATTACAAACCATACTAAAATTTAAAAAAAAAAAAACACACCGAAAAAAAGATATGATTTCATAAAATTTTAAAAAACTACTTCCACTTTTGAATCAACTTGTCTTGCAAATTCTTCAATGCGACGCGTTGTTTTTCGGGTTAGGTTGATTCGGGTTTTGGTTGAATTGGTGGAATGGATCCATGAAGTTTTTTTATAAAAATTTGTGGGTTTATAAAAAGTATAAGAGGAAATGTAGAATATTGTAGTGGTAGTGGTATAAAAATTATTGTGAAAAGGTTAATATATATAGGTAAAGTAAATGATTTGGTTTAAAAAAAATTAAATAATATATCCGTTGAAATAGAGCCGTTCAACGTTCAAAAAAAATAAAATAAAATAAAATAAAGAAAAACCTCGTATTGGTCCGTTTTATTTGTTCCGTAGGGGATGGGGGACTTGGGACGAGGGAGGGGGCGGTGTATGCAACCGGGACGGAGCAAAAGGAAGGGAAGAAAGTTTTTAGGGTTTGAAAGGGGTAAGAGAATGTGCAGACATAAATAATAGGCAAAAGAATAAAATTTTAAAAATCTCACAATTTGCCACGTGACACACTCAATGGGGAATGATGACTCTAATGAGTGTCATGTCAAAGCACACATTTTCTTTTATGTATAGTTATATATATGTCAGTAAGTAAATAAAATAAGATAAAATTAACGTAGTTAGTTCACAGATTAATAAACTTATAAAACTATTAACTAAAAATCAAGATTATAAGTAATTTAACGAAACTAATTATGAACTATTATATATTGTAGAAAGATAAAAAATAAATTATTTAAAATATAAAAAACACAAAAGATTTAATTATAATAATATAATTAAATTTAGGCTTTTATAGTTATATTAAATAGAGACAAATTAAAAACTATTGTTTAGAGCACTTGTACCATATGCTTTGAAAGCTATAACAAACACCTAAAAAATTTATGAAATTACAATGGAGTATATCTAAAATTTATAATTCTTTATAATATTATGTATAAAAAGATAAAAAACACATATTATATAAAATATAACAAACAGAAAAGACTTAATTATAACAAACAGAAAAGACTTAATTATAATAGTATAATGAAATTTGGACTTGAGTTTTCTGCCACAATGACCTCGAGGTTTTGTAACATCCCGGAAATCCATTTCGCTTAATTACGCTAATAGGCGTGCATAAGAAATGACAAGATGAATTAAATAGTAGAATGAACCCTTACGGATAACAAAACGGGATGATAAGAATGTGGGCTATGTTCCAATATGGAAATAACCATGTTAGTGTTATCTAAATATGTAAGTAAATAACACTAGGAATTAACTTGGTTAGTTAAGTTTCATAATAAAATTGAAGAAGGGAAAACTTGAGGGACCATTAATATAACTAGTTGGTCAACATAAGAAGGTGGATAAGACCCATTTTGGGGTCATACGTATTCAGCCCCAAAGGGGCATCCATGAGCCAAAAACCAACTTAATAATCCCTCAATTGAAGAAGTTAATGCAAGATATTGAAGCAATGGATGAAGGGTGTGTTCTAGAAGGTTAATCTTCAAGGATTGAGCTTTGGTAAGAACCCTAACCCCCAAATTCGTGTAGGGTTCGAACCCCACATGTGGGTTTTGAGCAAATGTTGTTAAATTCGTATTATTGATTGATTTTAAGTGATATTGATCATCTCTAATGGTCTAGAGGTGAGCTAATCACTAGAAGTTGCTTGTTTGTAAAAGATGATGATATTGGGTTTTCATTAGAGCTTTGATGTTGCTAAATGAGTGGTAAATCCATGTAATTGTAGGAATAATGTGTAGTTGATGATATGCATGTGGAAATTGGTCATAATTTAAGGTGATTGTGTTGTTGTGGTAGAATGTGTGTATTAGGAGCTTGTACTTTGAGCTTAGAATATTATACGCACACCATGTGTTTGATGAAATGTCTAGATGAGTATGAGGTATGAATTTGTATGCAAGACTCGACAAGTATGAAAGTAATGTGATAGTTGGTGCAATTTATAGTAGGTTAACATGGGGATTTCGTCTTAGAGAGAAATCATGTGGGAATTAGGTGATTGTATGATTTGGTAAGAAGTATGCATTAGTAGTGTGTACACTATGCTTAAATATTATGATGTACACGATGCGCTGATTAATTGGTGTGATGAACGATCTTGTATCTTAATGAGATGTGAATATGATGTTTATGGTGAATCTTATATGATCTAGTACATCAATATGGACATATGTTTCTAAGTAGGATGTTGGTATAGTTGGAAGTTGACTTTCTGGAAAGTCAACAATGTTAAAATAACATGGTTATGCTTCCCAAACTTGATTGTGTGATTAGAAACACTATGTGACGCATAACATGTTAAAACTATGAGACATATATGATAATAAGTGGTATTACTATGTGAGAATAAATGTGGTTGTGGATGTATGTTTTAGTTATGATAGAAGTTGACTAATGAAAGTCAATGTGATATTGCTTGAGAATGGTTGTTAGTGTGTTATGATCATGTATGCTAACAATGATGTGAACATGATGATATGAAAGGATAGGAAGGATGGACTCAACCATGGGAAGCTAATGGGTCAAGAGGAGGCAAATAAACAAGCATGAACTTGGAGGACTTGAGGTAAGTGATTCCCGAACTTAACTCGCATCTATGATATTGAATTATGTTCACCTAGAATGGAAATCTTGAAGGAGTACATGGTTTTGGTTATGGGTCGAGGATTCACATGGTAGTTAACTTGGATATTGTCCTTTGTAAATGTAACTAGTGTAGACAAGGTTTGAGCGAATCAAGTATAGTAGGTACTTGAACTCAAACCGGAAGCTCGTAGGGGCGTGTATTCGATCCGAGACTTGATCAAGGTATGTGTGGAATGATGGGTGGGAGGGTAGTAAATGAGTTGCTAGAATGTCGGAAATTGTGGGTAAGAATGGCATGAAAGATATTGCGTTGAAAAAGGAAAGCATTGTGCAAGACCTGCTGTTGGCGTAGGATACGCCAGTTTTGGCGTAGGATACGCCAAGTCTGGTTTGCCTACGCCAAATTCTGCTGCCCTACGCCACTCTGTCACCCCTTGCCTACGCAAGTGGCGTAGGCTACGCCACTTTTGGCGTACCCTACGCCAAATCCCCCTCCGGCCTTGGATGTTGATTTTTCAGCTCGTTTATGCTCCCGTACCTTGCCCGAGCAACTCCAAACCTCATTTATAGTACATATGTGTACTCATGCTCGGGTTTGAGAGAGAGCTTCATGTATGTAAGGGTTGGTAGTCATATGTAGATTGAGTAGAGGATTGGAAACGTCACATTTGTCTTAGAGATTGGCGAAGAAAGAGTAACATGACGGGTAAAGTAGGTTATATGAGGGAATTGTATGCTTGTATGTATTGTGGGGTTATACGAGGGAATTGTATGCTTGTATGTAAAGTAAGTTATATGAGGGAATTGTATGCTTGTATGTAAAGTAGGTTATATGAGGGAATTGTATGCTTGTATGTATTGTGGGGTATTGAGGGAATTGTATATTTGTATGTATTGTGGGGTTATTAATCTTGTTATGTGAATGGTAAGGAAGATGCAGGTATGTAAGTGTGAATGCATGAGACTTGTAGGATCAGCTCGGCGTACCACACCCGAACTTCCAAAAAGGCGTTGGAACGAGATCATGGAGTATCTATGGATATTATCTCCGCATGTTGAGTAGTGTGTATTAAGTCACTAAGTGAACTAACGAAATGGTTATTTGGTGATCGCAGGTTGTCTTGTCTACCTAATAGAGTAAGGAAAGTATGGAGATCGAGCAAGGAGCCGGATTGTACGAGGACACGACCCTATAACGTGATATAGATGGGTCATGTTTAATGTGATAGAACATATTTAAAAGATGTAATACCTAAAATGTTTAGTAGATTTGGGTTATAAACATCTAAGGTTGTTTTTAAAACAAATAAATTTTTCGGTTGGTATTTCCGCTGCGCGTTTTTCTGTAAATTGGCTTAGGGTGTAATAAGTTGGTATCAGAGCCCTGGTTTGAGTGAAATCTTGTACAAGGAAGTAAGTACTTGAACTCAAACTTGTGTGCTACTGAATGCAGTGACCCGTACAATCCAAGACTCGATCAAGGCCCAAAGGTAGAATTTAATATTAACTCACATGACATGTTAAAAGCTAATTGCGGTGTTTATGTTTAGGTGAGCTTTTGTGGATAATGAAGAGGTCGCAAGGACACAATTTTAAGATAGATCGCACGAATTGTAGATAAGATGGAATAATCAAAGGTACGCGATAGTTAACTATTGGTACCGGTGGGAGGAAAGTCCTCAGGGACGGTAAAACATAGAAGGGAAAAAGTAACCATGTTATTTAGGAACGAAATTGAAATGTAGCACGAAGCTGAAAACCAGTCTCTAGGCATAAGGTAATGATTACACGAAGGCACGTGGATAGCATGTGGACTGTGCGCCTGGCCAGTGCACAAGAAGCACGCGATGCACGTGAGACCGTGAGAATCATCACAGGTACGCCTGGTAAACTTGGAAAGTAAGTGGTTGTGTGGGTAAGTGGGTAGGATGAAACTTCTATAAGAATGTGAGTGTGAAGGGGGATTCCCTTGGAAAGGTATCCAACTAAACGTATGTATATCGTGCCTATAAATCAACTATGGCAATAAATGTAAGGTTGAAATAAAAAGTTTGAGTCCGTAGATAAGTACGGATCAAACCAATATGAATAAAAGGTTGGAATGAAGGGTTTAAGTCCGTAGATAAGTACGGATTAAACCTATTTGAATGAAAGCCTGAAATAAAAAGTTTGAGTCCGTAGATAAGTACGGATCAAACCAATATGAATAAAAGGTTGGAATGAAGGGTTTAAGTCCGTAGATAAGTACGGATTAAACCTATTTGAATGAAAGCCTGAAATAAAAGGTTTGAGTCCGTAAGCAAGTACGGATCAAATTAAAATTGTAGAAAACCCTTATGGGTTAAAATTGTAGAAAACCCTTATGGGCCAAAATTGTAGAAAACCCCTATGGGTCAAAATGGTGGGAAAGATCCTTGTGGGTCAAAATGGTTGGAAAGATCCTTATGGGTCACAATGGTTGGAAAGGGCCCAATGGGTCAAGAGGTTGGAAAGACCTTAACGGGTCATATGGTTGAAACTAGGTAAAATAGGCTGGAAAGACCTTAGCGGGTCAAACGGTTGGGAAGACCACAAAGGGTAAAAAGGGGTGAAATTATAGAAATTGTGGAAATGACCTTGAACGGGTCAAATAGTGGAAATGTAAAAATATAGAATTACCCAAATAATGGATCAGATTTGTTGGAAAGTTGTAGAAATATAGAATAGTCTATGAAGTGAGTCATTTGGGTAGGAATGAAGGAGAGAACACACTATTCTCTCTAACCAAGATAGGCACAAGTTAGTAACTTAATTTAGATATGTATGTTATGTGGCATGTAAAATGCATATATATATATATATATATATATATGTAGTAGAAGATGGTAAGGCATG
The DNA here is from genome assembly GCA_028751855.1 of Ambrosia trifida. NCBI lineage: Eukaryota > Viridiplantae > Streptophyta > Magnoliopsida > Asterales > Asteraceae > Ambrosia > Ambrosia trifida. The sequence continues at coordinate 23,818,655 of CM054127.1, forward strand.
GTATTAATGTGAAAATGAATGAAGGGTTGATCTTTTGAAAGATTCGTTCCTCTATATGCAGAAAATGAATGATATTATGGATTACGAGAATGCAATGTAGAAATTATTATTAAAGTAGTAAGATATGGCACATTTACCTTGAAAAGTCGAATTGTAGAAAATTTGCAAGATAATGAATAATTTGTAAGGATCTTGCATAGGAAAATGCAATAAGTAATGTAGTATAGCACGTAAACGGGAGATCAGGAAGGAAATGTATATAATTAGACATTACAAGTGAAAGGAAACTTGTATGGGCCAATGAAGGTCAATTTCACGAATGAAAGGTATATGCCTAACCAATGATTTTGTAGATGCGAATGGTCGAATTTATGAATATAATGAAATCTACAAGATAGGTGATATGAAGTTAGCGAGTTGGAACTCCTTGTGAACGAACTAAGGCAAGCGAAGTATGCGCGGACTTGTCAAGGGGCAAGTTAAGCCGACATATGGATTGTTGGATAACGTTGAAAAGGAAGGTTAGTCAATTTAGATATTTTGTGATTGTTAAATAGAAAATTGATATGTTGAATAGTAACCCCGTATGAATGAATGGTAGCTCAAGCATGATGTAGTTCGAAAGGTTTGACTTTAAAGGTCAAAAGATGGATGAATCTTAGCTTAGACTTGGTGTTGTTAAGCGATGGACATATGTGTGTACAGTAAGTAGTGCTTGAAATGAGCTAACAAACAAATTAGTGTGAATAGAATGGCTTTGAAATTTACCAAAAAGGGGTGGGGGTGTATATGGTAGATGTACCGGTTTAGTAGTGCCTATGCAATTATGCCTAACTCTCAAGTTAAGCAAGAAGGAATGGGGAATGAAATGGCATGTATGTTGTGAAAGTGATAACAATGATCTAAGGATTGGGATATACGCATGTATATAGTCTAACTAATTACATAATTGAAGGAACTTAAAAGGAATGCTGACAGTGGGATATTGTAGTAATCCTATGATGGACGCCTCGTGACTAATGTGGGAATGAATGGCTAAGTAGGATTTATTGGTTAAATATGTAACTAATCGATTTATTATGTTTAATAAATGCGATAGGCCTCTTAAAATATAAGAGCGTAAGAACAAAACATAGAAATACGTTTTGCCATGAGTAAAGTTATTTTACAGTCTATATGTGGGCTTGCGATGTGGCATGAAACTTTGAATGAAGTGAATGAGTATATAGGTAAGTAGAGAATTCCTGGTATGGTAGTAATGAAAGAGGTTTCGGGGACGAAACCCTCTTTAAGGGAGGTAGACTTGTAACATCCCGGAAATCCATTTCGCTTAATTACGCTAATAGGCGTGCATAAGAAATGACAAGATGAATTAAATAGTAGAATGAACCCTTACGGATAATAAAACGGGATGATAAGAATGTGGGCTATGTTCCAATATGGAAATAACCATGTTAGTGTTATCTAAATATGTAAGTAAATAACACTAGGAATTAACTTGGTTAGTTAAGTTTCATAATAAAATTGAAGAAGGGAAAACTTGATGGACCATTAATATAACTAGTTGGTCAACATAAGAAGGTGGATAAGACACATTTTGGGGTCATACGTATTCAGCCCCAAAGGGGCATCCATGAGCCAAAAACCAACCTAATAATCCCTCAATTGAAGAAGTTAATGCAAGATATTGAAGCAATGGATGAAGGGTGTGTTCTAGAAGGTTAATCTTCAAGGATTGAGCTTTGGTAAGAACCCTAACCCCCAAATTTGTGTAGGGTTTGAACCCCACATGTGGGTTTTGAGCAAATGATGTTAAATTCGTATTATTGCTTGATTTTAAGTGATATTGATCATCTCTAATGGTCTAGAGGTGAGCTAATCACTAGAAGTTGCTTGTTTGTAAAAGATGATGATATTGGGTTTTCATTAGAGCTTTGATGTTGCTAAATGAGTGGTAAATCCATGTAATTGTAGGAATAATGTGTAGTTGATGATATGCATGTGGAAATTGGTCATAATTTAAGGTGATTGTGTTGTTGTGGTAGAATGTGTGTATTAGGAGCTTGTACTTTGAGCTTAGAATATTATACGCACACCATGTGTTTGATGAAATGTCTAGATGAGTATGAGGTATGAATTTGTATGCAAGACTCGACAAGTATGAAAGTAATGTGATAGTTGGTGCAATTTATAGTAGGTTAACATGGGGATTTCGTCTTAGAGAGAAATCATGTGGGAATTAGTTGATTGTATGATTTGGTAAGAAGTATGCATTAGTAGTGTGTACACTATGCTTAAATATTATGATGTACACGATGGGCTGATTAATTGGTGTGATGAACGATCTTGTATCTTAATGAGATGTGAATATGATGTTTATGGTGAATCTTATATGATCTAGTACATCAATATTGACATATGTTTCTAAGTAGGATGTTGGTATAGTTGGAAGTTGACTTTCTGGAAAGTCAACAATGTTAAAATAACATGGTTATGCTTCCCAACCTTGATTGTGTGATTAGAAACACTATGTGACGCATAACATGTTAAAACTATGAGACATATATGATAATAAGTGGTATTACTATGTGAGAATAAATGTGGTTGTGGATGTATGTTTTAGTTATGATAGAAGTTGACTAATGAAAGTCAATGTGATATTGCTTGAGAATGGTTGTTAGTGTGTTATGATCATGTATGCTAACAATGATGTGAACATGATGATATGAAAGGATAGGAAGGATGGACTCAACCATGGGAAGCTAATGGGTCAAGAGGAGGCAAATAAACAAGCATGAACTTGGAGGACTTGAGGTAAGTGATTCCCGAACTTAACTCGCATCTATGATATTGAATTATGTTCACCTAGAATGGAAATCTTGAAGGAGTACATGGTTTTGGTTATGGGTCGAGGATTCACATGGTAGTTAACTTGGACATTGTCCTTTGTAAATGTAACTAGTGTAGACAAGGTTTGAGCGAATCAAGTATAGTAGGTACTTGAACTCAAACCGGAAGCTCGTAGGGGCGTGTATTCGATCCGAGACTTGATCAAGGTATGTGTGGAATGATGGGTGGGAGGGTAGTAAATGAGTTGCTAGAATGTCGGAAATTGTGGGTAAGAATGGCATGAAAGATATTGCGTTGAAAAAGGAAAGCATTGTGCAAGACCTGCTGTTGGCGTAGGATACGCCAGTTTTGGCGTAGGATACGCCAAGTCTGGTTTGCCTACGCCAAATTCTGCTGCCCTACGCCACTCTGTCACCCCTTGCCTACGCAAGTGGCGTAGGCTACGCCACTTTTGGCGTACCCTACGCCAAATCCCCCTCCGGCCTTGGATGTTGATTTTTCAGCTCGTTTATGCTCCCGTACCTTGCCCGAGCAACACCAAACCTCATTTATAGTACATATGTGTACTCATGCTCGGGTTTGAGAGAGAGCTTCATGTATGTAAGGGTTGGTAGTCATATGTAGATTGAGTAGAGGATTGGAAACGTCACATTTGTCTTAGAGATTGGCGAAGAAAGAGTAACATGACGGGTAAAGTAGGTTATATGAGGGAATTGTATGCTTGTATGTATTGTGGGGTTATACGAGGGAATTGTATGCTTGTATGTATTGTGGGGTTATACGAGGGAATTGTATGCTTGTATGTAAAGTAAGTTATATGAGGGAATTGTATGCTTGTATGTAAAGTAGGTTATATGAGGGAATTGTATGCTTGTATGTATTGTGGGGTATTGAGGGAATTGTATATTTGTATGTATTGTGGGGTTATTAATCTTGTTATGTGAATGGTAAGGAAGATGTAGGTATGTAAGTGTGAATGCATGAGACTTGTAGGATCAGCTCGGGGTACCACACCCGAACTTCCAAAAAGGCGTTGGAACGAGATCATGGAGTATCTATGGATATTATCTCCGCATGTTGAGTAGTGTGTATTAAGTCACTAAGTGAACTAACGAAACGGTTATTTGGTGATCGCAGGTTGTCTTGTCTACCTAATAGAGTAAGGAAACAATGGAGATCGAGCAAGGAGGCGGATTGTACGAGGACACGACCCTATAACGTGATATAGATGGGTCATGTTTAATGTGATAGAACATATTTAAAAGATGTAATACCTAAAATGTTTAGTAGATTTGGGTTATAAACATCCAAGGTTGTTTTTAAAAGAAATAAATTTTTCGGTTGGTATTTTCGCTGCACGTTTTTCTGTAAATTGGCTTAGGGTGTAATAGGTTTGAACACATTTGTCACTTTAGACAACATTTTGTTAGTGCACTTTGTATATGTCCCTAGCTAGTGATAGGTTTATATTAATCGTAGGCATGACTGTATAGGTTTTGGGTGTAATCAGGTGGCTTTTAAGGGTGTAAAAACTGTTTTTGAGAAGTTAGGCTATGGGTGCGGAGACATGAAAATGTTCATGTCTCAATGCCACCTAGGATGACTCCCATGTTCTCTTGGTTGAGACATAGCAAGGGTGTGGAGACATGCCTAACTCATGTCTCTTGCTTTTATTAGTTAGTAATTTATTTTTTAATATTAATTTTAATTAGTTTTAAAAGTAACAAATAAATAAAATAATGTTAAAATAAATACTAAATATTATAAAAAAAAATTACAAACCATACTAAAATTTAAAAAAAAAAAAAAACAAACACACCGAAAAAAAAGATACGATTTCATAAAATTTTTAAAAACTACTTCACTTTTGAATCAACTTGTCTTGCAAATTCTTCAACGCGGCGCGTTGTTTTTCGGGTTAGGTTGATTCGTGTTTTGGTTGAATTGGTGGAATGAAACCATGAAGTTTTTTATAAAATTTTGTGGGTTTATAAAAAGTATAAGAGGAAATGTAGAATATTGTAGTGGTAGTGGTATAAAAATTATTGTGAAAAGGTTAATATATATAGGTAAAGTAAATGATTTGGTTTAAAAAAAATTAAATAATATATCCGTTGAAATAGAGCCGTTCAACGTTCAAAAAAATAAAATAAAATAAAATAAAGAAAAACCTCCTATTGGTCCGTTTTATTTGTTCCGTAAGGGACGGGGGGACTTGGGACGGGGGAGGGGGCGGTGTACGCAATCGGGACGAACCAAAAGGAAGGGAAGAAAGTTTTTAAGGTTTGAAAGGGGTAAGAAAATGTGCAGACATAAATAATAGGTAAAAGAATAAAATTTTAAAAATCTCACAATTTGCCACGTGACACACTCAAGGGGGAATGATGACTCTAATGAGTTATGTCAAAGCACACATTTTCTTTTATATATAGTTATATATTATATATATGTCATGGCCTATGGGGTGGTGATCCATTGGCAAAGGCAAAATCTTTAAAACATATAGATTATGAGAGGTCTTGAGTTCAAGGCCCAAAGACTACACACAAGGGTTAAAGAGAAATTAACCTTTAAAAAAAATATATAAAAGCTTGCAAACAGCACAACGCGAGCTCCTTGAGGCCCAACTTAATTAACTTGTTCTCTACGTTAGTTTAATCTCTAAATCTCCTTGAAACCCTAACGTGTACGCCTATATATATGCAGAAAAGCAAACCCATAGATTGTTAATTTGCACACATTCAATTCGTGATTGGCATTAATGTTCGACTCCACAAGAAGATGGAGAGCATGTTGAAGGAGACCCGAAAACGCCACAAGGAGATGTGCTGCACGTCGATGACAAAGGCTGAACTTCCACTTATATAATATAGCTTAATAGAATGCCACATGCTACCAAGACTTGTATGTGTGTGTGCAAACAATGGAAATCGTTTCTATCCACACCTATGTTTGCCCGAGCCCACCTCCAGTATCTAGTAACCATCAACAACAACTACAAACTTCTCCAACTCAACCACGAGCCACCAGCGACCACCTTCCACACGCTTGACGGGCGTTGTATCCCAAACCCTGATCCTATCAGTTTCTACGTTGACTCTTCTAATGATTACAATCTTCTATATTTGGTTAAAGGGGGTGGCTTTGGGGCTTATATCTATTCCTCTAGATCGGATTCAGGGAGAAAGATTGTTTCTCCAGTCAGCTGGCGCGAGCTTTGCAGATGTTCTCAGGCTACCTTGTTTGGCTAGCGCCTTTATTTCACCTTGACATATCTGTTTGAAGAGTGTAGTTGGGTTATATGTTTTGATGTGAAGACGGAATCTTTTAGGAAAATAATACGATTTCCCCCTATTCCAGCTGAACACGGATATTCTTGTGGAAGTTTAGTCCTTCTTAATGGACACCTTCACTTGTGTGTATCCTATACAGACTACAAATCGATGAGGCAGGGTGATGTGTGGAGGATGAATGGTGATGGTAATGGTTGGGTGAAGGTGTCTACTCTCCAGTAGCGAATAACACATTCTAATTGTAGAACAAGAAGGCCGCATCGAATATGCACAACGACCACTGGAGGCAATTGGATTGTCGTTTGGGATCAGGATAGCAATTGTTTCAAGGAAATGAGTACGGACGACTTCACAAAAGAGTATTGGTATTTTTGTTCTCCACGCGCGCAGATTAGATCTAGTCGAATGATATATGTTGAGACTCTTGTATCACCCAAACCATGACTGTTTTCGTTTCGTCACAGTCTTGATTATCAAAGTTGTTAACTTTCAGTTAATGCTGTTTATAGCGAAAGGCATTTTGTAAATACATGCTCTAGTTTACTGATCGGCAAACAAAACAAAGGCATGGAAATGCAAATTATATGTACAATGGAAGGATGCAATTTTTGTTACAAACAGGTACTTGCTTCATGATCATATAACGTTTTGGATCTATATATTCATAATCATATGAAAGAAAGTATGCATTTTTGTATTGTGTCTTTAGGCAACAGAAGGTAGAAGAGGAGATTATCAGATGATCGAAACAAATCATACATATATACTGGTATGTTTTTCTTAAAAGTACTCGTATTCCTTCATAATTAAGTGTACTTTTATTTTTTTTTATTTTTTGTTCGTGTAAACTTGCAATCCAATTTGGAATCAAAGTATTTCAAAGGGGTGTTGACAGAGAAGCGGTCGTCGTGCTTCCTATGTTTGTCGTTGAGGATGGTGATCCATATTGGTTAATTTACATAATAATAGGATATGTGACTTGTCCTTCTTGTGCTTCATGAGGTGGGAGAAATGTTCCTTGAACTTCCTGATAAGATCATCGAAGTCCGTAATTCCTTCCACAGGTTGATTGTCAAACCAAACCCTGGCGGCTCCCGTGATCGTCTGGGTGAATAGATGACACCAGACCTGAACTAGCCGAAGGACTGTGGTACCCGCACATTCAAAGTTGTGAGAGTGATCCGACGGGTCGCGCAGACCATGGTACCCGCACATTCAAAGCTGTGAAAGTGATCTTACTTGCCGATGCTGCTGGGAAGTTTGGTTTGTTTTCAATAGGAGCGGTGGCAATATGCGCACAAAATTTGGAGTTAGCGGAGAATGATTTCTGCCTGTTGAGGTCGTCGTCCTCCTTCTTGTGTGACGTGGCGAAAGTGTTACGCGATCTCCGGTGTTTCCTCGACTTATGGTAGTCCGAGTCACTAGTAGATTGTAACCGTCCGACTCGCTCATCGAATTTTCGGGGTCTTGATAGTGTGTATTTCTACAACGACCTCCACCACGAGTATTGGAGTGGTCAGCTTCTTTCTCTTTCCCCTTCCGGCTATGTTTGGTCGAAGGGGAGCCAAAATTAAGTGTTTTGCCAGCCTTTTGCCTTGCGAGCATGCGCTGGTAGATAGCAGTATTTTTCATCTGCGTCTGAAAACGCCATTCGTCTGGATCGATGGCCAACGAAAGTTCGTCGTCAGAATCCGAAGAGGAGTGGGTTAACGTGCGGATTGGCTTGCGAGTACGCGAAGCAGGCTCTTTGTTTTGGTTGTCCGGAGTGCTTGATGTTCCTACCAGTGTACCCGGGAGCACAGTGGATGGGGTGAAAACAGGAGCTCCGGCTGGGTTGGGATCTGCCATGGATTGGCTAAAAGATATGGTTTAGAAAACTTGGTTTTCAGCCAGTACAGATGGCGCCAATGAAGAAACAACGAGTATAATGTGGGGTGGCTACTCGTGTTCGCTACAGGATAAAATCCTTTGCTCACACCGAGACTAGATCCGTGGCCCGTAAGATAAAGAGAGAGTGACGATGTAGTACAAGAATACAAGTGTATTACAAGTATGAAGAAAGAGATACAAGTGTATTACAAGTGTATGCGTATGAGTGGTGAGTTGATCGACCTCTACAAAGGAGGTGACGTCTCCTTTTTAAGGAGGTGACGTCTTGAACTTTCAGGGCATCCATTATAAGATCATTTCTTGCTGTGTTGATACCTGACAACAACATTTTTGACAAGAATTTGTACCTTAGATCTTTAACCTGTTCTTGTTGAGCATCCTCTTTTTCCAAAAAACCGCAATCCCATTTATCATTGCCCATATAGGTTTCCATATGACGTATTACAAAAACGCCACAATCGATTTTGTTTTCAGCTATCCTCCAAGGCATTGTCAACCTAGTGATATTTGCCACTTTCAGTTTCTTCAGACCAGTTCTGATTTTGGAAAGCTATATGTAATTGCACAATGCATTTCTCTACAATATATGCAAAAATATATTAGCTTTTGGAAATTATATAGATGGTAACGTAATTAATATGTCAATAGTATTACCAACTTATGAGGGATCCCTTTATATCTATCATCAAAATTATCACCCATTTTGCTGTTATCCATCAAAACAATTTAGTTATAAAAAAAAGGTTATTACATTATTTCCATGTCTTAAACGTTCAGGTCATCCATTAAAATATCATTTCTTGCTGTGTTGATACCTGACAACAACATTTTTGACAAGAATTTGTACCTTAGTTCTTTAACCTGTTCTTGTTGAGCATCCTCTTTTTCCAAGAAACTGCAATCCCATTTATCATTGCCAATATAAGTTTCCATATGACGCATTGCAAAAATGCCACAATCTATTTTGTTTTCAGCTGTCCTCCATGGCATTGTCAACCTAGTGATAATTGCCACGTTCAGTTTCTTCAGACCGGTTCTGATTTTGAAAAGCTTCATGTAATTGCACAATGCATTTCTCTACAATATATACAAAAACATATTAGCTTTTGAAAATTATATAAATGGTAAAGTAAATAATATGTCAATAGTATTACCAACTTATGAGGGATCCCTTTATATCTATCATCAAAATTATCACCCATTTTGCTGTTATCCATCAAAACAATTTTCCCAACTTTCAGATGGAAACACAAAACATAGAAATGTTCTGAAGCTAGAATTGGGAAAAATAGAAGGTCAATATCTAGTAATGATTTGACTTTAAACTGTTTAAGGTACTGATCCATGTTGCTTTTGAACTTATCATATTGCTTTTCATATGTGAGCTTAAAATGTTCTTCAAGCTGCATTTTAACAATACAATCAGATCTATCAGTAGAGTGATTATGTAGATGCAATAGAGTAATTATGTAATTAGGATAATTATTTTCATAACAAGAGCTTTAATAAAATTTATAACAGATTTAGAAGTTAAATTTTGATTACATACCGATATCAATGTTGAGCAGAAAAACCTCCTTGGTGACATTCGGCTTTTCAGTTTTTCTTCATCGTTTAGCACTTCAGACCAAATATCAATGATATTTGATGCAAGTTTAACACCTTCATACAAGCTCTCAAAGATGACCTTAATTGATTTTGTCCCATACATCGATTTGTAGACAAAATTCCTGTGTTTGTACGTAGTTAGAATGACGCAATAAAATTTCTTTTTACATAATTACTAAATCGGTACTTAGAGCATTCACATCCCATCCACGATTTTTACTTTATAATTTAACTAAAAATCACATTTTTTTAAATATTTATCTCTCATTTTAGAAAACCTCCCACATCCCATCCACCATATTTATCTTTATCTTACTCACAAACACTTATTTTATTATACTTCTCGTTATAATACACTCACAATAATTTTGTGTAGGGTGAATAGTAGCTTTTGAAAAGCTAGGATAATATTTTTTTCATAATATAAAGATGAGGTATAAAATTGTGGATGGGTTGTAGTGTGTTTTTAGAAGGTTTTTTTAAAATTTAAAGATGGGGGAAGGTTTGGTGGATGGGTTGTGAATGCTCTTATAGTTCATCAATGGGAGAAAATATGTATTCTGCTATCATGTTTTCATCGTCACTCAGCTTTTGTCGAAGTTTAACTTTTCGTTTAACGTAAGGTGATTTATATGCAGAAGTCTACTTTGTTGTTCTCTTTTCTCTTCCTTATTGTTGAGGTGTACAATCTGTCTCAACTTCTTTGTCGTTTCTTAATCTAAAAGCTGGTAACGTGTCGACAATTAATGATGTGTCAACTTCGACCACTTTAACTAACTCATCTTCAACATTTGTTCCATCAAAATTACCTTCAATATTTTCCAAGTATCATTCTAGAGTAATTAGGTAAATATAATATAGTTAATAGTCTATTTGGAGAAAGTACATACCTGCTTTTCCTTCAACGTCTTTTTTATCAACCTTAACATTGTCCTCCGTATTCAGTTTAGCATCATCTATGCCGTTTGGGAACATTAACAATGTTAAATATAGCTAGAGTAATTATGTAATAACCTTTTTTATAACTAAATTAAGATAACTACTAGTATAATTATAACATACCTTGTTTTTTAGAAATAGGAATTATATTCCATGAATCTTTCACAGCAGCAAAGTTCTGAACCCAAGGCAAGCCTCTTTAGTAACAATATGTAGGATTTCCACTTCGTGACAAGTGATTTCAATTTGTTTTTCTATTGTCTCAGTGACACTTGGTTGAACTTCATTTTTTTCCTGCAAAGTCACCTTTAACTTCACCAACATCTTTTGTATTCTTCTCAATATTTGCACCTTTCAATGTAATATTTGTCAACATACATCTCGTTAGTATTAGAGTAATTATTGTCACAAATATAATATATTAATCATTGTATTAACATAAAGTTAAAAATATGTAGAGGAATTACATACATGCTTCCCCTTCATGATTCTTAGTATTTTCACAATATTGACTTTCCACTTCTTGACATCTAATCTCAATTTGACTTGCAAGACTCTTCGTCATTGTTTGTTCGACCTTGTTACTTTTAGAATTGTCACCTTTTGAAACTTGTCAAAGAGTAATTGCTATAAAAAGAGTAATTCTAGAATAAATATTCATAAAAAGAGTAATTGTTAAATAGTTTTTTTGTACCATCTTTTGTTGTCTCATCTACATCATGAGTTCCATTGCTTTCAACTTCAACTTTTTTCTCAGTTTCTGCTATTACATCAAGATCATTCGAACTGATGATATTGTTGTTATCAGCAGAACTTTGAGATTGAGGATTTTGGTTTTCCCATTCCTTGCACATGTTTAATATGGCATCATTCCATGTATACTTTGTTTTCCCTTCTTTAACCATATTATCTGTGACTTCCCCCAATTTTCTTGTACTCCTCAATATATGTTTGGCATAATTGTATGTAGCAATGGATTATGTAACTTGGAACACTATATTGAGGCGTACAAGAAAATTGAGGGAAGTCATAAATAATATGGTTAAAGAAGGGAAATCAAAGTATACATGGAATGATGCCATATTAAACATTTGCAAGGAATGAGAAAACCAAAATCCTCAATCTCAAAGTTCTGCTGATAACAACAATATGATCAGTTTGAATGATCCTGATGTAATAGTAGAAATCTGAGAAAGAAGTTGAAGTTGAAGGCAATGGAACTCATGATGTAGATGAGACAACAAAAGATGGTACAATAAAAACTATTTAACATTTACTCTTTTTATGAATATTTATTCTAGAATTACTATTTTTATAACAATTACTCTTTGACGAGTTTCAAAAGGTGACAATTCTGAAAGTAACAAGGTCTAACAAACAATGACGGAGAGTCTTGCAAGTCAAATTGAGATTAGATGTCAAGAAGTGGAAAGACAATATTGTGCAAATACTAAGAATCATGAAGGGGAAGCATGTATGTAATTCCTCTACATATTTTTAACTTTATGTTAATACAATGATTAATATATTATATTTGTGACAATAATTACTCTAATACTAACGATATGTATGTTGACAAATATTACATTGAAAGGTGCAGATATTGAGAAGAATACAAAAGATGTTGGTGAAGTTAAAGGTGACTTTGTAGAAAAAAAATGAAGTTCAACAAAGTGTCACTGAGGCAATAGAAAAACAAATTGAAATCACTTGTCAGGAAGTGGAAATCCAACATATTGTTACTAAAGAGGCTTGCCTTCGTTTCAAACTTTGCTGCTGTGAAAGATTCATGGAATATAATTCCTATTTCCAAAAAACAAGGCATGTTATAATTACACTAGTAGTAATCTTAATTTATTTATAAAAAAAAGGTTATTACATAATTATTCTAGCTATATTTAACATTGTTAATGTTCACAAACAGTTTAGATGATGCTAAACTGAATACGGAGGACAATGTTAAGCTTGATAAAAAAAGATGTTGAAGGAAAAGGAGGTATGTACTTTCTCCAAATAGACTGTTAACTATATTATATTTACCTAATTACTCTAGAATGATACTTGGAAAATATTGAAGGTAATTTTGATGGAACAAATGTTGAAGATGAGTCAGTTAAAGTGGTCAAAGTTGACACATCATCAATTGTCGACGCGTTACCAGCTTTTAGATTAAGAAACGACAACGAAGTTGAAGCAGATTGTACACCTCAACAATAAGGAAGAGAAAAGAGAACAACAAAGGTGACTTCTGCATATAAATCACCTTACGTTAAACAGAAAGTTAAACTTGGACAAAAGCTGAGTGACGACAAAAACATGATAGCAGAATACATATTTTCCCCAATTGATGAACTGTAAGTACCGTTTTAGTAATTATGTAAAATTAAATTTTATTGCGTCATTCTAACTCCGCACAAACACAGGAATTTTGTCTTCAAATCGATGTATGGGACAGAATCAATTAAGGTCATCTTTGAGAGCTTGTATGAAGGTGCTAAACTTGCATCAAACATCATTGATATTTGGTCTGAAGTGCTAAACGATGAAGAAAAACTAAAAAGCTGAATGTCACCAAGGAGGTTTTTCTGCTCAACATTGATATCGGTATGTAATCAAAATTTAACTTTTAAAACTCTTATAAATTTTATTAAAGCTCTTGTTACGAAAATAATTATCCTAATTACATAATTACTCTATTGCATCTACATAATCACTCTACTGATAGATCTGATTGTATTGTTAAAATGCAGCTTGAAGAACATTTTTAAGCTCACAAATGAAAAGCAATATGATAAGCTCAAAAGCAACATGGATCAGTACCTTAAACATTTTAAAGTCACATCATTACTAGATATTGACCTCATATTTTTCCCAATTCTAGCTTCATAACATTTCTATGTTTTGTGTTTCCATCTGAAAGTTGGAAAAATTGTTTTGATGGATAACAGCAAAATGGGTGATAATTTTGATGATAAATATAAAGGGATCCCTCATAAGTTGGTAATACTATTGACATATTATTAACTTTACCGTTTATATAATTTTCAAAAGCTAATATGTTTTTGCATATATTGTAGAGAAATTCATTGTGCAATTACATGAAGTTTTCCAAAATCAGAACCGGTCTGAAGAAACTGAAAGTGGCAAATATCACTAGGTTGACAATGCCATAGAGGACAGTTGAAAACAAAATCGATTGTGGCATTTTTGCAATGCGTCATATGGAAACCTATATGGGCAATGATAAATGGTATTGCGGTTTCTTGGAAAAAGAGGATTCCCAACAAGAACAGGTTAAAGAACTAAGGTACAAATTCTTGTCAAAAATGTTGTTGTCAGGTATCAACATAGCAAGAAATGATCGTATAATGGATGACCTGAATGTTCAAGACATGGAAATAATGTAATAAACTTTTTTTATAACTAAATTGTTTTGATGGATAACATCAAAATGGGTGATAATTTTGATGATAGATATAAAGGGATCCCTTATAAGTTGGTAATACTATTGACATATTATTTACTTTAACATTTATATAATTTTCAAAAGCTAATATGTTTTTGCATGTATTGTAGAGAAATGCATTGTGCAATTATATGAAGCTTTCCAAAATCAGAACCGATATGTGCTTGGCAACCCGTACGGATAGAAGGCCTATTCTTACCTTTTTCAGTTTTTTGTTATCATTAACAACTAGTAGACTATCAAACTTAGTTTATGGCTTATATCCCTCCTTTGAACATATAAAATACTTATATTTGATAATACCATTCTTTTCGACTTGAGTACCTTTTCTTACAAAGAAACCTCCCTTTTTAGCATATGTTTGGTAAAAATCCAATGAAGCATCCAAAGATGGGAAAAACATGCCTTCAACTGGTATTAATGAAGAAGAAACACTAGGTTTGAAAGTTCTTTCACAAGAAACAAGGGACAACCATTGAAATTCTTTTAAAGGATTTGTATTCAAGCAAAGGATCGATAGACCGTATACTACCCATCAATATGCTTGATAAATACTTAAAGAAAAATAAGCCTGCCGATCGCAAAAAAAAAAAAAAAAAAAAGAAAGAAAGATATAGAGACTTGGGAAAAGAGGATTTAAATCTTCTACCCCATCATCTACATTAAATAGAAAAACATAATTATTCTAATAATTCATTCAAATATATGCATAAATAAAAAAAATTACTCTAAATAAAACAATAATATAGTCATGACAATCATTTTGAGTAATTACTCTAGACACAAAGAAAGATTTATTGTCTAATCTTATTCGGTAATCATTTTGAGTAATCATCATACACTATAAATGACATCTTAAAAGTATTAATTACTCTAGCCATAAAGAGAAGAAAACAGTGGATAATCTTCTTCAGTAATTACTCTAGACATAAAAGAGATATTTAATGCCTTCATACAATATAAATGACATCTCAAAAGTTATTCACCCTCACTAAACGACGTTACTTCAAAACATTAATCTTATTCCCCTATGTATGAACCTAATGAAACCAGAGTAAATTACACCACCATTGATACCCCTTCTTTAAAATCAAACTGGGATATTACGCTAAGTATTAATAAAAATACATTAAATGATATTTGGAATAAAACTGAATCTACAAAAATCTGAATGCAAAACAAATATGAAAAAAAATTAAAATCAAAATATTTAAACAACTACATACCTTGCATCACATTCGTCATACTTTCAGCCATTGATATAAGAACAAAATGCAAAGGAAATAACAATACGATCAGTGGGTTTTTGAGCGAAAGGTGTATAGACTACGATCCATCAATAAAAACAAAATTTAACTTGTCTGATTAATGGAGGCAGTAGCAGGAGGAATAGAATATAATATGGTTTAGGGATTGGCAACAATGAAATAGGATTTCAGATAATAACGAAATTGTCACCGCCCTTATTTTATGAATAATGTGATTCATACAGTTCGTACAAAAAGTTTTTTGTATTTGACCTTGTCTATATATATATATATATATATATATATATATATATATATATTCAAAAATAATTAATTTCTATATTAAATATATAAAATTTCCAAAATAAAAAGTAAAAACATGTTTATGGGTTTATAAGGTTTTGAAATAGTGATATACTTTTTGCTTTTTAACATTTTTTTATAAATAGAATAAACAATTTTAACATTCTTGATGATGATGATATAGCGTTATTAACAGATTTTGTGGTTGTTTGCGACGGGGGTGTGTCCTTCGTATTTGATTTTTCTAGTTTTTTTTATTGAGTTGTTCGGGTTTTTGGTTGGGAAAAAATGATTCGATAACCGACACATTTAATGTTTCGGTTGGTCAGGTTTGCGTTATTCGGTTTTCAAGTTTGCATGAAAATAAAATAAAAATATTTTTCGCAAATTATGATCAAAATTCAAACATTTTTTAAACAAAATAATATGATAATGTTTAAAAGTTCTAAAGCTTAATGTTTTAAATACCAAAGACTTCAAAACAAAACACAATTATATAAAAAAATATATTAAATGTTCGGGTTCTTTCGGATTTCGAATTTCAGGTTATTGAATTCAGGTTTTTGACTGGGAAAAAGTAACCAGATATCCTACCCATTTAAGGTTTGGATTGGCCGAGTTTCATGTTATTCGGTTCAGACTTCAGGTTTCTAAGATATTCTTTAATTGGGGTTTTTGTGGCTTCATGTTAGATTTTAGGTATAAAGAACAACCCTATTTCTTAGTTAATCATTTAGGGAAAAATTACATTATTGAACTAAAATAGTTATTTATTAAAATTTTATTAATAATTCATAAAATTGCAGGATGATTAAGCTTGTAAGGGAATATACAGACCTTACAAAATCATAGTACCTATAAGTGTATAAATAAAGATGTGGGTATGTTAATTGGATAAATTTATGTGGGCCAATTATTTTAGGTTATGGCCCAAAGAAGTATAAGTAGTAGAAAGCCCATAAGGTGGGAGTATATAATGAGCTTAGAAACCCTAATCCTCATTTTGTCACCTCTTTCGTGTGTGAGAGAGAAAGTGGTAGAGAGAAGAGTGTGTAAGAGAGAAATATCATCCAACTTCAAAAATCTTGTTTTTGAGTAGCATAGCTGCAAAAATAAACGTTTCCTAAAGATTGAACCATCGGATCGTTATCAAATTTTTACTGAAGTTTAAAGTAACTTAGACCACCAAATCCAACGGTGGGTTTCTTATTTTAAAGGCCTGAAGTCGGGTTTTCACTACCCATAAGGTATCTGTACGAAAATGGCCTTTCCAATGGTTATTTGCGCTTTCCGCCGATGACAGAGGCGGTTTTTGGTGGTGGGGACCGATGGGGAAGGAAGTTCTCGACGATATGATTCCGTGGACTCTTGAATCACCTCAATCATAGTCCGTTAGATATGATTTCAAAGTTTGGTTCAAGGTAAGCTTAAAGATTTTGTTTTTATATTTGGGTATGTACAAGAAATTTTGAGCATTGATTTCGAGCCTTTTGGTTCATAAAGTTGAAGTTTGGGGTACATGGACTGAATCGAGCAAATCTTTATTTCTTTGTGATGGGTGTTCCTCTTGCAACTCTCCACGGGAATCTCTCTAAGAGTTGCATATGTATGGATAATCGCTCGGAGATTTGCATGTGTATTACTATCCGAACCTCTCGAAGGTTGCAAATGTATAGATATGAGAACCTCTCAAAGAGTTGCATGTGTATAGATAGTTAAACCTCTCGAAGAGTTGCACACATACGCGCGCGCGCGCATATATATATATATATATATATGTTTTTCTCTAGGAGTTGCATGTGTATAGTTATGCGATTCTTTGAAACTGTGTGGGACACTCCTTATGATGGTTCTACCAATCCCTAACGAAAGTTAGGCAAGGGTCGTGCTACTCTATCATGCAACACAGTTCATGTGACTCTGTCTGGTGACATAGTGCATGAAAATATGTCCACGGTTAGTTTATAAAGTGAACAGTTTTACGTGTTAACCTTTATGCAGATTTAGCGTTTTGGGTTGATATGCATGCTTACATAAAGGTTTATCTAATATTTTGGAAATATAGGCACTAGTGAGTGGTATTATATATGTTTTTCTTTATGATACCGGGTCTTATTTGATAAAGTCTTAAAGGATTAATAGTTTCATGCATGCAAAAGATATATGAACTAAAGTTCCTGTTAGGTTCTTCGTGATATTTAAATAACTAACAATACATGTTTATTATAATTAAATCTAGTCATTGGTTTGCTAATACTTATTTGAATTTATAAATGATTCATGTTTCAATGTTCGATGAATGGCTGATTATAAAAATTCGGGAATTGACGAAAGCTTATAAATGTTTTGATGTTATTACATGTGAGCGCGAAGACATAAGAACGGAGGAATTGTTATAAACACGTAAGCCTGTCTGACATAGTCCAGGAAATTTTATTGATGTTCATGTTATGTTGGTATTTTCGACTGATGAACGTGATAGAAATTACGATATGATTTGACGGATAATGTTCACATGATTTTTTAGGTTAAATTTGACGTGTATGTTTAACTTTAAAACATGTTTTGATGAAAATGATAAACATTTTGCAAAATCTTAGCTTCCTTGTACTAAACTAGAACTCGCTCAGCGAATCTGACTTTTTAGCATGTATGTTAGGTGGTCGATGTGCAATGGCTAAAGACTTACCCATCAAACGAAGGTTGTTCCATCCCGAGGTGGCACCCTATGAATTTTATTTATTTACAAGGCATAACATTATGTTTTAAAGATTTTGATGTAACGACGTTTTATGTTTTCCGTTGCAATGTAAATGGTTTTATAAGTTAAGAACCATGTTTTGATATGTAAACCCAGCTGTGAGGTCCTGCAGGTTTGGGGCTTTCAATAAAGGGAAAATGACCAAAATGGCCCGTTGACCGGGCGTTTTGCACAAATAGCCCTCTCCACCCTCTTTGGAGAGACGGGTCACGGCTCCCAAGACCTCTGAAACGTCTCTTGAGAGGTCTCCCGTATGGACCAATAAAAAACCAACACCTCATCACTCTCTTTCTCTTTCCTCTCTCCTCACTCTCTCTCTCTCCATTTCTCTTTCCTCTCTCTCTCTTTGAACCGTCTTTCCTCTCTCCTCACTCTCTCTCTCTCCATTGAAGCATAAAAGGTCATCTTCTTTGCTCTTTAAACTTGTACCAATTGCATTGATGGTTGTACTATGCTGCCCTAAATGCTCCAATGCCTTCACTTGTGACCTTAAAAACTTTAGATAATTTGCTGCTTCATCAAGCATTGATGCTGTGTTCATTTTGTTCCCACCAGGAACTAGTTTTTGACCCTAATTCTTTCACTGATCCTTTCACTGATGCTGTGTTCATTTTGTTCCCACCAGGAACTAGTCTCGTTCGTCTTCAACACGACGCTAAAACCTTCTGTCTTCCCTACCCACTCCCACTGGTCTACATTTTACGTTTTGAATGGATGATGGAAAGCACCGGTGAGTTCTTCGTCTTCTCCGGTCGTCTTCTCCGGTGAGTTCTTTGTCTTCTCCGACGAAGTTTCATTATCCTCTGTTTTTTTTTCTTGTTCTTTGTCTTCACCAGAGACGTCTTCGGAGACGTCACCGGAGGCGTCTCTGACGTCACCAGAGACGTCTCAGGTCTGTCTCACGTCTCAGGTCTGTCTCGGGATCAACAACGACACGTGGCGGTCCTCTGTTGGCTGAAATGGGAAGCCTCTCGGGAGACGGTTCAGGCTCTTTGGGAACCGTGACCCCTCTCTCCAAAGAGGGTGGAGAGGGCTATTTGTGCAAAACGCCCGGTCAACGGGCTATTTTGGCCATTTTCCCTTCAATAAATGTGATTGAAAGTTGAAAGACGATGAAAACACTAAAGAGGCCATTATGTTGCCACCTTGGATAGTTATTTCAAATAGGCCAGAACAAGGTGGAATACTCAAAGATCCATACAACCATACTACACATTCAAGGAATAACTTATCAACAATTTCGTGACCTTATAGTGAATGAAGTCAGTCAAAGGTAAGCAAACCCTTCTCTTGGTGATATTTGACACATATTTATGTCTTTTTGCCATTTAATCACTAAAATTCATGTTTTTTTTTGTGCAGAATTGATTATAAAACTGTGGCTCTATAGAATATATCACAATGCCTCATCGATATAGTTAAATCATGGGTATCAATATATGAACACAATCTAATGTGACTTGAAAAGAATGTTAGGAACAACATTTAAATATTACAAAGAGAAAAGGAAAAGGCTACACCTTTTGAAATAGTTAAATCTGAGTATGCAGAGTCTTTAGTTTATACCACGCCAGATAAGGATATTTATTGCATGTGGTGTAGCAAGAGATACTGAAAGAAACATTGATGATTTTATTAAGCTAACTTGGAAAGCTTCAAAGGATTTGCAACAGGAGTTGAAAAATTAGACTAAAAGAGATACAAATGGAAATGTAAGTTGCTTTGTTAGTCTAGATTGCAATGTATATTTTTATTGAGCATTGATTAAAGATTGGCCAAGTATTTTGTTTTTTTAACAGGTTCCTCCCTTCTTATATATGGAGAAAAAATGTAGGTCAAGGAATTTAACACTGTGGTTTTCACCACCTCGAGCTCTGCAGCCTTGAAAAAACATGTAATGAACTAAATACTTTAACAAATGAGGAAGATTTCTAGAAGAGGCTCACACTATTAAAGTATGGACAAGATGATGGGTCAAGGCTTTATACAAGATATAGTACTATGAAGAAAAGATGGTTTTTATGATATGAAAAGCAAGCAATATGTGAAGAACTATTATTGTATTCAAGTTAAAGATTAACCGCTTTGAATTTATTGTTGAAAGGTATTGTGACAACCTGCACCCTACATTTTTTATAAACGTGTATAATTGGTTCCTCAACTATTTCAAAATTTTCATTTTTAACCCTCGTATTTTAATAGGACCAAAAGTCACAATTTAATAAAACTTATATTTTTTATACTTAAAAGTATGCACGTTTTATACTCACATCTACACCCGAGCTCATATGTTTCAGACCTTGATACTCAAAGCCCTTAATTTTTGGTCCTAAAGCAACTTAGAAACCGAAGGAAACAAGTCCAGAACTTAAAATTGATTAAATTAGAAAATTTTATTTTTTAGCTCTCGCGGTCCGCGGAGACAGTCAAACAGTCAAAATTCCTAGTCAAATTCCTAGTCAAAGTCATAGTCAAATTCCTAATCAAAGTCCTAGTCAAATAGTCAATTCATCTTAAAACCTTACTTTATTGTGTTGACCAATTTTAAAGCCTAATTGAATCCAAAACTAGTATAAAAACCCACCTATGACCCATTACACTTTGCACTTCTAAATCGATTGTTTCAATTCGATTAAACTCTCCCTCATACCTTTCTTCTAGAGTATATTACTTCTACATTTGAAGCTTTGATTATAATCTCTTGTAATTGGCGAATTGGAAGCTTGATAGTTTTCCTATGCGGTTTCTTTTCTTTTAAATTGGACTAGTTTCGTTGTTGAACCTTTGGATTGCTCGCATTTTCACGCTCGCTTAGTCATCTAGTCATTTGGCGAAAGTGAGTATTTCCTATCCCCTTTTTGCTTTTATTCATTTTTGGGGTGTTACATGTACACTTATACAAATTACAAATACAAGTTCACATTTTTATAATACAATTCTAGTACTATGTGCATTTGCTTACAAACGTGCTTTATGCTTAGACATTACATGTAGAATACATTTGTACTTAGTGTAATCATTAACCATGTACAAGCCGACCTTAACATTGGATAACGCTATTGGATTGACAACCCGCCTAGGTTGATTCTCCCCTTTTTTCATCGGAGAATCCGTGGTCATTGTTAAGTTATTATCCAATTATTTGGATAAGTACACCGCCGTTCACTTAGTACATTATACAGTCACAGGATTGATTTCGCTCATTTGTATGATACATAGTTTACATAATTGCACTGTAGCTTTGCACTTGAATTGTATAACATTTTTCAACTTACTATATGTATTAAATCTAGGAATGCTCACCAACATTTCTTATGTTGACAAAACCTATTTTGTACATGTTTCAGGTACAGTTTTATCTTAGTTCCATAGCATTGGATTTTAGTGCTTGCTTTTAATAAGTTATTTCAATTTTCATGTTTTGTTCAGACTTTTGTATTTTTCCCATTTCATCTATGTAAGACAATTTAAATTATTCAATAATATATTTACATTTTAGTACCATGTGCTTTTAAACAATCGTCACTACGTGACACTTCGATGATTCCGTCATCGGTTGGGGTGTTACAGATTGGTATCAGAGCCATGGTTATAGGGAATTAGGTTATTAGAATGCCTTTTAGCCTAGTCTATAACCAAGCTTACATTCACGAGTCCTCTCGTGTTTATTTCTCTTTATCCTTATATTTTCTTTCCAGATATTTTCGCTATGATTCTTTCTCGTTATTCTTTCGGTGTGTTGTTTAAAGAAGAAGATACTCGTATTTCACAAACGAAACGATATCACCAAGTTAGGAGTGACATCCATACCTTGGTGATTAGTTTCACTCATCTATATGTTATTTATCTTAGGAATATATCTTTGAGATAGGAGTGACATCCACACCTCAAAGAGGATTTCTTTCAAAAAGGAACGTAACCACTAAGCTGGGAGTGATATCCTTAACTTAGTGATTGGTTTCATTCCACAATAGTTTTCAATTTTGAAATACATCTTTGAGTTAGGAGTGAAATCCAAATATCAAGGATCTATTTTTGCATCTCGTCTTTAATCTCGCTAAAGTTTTGGAATTCACCAGTGATGGGGCACGTGCAATCTGGAAGGGTGAGCGCCTATATCCTGAGTTTTCTGTCTAGGCCTGGTATTTCGTATAAATCCCAATCAGACGAGGGACCCGTATACCTACCTGGGAACTCTTGGGATGAGCATTTACTTATAGGCTAAAGTACGCCCCCACAAGTCACTAGGAAATTTCAAATACTTGAGTTGGTCAAAGTTTCCTATAGAAAAAAATTCCAATGTTTTATATCATTGATATTTATGTTTGTTTATCATTTGAAGATTCCATTTAATCACTTGATGTTTCATATGTCATTATTCATTGATCATTCGCTTTTGAATCCCTTATCATCATTACTAAAACTTTTGTTCGATATATCATCGCATTAAAGCTTACACTATTTCACTTGTGCTCATGATTTTTACACTATAAGGTATTACTCGTTTTGCGTTAAAACATTTTTACCCACGACGTGTTTAACTTTGATCACATCCTGATTTTAGGAATGTTGCGTCATCACACAATTAAAAATAAACATGGTTTTTCCAAACTTATTATTTCAACCTGTTTTATACCTTCATCGAAGTCACAGTATATCCTCATATACCTAATACTAATATTACTGCACCCAGTCTCCTAAGCCATAGCCAACTACCATTAGTTAGAACTTCTTAGTCAGACTAAACTCATACATAAATGCCTACCTACACGATACGCACTAGTACACTACTCTCTAAAACGATTAATTTGACAACTTATTCTATAAGTCTTTTCACAAAGCCTATTCGCCAAATTAGAACACACTTTTTATACACCTTGTGCCTTGAAACAAATAGCCCGTTATGAGCCCAAAGAGATACCTTGACGATCCTGCAAATAAATGACCTTTAAATGTATAAATTTCGTAAAGGTTTGAAAATTTAAAAGGTTTCAAGTTTACCCAGTCTTAACGGGTGACACTTCGATTTTCTCAACAATTCATAACAATTAAAAATTTCTGACTTTTCAACCCACAAGTAGGGCTGTTCACGAGCCGAACCGAACCAAACAGACCTCTGCTCATGCTTGGCTCATTTACAAACCGAACCGAGCTGAGCGGCTCGTTTACAATCGAGCTGAAAAACGAGCGAACATTGTTCGAGCGCAATTTTTTCGAGCGAGCGTCGAGCGAGAAACGCACGAAAAGTAATTTGGACAACCATGAAATTGGGATGTTATCTTCAATGTTTTCGTAGTCGAGTGACAACTAAGGTGTAACTGTCCAATGAGGACACTAATATTGAGGTCCAAGTGTCCAAGAATGAGGCTTAGGTTTAGGCAATGAGCATACTATAGAGAACAATTGTCGCTTTGTAACATAAGATGATATCAAACGACGATTAGGGGTGGACGACTAATAACATAAAGAAGTCAAAGTTGTCATTTTACGACTTAAGGTTTTACTATTAAACTTAGTATTAAATTTTTATTTGATAAAGCGAACTATTCATATTTTATTTGCATATATTGGGCCAAATGTTATGTATAAATCTGTAAATATTACTATGATTTGTGGGTATATATATAATTATATATATAATAAATAAATAATAATTTATTCGAGCCGAACCGAGCCGAGCGGACCTTTGCTCGTGCTTGGCTCGTTTACAAACCGAACCGAGCCGATCAGCTCATTTACAACCGAGCGGGCAATCGAACGAGCATTTTTCGAGCATTTTCCGAACGAACGGCGAGCGATCCACGAGCGACGAGCGATTTGAACAGCCCTACCCACAAGTTAAAGAAATGTTAAATACAGAAAATTTTATTTTCCAAAATTCGTCAAGGCATCTGGGATCATTCACAACCTTCACATCATTTTAAATATTGGTCTTTCGAAACACATTAGATTTACACACACTTCATGAGATGGTTTCATCTTGCATTTTATAACCTTCCATTGCATATTTTACAAATCAAATGTAAATCTGCATGTTTTCATATAATGTATCCAATATATGTTTTCGGGAGGAATTTGCAACTAATAATATACCTTATAACACTTTTCAAACTCGACTTCTTGTAAACACATGAAAATGTGTACCTACAAAATCTTTTCAAGTGAATCTGTTTTGAACTTAAAACATTCTTCGGTTTCCAAAAAGTTATCCTCATACCAGAATACTATACGTCTGTTCTGCGCACTTTCATTTAAAGTAAATTTCATTATTTTTTTACACCATTCTATTTAGTTACGTTCGTACATTATCATATTATTTTTGTATTATTCTTTTGTCGGTAGTTATTTTCACGCGTTAATCGCAACTATTCTCGCACTAGTTATTACTAGTTATTCTTACAACACCATTTTTGAGCATTAATTTAACTCGTTTACGTTCATTTTGTGCAAATTGTGCGATTTACTCGATTTACGTTATGCTATTCTTTCATTCGAAATTTTATGCTATACTTATATACTTACATGAACGCATATTTGGTATGCATACTTTTTTCGTTGTGAGCAAAACCCTGTTATACTTTACATTATTTTGTTCGTCATCATGGCCAACGAACATACTAATTGATAGCTCGTATGAGATCTGAGCCAATTCCCATGTACGACTCGGTTCAGAGTATTCCTCTAACCCGAGGGGAACGGTGTAATCCTCAGAGTTTATCAATATGGTTGTTTAGAGCCCAATGATGTGAACAGAAATTTACCGGTTAAGGGTGAACCCGAAAGGTGAAGAACCCCTAATCATGTCTTATACTTACACATCAATCTCGTTACTGTTAAAAGGGTGAACCTGAAAGGGGAAGAACCTCTAACAGCATCTTATACTTGAGCGGTATCTACTACTTAACACATTTTGGTTGCACGCATTGTTTCTTGTATTACTTATGTTAGTGTTATGGAAGAGCATAACACCCTAGTGTAAGGTAAATCGATGATTACGGTCCGGAACGCAATCATGGGTTTACAGGTACATGAGGGTGGTGTGTAATTCTATTTAGGCTTTTGGTAGACAATCAGTACGAGTCCAAAGTATTGGGAGTGTGGTGGGTTAGTTGCGGTACACCCTATATATAAGCATAAACGATACTGCGGGAGCGGACTAGGAGTCTGACCAAGAACCTACCCATTACTATCTCTTTATTAGATTGTTGACTAATAGCTAGCATTTTCGATAAGAATGTTCATACATGAGCTTCAATTCGACTTCCTAGAGTCTTTCTCTGGACCATCCACACAGAAAACACAAACTTTGTATACTCTTACACTCTCTGTTAGTCAAAATCCTGTTGCACGTCCTTAATAAAGTTCGGTCAGAAACTTCTCTAAAGTAAGGGAAGCTACTATAACACTGCCCTGCCCTCACCAGTTACATACTTTTCCTAAACCTTTCTCATTATAAACTCTTAATTCTCTAACCTTGGGTCAAACTTTAAGGATTTTCAAACTCTTATTTTGGGTATTAAACAACTACTTCAAACTTTTTCAAATCATGGCTGATGCATGTCTTAAAATCTGCTTGCCTTTTTACAAATGTCTTTTGTTTCATGAAAACCTTCACTTGAAAGTAATTTCGGGACGAAATTTTCTAAAGTAGGGGAGACTGTGACAACCTGCACCCTTCATTTTTCATAAACGTGCATAATTGGTTCCTCAACTATTTCAAAATTTTCATTTTTAACCCTCGTATTTTAATAGGACCAAAAGTCACAATTTAATAAAACTTATATTTTTTATACTTAAAAGTATGCATGTTTTATACTCACATCTACACCCGAGCTCATATGTTTCAGACCTTGATACTCAAAGCCCTTAATTTTTGGTCCTAAAGCAACTTAGAAACCGAAGGAAACAAGTCCAGAACTTAAAATTGATTAAATTAGAAAATTTTATTTTTTAGCTCTCGCGGTCCGCGGAGACAGTCAAACAGTCAAAATTCCTAGTCAAATTCCTAGTCAAAGTCATAGTCAAATTCCTAGACAAAGTCCTAATCAAAGTCCTAGTCAAATAGTCAATTCATCTTAAAACCTTACTTTATTGTGTTGACCAATTTAAAAGCTTAATTGAATCCAAAACTAGTATAAAAACCCACCTATGACCCATTACACTTTGCACCTCTAAATCGATTGTTTCAATTCGATTAAACTCTCCCTCATACCTTTCTTCTAGAGTGTATTACTTCTACATTTGAAGCTTTGATTAT
This sequence comes from Ambrosia trifida, assembly GCA_028751855.1. NCBI lineage: Eukaryota > Viridiplantae > Streptophyta > Magnoliopsida > Asterales > Asteraceae > Ambrosia > Ambrosia trifida. Next base: position 23,845,269 of record CM054127.1, read on the forward strand.
AATCTCTTGTAATTGGCGAATTGGAAGCTTGATAGTTTTCCTATGCGGTTTCTTTTCTTTTAAATTGGACTAGTTTCGTTGTTGAACCTTTGGATTGCTCGCATTTTCACGCTCGCTTAGTCATCTAGTCATTTGGCGAAAGTGGGTATTTCCTATCCCCTTTTTGCTTTTATTCATTTTTGGGGTGTTACATGTACACTTATACAAATTACAAATACAAGTTCACATTTTTATAATACAATTCTAGTACTATGTGCATTTGCTTACAAACGTGCTTTATGCTTAGACATTACATGTAGAATACATTTGTACTTAGTGTAATCATTAACCATGTACAAGCCGACCTTAACATTGGATAACGCTATTGGATTGACAACCCGCCTAGGTTGATTCTCCCCTTTTTTCATCGGAGAATCCGTGGTCATTGTTAAGTTATTATCCAATTATTTGGATAAGTACACCGCCGTTCACTTAGTACATTATACAGTCACAGGATTGATTTCGCTCATTTGTATGATACATAGTTTACATAATTGCACTGTAGCTTTGCACTTGAATTGTATAACATTTTTCAACTTACTATATGTATTAAATCTAGGAATGCTCACCAACATTTCTTATGTTGACAAAACCTATTTTGTACATGTTTCAAGTACAGTTTGATCTTAGTTCCATAGCATTGGATTTTAGTGCTTGCTTTTAATAAGTTATTTCAATTTTCATGTTTCGTTCAGACTTTTGTATTTTTCCCATTTCATCTATGTAAGACAATTTAAATTATTCAATAATATATTTACATTTTAGTACCATGTGCTTTTAAACAATCGTCACTACGTGACACTTCGATGATTCCGCCATCGGTTGGGGTGTTACAGGTATGAAGAAGATAATATAATAGTAGAGACTGTGATGAGTAGGCTGAATAATAAGAAAGCCTTGAACAGGGAAAGACAAATATAGTTTATAAAGTTACTTAGTGAAGAAAGAATTAAGCATTCAAAGGCCACGAGGAGCTTACTAAGGAATAAGAAGTACCAAAAGGAAAAGGAAAAGGAAAAGCCAAAGCTTAGAAGAGCTTGCTCAAACATATGATATAATTCTTTTTTGTTATCATTCCTTTTCTAGCCGATAAACCTACTTGTATATGCATACATATGACTAGACAATTGAATTTTGATAGACATATGCAAATATATAATTGGTGTATTTCAGTTAAACAATGAGTCTACAATGTGAATGTTTAATGTTATACCTTTTAATTATTTTTTTAATAATTTTATTATACAACTATACATTTTAGCAAGCTGTATAATTTGTCAATTTGGGTGGTAGTGGCATGTGTCAGGTTGCAATAAGAAGATTTCTTTTTAATTTACAATACATATTTTAAGTGTATAAATAGGTTTTGGTGGAGTACTAACTATTAAAGTTAGAAATTATTAACCATACATGACTTTTGCCATGATTCATGCCTTGTAATTATTGTATTTATGTTACATAGTATTTTAGTAAGTTATTTCTTAGTCTTTGGTCAAGGTCAATAGCTTGTTTCCCTCCTAAAGTAGAGCTTCGAGTCCGTATATATTCTATGTCCTTCAATGAAAATATTGTACCTTTACTCATAAAAAAACTCATACTTGATATGGTATCAAGAGCCTAAAGCTCCCTTGAGCCAACCGATCCATCACAGCTTTCGACAGCCTTCTGTCCGCAGCCTACACAGCCCTTTCATCTTTTTTTTTCTGATTTGTAGCCTCAATGGCTCCTTTTTTTGTTCAACAATCAAACCGTAACTACAATCGGAACCCTTGTTCCTCAGCCTCAAACCCCTCATTACAAAACCGACCCTCCTCGTGGTCAAACAAATCTGCAACCCAAACTCAAAACAACCCGACCCACAACAGCCAAACTAACGTTTTTTGTTATTTTTGCAGCATACCCGGTCATGTAGCGAAAGATTGTCGCAAACTTAGTCGCTTCCTACGCGACCATGAAGTATCTATTCATGATTCCTACTCATACCCGGTTTTGAACAATACATCTTCTCACACCGCGGTTCCAAACACTCCATGGATGTGGGATACAGGCGCTTCCAATCACACTAACAACAACAACCAAATGCATGTTCTTTTCGAATAATGTGGCTCGGATGAGATTGTTTTAGGTGACGGTAAAACCCTTCCTATCACACACATTGGTCAAACAACCCTTCACACCAACTCACGACCGCTTTTCTTAAACGATGTCTTGATCGTTCCATCTCTTCGCAATAATCTTATTTCTGTTGCAAATCTTAGTCGTAGTAATCAAGTTTCTGTTGAATTTTTTCCATATCATTTCTTGGTTAAGGATCTACGCACGGGGGCGCATCTCATGCGGGGCGTGAAAGTCAAGATGTTTACTACGGACCAACCACACTCTCTCCTCAAATCAATGCAACAACAACAAGATCTCTACTTGTGTGGCACCATATCCTTGGACATCCTTCGTTTCAAGTCTTCAAGTCCTTAATTTCTAAATTAGGACTTAATGGTAATAAAGTGTCACCCGAGTCTTTTCATTGCAAATCTTATTCGTTAAATAAAAGCCACAAAATTCCTTTTGGTAAAAACTCATTTGTTGCGAATAAACCATTGCAACTCGTTTACTCAGATGTATGGGGTCCAGTCCAAACATCCATTGACGGCTTCAAGTACTATGTCATATTTGTCCTTTATTTTTCTAAATACATTTGGTTATATCCGATAAAAAGAAAATCCGACGTCTCCATCCTTTTTCCACAATTCAAATCACTAGTGGAAAAAAAATTTCAAACACCTCTTATCTCTCTATTTACCTACAATAGTGGTGAATACATTGGTCTTAAACCATTTCTCACAACTCGTGGAATTTCTCACTACACCACACCCCCTCATACACCCGAACAAAACGGGGTGGCCAAACGTCATTATCGACACGTTGTTGAAACAGGCCTTGCCCTCCTCCACTATGCTCAACTACCATCACAATTTTGGTCACATGCCTTTCAAGCCGCCATTTATCACATCAACCGTCTACCCACCACCATCCTGAACAACAAATCACCTTATGAAATGTTATTCAATGTTGCTCCCACCTACTCCAAACTAAAACCATTTGGATGTCTTTGCTATCCTTGGCTCCGCCCATACAACACCTCCAAGTTACAATCTCGCTCCGCATCATGTATCTTTCTTGGATACTCCTCTTCCAGATCAGCATACAAATGCTTTGATCCAGCCACCAACAAGCTATATCACTCCCGCCATATTGAATTCATACCACACATCTTCCCATCCCAAACCAATAACTCCGCTTCTTCCGCTGTCCCCTATGAATCATTTCTTCACAACATACCAAATCCTCCAAAGCCTTCACAACCTCACATTGATCCCACACCCCAACCCATACCTCCTACACACCCCTCTCCTGACCCTACACAACCTTTTACTACACCTACACAACATTTCCCTAACCCTACACAACTCTTTTCCTCTACACAGTCCTCCGCTATCCCTACACAGTCATCTACTGTCCATACACAGTCCTCATCTCCTACACAATCCTCCACTCCTACACAGCCTAATTCACCTACATAGCCTTCCAATGACTCTACCACCTCCTCATCTCAAACTCCTTCAAACCCCTTTCCTACCACCTCTACTCGTCCACAACGGTCTCGCAATCCTAACCCAAAATATTACAATTCCAACTTCATCAACTCCACCACACTTCACCCACTTCCTACATCCATTGAACCTTCTACTCACATCCAAGCAATGAAAGATCCACAGTGGCGACAAGCAATGGATCTTGAATACAACGCACTTCTTCAAAACCATACGTGGGAGCTTGTCCCTCATACTACCCAAAACCCAATCTGATGCAAATGGGTATTCCGAACCAAACGAAAACCCAATGGAACTATTGATAAATTTAAAGCGCTCCTAGTCGCAAAAGGGTTTCACCAACAGTACAGTAAGGACTATTTTGATACCTTTAGTCCGGTAACGAAACCTGTCACCATTCGTACTGTTCTTTCCATCGCACTCTCTCGAGGGTGGTCGTTACACCAACTAGACGTCAATAATGCATTTCTTCATGGCACCTTACATGAGGATGTGTACATGATTCAACCACCCGGATTTGCAAATTCGGCATTTCCTAATCACATTTGCAAACTCAAGAAATCTCTCAACGGCCTTAAACAAGCCCCGCGGGCTTGGTACAATGAATTAACCGCCTTCCTCATTAGCTTCGGTTTTAAAAAATGTCTCTCTGATGTGTCTCTTTTTGTCTACAACACAAATGGTAACACTTGCTACCTACTCGTCTACATTGACGACATTGTCCTCACTGGAAACAATAATCCATTCATTGACATCTTTGTTCAAGCCCTAAGCAAAAAAAAAAAAATAAAAAAAAAAAATAAAAAATCGATCAAAGACTTAGGCCCTCTACATCACTTCCTTGGAATCAAAGTCATTCCAACTCCTCATGGTCTATTCCTCTCCCAACATAGGCACCTTCAGGACATCTTAACCACTTTCAAAATGGATGGTGCCAAGGAGATCCTCACCCCACCCTAAGCATCTCTGACCCACTTATCCCCTATGATGCCTCTCTACCCGTTGACCCAACTCCTTATCGCAAACTTGTTGGCACACTTCAATACCTTGCCTTCACCCGTCCTGATATCTCTTTCGTTGTCAACAAACTCTCCCAATTTATGCACCACCCAAAACAGTCACACTGGCAAGCTCTCAAACGGGTTCTCCACTATTTGAAAGGAACTTTGCACCATGGGTTATTGTTAAATAAACAGTCATCACTTGATTTACATGCTTTCTCATATTCTGATTGGGGAGGCATACATGACGGAGGGAGATCTATAGGTTATATATATTATATCTTGGATCCAACATCTTCTCCTAGCGTTCATCAAGACAAAAAACGGTCTCACGCTCATCCGTTGAAGCAGAATACAAAGCACTAGCAAACACCGCAGCTGAAATTTCATGGCTTAAAAATATTCTCCAAGAACTCGGTCTTCGCACGGCACGTACACCATCTCTTTTCTGTGACAACACATGTGCCACCTACCTTTGTGCCAACCCGGTGTACCATTCCCGCATGAAACATGTGGCCCTCGACTACTACTTTGTTCGTGAACAAGTCAATGCCGGTCACTTAAAGGTCTTTCACATTAGCTCAAAGGATCAACTAGCTGATGTCCTCACCAAACCACTTCCACGATTACCGTTTCTTTCCTTTCGATCCAAGATTGGAGTCTCCAACGGAGCCTCCATCTTACGGGGGCGTATTAACCATACATGACTTTTTCCATGATTCATGCCTTGTAATTATTGTATTTATGTTACATAATTTTTTGTAAGTTATTTCTTAGTCTTTGGTCAAGGTCAATAGCTTGTTTCCTTCCTAAACTGGAGCTTCGAGTCTGTATATATTATATGTCTTTCAATGAGAATATTGTACCTTTACTCATAAAAAAAACTCATACTTGATAGAAATCACCCCATGTTCATGAACAAAATTTGAGTTCTCTAATTTAACTATAATAATATACCTTCGTATTTGAACAGTAATTCATGGCATCATTGTAATTTATGTTTCTTTGAATGGTTGTTTTGTTCTTTGGTGCTGACAAACCACAAACCAGGTAATGGTTTTGTTAAAACCATTAGATCTTTACCTTCATTCTCTAATCACCTCTCCATTTGGAGGAATCACCTCCCATCACCGCCACTGCCACCGCCACGCTACAGTCTCCATTCACACCACCATTCCGATCAAGATGCATGTCCCTTTTTTTAGTAGATCGATCTGACAAAGATTCCCATCCAGATGACAAACCTAGGGTAAGATTTCGTCGTCGCCGGTGGCTGTGTTTGGCCGCCGTTGGTGGCGTCTATGTTGTGGGGTGTGGAGATGTTGTGGCCGTGTTTGTTGGCGTTTATGGTCGCCTTTGGTGGCGGTAGTGTCGCCTGGTAGATCTGACTTGTAATCCTGTTTGCATGAATCTTTTACTGGCTTTTTTACGTCCGGCTACCATTTCTGGCGAGTATAGACCAACATAGAGGTCGTGGGCTTGCAACGCCGTTGCCGGTGGCTTCACAGCCGTTCATAGCGGCGGCCGTCGTAAGGTAAGTTGGGGTTTTGCCTGTTTAGCTCTTTTTAGACCTGATGTTCAGATCAAGGAAGAAGGGTTACTTGTAACCCTTGATTATAGAGTTTTTTTTGTCGATAATTCTGGCAAAAAGGTTCTGTTTTTGTTGTTGTTGGGTTTTAGTTGTTTTGTGGGATTGATTATTTGTTTCATGGTGGTTCATAATGATTGGGATTTTTAATTACAGATTCGTTTTTTATGATAAATCTGATATTTTTGGTGTTTATTGTTAGTTTATATGGTTTTTAGGTTTGTCATGAGTTGGTGGATTCTGATCAGTACCTGTGCCACTTTTGTGATTGTTTGTGTTGGCGATGATGAAAAAAGAGGGTTTAAGGCGATGATGTTAAAGAAGGGTTGATTGTATTGTTATGGCGAGGCGATAGTTTAGTCGCAGCCACAATTGATCACCCTTTTGTGAGTCTTAAAGTTGTTTCTAAAAAATGTGAGGCTATGATGCGTTTTGAATGGGACCGATTTGTAAGGTGGCCAAACACGGCCACAACAAACTCGGTTGCTGTGACAACCGTCACCCTCATTTATTAACAAGTTGTCAGTTCTAACCCTTGTATTCCTATCGTTTCAAATTTAATAAAATGTTGAGTTTTCTCTCGACCATTATTTATTTGATTATTTATTTATTTATTTTAGGAAATGGTGGTATTAAAACCGAACGAGTATATGGAAATATTTTTTAAAAAAAAAAACGTAATATATTTTGGCGTTTATAAGTTCATTTCTTTTAGTTAATTAAAGCTTAAAAGTTTATAAGTTTTAAACTTTGAAGTTTTGTTTAGTATTATTAAGCAAATATAAGCTTTAAACATAATACATATAAAATCAAAACTTCGGGGGCCATTCCTGCCAATTATCAAAGTTTTAAAACTCAATCCACCCCTCCTTCTTTTTCCGGTCAGATTTCCGGTCACCGGAGCTTACTCCGGCGAGTATATTAACCCCATTTTTAAAGGGCTTTAAATCGCTTTTAATATTGGTATACGTTGCTCCATAGTTATACTTCGAATTACCCTCATTAAATCGACCATAAACGCGTTTTTAAGGCGTTTTAATCCGTTTCAAAGATGAACCCGTCGGCTTTTATTAATCACGTCAAAGCGGGTGTTTTCCGGTCTAATTATATAAATGAATCATACCGGTACACCTCTGCACGTTTGCGCATCATAACCCACACAAAAAAAAAACGTTCTAATCGTGTCTGTAAGACCTCAATTCGTGGCATTCTTGTTCAGTTTTTGCGCCTCAATTCCGAGTACTATATGGCCTTGTAAGTTCGTGGTTATCATGTCATTTTGTTTAGTCGCTAGTGCCGCACGTTTGCCCCTTATTTCCAGTGTGTAATCATACTGATTTGAGGTAATTGAAATTGGGTTTTAGGGTTAGGGTTCTTAGGATCAATTTGGGGAAGATGATGCTTTGGAAATAAAGTTTTTAATAATTGTTTTCTAAATAAGTTCAACAAAGTGGTACTTAGTCTAGTGGTTGGTGATATAGGTTGGGACAAAGGGTACCCGGGTTCGAACCCAGGCAACCCCACCTCATTTTTGTGTTTTCTTTTTATTTATTTATTTATTGTTATTTCTTTTTATGAATAATATTATAACTATAAAAACTTATAATATTCATAATAAATTCACTTTTTGTCCAAAAATCATGAAAATTTAGGTGTAGCTTCTTGATACCTCATAGAAAATTGTCATATTTTTAGTTTTCTGAAAAATATATATTTTCCTGATTTTATTAATTTAAATTGTTTTAATCACAACTAATTGATTAAAAATTCATTTTTAATGGTTTTTATCTCAAAATTTGTCATAAATTATTTCTAATCATCATGAACTAAAATAAAAATTATTGGATCAGAAAACACTTATTTTTATTAATTTTTCTATTTTTAATCAATTAAACATGATTTAATTCTATTAAATCAGTTTTAAATATAAATAACTTTATAAAAAATATGAGAAAATTATTTTCATTTATTTACATCTTTAAGAATCCATTTTCTATAAAAATAGCATTTTTGGATTATGTCTTGTATTATTAGTTTTATTTATCAATTACGACATAATGAAACATTTATTTATTTATACAATTTAAACATCTATTTTATAAATATTTTTTTTATATAAAATAGAAATACTCATATGGTTTAATGTCTTTATTATCTTTGGTTGGATTATTGTGTAACTCAAAATTATTTATTTAATTATTTATGATTATTGTGTTTATTTTAATTTAGTTATAGTAACTAACTAAATTATTTGGTTTTAATTATTCAAACATATTTTTATCTAAAAAAAATCAATAGATAATAATTATATTAATTAAACCACATTTACAACCTTTCATATATTATTTGAGATATACAACTTTTACATTAACGCGACTTATCATAAAAACTCTAATTCCCCAAATCGACTTAGCAAACCCTAATGCCTTAGACCCTATTTACCATAGACTTTTTAGACATTTCCTTATTAGTATGCTTACACATTATAGGTTGAATTCCTCGGAATTCCCATTACTTAGCTCACGACCGCTTAAGTTGGATTTTGCTCGCTTTCGCTAACTGTGAGTATATCTTCCCCTTTTTACTGTTTACTATTTTTGGGGTGATTCATGTACTTATTATCAAGTTTCTATTACTTCTTACTAAATGCAATTCTCATGTGTGTTTGCTTTATGTTAATTTGAGTGTCTATGACTTGTCAAAATCATTAACCTTTGAGGGCCTGGCATTTCAATGAATAGATCTATGGTATATACCCCTTGTGACTCTGTTGAGAGACCTTGGTCATTGTCTTGTGATTCATATTACTAAAAATGTTTTTTTGATTCTTGATTCTTGATACTTATTTAGGGTTGATTTTGAACGGATATTACTTATTACATATTTGCAAACAGTATACAACACATGAATTGCGAAACACTTTTCTTACTATATATATATATTCAAACAGGGTATGCTCACCAATACAATTTTTTTGTATTGACCAAATTATTTTGTACATGTTTCAGGTTATTTTGAGATGCGTCCTTTAAACTTTCGGATTTATATTTAGGTTTTGATTCATTGTAATTCAGATTAGTTATCATTTAGAATCGTTGTATTTCATTTCATTGTAATAAACTATTTAATCAATGTATCAAAATTTACACTTTTAGTCCATGAGCTATTGAAAAATCGTCACTACATGACACCTCGATGTTTCCGCCATCGGTTGGGGTGTTACAGATTGGTGTCAGAGCCATGGTTATAGGGAATTAGGTTATTAGAATGCCTTTTAGCCTAGACTATAACCAAGCTTACTTTCACGAGTCCTCTCGTTTATATTTCTCTTATTTTCTATTAATTTCTTACAAGATATTTTCGTTATGATTATTTCTCGTTATTCTTTCGATATTTTTCTTGGAGAAGAAGACACTCGTATTTCACAAACGAAACGATATCATCAAGTTAGGAGTGGTATCCATACCTTGGTGATTAGTTTCACTCCTCTATAGGTTATTTATCTTAGGAATATATCTTTGAGATAGGAGTGACATCCACACCTCAAAGAGTATTTCCTTCAAAAAGAAACTTAACCACTAAGCCGGGAGTGATATCCTTAACTTAGTGATTGGTCTCATTCCACAATCGTTTTCAATTTCGAAATACATCTTTGAGTTAGGAGTGAAATCCACATCTCAAGGATCTATTTCTACATCTCATTGATTATGAATTTCTTAAATATTGGTAATCTATTAAATACGTTAACTTTATCATTCACGTCATTTTAAATCTTGGTCTTTCAAAACACATTGGATTTACACATACTTCATGAAATGATTTCGTTTTGCATTTATTGCATATTTTAAAGGACAAATGTAAACCTTTTTGACGTATTCAATATATGTTTTCGGGAGAAATTTGCAACTAATAATAAGCCTTATAACGTTTTTCAAACTCGACTTCTCATAAACACATGAAAATGTGTATTTACGAAGATTTTGCAAATAAACCTATTTTGAATCTAAAAACACAATTCGATTTCTAAAAAAAAAAAAAATATTCTCATGCATCACTACTATTATTTCAACAATATCACAAAGTCGAGTAAACTGCGAAAAAAAAATTACCTTTTACACTTACACTCTTTCAGTCACAAAACTTTTGGTTTAACAAAGCAATGGACATATCTTTTTATTAGAATGTTGTAAATGCCTTTTATAGTATAACGAATATATGTAAAATTACTAAATGTTAACTTGCATGACGGTAGGCTATACACGTTAGTTCGTTATTTTACTCTTGCACCATTTTTATTCATAGTTATTACTAACACGTCATTTGTGATTAATTTCACATTGCCTATTTGCATTAATTCAACTCGTTTACTTTCATTTTGTGCAATTGTGCGATTTACTCGATTTATGTTAATACTATCTTTTCAGTCGAAATTTTATGTTATACTTATATACTTACTTGAACGCATATTTGGTATGCATATTTTCTTTCCTGTTTTGAGCGAAACCCTGTTATACTTTACATTATTTTGTTCATCAGCATGGCCAACGAACATACTAGTTGATAACTCGTATGAGATCTAAGCCGGTGCCCACGTACGACTCGGACTAGAGTATTTCTTCAATCCGAGGGGAACGGTGTAAACCTCAGGGTCTATCAATATGAGTGTTTAGAACCAACGATGTGAACAAAAGTTACCGGTTAAGGGTGAACCCGAAAGGGAAGAATCTCTAACCATGTCTTATACTTACATGTTATTCTCATTACGGTTGAAGGGAAGACCCGAAAGGGAAGGACCTCTAACCATGTCATGATTAAACATCATTTCATTATAGTGGCTATTGCATATCCTAATTGCACGCATTTGTTTCTAGTATTACTTAGGATAGGGTTATGGAAAAGCATAACACCCAAGTGTAAGGTAAATCGATGATTACGGTCCGGAACGCAATCATGGGCTTACAGGTACATGAGGGTGGTGTGTAATTCTAATTAGGTTGTTGGTAGACAATCAGTACGATTCCAAAGTATCGGGAGTGTGGTGGGTCAGCTGCGGTACACCCTATATATAAGCATAAACGATACTGCGGGAACGGACTAGGAGTCTAACCAAGAACCGACCCGTTACCCATTAGTTTACATTTACCTCTTCATTAGATCGTTGACTATAGATAGCATTTTCGATAAGAACGTTCTTACACGAGCTTCAATACGCCTTCCTAGAGTCTTTCTCTGGACCACCCACACAGAAAACACAAATCCTGTATACTATTACACGCTCTGTTATTTGAAATCTTGTTACGTACAACGCCTTTTAGTTTCATAGTAGTCTCCATTTGAAATAAATTTCGAGACGAAATTTTCTAAAGTAGGGGAGACTGTGACAACCGTCACCCTCATTTATTAACAAGTTGTCAGTTCTAACCCTTGTATTCCTATCGTTTCAAATTTAATAAAATGTTGAGTTTTCTCTCGACCATTATTTATTTATTTATTTATTTATTTATTTTAGGAAATGGTGGTATTAAAACCGAACGAGTATATGGAAATATTTTAAAAAAAAAAACGTAATATATTTTGGCGTTTATAAGTTCATTTCTTTTAGTTAATTAAAGCTTAAAAGTTTATAAGTTTTAAACTTTGAAGTTTTGTTTAGTATTATTAAGCAAATATAAGCTTTAAACATAATAGATATAAAATCAAAACTTCGGGGGCCATTCCTGCCAATTATCAAAGTATTAAAACTCAATCCACCCCTCCTTCTTTTTCCGGTCAGATTTCCGGTCACCGGAGCTTACTCCGGCGAGTATATTAACCCCATTTTTAAAGGGCTTTAAATCGCTTTTAATATTGGTATACGTTGCTCCATAGTTATACTTCGAATTACCCTCATTAAATCGACCATAAACGCGTTTTTAAGGCGTTTTAATCCGTTTCAAAGATGAACCCGTCAGCTTTTATTAATCACGTCAAAGCGGGTGTTTTCCGGTCTAATTATATAAATGAATCATACCGGTACACCTCTGCACGTTTGCGCATCATAACCCACACAAAAAAAAACGTTCTAATCGTGTCTGTAAGACCTCAATTCGTGGCGTTCTTGTTCAGTTTTTGCGCCTCAATTCCGAGTACTATACGGCCTTGTAAGTTCGTGGTTATCATGTCATTTTGTTTAGTCGCTAGTGCCGCACGTTTGCCCCTTATTTCCAGTTTGTAATCATACTGATTTGAGGTAATTGAAATTGGGTTTTAGGGTTAGGGTTCTTAGGATCAATTTGGGGAAGATGATGCTTTGGAAATAAAGTTTTTAATAATTGTTTTCTAAATAAGTTCAACAAAGTGGTACTTAGTCTAGTGGTTGGTGATATAGGTTGGGACAAAGGGTACCCGGGTTCGAACCCAGGCAACCCCACCTCATTTTTGTGTTTTCTTTTTATTTATTTATTTATTGTTATTTCTTTTTATGAATAATATTATAACTATAAAAACTTATAATATTCATAATAAATTCACTTTTTGTCCAAAAATCATGAAAATTTAGGTGTAGCTTCTTGATACCTCATAGAAAATTGTCATATTTTTAGTTTTCTGAAAAATATATATTTTCCTGATTTTATTAATTTAAATTGTTTTAATCACAACTAATTGATTAAAAATTCATTTTTAATGGTTTTTATCTCAAAATTTGTCATAAATTATTTCTAATCATCATGAACTAAAATAAAAATTATTGGATCAGAAAACACTTATTTTTATTAATTTTTCTATTTTTAATCAATTAAACATGATTTAATTCTATTAAATCAGTTTTAAATATAAATAACTTTATAAAAAATATGAGAAAATTATTTTCATTTATTTACATCTTTAAGAATCCATTTTCTATAAAAATAGCATTTTTGGATTATGTCTTGTATTATTAGTTTTATTTATCAATTACGACATAATGAAACATTTATTTATTTATACAATTTAAACATCTATTTTATAAATATTTTTTTTATATAAAATAGAAATACTCATATGGTTTAATGTCTTTATTATCTTTGGTTGGATTATTGTGTAACTCAAAATTATTTATTTAATTATTTATGATTATTGTGTTTATTTTAATTTAGTTATAGTAACTAACTAAATTATTTGGTTTTAATTATTCAAACATATTTTTATCTAAAAAAAATCAATAGATAATAATTATATTAATTAAACCACATTTACAACCTTTCATATATTATTTGAGATATACAACTTTTACATTAACGCGACTTATCATAAAAACTCTAATTCCCCAAATCGACTTAGCAAACCCTAATGCCTTAGACCCTATTTACCATAGACTTTTTAGACATTTCCTTATTAGTATGCTTACACATTATAGGTTGAATTCCTCGGAATTCCCATTACTTAGCTCACGACCGCTTAAGTTGGATTTTGCTCGCTTTCGCTAACTGTGAGTATATCTTCCCCTTTTTACTGTTTACTATTTTTGGGGTGATTCATGTACTTATTATCAAGTTTCTATTACTTCTTACTAAATGCAATTCTCATGTGTGTTTGCTTTATGTTAATTTGAGTGTCTATGACTTGTCAAAATCATTAACCTTTGAGGGCCTGGCATTTCAATGAATAGATCTATGGTATATACCCCTTGTGACTCTGTTGAGAGACCTTGGTCATTGTCTTGTGATTCATATTACTAAAAATGTTTTTTTGATTCTTGATTCTTGATACTTATTTAGGGTTGATTTTGAACGGATATTACTTATTACATATTTGCAAACAGTATACAACACATGAATTGCGAAACACTTTTCTTACTATATATATATATATTCAAACAGGGTATGCTCACCAATACAATTTTTTTGTATTGACCAAATTATTTTGTACATGTTTCAGGTTATTTTGAGATGCGTCCTTTAAACTTTCGGATTTATATTTAGGTTTTGATTCATTGTAATTCAGATTAGTTAGCATTTAGAATCGTTGTATTTCATTTCATTGTAATAAACTATTTAATCAATGTATCAAAATTTACACTTTTAGTCCATGAGCTATTGAACAATCGTCACTACATGACACCTCGATGTTTCCGCCATCGGTTGGGGTGTTACAGATTGGTATCAGAGCCATGGTTATAGGGAATTAGGTTATTAGAATGCCTTTTAGCCTAGACTATAACCAAGCTTACTTTCACGAGTCCTCTCGTTTATATTTCTCTTATTTTCTATTAATTTCTTACAAGATATTTTCGTTATGATTATTTCTCGTTATTCTTTCGATATTTTTCTTGGAGAAGAAGACACTCGTATTTCACAAACGAAACGATATCATCAAGTTAGGAGTGGTATCCATACCTTGGTGATTAGTTTCACTCCTCTATAGGTTATTTATCTTAGGAATATATCTTTGAGATAGGAGTGACATCCACACCTCAAAGAGTATTTCCTTCAAAAAGAAACTTAACCACTAAGCCGGGAGTGATATCCTTAACTTAGTGATTGGTCTCATTCCACAATCGTTTTCAATTTCGAAATACATCTTTGAGTTAGGAGTGAAATCCACATCTCAAGGATCTATTTCTACATCTCATTGATTATGAATTTCTTAAATATTGGTAATCTATTAAATACGTTAACTTTATCATTCACGTCATTTTAAATCTTGGTCTTTCAAAACACATTGGATTTACACATACTTCATGAAATGATTTCGTTTTGCATTTATTGCATATTTTAAAGGACAAATGTAAACCTTTTTGACGTATTCAATATATGTTTTCGGGAGAAATTTGCAACTAATAATAAGCCTTATAACGTTTTTCAAACTCGACTTCTCATAAACACATGAAAATGTGTATTTACGAAGATTTTGCAAATAAACCTATTTTGAATCTAAAAACACAATTCGATTTCTAAAAAAAAAAAAAAATTATTCTCATGCATCACTACTATTATTTCAACAATATCACAAAGTCGACTAAACTGCGAAAAAAAAAATTACCTTTTACACTTACACTCTTTCAGTCACAAAACTTGTGGTTTAACAAAGCAATGGACATATCTTTTTATTAGAATGTTGTAAATGCCTTTTATAGTATAACGCATATATGTAAAATTACTAAATGTTAACTTGCATGACGGTAGGCTATACACGTTAGTTCGTTATTTTACTCTTGCACCATTTTTATTCATAGTTATTACTAACACGTCATTTGTGATTAATTTCACATTGCCTATTTGCATTAATTCAACTCGTTTACTTTCATTTTGTGCAATTGTGCGATTTACTCGATTTATGTTAATACTATCTTTTCAGTCGAAATTTTATGTTATACTTATATACTTACTTGAACGCATATTTGGTATGCATATTTTCTTTCCTGTTTTGAGCGAAACCCTGTTATACTTTACATTATTTTGTTCATCAGCATGGCCAACGAACATACTAGTTGATAACTCGTATGAGATCTAAGCCGGTGCCCACGTACGACTCGGACTAGAGTATTTCTTCAATCCGAGGGGAACGGTGTAAACCTCAGGGTCTATCAATATGAGTGTTTAGAACCAACGATGTGAACAAAAGTTACCGGTTAAGGGTGAACCCGAAAGGGAAGAATCTCTAACCATGTCTTATACTTACATGTTATTCTCATTACGGTTGAAGGGAAGACCCGAAAGGGAAGGACCTCTAACCATGTCATGATTAAACATCATTTCATTATAGTGGCTATTGCATATCCTAATTGCACGCATTTGTTTCTAGTATTACTTAGGATAGGGTTATGGAAAAGCATAACACCCAAGTGTAAGGTAAATCGATGATTACGGTCCGGAACGCAATCATGGGCTTACAGGTACATGAGGGTGGTGTGTAATTCTAATTAGGTTGTTGGTAGACAATCAGTACGATTCCAAAGTATCGGGAGTGTGGTGGGTCAGCTGCGGTACACCCTATATATAAGCATAAACGATACTGCGGGAACGGACTAGGAGTCTAACCAAGAACCGACCCGTTACCCATTAGTTTACATTTACCTCTTCATTAGATCGTTGACTATAGATAGCATTTTCGATAAGAACGTTCTTACACGAGCTTCAATACGTCTTCCTAGAGTCTTTCTCTGGACCACCCACACAGAAAACACAAATCCTGTATACTATTACACGCTCTGTTATTTGAAATCTTGTTACGTACAACGCCTTTTAGTTTCATAGTAGTCTCCATTTGAAATAAATTTCGAGACGAAATTTTCTAAAGTAGGGGAGACTGTGACAACCGTCACCCTCATTTATTAACAAGTTGTCAGTTCTAACCCTGGTATTCCTATCGTTTCAAATTTAATAAAATGTTGAGTTTTCTCTCGACCATTATTTATTTATTTATTTATTTATTTATTTATTTTAGGAAATGGTGGTATTAAAACCGAACGAGTATATGGAAATATTTTTTAAAAAAAAACGTAATATATTTTGGCGTTTATAAGTTCATTTCTTTTAGTTAATTAAAGCTTAAAAGTTTATAAGTTTTAAACTTTGAAGTTTTGTTTAGTATTATTAAGCAAATATAAGCTTTAAACATAATAGATATAAAATCAAAACTTCGGGGGCCATTCCTGCCAATTATCAAAGTTTTAAAACTCAATCCACCCCTCCTTCTTTTTCCGGTCAGATTTCCGGTCACCGGAGCTTACTCCGGCGAGTATATTAACCCCATTTTTAAAGGGCTTTAAATCGCTTTTAATATTGGTATACGTTGCTCCATAGTTATACTTCGAATTACCCTCATTAAATCGACCATAAACGCGTTTTTAAGGCGTTTTAATCCGTTTCAAAGATGAACCCGTCAGCTTTTATTAATCACGTCAAAGCGGGTGTTTTCCGGTCTAATTATATAAATGAATCATACCGGTACACCTCTGCACGTTTGCGCATCATAACCCACACAAAAAAAAACGTTCTAATCGTGTCTGTAAGACCTCAATTCGTGGCGTTCTTGTTCAGTTTTTGCGCCTCAATTCCGAGTACTATACGGCCTTGTAAGTTCGTGGTTATCATGTCATTTTGTTTAGTCGCTAGTGCCGCACGTTTGCCCCTTATTTCCAGTTTGTAATCATACTGATTTGAGGTAATTGAAATTGGGTTTTAGGGTTAGGGTTCTTAGGATCAATTTGGGGAAGATGATGCTTTGGAAATAAAGTTTTTAATAATTGTTTTCTAAATAAGTTCAACAAAGTGGTACTTAGTCTAGTGGTTGGTGATATAGGTTGGGACAAAGGGTACCCGGGTTCGAACCCAGGCAACCCCACCTCATTTTTGTGTTTTCTTTTTATTTATTTATTTATTGTTATTTCTTTTTATGAATAATATTATAACTATAAAAACTTATAATATTCATAATAAATTCACTTTTTGTCCAAAAATCATGAAAATTTAGGTGTAGCTTCTTGATACCTCATAGAAAATTGTCATATTTTTAGTTTTCTAAAAAATATATATTTTCCTGATTTTATTAATTTAAATTGTTTTAATCACAACTAATTGATTAAAAATTCATTTTTAATGGTTTTTATCTCAAAATTTGTCATAAATTATTTCTAATCATCATGAACTAAAATAAAAATTATTGGATCAGAAAACACTTATTTTTATTAATTTTTCTATTTTTAATCAATTAAACATGATTTAATTCTATTAAATCAGTTTTAAATATAAATAACTTTATAAAAAATATGAGAAAATTATTTTCATTTATTTACATCTTTAAGAATCCATTTTCTATAAAAATAGCATTTTTGGATTATGTCTTGTATTATTAGTTTTATTTATCAATTACGACATAATGAAACATTTATTTATTTATACAATTTAAACATCTATTTTATAAATATTTTTTTTATATAAAATAGAAATACTCATATGGTTTAATGTCTTTATTATCTTTGGATGGATTTTTGTGTAACTCAAAATTATTTATTTAATTATTTATGATTATTGTGTTTATTTTAATTTAGTTATAGTAACTAACTAAATTATTTGGTTTTAATTATTCAAACATATTTTTATCTAAAAAAAATCAATAGATAATAATTATATTAATTAAACCACATTTACAACCTTTCATATATTATTTGAGATATACAACTTTTACATTAACGCGACTTATCATAAAAACTCTAATTCCCCAAATCGACTTAGCAAACCCTAATGCCTTAGACCCTATTTACCATAGACTTTTTAGACATTTCCTTATTAGTATGCTTACACATTATAGGTTGAATTCCTCGGAATTCCCATTACTTAGCTCACGACCGCTTAAGTTGGATTTTGCTCGCTTTCGCTAACTGTGAGTATATCTTCCCCTTTTTAGTGTTTACTATTTTTGGGGTGATTCATGTACTTATTATCAAGTTTCTATTACTTCTTACTAAATGCAATTCTCATGTGTGTTTGCTTTATGTTAATTTGAGTGTCTATGACTTGTCAAAATCATTAACCTTTGAGGGCCTGGCATTTCAATGAATAGATCTATGGTATATACCCCTTGTGACTCTGTTGAGAGACCTTGGTCATTGTCTTGTGATTCATATTACTAAAAATGTTTTTTTGATTCTTGATTCTTGATACTTATTTAGGGTTGATTTTGAACGGATATTACTTATTACATATTTGCAAACAGTATACAACACATGAATTGCGAAACACTTTTCTTACTATATATATATATATATTCAAACAGGGTATGCTCACCAATACAATTTTTTTGTATTGACCAAATTATTTTGTACATGTTTCAGGTTATTTTGAGATGCGTCCTTTAAACTTTCGGATTTATATTTAGGTTTTGATTCATTGTAATTCAGATTAGTTATCATTTAGAATCGTTGTATTTCATTTCATTGTAATAAACTATTTAATCAATGTATCAAAATTTACACTTTTAGTCCATGAGCTATTGAACAATCGTCACTACATGACACCTCGATGTTTCCGCCATCGGTTGGGGTGTTACAGTTGCCGCAAATACATCTTTGGTGCTATCAGGCTATGATGACCGAATATAGTTGGAGGTAAATTCGAGTTGAAAAATGGGATTCCGCATGTTGGTATTGCAGAATTGATGGATGGCAAGTGTGTGATGTAGTTTAGCTTCTCCACTTGCGGCCTCTGCTGTAAATACGATGGCTGCAGATATTATTCCAAACTCTGGTGCAATTGTACACTACATAGTTTCCATACACAACTCATAAATGGATAGCAAAGTTTAGGCATCTGTACAATTGCACCAGAGTTTGGAATAATATCTGCAGCCATCGTATTTACAGCAGAGGCCACCAGAGTTAAGATAACAATCAATATCATTAAGTTTGTTAACGTGGTAAGTTACTTGTCCCAGCTAAACGTGTCGGGTCAAGGCAAATACATTTGTTCAATAATTTATGTTATTATTACTCTTAGCAATTGCTCTAAGCTGAATTGACCTGTTACAGGTAAAGGAAGTGAGGTTAAAACCATTTTGTATCTTGTGCAGGTTATACGAGGTAACAACGTGGTGACTGTTGAAGCTCTAGAGCGAGTCAGCAGAGGCCAGTAACTGATGTTATGTTTATCCGGTTATGATGAGGCGTCTTATGGGGGTATAGGTGGTTACGATGAGGCTCAGAGGACCTAGATGTCGCCTACGCCGTTGTCGATTATGGTCCCTGCCATGATCCGATCTAAAGGTACACCCTTGAAATCTGATTCTATAGTAGTATTAGAGTGGTTCATGTACGGCCCTTTGTAGTTAATACTTAGTAACATGTAATAGTAGTGTCAATGTGGCATATAAACCAAAATCGTAAGAAATGAAAACCCTGTCATAAACTAAGATGTTTAATTCATGAAATTAAACTATGCAAATTGATTAAATAAAGGACTTAGAAAAATATAAAAGCAAGAAAAAAGTGTTTGCACCACTGATATTATCCAGTTTTTTGTAGGATTCACAAACTGTTTGACTATAATGTAAAATTATCTAAACATTCACTGATGTAGTGATGTAATGTTTACACTTCACATTTAAGTTATGTGTTTTCTGTTTAGATGCATTAGTAATTAATTTTGATCATGGCTTCTAGGTACTTGGTTCTACAAGGTCTTTTGGCCCATTTGACCCCTTTGACATGTTCTCTTTTTTCTAACCTTTTTCTTTTAAATAACACAATCCAGTTGTAATATTTTTGTAAAAAAGTGTGTAGTTTTTGTAATTTTTAGTATATGCAACTACTTTTGGCTGACATGAGTTATTGTGGTTCCCATGGTGTGCAGAGCTAGCACCATCCTCATCGAGAGGAAAACGGCCTGCAGAGCTAGCACCATCCTCACCGAGAGGAAAACGGCCTGCAAAGCCAGCACCGTCCCCACCAAGGGTAAAACGGAAAAGGATAAAATATGATCGAGCTACAATCTTGACTAACGAGTACGGTTTATTTAGGTTATAAAGTTATATTACTATTTATAGTGGAAGTATAGGGAGAAAACCTTCCCAAATGAAAAAACTCTAAGAAACTCATCCCTTAGCCCATATTGTGCCACATCATCAAAGCCAATCTCACTCTATATTATATTAAAAAGGGTATAATTGACAATTCAACTCTACCCATTCTCTCTCCCCCTATATATATTGTTTCCCCCCTCTCTCTCTTCATTTTCTTTTTTTTTTAAATTCAAATCCAGATGATACTCTCTCTACCTTCCCCTCTCTCTGTCTCTCTCTAAAACCACCACTACCACCACCACCACAACTTCTTCTCCGGCCAACCACTTCTGTTAGCCCTTGGTTAAAACCTTATGTTCTCTCACATCGAAGGTGGTAAAGATGTGGAGGTATATAAAGGGGTCAGAAAACAGATCGGTTTACGTTCACTGTGTCTTTTACGTTCAGAAGGTGGATCTTCATCAGTAGAGATGCCTTAGAAGGTGGAAGAATATGATGTCCTAAAAAAGTGAGTATTTTTTTTTCTTTTGCTTATATATCACAGTTGGGTTTTAAGATGGTTAAAACTTAAAAAGTATACATTTTGTTTTTTTTTTCATAGATCTGTACGAGATTACACTTATGTTTTTGATTTGTTATGTTTTTCAAACTTTTGTTGTTGTTATATTTTGATTTTTTTAGAATACTAATTACAGTTTTGGTTAGAATAATAATAATAATAATAAGCTGTTACGTTTTGATTTGTGCGTTTTGATTTTGTTAGGTTTTGGGTTTTGTTAGAATAATAATAATAATAACAATTTTGGGGATATTTTTTGTTTGCATACCAAGTGTTCGATTAAATGCTTGAATGAAGAAAAAAAAACTTATGTTAACCTTTTTTTTTGTAATTATTATTTTGTTTATGTTAGATTTTTATTGGATTGGGGACATGAGGTTGATAGATCACATGTGATTGATGAATAAATTTGTAGTCTTTTTATGTTAGTATATGATAACACATGTTAGTGATGCCCCATTATGTGTTTGAGGATCCCAACTAACATATGTATCTGTTCTAGTGTTAGTTTTCACGTTAGTGATGCTAACACATGCTAGTATATGCCCAACTAACTATGGTACGTGATATTTTTTATACACATGTTAGTGATGCTAACACATGCTAGTATATGCCTAACTAACAGGTGTTAGGGTTTATATGGCATACATTATTTCAGGAAAGATATGTTAGTATACACCCTATCACATGTTAGTGATGTTAACACATGTTTATGAAAACTGAAAAAGGGTTTATTCTTTTTAGGGTTCATATTATTTCAGAAAACATATGTAAGTATACGCCCTTTCACATGTTAGTGATGGTAACACATGTTAGTATATACCCAACTAACATGTGTTACGGTTTGTATGACATACATTATTTCAGTAAAACATATGTTTTATAATACACTAACACATGTCATTGATGTCCCATTATGTGTTTTGTAGAGCCCAGCTAACACGTGTTTACTTTTTTTTGTAGGTGAAGAGATGTTTTGAGTTAAAGATGATGATGAGGATCAAGAACGAAGCATAGCTAGATTTTTTCTATGTTGTTATGATAGTTTTTTTTCGAAAATTCACAAATAATTATGTTTGTATTAAACGGTTTTTGATATATTTTAGTGTTGATTGTTATGATCGTTTTTATCATTTCTTAAATAAATACACATTTTATGTGTTCTTTTAATATGTTCTTTTAGTATATGTCTGGTAACCCATGATAGCGATGTCTCACACGAGGTCAGAATTTTTTATCAATTCTTAAATAAATACACATTTTTATAATGTTCTTTTAGTATATGCCTGTTAACACATGTTAGTGATGTCTCACACGATGTCAGAATTTTGTATCACAACACTAACGTACGTTAATTTTGGTGCTGGAAAAAGTGTCATAAAATAGGAGAGAGGTGACTTGACAAGTGTCAAATCAACCTTTTTAAACCTAGGATTCAGAAAAAAAGTGTCATAAAGTAAGATTACCTTAATGCCTTATTCCTATTTTTTTATTATAGTGGCCCACTTGCTTTTGAATATTATATACAAATTAATTATGAACCATTAATCAAACTTGATCAAAGGTCATAATAGAGTTTGCAAGGTTTTTCCAAAAGATAGGGTTTCCATATTATCCACACCCACTATTTATATTCTTTTTTTGTTTTGTGATGAGGCATTTTTTGGCTGATGCAGGTTCATGAAAAAATCTATAGATGATGCTAGCAGTTTAAAACGGAAAAGAAAAGGAGTATCTTCTTTTTTGGATGTTTATAGAATAAACAATGCCCATAAGAAGGAAAAAGTCCTTTCTGACCCTGTAATTAGTGGTTAGTTTTTTTCTTATACTTTGACTGCTGAGTTCTTTCACCATTGACATGAGTCCTTTGTGTTTTTGATAAATGCAATTATTATTTTTTTTACAAAATGCCTTACACAATAATATATATCTGATGTTAACTTTTTGGATACTACCTTAATTTTAATCCAAGACGATTTTGAGTTGAACTTTTGAAGTCAATGTGCAGGGCTGTGTGATAATCTTTCTGAATTGTTTGAGGATGACAATGTATCTTCAAAAGCTCAACTGGTTAACATTGAACAAGCTAATTCTGATGCTATGGAATTTGGACGTTAATGTATTGGGTTAGATTGCATACAAACAAGTTTTTGTTTATCTACTAGGCTTTTCGGAAATGATTAATGTATCATATTCGATTAAGAATAACATTACAATAGCTATCAAATAGTTTAATATAGAAATTCAAAGCAACAGGTTCCAGATTGTTGTATGTTTCTAGCAACATCATGGCTTTGTGCCACTTTGGTTTCACCATTTTTGACTTCAAATTCATAAGACTTGGCTACTCATACTCTTTTGGTAAATGATAGTTGCAACTAATGCTGAAATTACAGTTAAATAAACTGAGTAGACAAGGGATGAAGTCAATGGTTTTGGTAGATTCTTTGGCTAACTTTCTTCATTTGAAATGATGGTGGCGCTGATGATGGAAACATCTCCGTCTAAGCCTGATCGAGTAGGTGCCTGCAGAGATAGTGGTTGGTTTATCAAACGCGCAACGCGCGTAGGTGAATACCCCTAGTTGCAATAATATACCAAATGCAAGAATATTAAATGTAGTAATAGGTTTTGGTGGCGCAATAATATATGTACCAAATCAATGAATTTTAAGTTCAAACCCTTGTCATGATTTTATTTTCTTCTAATTTTGTTTGTTTTTTTTAGTCTTTTTTTTCCTTATTTATACTTTTTAGTCTTTAATTGCTTTTTGTTAATTTTTCTATCCAGTTTTTTTGCTAGGCAAGAATATTAACAAAAACTATTACTACAAGTGCGAGAAAAATTGCAAGTCACGCCACGTAACTCAGGTAATAATACTAGTTATATATACTACAGTACATATCTATATTATCTTATTAAGGAGGAGTGATGGCTAACATAGTCATTTTCATTTTCATACAACTTAAGAAGCAACATGTACAACATATTTAAGCATGAAATTTAAGGGTATTATGGGGATACTTGTGACAATTAACACTTACAAGGGTAGATTAGTAAATTTAACATGATCCAATACCTCACATCCTAAAATCTTATCCCAATTATGCCCTTATATCCAACTTTTAAAACACAAAATACAACCTAACCTATGATGCATCTTAAATGTGAGACCTTTCAATCCCTCATCTATATTATTATATATACTTCATTATAATCAATTTCTTGAATGCTAATAGTCTTTTCATAACCCCAAACAAAATCTTAGAGCTAATTTCATGCTTTGATACATTGTTTTGTTCAAAAAATTTATGTCTTCATTAGATGAGAAGAGAAAAAAAGCAATGAGAAGTTAAGGCGTTTGCAAGATATGGTTCCCGGATGCTACAAGGTATAAAGATATGAGTTAATCTTTATATACATATATATACATTTTTTTTCTACTTGCTCATATGTTCTTTGACAATTACAAAAAATTATCTTCATAATATATCAATTGTTAACTAAATAAAACGGACAAAATTATAAATATAACATTCTAGATTTGCTAATACGTTTCTAATATATTATAAATATTACTTCCACTTACTGCATGAGATGAAAACTGATGTTGCAGAGAACAAATAGACATGAAGGACAGATGATGGAGAGGATGGTTGGAGAAGGGTATAGAGACTTTCCTCAATTTCATGCTCAAATATAACTCTATACATAAAGTATATTTCTTCTGAGACTTTTAAGGTATTTGTTGATATATTTAATGTTCTTGTTAAACGGTGTATGAAGTGTGGTTCAAAATATTATTTTGCTTTCGGCAATTGTATATTGTTTAAGTTCTAATTCTAATTAATAAATAAATTAAACACTAGCATAAAAAGAAAACAAAAATTTAACTATGTGTTAATTACTTATGTTATTTGTGTTAAGAAATAAGAAATCGAAAAGCCATAAATTCACGCTCACACTAATGAATCAACCCGAATCCTTATATTCTATATCTATACTATATTATAAAGCATCAGTGAAGGATACCCGCAAAATTTAAGTAAATACAACCTTTATTGCTTATAGTACAATGCTTATTGAAGTCATTTAGGGGGTAAAATTGTCTTTCTACCTAAATATTAAATTGTTGAAGAAATTAATTTAAGCTTAATTACAAAATTGATGATGAAATTAACAATAATGTGGTGACTCTTTACATTCATAACCTCCATGTTTTTATTATGTGTGTATCAATGTTATAGTCTTATAAATAGTGGTCATGTATTTGGTATATAAATAATGTGGTGACTCTTCACATACATAACTTACACATCTTTCAATGTTTATAATAAATAAATTACATCATATATTATGTATTTATATCTTCTTTTAAAATTTATGTGGTTGTAGGATGGTATGATGTGACACTTCAGAACACAAATGAATATATAGGCTTGAAGTTTGCCAACACACCCAACCCATGACACGTTTCAACCCATTAAAGTGAGCGATATATGTAGGCTTGACGTTTATACAAGCAAATATGGTAGAGATACTTCATGAGCAACGTCATCATTTTCCTCGATGGTGTTTTGTTTTCTCTGCTACTATAAACTTCTAGGAATAGAATTTAAGTTTCTGATAGTCACCAATTGTTTACATATCCAAAAGAAGACAAGTTCTTATCAATCGATTTGGTAGTTTTAACTATATTTACTACTAATTTGTTTGGTCCAATATATTCATTACGGTACTTATCAAACTAACATAAAATGAGAGTATCTATGCAAATCATTGACTCTGCTACATCTCGTGGGTAATTACATCACTTCCACTACAATCTTATGGTCATTAAGAGATACAATACCACTTCACTACGCTAAGCACCGCTTTACGATGGCATACTTATCTGCCTTCGAGATACATAAAAGGGTCCAACCGAAGGACGTGGGCCAATCTAAGGGTGTTGCAAGGAATAGTACGACCTATTGTGATGTACCCATTTAAAATATTTAGAAGATATACTTATGAGTTTCAGTTTTTAATAACATATATTTTATACATTGTTGTTTCTACTTCATCATAACGAATAATCAACAAACACGATGCACGAGGGGCAAAACAGATGCACCCGCCGCAACGCGCGGGCATTCCTACTAGTTATATTAAATGGAAATGGTATAAAGTTTTCTATTTTTTTTCTTTTTTTCCCTTAATTATGTTTTTAGTCACTGCTTTTTGTTAATTTTTCTACCCGGTTTTTTTAGCTTTTTAGGTTTTTTAGTATGCAAGCATTTTACGAAAACTATGACTACAAATGCGAGAAAAATTGCATAACAAGCCACGGGTAAATAAAAGTTATACACACACATAGGGGTGAGCATTTCGTGGTTCGGACCCACGAGAACCTTAGACCCGACCCGCGAGAACATTGGACCTGAACCTTTTTAAATATATTGGTCAGTTCACGGTTCTTAATTTATATGAATTATCGGTTTCGGGTCGGGTCGGTTCCAAACCCCACGGTTCTAATATAAGAACCACAAGAACCATTTTTATTTTAATTAGAACATGACTTATTAATAGATTGATACTGTATGAAAAAACAATAATTTATAAAAATGATCCAATAGATATGTATTGTTAACAGAAAAATAAAACAATACTCTTTTTTAGTCTTTTCATTATTCTTTTTTACGTGTTATTGTAATCGATTTCACGTAATGTTAATACATTATTAAAAAATATTATTTATAAAAATAACAATGTATTTTAATTGAAATATTTTTCGGCTTAATGTATATGCATAGATATGATATATATATATATATATATATATATATATATATATATTATCCAAAATTGAAGTAAATATTTTTGTATGTCGTTCTGATGTGTGTGTGTTTATTTGTGATGTATAAATAACATATTCACCTAATGTTTCGAGTGATGATAATGACAAAATTGTTACCAAAACATATGTCAAGAAACGATAAATGAATAAAAAAGGCAACTCGTGAGCTATTGTTAGAACCATATGGAGGAACTTTTTTTACGAGCATAGTAAAAGAATAGGAATATGTAACCCTCTAAAAGCCTATTACATTAAAAGGTTCTAGAGAGTCAGACCCTTTACCCGACCCATGAGAACCTTTAGGACCCGAAACCATATAGCCTTTTAAGGTTCGGTTCATGGTTTCTAATTTCAACAATAAAAGCGTCTACGATTCTAGTGGGTTCGGGTCGGGTCGGTTCCGGACCCTTTGCATAGCCCTACACACACACATATATATATATATATATATTATTTTAGGATAAAGATAATTAGGAAATCGTAAGTTAGATAGAAAACCATGAAAATCATATGTCATCCGCTAATTAACTTTGATCAATGATTGGGATTTAAGTTATGCTTTTATTTTAAAATAATCATACTTTTAAGACAAAAGTACACATAAGGGTATTGTGGGAAAATTTTCTTTGACCGTAGTACATTGATAAAGCAAAAAAGATCTCTGCATTGTCATAGAGATAAAATCACACATAACCACCCCACAATACCATCGTTTCTCTTCTTCATAGACTATTCGTAAGTTTCATTGTCCATAGTTGTTGACGAAGAATAGAGGCACTGCAGAAATGATACTCGTTGTTCGGTTCCGTTTGTTAGTGTTAGTGACAATACATGTTGGATTAGGGTTTTGTGAAGATCAGAGCAACCATTTTCACTTTGTCAGATCTAGAAAGATGCCTCTATTCATTTGACAACCAACAAATGATTCTAAGGGTTTTAGATGAAGAAAACCGCATTTGACAAAAAAAAAAAATTCTTATCTTTTAGGTTTTCCTGTTAAGATGCAATCCTAACCACAAAAATGAGTTTCTAGAATTTTTTTTTCTTATTTTTTAGGTTAAAACAAGGCCTGACCAATAGTTGGGAGTTTATAGCAAAGTTGGGTTTTGCTGAAAATGTGTTTTAATTAAAGTTCTTTGGTGTTACAAAATATCCTTTTAGGGAACTCTTTAGAAAATAAGTTTTTATCACATAAATTTCGATTTTTAAGTTGCAACAAGTTGTTCTTCGTAAAACTTGCTTGTGTTGTTGGAAGGTTTTCAATTTTTAATAAATTGTCACTTAATGTTTTAAACGAGGGAACGGTAAATAGACACCCATAGTCATTTAAATTCTTCCGACTGTTCCTTAGAAATAACATATGACTCGTTTAAGATTTTGGATGTTCCCTTTTTTGTCTTTTGTGTTCGAAAAAATTCCATTTCATTCCTTTTTGCTAGTTTGTTTTCAGAAATAAGTTTCATTTAGTTTAGAAAATATGTCAAGAATGTTTTTGATGTTTAGGGACCCAAGGTTCTTATAAAGGTTTGATGTTGAATGACCACTATATGAGTTTGAAAACAACGTTTCTTATTCAACATGAGTTTAAAATAATTTGAATAGTTATACAGCGGAAGCAAAATAAGTTTAACCAAATGAAAAACAACTATGTGCATGACATGTGAAACACTAAGAAAACCAAATGATTCTGAGGTGCTTGAAATGTTTTGCTAAACAATGCATGAGACTCCCCAAAGTCGTCCTAGTCCAAGTGTACCTTAACAATCAAGAGAAAACATGCTAAATTACGTCAACAATTAAGTTGGTGATTTCACAGGTTTTAATGTAAATAAATCTGACTGTTGTTTCGACTCACAACAGTTTACTTTATATCTAATGTTAGCTAAACATTATACAAGTTACTAAGCACCATTAACCATTTTCGAGTGTTAGATGTTTGAATGCCTTTCAATCCCATTCATCACAACGGAGGAAACTCTTTAGAACAATAATGCACCCGCTCGACCTCCAATCGATACAGGTGGGGCTTGTCGGACCCAATAGTCTATCCACATTTCCTCACTATCTTACATATACTATGCTTCATATTGTAAGGACTTCATAATTAAGTACGCTAAAGTAAATATGTGATATAATAGTAATTGTGATCTACCATGTTTGAATGTTACTGTGTTTGTGTAGCATGTTACTCCCCCAACAAGAATACAATAAAAGGGTTCGTAAAACTCACATTAGGTTACGTCTATAAATACCAGGCATGTTAGTGAGAAGTGTCTCGTCTACTGGTAACCTAGCATTCAATATCCTATATGCGTTTGTCCAAAATTTGTGTTTGTTCAATTAAGCCAATATATCCAAACAATGACCTAGCTTGTGTTTATAAAAACTATTTGACTAAGCTTGACTCGGCAACCCGTTGGTTATCTGTTTACTGATTTATGTTTGTTCACGCCAGAAAAACCTATAATTACAAGTTACACCAAAACATGCAATCCTAATGTACTAACATGTCACTAAACACATAATATGTTAACTTTGTCACACATTCCAAGTTCGGGTTTTAAGCATATAATTTATATCTAGTGTGTCATAACATTAACAAGTCATACAACACTCCACATATAATCCACAACTCACACACATGCAAAACTTTCCATTTTAAGTAACCTATGAACATGTTGAACACATTACATGCAAAAAGTTTCACTTTTTTAGTAACCTGTGATTCTAGCTTTGTTTTTAACGAAACAAACATT
This sequence comes from Ambrosia trifida, assembly GCA_028751855.1. Lineage (NCBI taxonomy): Eukaryota > Viridiplantae > Streptophyta > Magnoliopsida > Asterales > Asteraceae > Ambrosia > Ambrosia trifida. Next base: position 23,875,134 of record CM054127.1, read on the forward strand.
CTAGTATGCTTAAATAATCATTTCTAAGCATATCATAACATTACATATCCCATAACATAATTAGATTTCAATTTCAAAATTTAATTACAATAAAGTTTCCTTTTTACGCAAATAATCAAAATCATGTCAAATCATCATCTAATGTAGGTTATCCATCTTAAATAATCATAATATCATCATAATAATATATCATGAAAGTTTTAACACCAAGATTCTAAGATCTAGGCTTTACAAGTTTTTCAGATAACAAGGTTTTGAGTATAACATGCATCCTATAGTTTTATATAATTTAATTCACCATCAAAACCCATTACATTTACATATTAATTATCTAATAATCATTATTAATTGACAATATTTCTGATCAAGTCTGAATATTTTGGGTTTGGACAAACTTGATAAAAAAATATTTAAAAAGAACTAGAACCATTAAAGATTGATTACACAATTTAATCCCTTAAAAAATATTTAAGGATCAAATATGAAGATTTTTTATTATGGCAAAGGCTTGGGGTTTAAATTTTCGTAATTATGCAAGTTGCTAATTAAGGTTGGTTAATAATGAAACTCTTAATATAAAAACGTTTTAATAAAGTTTTCCAGAGATTTGGACGGTACAACTTGTTGGGCCGCGCCACAACCCAAGCAGCTGGGCTGCTACAGCATTCCCGCCCTAACCCTTTTTGTCGTTTGGTGCTGCTTACAAATTGGGTCTGGTCCACTTAGTGGCCAAGTCTTGCATCGCTCGTTATTTTTTCATTTATTTATTAATTAGATATATATATATATATATATAATATAAATAACAATTAATACATAAAATATTCAACCAAAATATTTTATAAGATGTTTACGATTCCCGGTCTAGCTTAGTGTCGGTTACGGATCCGATAGCGTATTTTCGAGTAACAAGTTAATTCACGTAATAAATTATATATACAATATAATAAATCTATAAAATATTTACAAAAATATTTTATAACTTCTTTGCGTTCCTCGGTCCGTCAGGTGTCGGTTACGGACTCAGTAACGTATTTTCGCGTAATAATAATTTATTCCAAATACTTCCGAATAATATCACATACGCACATGATCGCAAATAATTCAAACAAGTTGTTCCAAAATTAGTTGTTTTTTTATTTCACCAACGTTTGAGATTCAAGACTTGCGTATGTGCTCTTATAATTTACCGAATTATCTTCACATATAGTTTGTATATGTATTTAGTGAACTTAATTGTTCCGAATTAAGTTAAATATATAAAAGTTAACCAATATAAATAATAAATGTTTGTAGGAAGTTAATCTGAAATTGTCGGGTGTCACACTTGTATACTTTTTCATATGTTTAGAAACAAATTAAATAATAGTATAACTTCTTCTATGAAATACATCTACAAACTGTACGTGGGTCCGATTTTCATGTATCCGAATCGTAGGAACCAAAAGGTAGCCAAACTCAACCATAGCTGGATGATATGAAACTTTATCACAAACCAAGCAACATGTTATTTCAGGAAGTTTCCTAGAAACAGGTTAACGGTTCTCAGCCAATTTAATAATCAAATGAGCCAACCACGTCCATATTTCTCCATACAAAAATCAATTAGATTTAGTATTATAAAATTCAGTTATCATTTAGAGTTCATACATTCAGAGAGAGAGAAGAGCATTCACAGTACTGTCTCTATTTTTTGGTGAGGCAAACCCTATAATTTTTTATAGGGTTGAAAGTGGTTGTAAGTGAAGAAATGGGGAATCTACTATTTATTGGTAAATTTTGGGTTCTTTGGGAATCTTTTAGGGAAAACAGGAAAACTGTATTTATTTTTTAATATTTGTTAAAAGTGGTCGTGAGTGGAGAAGAGAGAAACTGTAATGATTTTTAATGTAATATGTGGGTGTGATTGGTTGTGCGTAAATGGGGATAGGGAAGCTATTGAGAATGCTCTAAGTTCTAGTATAAATTGGTTTATCCTACAAATAAGACTTAACGTAAGAAGTGAAGAGAGAAAAATTAACAAGAGTTCTCTAGTGTAAACTATTGTAATTACTCTAATAATGTGATTACGGTAAAAACATTTAACTTTTTTTTATATTATTCATATATAATTGATATGTAAGCATCATTTTTTGGAACCTTAAAAAAGTGGGGAACCGGAAAACCATGCGTTTAACATGTTAAATGTATCATAAAAAACAATTTAACATGTACAAAAATGTCTTTTTTTTTTAAAAAAAATGGAGCTTTTACGTATAAATGCATGTAGAAGCATTTTTATATAAAAAGTCACAAAGTAAAAAATAAATATATAAATAAATAAATAAATGCTTAAGATGAAGGTAAGAAAAAAGGGAAAAAAATTTCAAATTTTTAATTGGAATGGCTTCTACAGATCTTTATATGTTAAGTTGAATTTTATGGTATATTTAACTTGTTAAATGCATGGTTCACCGGTCCCTACTTTATTGAGGTTCACCATTGAACCTCACACTATATATTTCTAGGTTCGTGTACAAATGATATAATCAGGGTCGTCCCTAAAATTCAGGTGTCCCGGCCGAGTCATGAAAAAATGTGCCCCTTAGCCTTAGGCATTAACGAAATAAATAAACGTAAACTATTTTTTAAACGACGGGTAAAGTAATATCAAATCTATAGATTAACCCTTCACAATTTATATTATCCAGTAAGGGTCGGATAAATTCTCTCCAATGAGTCACCGGCCCCGGAAGATTCCTATCCCCGACAACATTCTTCCTCGTATCACAAAATTATTTGTAACCAATCTCCCGGATGGTTGCAGTGGGAATGATTTGGCTTCAAAAGTAAGGTCGTTTGGACAAATCTTTGATTTGTATATTGCCAGGAAAAGGGATAAGTTCGGTAAGCGTTTTGGTTTTATTTCGATGTTAGATGTGAAAGATAAGAAGGAGTTACTTGCTAACCTACGTGGGATTCGTATTGGTGATAACAAGATCTGGGTTAATATTGCTCATTTTGTGTTTGAAGAAGGGGAGATTGGTGGCCATGTCCCGAGTGGTTTTAAACATAATGATAATAATATTCACTCTAAAGAATATGAGAGACACAATAAGAATATGAATAATGATAATAATCACACAAATAATAGTGAGAGTGAGGGTCAACGGGGGCACAAGTTTGGTTCCTTTGTGTCTGAGTCCAGATCTTTCAAGGATTTACTAGTGGGAAAGAAGATTAGTGTGGATGTTGAGGGTGACGCCTTCAAGGCATTACATGGAAGAGCGTTGGTCGCAAAGATGGTGGATGTAAACGCTGTTAAACGCATCTATGTTATTCTAAAGTCGATTTGTTCCGCCAAGGCTTCTGTGCAATATCTTGGCGGATTAGATCTTCTCATTCCTTTTGACGACTGCAACCAAGCTAAGTTTGTTTACGATGGGGCGGTAACCTTAAAAGAATCCTTCTCATCAATTTCTTTTTGGGAAGGACAGTCTTTTGGGTATGAGAGGGTGGCTTGGATTAAAATACAGGGGGTTCCATTACATTTATGGTCCAACGCGGTATTTGATTTGATCGGTGGTACGATTGGGCCGATTGTTCATAAAGCCAATGTTTTGGATTCTGATCGGGATTTGTCTTTTGAGTTCATCGGTGTTCTTAGGGGAGATGGTAAAAGGGTTTCGAAGGAGATCACTCTGGAATGGAAGAATCACAAGTATCGGGTTTGGGTGCGTGAAGATCAAGGCGATTGGGTGCCAGATTTTGAAGAACCGGATTCAGATCCGTTTATGGCGGATGCCACACCGGCTGCTGCCTCGGAGCCCAGTCCAGTTGAAGCTGATGGTCCATCGGAGATTTCGCCGGTAACGGAGTTGTCTCCTACTGAAGCTGTTAACATGGAAACTATTAATGTTGTTGACCCGGATTCTTTGGTAACCCCCATGGTTACTAAAAATATGGTCAACAATAATAATGAGCCAGAGGATTTCACGGAGGGATTAGATAATCATGGTAGCGACAGTTACGTGGGTAGTAATTCTTCTAAAAGGGCTGCATGTGCCAACATGACAAAGAAGAAGGGGTATGTTTGTGTTATTTCTAAGAAAAGAAAAAAAAGGCTTTGTTTAAAAGGTCCATTAGCAGGTCTACTTCTAACTCTGGCCCAAATAAAAAGAAAAACAAAAACAAGCCCACTAGTGGTGATCCGTTTGAATTAGAAGCCATTATTGGACCTATGGACCCATTGGAGGTGCTTGCCCAGAATCGGGTAGCTTCCCCTTCTCCTCCGCCACAGAATGTTACCAGCGAACTGCATAATGAAGACGTCCAGAATGTTACTTTGGATCGCCAACTGCAGTCACCTCTCCAGCCTTTTGATCAGTTGTTGGGGGTTTCGGATGTCGCTGATTTGGAGGTTGAGGCGACTATCAAACTTGGGGTTTCTTTGGGTGCTCAGCTTCAAGAAAGTTCTTTTTTGGTCAATGATATTGTTGTGGAAGAAGGGTTACAGCAGGTTCAGGTATGAATTGTCTCTCGTTGAATATCAGGGGTTTGGGTGTGGCTGGTAAAGATTCTTGAGTTAAAAGGTTAAAGTTTGAAAATGGCGTGGGTTTTGTTGCGCTGCAAGAGACCCAATGTAAAGATATGTCCGATTTTGTTGGCCATAGATTTTGGGGTAACTCGGCAGTTGAGGTAGAATATGTTGATGCCAGGGGTCGTTCGGGAGGTTTGATTTCGATGTGGGATCCCAACAAGTTTACTATGGTTTCTATTCTTAAAGATCAGCACTTTCTTCTTGTTAGCGGTTTTTTGAAAGAGGATGGGACTTTGTTAAATATTATGAATATCTATGCTCCTCATAAGTTGGTCAATAAACGGCCGCTTTGGGAGCTAATTGCGAATGTTATTAGAAATAAGGAGGGTATGTGGTGTCTCCTTGGTGATTTCAACTCGGTGCGGTGCAGGGATGATAGGAGGAATTGTTTTTTTGATCAGTCGGATGCGGACGCGTTTAACTCTTTCATTGATTCTACGGCTCTATTGGAGTATGGTATGAAAGGGGGAAAGTTTACTTGTTTAACCAAAAAAGGCGATGCTTTGAAACTGAGTAAAATTGATAGAGTCTTGGTTAACTCGGGTTTCTTTAATCGGTGGCCAGAGGCGTGTGTTCGTGTTTTGCCGAAATATTTATCGGACCATAGTCCGCTTCTTTTGACTGTGGCGCACGAGAATTTTGGATCACGTCCGTTCAGGTGGTTTAATTCGTGGCTGGATAGAGATAATTGCGAACAAGTGGTTACTAATGCGTTGAGGGACTTTCAAATGTCGGGAGCCGCGGATGTAGTCTTATCGTCCAAGCTCCGATTTTTGAAAGTTTCACTATCTTATTGGAAGAAACAGATTGAGAAAAAAGAAGGGGAGGAATTGAGTATTCTAAAAAATGATCTTGAGCGGATTGAAGCTGACATGGAACACCGTGATTTGTTAGAAGAAGAAGAGTGGGTTTAGCAGGAATGTAAGAAAGGCATAGAGTCTATTGAATTTTTTCTCGCCAAGGACGTAATGCAGAAATCTCGAGTTACTTGGGCGAAGTATGGAGACGATAACACCGCCTATTTTCATAGACACATGAATGGAAGAAAGGCATCGAATGCTATTCAGGGTTTAATGGTGAATGGGGAATGGGTTTCAAACCCGAAGTTGGTTAAAAGGGAGGTGTTGAGGTACTTTAGTAAACACTTTAAAGAAGATGTTCCCTCTAGACCGATGTTATTTTGTGACGACTTGAAGAAAATCCCAGCCAATTTGGTGGACGGTCTTACTTTGCCGTTTACCAAAGAGGAGATTAATTTGCGGCTTTCGAGTGTGGCAAAGATAAAGCTCCGGGTCCGGATGGCTTTAATTTCTCTTTTGTTCGTCATTTTTGGAACATCCTTGAGCCGGATTTTGTAAGGATTTTTTCGGAGTTTTTTGAAACAGGTTCCATAAGTCGAGGTTGTGCATCGTCCTTTATCACGCTTATTCCAAAGATTAAAAATCCCATTGGTTTAAAAGATTACCGGCCTATTACTTTGGTGGGTATTATTAGTAAACTCATCTCAAAAGTCTTGTCTCTAAGGCTTAAGAAGGTCATAGGGTATGTTATTTCTGACAATCAAACGGGGTTCTTAAGTGAGCGGAATATTCTTGACGGTCCCTTAGTTGCAGATGAAATTCTTTCTTGGTGTAAAAGAAGGGCGAAAAGTGTTTTCTTTATGAAGATAGATTTTGAAAAGGCGTATGACAACGTAAATTGGGTTTTTCTTCTTTCCATTATGGACCAAATGGAATTTCCGGAAAAGTGGTGTTCTTGGGTTAAAAGTATTTTAGCTTCAGTGAGATCCTCGGTTCTTGTCAATGGATCGCCCACTTTTGAGTTTCAATGCCACAAAGGTTTGCACCAAGGTGACCCCGTCTCTCCGTTTTTGTTTCTTATAGTGATGGAAGCTTTAACTTATTTGGTTAATAAAGCTATTAAAATTGGAGCATTTGAAGGGGTGTCGCTTGAAAAAAATTGCCCGGTTGTGTCTCACCTTCTTTTTGCGGATGATGCGTTATTATTGGGTAAATGGTCGACGGAGAATATATTGGTTGCGGCTAGGATTCTTCGTATCTTTTATATTTGCTCGGGCCTTAAAATAAACATTCATAAGTCCTTTCTTTATGGCACGGGGGTTTTAAATGAAGACGTGATGTCCTTGGCCAATATAGTGGGTTGCCGAGTTGGTGTTTTTCCGTTTGATTATTTGGGCATGTCTGTTGGTGCTAATATGAATAGAATAAATAGTTGGCGTCACGTGGTTGAGATTTTTGAGACACACCTTTCTTCTTGGAAAGCAAGTCTTCTCTCCATTGGCGGAAGAGTTACCTTACTTAAGTCGGTTTTACAAAGTCTCCCTATTTATTTTTTCTCCCTCTATAAAGCGCCGGTAGCAGTTATTGATGTGTTAGAGAGCCTTATGAAATGGTTTCTTTGGTCGGCTTCAAGTGACAAAAACAAAATACATTGGGTTTCGTGGGAGAGGGTATCTCGTCCTAAGTACAAAGGCGGCTTGGGCATTGCTCGTCTCATCGATGTTAATCAAGCTCTCCTCTCGAAATGGGCTTGGCGTTTTCGTGTGGAGGATCGTTCCTTGTGGAAGAATATTATCTTGGCTTGTCATAATGGTCGAAGTAGATGGTCCGGTCTCCCTCGGATTTCTGGAAAAGGTAGTGTTTGGACTAACATTGTGAAGTCTTGTGAGCGATTTAAATGTGGTGAGAAGATGTTTTTGGACCTTATGAGAGGGATTCTCGGGGATGGTAGTCGCATTCGTTTCTGGGAAGACTCTTGGCTTTTGGATGGTCCCTTAATGTATAAATTTCCCTTGCTGTACAGAGCCTCACACAGCAAAAGGAAACTTATTTGTGATTGCAGGTCTAATGGCATTTGGTCTCCTGTGGATTTCTCTAGTCCGATGGATCTGCGCCAAGTAGAGGAATGGATTGGGCTCTCCGATTTACTTACTCAGGCCCATGTTTCTGATAAACAAGATGTCTGGGAATGGGCCGGTTCTAGCTCCTTCACCGTACCTGAGGTCAAAAAAAAGATTTATGAAGACCGGGAGTACGGCTCATTTTATAAATTTATTTGGGTAGGGTGGGTGCCGTTAAAGTGCAATGTTTTTGCTTGGAGGGCGGAGATGGATAGGATCCTGATGGTTGAAGCTCTAGGTAAACGAAATGTGACGTTCCCCAACGATAGATGCAAACTATGTGATGTTGTTTTTGAATCTACGGATCATATTTTCTCGGGTTGTGGTTTCTCGTATGGGGTTTGGGCTAGCATTTGGAACTGGTGCGGCTTAAAGACAGTTTTTGTTTTCCACACAAAGGACATTTTGGACCTTCATAATCACGCTTCGGGAGGAAAGTGGGGAAAGAGGATTGTTCATGGTATCATTCTAATGTCTCTTTGGTTCATTTGGAAAGCTAGAAATGACAAAATTTTCAAAGGTTTGGAGCCCAAGGTGCCGCGGGTTGTGGGTACTATTAAGTCGATGTCGTTCTTATGGTGTAAAAATAGGTCCAAGTTTAAAGATTTGATTTGAGAGGATTGGTGTAATAACCCTCTGTATATGTTGTAATTAGGGGTGTTTGTCCTTTCTTTGAGGACGCCCCCGTTTTTTAATGAAAGTTAACGTTCAAAAAAAAAACTATCATTGCTAATCCACAAAGTTATTGTATATAAGTGTGATAACGCTTCATGATTATTGACTAATGGACTAATGGTTAAGTTACTTTAGTGCAGTGACGAATATAGGATTTTCTTTGACGGGGGCACAATATAGATCAACAAACAATAAACGATTAGTTTTATGGTTTTTTTGTTATCAAATAAATAAACTAGATATTTTTAAAATCAAATGAAATAAGTTAACAATAATAAAAGTAAAAAATTGTGGTAAAAATAACTATTAGTTTTATGGTTTTTTTATCATTTGTTTTAAACGGCATTTTTTATCACTTTTAATTTTGAAAATAATAGAGTGACTGACAATACAATGACAATGACATGTTTGACCGACAATGACACAGATTTTACCCACATAAACTTTTTTCAAATACTCATAAAGTCACTTTAAAAAAAAACATCATAAATTCGTAACTTTACAAAAATACCCCGATCATCTTTGAGTATTTACGCATTTACCATCGTCTTCCTCACTAAACCCTTAACCTGTAAATTTTTTAGCAGATCTATAAATTAGCGCATATTAGATATGAACCATTTCCAACCGGTTCAATAAGGTTATTGCCGACCCTCCAATACATGTAAATCCGCCATTAAGACCGGCCGGATGTGCTCCACTAGAAATTGTGCCCGGGCCGGAAGTCCTCCCCGCACCCTACCATGGCCGACCCTGGATATAATTCGTGAGAAGTATGAGAAGGATTAAGAATTGACATAAAGGCATCGTGTTTTGAATTTAAGAATGATGTTTTGGTTTGTTTTGGCTTGAAAAACACCAAACAAAACAAATTAAAACACAATGCAATATATTATAGTCATTAAATTTAAAATACATATAAAACACACTACTTAACATTTAAAACACACTGCTTCATGTTCTTGGCATACTGTTTTAAGTTTAAGCCTAAAAATAATGTTTTTTTTTGTTTTTAGTAGTTATGTATGGTATTTTTCTAGGCAAAACATCATGACCAAGTTCAAAAAATGGTGTCTACATATCAATGTTTAATCATTTTCACATTTCTCACACAATTTGACCTTTATATAGGAAGCTCACCATATATGATATTGGGATCATTTGAGAACTCACCCGAGTTGCGAGAACTTAAGAACTCCTCTGGACCAATCACCAAGTGACACACCATCATATTTGCATTGTTTTGTATTTTTTTAATCAAGGGTAACAAAGTCTTTATACACGACTAGTTAAGGTATTTTAGTAATAATTACATCCCACCCCACCCCACCCCCACTCCAATATACCTTTAAATTAACTTTTTTTTAAAAAAAAAAAAAAATCATAACCTCTCACTCACTAGACACACACACACTTTCTCTCTCTCTCTCTCTCTCTCTCTCTCTCTCTCTCTCTCTCTCACACACACACACACACACACACCCGTCTCTCTCTCTCTATATATATATATACAAAAGATCAAATACAAACAAAAAAATCGTATGAACTGTACGAATCAAAGAAAAAAAGGCGGTGGCATTATTGTAAATAACAACAACTTTTATCTGTTGCTTTCTTTTTCTCAGACATTATGTCACTTTCTCTTACCCCACTTTCTCTCTCTATAAAAACAAAACATACGTTCAGTCTTTAGGTCCAAAATTACTCTAGAAACCAAACCATAACTACTTCACAAAAATACTAAACAAACGCAGATTACTCTACAAAACAATCCATAACTACTTCACAAATTGCTCCACAAAGACATGCAATAACTACTTTAAAAATTACTCTACAACTTCAAAAATTACTCTACAAGAAACATTCAGTCTCTAGTTCCAAAATTACTCTAGAAACCAAACCATTACTACTGAATAAAAGGTAATTATATAATTACTCTAGTTATAATTACGCTATGTAAATACTCTAGAGTAATCAACAGTTGTTTATAGTGTAGAGTAATTATTGTATAAGTAGAGTAATTTTGTAACAGATCCTTCTTTCATTTCATCATGTTCTTGTTGATCCTCTGCTTTAAACAAATTCATGTTATCTCCTTCTCAGCTCCAAGTGTCACAAAAATTACTCTACATAGAACATGCTATACCAAATTTCACAAAAAGTGTTGTTTATAGTGTAGAGTAATTATTGTATAAGTAGAGTAATTTTGTAGCAGAACCTTCTTTCATTTCTTCATGTTCTTGTTGATCCTCTGCTTTAAACAAATTCATGTTATCTCCTTCTCAGTTCCAAGTGTCACAAAAATTACTCTACATAGAACATGTTATACCAAATTTCACAAAAAGTACTCTACATAGAACATCTTCAAAAACCTACAACCTTGTTCTTCATAAAAAAAAACATCCTATTTTCTGTTTTAGAAATTTAGCATGAAAAGTGAAAAAAAAAGCCGTATAAAAATCACATATTACCTCATGTTTGATGTTTTTGGATGATTTTGAACTTCATCTTGACTGATCACTTCGATTGTGATGTTAATTGGTGGTTTTTTGAGAGTTTTTTTGGTTTGAAATCTGATTTTGGGGGTTTTTTGATTTGTTGTTTGTTGTTAGGTAGAAGCATCAAAAAGCTAGTTAAGTATAAAGTGACTTTTTCAATAATTACAAAATTGCCACCGTGCCTTTTACTTGATTCGTACCGTTCGTACGAAATTTCTATTTGTACAGGATCTTATCTCTCTCTCTCTCTCTCTCTCTCTCTCTCTATCTCTCTCTCTCTCTCTCTCTATATATATATATATATATATATATAGGGTTAGGATACTTTGAAAACCACCATGAGTTGAGAGAACCATAGGAACTCTTGTGGACCTTTGATCTACTCAATCCAATGGTTGAGATTAAATCTTGAAAAGTTTTGTCATCACATGCAACTTAATTCATATTATGAATATTTTAATACAATAAAGT